>CM057151.1:0-132500 GCA_029962745.1 Echinometra lucunter
TTCTGTCTTGATCATGAAAACAGACAAGATGAGTACAGAGGTGAGTTTCTTTTAAAGTCTTCACATTGTTCCTTTCATACTCTTTGTTATGTTCAATCTACTGGAGGTGATGCTGGAGGCATTATGTTTTCTGGTTGTTCATCTGTCCATGCGCCCTGCTTTTTCATTAATGCAATATTTCAAGAACTGTTTGAGATTCAAACTTGAAATATGGTACGTCTATCTAAATGGATTTTAGGTTATGTAGGTTAAAAATTCAAAGTCACAAAGATTTATTTATGAAATTTCAGGTGTTAGCCAATATCTCAAGAACCATTAGAGGTGTGAACTTCAAAGGGTTCTAGAATGCATTTTTGGGAGGGTCAAATGTTAGAGGTCAGAGCTGTCAATTCTGAAATTTTAGATGTTAGCCCTATTAACATGACTCCTGAAGAACCATTTGTGGTATGAATGTGAAACTTGATGCTAGATTACATCATCACAGGAAGATGATCTGATTAGATTTGGGGGGTATGTACCGTAAGTCAAAGGTAGATTTGGGGGTATGTAAGTCAAAGGTGAAAGGTCACAGAGGTCAGTTCCAAAATACTGGATATTAGCCTTGTTAACACGTTATCTCAAGAACCATTGAAGGTATGAACATCAAACTAAAGTACTGATATGCATCACCATACCTATACATGTACTGATTAGAGTTTTGTAAGAGTACTGTAGGTGAAATCACATATTTTCTTTTTTTGTTTTAGTTAAGTGTTATCTCGAAAAGGCCAAACTTATTTTAGCTCTGAACTTCAAACTTATGTGCATCGCCAGAGTGAGACATTGTAATAGGTTTTGGGTTGAATTAATTGGTCAAATGTCAAAAGTCATAGAGGCCAATTTCCATGAAATTATAGGAATGTTCATATCTCAACTACACTTGTATGAGAAGGTATTAGTGATCAGACTGTTGTGTTTTTAGTCAGCAGTCTGAGAGGTTAGTTTACATGTAATTGGGTGTTGTTTATTTTAGTTTTCACTGTATTTGAAGAATGGTTTAAGCCATGAACTAACTGAATGTGGGTGAAGTCATGTATGAAATTACAGTCACATTGTTTTTTTTTGGTTTTTTAAAGATGGGTTTTTAAAAAAATATATATATATACTCATGTATAGGCATGATAGAAGCAGAATTGATTATGATTCGAAATCAAAAACATAACCATAAATGTTGAAAACAGGGAGAAATAGAATGTCACCAGAAACATAAATAAACCTGTACAGATTGTAGCAAGGAAGTTTCAGTAACAATTAAAGCATCTTACCCATTAGTTCTCTGTCAAGAAATTTGATCTACAAGTGATATATAAAATAATTAAGTAACTGATAAAAACGCTAAACAGAATGTTTAAAAAATATGCAATATTGGTGTATATTCCATTTCAAAAGTTTCCTTAGTGCTTGTGCAGAGATTTAGAAATGCAATCAGAAGGCAGACTTTGAGCTAAAAATGCCATACAGATGTAGTTCATACCATGTCCTCTTTGCACTTGAATGTGTGGTGCTGACTTTATGCTTTGAAAAATAATCCAAATCACCTGTGCCATAAATCATCACTCTCATACATCACAGAGCATGTGCTTGTAGAGAGAATTATGGAGCTTCAGGATGCATCATTATACATGAGCATGTCAAGCACATGTGGATGTGGAAGTGTACATGTACATATGAATTCTTAATGATTAATTGTAATATTTCTAGATTAGTGGTTTCAAAATACACGTGATGTAATGGCATTACTCATATCATATTTTCCAGCGTATACGCCACAGCGGCGCATAGGCCACACCCCAATTTTTACAACTCATTTAGGGGTAAAAATAGTGCGCCGTATACGCCGGAAAATACGGTACTTAATTTTATCTATAACTCTTACAGTGCCGATGGCACATATATATGCCCAAGAGACTTTATGCTTTTTATCGACCATTACTCCACTTAGAATAATGGATGTGATCATGAAAATATGTCAAAGTTTAGAGGATAAATATAGTATTTAAAATATCTATCAGTCACAATATGCTACCATAGGATATCTTTTAGAAACTGCCAATTTTGGAAAGGGTCCATTCTTATTTTAGCATAGATCAATAACAAAAAAATGAGAAATGAAAATGAAAAGGTCAACAGGGAAGCTCATTTCTATTTCCAAATAATTTTCATGCAAGACATTGAATTAATGGAAATATTTGGTATCTTTTGAAAGGATAATAAATTTTCTACAACTTTTGTGTACAACTTATCTGTATAGAAATTACTGGTGAAGACTTGTATGCATTTGAAAAGCAAGCATTGTTCATGATTTGGAAGAATTTGGGACCAAGCAAAACCCCTTGGCACTGTAAGAGTTAAAATGGGTGATTCGGGTTAGGGTAAAGATAAGTTACCCTCTCACCTGAGAGAATAAATTTATAAGAAATAAAGTTGTTTTCCCCCACATTTCGATTACAGAGTACATGGACAAACCCTTTGCAGACTTTCTCCATTCCCGTAAACTGAGCCCAACTCTTCAACACTTTGTAATTCATTCCATTGCCATGACTAGTGCAAACACCCCAACTCTCAAGGTAAAGTAATAATAAATGATTTTTATCAGTGATGGATGTGGTGTAAATCATAATAACAATCCCAATTAAAACAGAATTTCTGAAAACAACCCTCCCAGGGTCACATTGCAGGGTTTGGGGGTTGGTATTCTGTTCTGGTTACCGCAAAATTAGAAGCAAAATATACGTATATGTAGGCCAATGTAAGAAACTAGTGTAGGAGCCTGTACTACTGTCCCTACCTAAATTGGCCATGACAATCGAGAACGATACCAACGTGGGGCTGGGAATTGTGAAGATAATCATAAAAATGTAAAATACAAGCACTAAATTCT
Source organism: Echinometra lucunter (assembly GCA_029962745.1). Classification (NCBI taxonomy): domain Eukaryota; kingdom Metazoa; phylum Echinodermata; class Echinoidea; order Camarodonta; family Echinometridae; genus Echinometra; species Echinometra lucunter. Next base: position 2,921 of record CM057151.1, read on the forward strand.
TAAAGATTTTTCATCCCTTATTATTTGGCAATCTGGGAAAATTTTAGAACTTGTATATTCAGTAGGACATGGCACGGTGGCATTTCATGCCAAACAGTAGAGTAACAGCTATTTGAGTGTGTGACTGATATGCAATGGCTTGATCGCAAATTTTTTGATCCTTGAATATGGTTGATATGATAATGGTGGCTGGTATGTGGCAGGAATTGAGAGAGATACAAAATAGAGGCCACTGGCCCTGATGCAGTATTTGTAGTATGCCCAATCCTTGGAAAAGTGAATGGAACTTTGTAGACTTCAAAGCCGCCTTTGATACCATTTAGAGACAATCCTTGTGGAAGTGCATCCATACAATTGGAGCTGATGTCTCAAAATCCCAAAAACAATTTGTTAAAAAATTCCCAAGACGCCGTCTGAAATAATTTGGCCGTATGATATGTATGCCACCATCAAGACTACCTCACCAAGTATATCACAATGACTGCAATACAAGAAAGCCACCAGGGCACCCCCTTCAAGATGGAAGGACCAAGTCAGGAGGGATGCCGAACACCAAGCCCTTGACAGACCAACATGGCAGAGGATCACTCATAGAGGGACATGGGGACACCCTGTCCTGTGCAGATAAATCAAGTCAAGTCAAGCCGTGTTGGGCTATGGTAAAAAAAGAGAGCGGCGACCTACCGCTTCGCAGCCTGCTCGGGCTCAGGCTTCGCCCAACGATTTTTGGAGAAGTTGAGCAGACTCTAAAGCCCAAGCGATGCTTGGTGATGTCCTTTCGATTTCCCGTCTGTTGCCGGTCGATTTATGTCAAAACTTTGCAAAGTCGGGGGATTTTCTCCGCGCGGCGTCCAGACAGTGACCGAATGATGACCCACCAATTCCCACACAATCTCCCACCGGCCGATTTTTTAATAAATCGCCCAGCGGCCACTTGGTGATCGGTGGGGAATCTGTGGGTGTCCCATAGGTGTACTGGCATTGGCCCGCCGGTCTTCACCAGGAATTTCTCACAAACGACTTTGGTATATATGTGATTGCCCCTGGCCATCAACAACAATGCTTATGCTCTGCATCTGACAGGTCAACGAGGTTTACGATGCCGTTGATTCCACCTCAACGACCAAGACAGCGAGATCCACAAGCCCATAGGCTGAGCTGTGCCTTCCATATGGCTGGGCAGAGGATGTGAGTAATCAAGCAGGCGCCGCCCGTACGCTGGTCTATTTTGAACTAGCCAACCCGTGACCGAACGATCTTGTGGCGACTCAAAGGTGGCAGCTGCTCAGCAGGTTTTTCATCTAGCGCCTTCAATTTTAACCTAAATCGCTTGACAGCAACACTCGATTGGGTCAGTCTCTTGGCGGTGACCGCCCGGGCACTGAGCGTATTTTGGGCAGTGAGTGAAAAGTGAGCAGGTGCTATGCTATCGAAATTTTAACTTCAGCGGCGACTGAGCGATGCTCTAAATAACACTATAGACCAGCGGCTGCTAAACCAAGTGGCCACTATAGACCAGCGGCTGCTAAACCAAGTGGCCGCTATAGACCAGTCACTGCTAAACCAAGTGGCCACTATAGACCAGTGGCTGCTAAACCAAGTGGCCGCTATAGACCAGTCACTGCTAAACCAAGTGGCCACTATAGACCAGTGGCTGCTAAACCAAGTGGCTGCTATAGACCAGTCACTGCTAAACCAAGTGGCCACTATAGACCAGTGGCTGCTAAGCCAGGTGGCCGCTATAGACCAGTCACTGCTAAACCAAGTGGCCACTATAGACCAGTGGCTGCTAAACCAAGTGGCCACTATAGACCAGTCACTGCTAAACCAAGTGGCCACTATAGACCAGTCACTGCTAAACCAAGTGGCCACTATAGACCAGTCACTGCTAAACCAAGTGGCCACTATAGACCAGTCACTGCTAAACCAAGTGGCCACTATAGACCAGTCACTGCTAAACCAGGTGGTTGCTATAAACAAGTGTGTGCTAAGACAGGTGGTGTGTGCTAAGACAGGTGGCTGCTATAGACCAGTGTGTGCTAAGACAGGTGACTGCTATAGACCAGTGTGTGCTAAGACAGATGGCTGCTTTAGACCAGTGTGTGCTAAGACAGATTCGACTGTACATTAATATTTGATCCTTTATTCTGTTAACCAATAAGCCAGTTCATGGTTACCTCATGTCCCAAATGACCTGAAATATCCACAAATATTTTAAACATGGAGAGGTCTCTTTTTATGCACTTAGAATAGACACTCCCAAAGTGACAGTGGTGCCTCATGAATAGCCTTTATTTCCCCTTTTGAAAAGAATACTTCCACCTGGGCATCATGGAATGCTCCTTGGGTGAATAATTATTAGCACATATCAAGTATTCATGTCAGTGGATTTCAGATTGTTGTCCCAAAGGACCTTCATCTGCTCATGCTTAGATCATATCCATGAACTGGCTTAATCAGCTGCATAACAGGAACAAAATCAGCTCCAGATATCTCATATTTTACTGCAGATGTATATAGCCAAAATTAAGAGAATTCTTTACTTCAATTTCAAACTCATTTTTAATTGCAGGCACTACAGGCTATGAAATATTTTCTGAGTTCATTAGGACGCTATGGCAACACTGCATTCTTGTGGACAATGTATGGCAGTGGAGAACTTCCTCAGTGCTTTTGCAGGTAAAAAAAAATCAAGAACAATTCCAAATGTATACCTTGATTAGAAGCTTTTCTGTACAGATATTGAATGCATAAAGGGAAAGATCTAGGATGATCATTTTTTTTATTTCTAGGTGTCTATTGCCTATCATGACATAATCTAGAGACTATTGCTCCTTTGGTGTCAAGATCCTACACCAATTCTTCAATTCATCCCTAAACCAAACACTGTGCTTCCCTACCTATAACATTAACCTAACCTTAACTTAACCTTAACCTAACCTTAAACCTGTAACTGTGCTCCAATGCCTATAAAACTAAATACATGATGCCCCAAGATGATTTGAATGGGCATAGTTCATTCTTCAAAGTTTCTATTTGTTATTGTTCCATATCTCACACATAGTTAATTGGATTTTGACTGTAAGTTCTGTTAACATGAAGGTGGTATTGTCATCCAGAATGATTTTTTTTTCTTTTTTTACTTCTGTTGTGAAATGGAAATAGCCATATCTACAGCTAAGTATCTAATATTTTTCTCTACCTCTTTCTCTCTCCATTGCTCTCTCTCTCTCTCTCTCTCTGTTTTCATTTTCTGCATATGAAGATCTGATGTATTTTGATTCTTTTATTACTATATTTCTGTGGGAAAGTATTCATAATATGATTGAAATGTCTTCTTTTTGATGCTGAATACCAAAGGGATGTTCACTCATTTACATATGCTCATACACAGTCTTGGCACTCTGCGGGGCTTCACCATGGCCCCCTAGACAATTTTCGCCTCAAAATACAAACCGCCGCATACAAGTCACACTACTTGTGGCTTTTGAAAGTCTTGCTCCTATTTTGACATCAAGTTTATGAATAATGGTCATACCAATTACTGATTCATGTGTCATTACTGAGTGATGTCACCTTTTATGACCTCATGTCCACCCTAATATAAAGAATTTCTGATTTTTTGTAAACAAAACAAAGGCAAGCTATGATATCCTTACATTCCTCAATTACTAACTATAATTTCCTCTTCAAGCTGTTATTGTCATCTATTCTAATTCATTAATGGTCCAGATAACACCCTAAAACAGCAAACAGCTAAAAAGCTAAATTTGAAAAGCATGGAAATACATAAGAAATCCATAAAACAGTATAATACAAAAGGGTTAAATTTTCACCTTTTTTTCATAATAATGTTGTTAGTGCGTATCAATAACAGCGTTTGAATAACACTAACATGTCGAAAATTGGTAGTGATTCATAACATATCATAAAATATAAATTTTACGTAATTTCAAATCTTTATTATTTTCATCACATTTTGTGCAAATACTTTGGGGGGAGATATCTCGACAAACCCATTTATTTGGGTTTTTATAACTTCCCCTTTTCCATTATTGTTTAATATATTAATGTCACTGATGTATATTTACAATGCTTTCTTTTCTTCTGAAGATTTTTCATACCATTTACAGTATGATTTGCAAATGTATGTGTTTTTGTTATGTGATTTTTTATGGAAATAAATAAATAAACTGAACTGAACTGAACTGAACACCTTTGTGGGAAATATGCTTTAATTTCTTTACATTTGAAAGAAACTTGAAAGTTTTATATCATGGAATCGTAAGCATTTGACTCTCGAAATTTCAAAATATTTTTCATAGTCATGAATTAAAAGTCACAGCTGAATTGCCCTAATCACTGTTTCACCTATGAACATCTTACCCAGACTTTCAGGCAGAGTTTCGATATACGATCAGCTTGGTCCAAATTGTCATTATGGTGGTAGTGTATTTTCAGTGACCATTTACATAAATCTTGTTACTGCTTGCATCAAGAAGCATGACCCTTCATGGTTTTTATACAGTTATTTTAATGAAGTGTTGGGTCACTGAACCCATCACTTCAGAGATTAGAGAAGTTGTTTCTACAAAAGTACTAAAAACGTGAAGACATGAATATGTGACTATTCAGACCAAGTTGATTAATTGAAAGCAAAATATTGGCCCAAAATAGCAGAGTATTGAGTTTTCCTGTTGTCCTTGAGTACTTGCCTTTTTTACATTTTTTGTTAGCATTGGGGATATTGACTTGTGGGGGTTTTATGTCCAAAGAACAAAGTTTCATTATAGAAGGGTGCTATTTGACATTTTGGTGGTCTCCGGCTCTGTGCCATTGGCTAATTCCTCAAAATCTACTGTCATGGTTTGCAAGCCCACTGGTACTGGTTTCTGTTCGAGATTTTTAGTAATGTTTGACAGATTTTTCATGATATTTGATATGAAGGTACATGTTATCAAACTACACCCTAAGTTAAATTTTTGCATATGTAGGTCAAAGGTCAAAGTTCACAGTTCATTGGATATGCAAAAATAGTTTACAAAAATGTGGTTTCCATTTGAAAATATAATAATTATGAAAACTTATATAGCGCACACTCTGTCCAAAGATGCTCATGGCGCTAGCCCAGCAACCGTTCTCTTTAATGGAGGTATATTGCAATTAACTTTATTCCATCCCCCCCAAAAAAAAAAAAAAAACTGAAATCAAATTCACAATATTTGCACCACCCATTGGAATTCTCACCTCCACCCGGTGAGGCCTGGTGCCCTCTTGGTGCACTGTTTACCAACAATTTAAAGGAAAGCCTAGTCAGCACATCACTCACAGAAGCTCTAGCATTTGAGGCCACTAGACCCCAGACGGGCAGGTAGCCAAATAGACCAAAGAATGATAACAAAATAAGATGAAATGTATAGATTTTTAATTTTAGATTTAGTAAATAAATTTATGTTATTATTGTACATAATGTTGTTGAGTATGTAAGTAAAAGGTGAAAGGTCACAGCATATTGAATATGCAAATTTGCTAATTATGTACATTTGTACCTGGCTAGGGGATGCTGCGCTTTGCGTCGCCCTTGTTGTTATTGCATTTAGTGTTTAATGGCCTTATCTTGCATTAATGTACATTATGATTCTCTGTTTTGACAGAATGTGTGCAGTGTTTGGTGGCATTTATGTTCTTAGGACCAGCATAAGGAGTATGATTACAGACAGTGAAAACAAGTAAGTATATTGACAAAACAAAAGTACAGGGACATTTTTTTGTCCCTGTGATGACCATTACTAGTCTGAACAGGGTTGTGAGCATAGTCAGTGAATACCACTTGATTTCAGCACTACTCTTTATTGATTCAGATTAGAAAGTCATGATAGCTTGTAGTTACAATATGCATATGGACAGATAATATTCCTTTGTAAGAAGACGTGAAAACCACCAATCCCAATAGAGCACTTAAAGGTAGCCTGTCCCTTGTGCAAAATCTACGAAAATCCATACAACTTGGCATGAGCTTAGGATATGCCCTTCTGATACTGTTTATTTAATCTTACGGTCATATGTTGCTTAAGTTATTAATATAAAATGAAAATCTGGCTACTAACCTTGAATGATTGAATTAGAGCAGCTCACTGGCAGTGGCGTAGATATGTAGCACAGCGAGCTAGCTAGCTAGCTCAGCTGGGCAGCTCGCGTGACCACAACACATACCGTACATAATTATAGCAGCGCTTGTAAGAATCTTCAGATCCTTTTTTCATAGTAGGAAAAAAGAAAGCTCTGATAAATTATCGAAGATTATATCCTTAAAACCAAATTTCACACTTTGTCAGTTTCAGGGATAGGTTATATAGTCTTTCTCTTTCAAATGATAACAGAGTCAGGGAACTTTCAGAATTAGGTCTGCAAAAGGGATGGGCTACCTTTAAAACCTACTTATGAAAGTTGCGCAGTCATAATGAATAGCGGTTGCCCAATAGCGGGGGAACTTTATTCCAGTGTAATATTTTTTTAGTTAAAACATATCTCAGTATGTAAAAGCAAGATGTATATATGTTAATGTTTCCATTGTTTTGATTCCATGTAATTTTGTTCATCGATTGTTTTGTATTCATAAGGGCACTGTCTGTAAGCAGTGAGTTTTTAGGGTATCCCTCCATTTCATTTTTAATTATGTTTTTTTTGTCTTGCATGCAAAGTGAAGCAAGGCTACATGTATATGCATCACCATTTCTATTTTTAGCAATTATGCTGTAATCACAATAATTTTCTATAGATTTGAGGTAGGATCACCAAAATCATACCACAGGAACATTTCTTGAAGGTGCAGGTCAAGGATGAAAATTAGTTGAATGTAACCAAGGTTAAAAAGGCAAGCATCTGTGAAATTTCTGCATAAAAGCACTCTCATCACAATAACTTTCTGTGGGTTTGGGCAGGATCCTCAAATTCATACCACTGGTACATCTCTTAAAGGTGCAGGTCAAGTTAAAGAAAAGGAGTCAAGTCCAACCAAGATCAAACTTTAACAGGTTATTTAACTTTCAGTGAAAAATCACCTTACATATGATAACTTCTTGAACTCTCTTATTTTTTTTTTGCACCACTTAATTTCAATCACAAGTATATCCCTTGGAAATGCATGTCACGACATAGTAAAATACAAAATTTAAATTGGTGAAAAATATAATCAGTAGTCATACTCTCTCTCATTGATCAGCCAAATATCAAACATGTTATTGCAGTATCTTGAAGTTATCTAGCTATAATTTAGAGAGTATACTTAAAGCCAGAATTTAATTTATATTTACCTTGCTTTTTTCCTCATTTTCCATCAGCATTAGAGGCATCATAGATTCTGAGGGCAAAAGACTAAAGTGCAGGTACCTAATACATTATACTAAATGGATGTAAAAAGTATGTATTCATCTTTGAATGGGGGGGGGGGAGGGTCATCTGGCTGTAAACCCATTTACAAATTGTAAAGAAAATGATCTAATTACATTTAGGGATGAGTACATGTAGGTCAAATGTCACAGGTAGTAGGGGGTCAATTTTCATGAAATTTGTAGTTTTGGTCTCATTATTGCAATACATGTATCTACAGAAGTGTGCATAAAATTTAAACTTAGTACTGGTATATATCAGCTTATGGAGACATTTTCACAGGCCATAGTGGCCACAGAGGCATATTTGGAAAACAGCTGCATTCATCCTGTTTGTTGTCAGTTCAGATTTACATGATATAAAGCCAGATATATGTTAACTTTGTCTGGTGCAATTGGTTCTAAGTACTCTCACCTAATATTAAGATACTGTGTTTTAAGAAGTGCTTCTTCAAAGTAGGCTAAATGTAAGTACATGTAAGACCCTGTTATTTTATTGTTCCAGAGCCTGTGCCAAGGTATTTTGATGGAGGGGGGGGGGGGGGGGGGGGGTAACATTGGCCTCACATGTTAGTTTATTTATTTGTTCTTTTTATTTTTTTTTTTTATTTTTTTTTTTAATCACTGAAAAATTATAGGAGGTGGCCGCCATCTGCCCCATCATAGCCATCTGCTGTTCTGGGCCCCTATTCACCAAACCTTACTAAGCTAATTGTCCACTAATTACTTAGGTCACAGTACAGTTAGGTGACAACTAGGCCTATGAAGGTTTCATGAATAAGGACACTGGTAGCAAAATAATAGGAAGGGGAAAATGTAGTAGTGAATTACATTGATTTTCAACGAAAATACTGAAAACATTTCACAATTTTCACTTGAATTTCTCTATTACGAAAACACATTCTAAAACCTTGACTGATAGTTGTCATGTATTGTATTACATTTGTACAGAAATCTCATCTTGGAATACAGCTATGCTAATGGAAAATCTGCCCCTTATAATGCCAGGTATTTATGCTTTAGTTTCATGTGTGAGAAATTATTCTTTTGTACCATCCCCCAACTAATCTAAACAAAACCTTATTTTGATTGTATGAATGTTCCTTATTCCATGATTGATCTAAACAAAACCTTATTTTGATTGTATGAATGTTCCTTATTCCATGATTGATCTAAACAAAACTTACTTTGATCTTCTAGATGTTCCTTGTTGTAATCATTTCTTCTTTTTTCAAAGAAAAAATAGTATTTACCTTCATTTACTAAAGTTTAAAACCACCTATAAAAGCTGCATTTACTTCAAGAATAATCAAACTTAGACCTTACTTTGTTGATGGGAGATTGTGCTTACACTAATATTTACATACACTGGCTTGATTTTTGGAGAAATGATGATAGATTTACAAAGTAAACAAACAAGTAATCAGAACTAGGTACATGAAACTCACAATACTATCAATAAAATAAGAGTATGGTGTAATAATATGTGAACCATTATGCAATACTGGCATTAGAATATGATAATGATATATTTTTATTTTGATTAGTGGTGGCAATAATCATGTTGTTATAAACAAAACAAAAACTTGGCATAAACTATGGAACACATGTTGTTTTGATACTGTTTACTAATTGAGAGGTATTAAGAAGCTATCAAAAATGATATGTGAGAAAGGGGGTGATATATGGCATATTCTTGATAATGATAGGTGAGAAAGGGTGATATATGGCATATTCTTGATAATGATAGGTGAGAAAGGGTGATATATGGCATATTCTTGAAAATGATAGGTGAGAAAGGGTGATATATGGCATATTCTTGAAAATGATAGGTGAGAAAGGGTGATATATGGCATATTCTTGATTAATGATAGGTGAGTAAGGGTGATATATGGCATATTCTTGATAATGATAGGTGAGAAAGGGTGATATATGGCATATTCTTGAAAATGATAGGTGAGAAAGGGTGATATATGGCATATTCTTGAAAAAGATAGGTGAGAAAGGGTGATATATGGCATATTCTTGATTAATGATAGGTGAGTAAGGGTGATATATGGCATATTCTTGATAATGATAGGTGAGAAAGGGTGATATATGGCATATTCTTGATAATGATAGGTGAGAAAGGGTGATATATGGCATATTCTTGATAATGATAGGTGAGAAAGGGTGATATATGGCATATTCTTGATAATGATAGGTGAGAAAGGGTGATATATGGCATATTCTTGATAATGATAGGTGAGAAAGGGTGATATATGGCATATTCTTGAAAAGATAGGTGAGAAAGGGTGATATATGGCATATTCTTGATAATGATAGGTGAGAAAGGGTGATATATGGCATATTCTTGAAAATGATAGGTGAGAAAGGGTGATATATGGCATATTCTTGATAATGATAGGTGAGAAAGGGTGATATATGGCATATTCTTGATAATGATAGGTGAGAAAGGGTGATATATGGCATATTCTTGATAATGATAGGTGAGAAAGGGTGATATACTGCGTATGGCATATTCTTGAACAAGTTCAAAGAGTGACAGAGTGAAGAGGTGGGGTTTCAATAATCTTCCATGACTGATCTAAACAAAAGCTTATTATGATCTTATAGATGTTCCTTCTTGTATACCATGACTGATCTAAGCAAAAGCTTATTATGATCTTATAGATGTTCCTTCTTGTATCCCATGACTGATCTAAGCAAAAGCTTATTATGATCTTATAGATGTTCCTTCTTGTATCCCATGACTGATCTAAGCAAAAGCTTATTATGATCTTATAGATGTTCCTTCTTGTATACCATGACTGATCTAAGCAAAAGCTTATTATGATCTTATAGATGTTCCTTCTTGTAAACCATGACTGATCTAAACAAAAGCTTATTATGATCTTATAGATGTTCCTTCTTGTATCCCATGACTGATCTAAACAAAAGCTTATTATGATCTTATAGATGTTCCTTCTTGTATACCATGACTGATCTAAGCAAAAGCTAGATGCTCCTTTATTAATTGATGTAAGTTTTGGTTCATCCAGGTAGATTTCAATTAGAAATAAATGCCAAATCAGTACACCTGGATTTTTTAGAAGAAAACGTTTCATGTTTGATCTGTAACGCTTCATCAGCTTGTCTGATTTGGTGCTGGGAAAGCGGCGAAAACGCACTATCAGTGTTATTGTTGTTGGTCTAAAGCCAAGGAATTCTCTGGATTGCAGCACTCTATGCCAAGGAGAGGTTATGCCCAATCCCCCACCTTTATTGAGGGTAGGGTTCTCAGTGTTGGTGTTAACGTTCTCTTCTCAAAAGTCCAAAGCAAGTCCAGATGTGTTGATTTAGTATTCATGTTTCTTTATTATATTCTATGAGAGGTTTCATTACCTGTACGATAGATGTTTGTGATAAGCATTCACGTCTGAGCTGTTGGAAGCTAAAGTGTATACAATACAGTAATATTAAATGCCACACTGATTGATCATTATTTCTCTCTTTTTGAAGCTACCTGTGTAGAGGAATTTTGATCACAGACAAGTCAATCAAGGAATCAACAAGTGAACAGGTAAGATGCTACCTTGACCCTCCCTTGAACCGCTGCATTTCACGGCATGCCACTTCCTGACTTTTTTTTTTCAAGTCTTGCACATCTTTTGACACCAAGATTACGAAAATCGGTCATACCGTTGCTGAGTCATGTGACTTTTCGTGATCAGAAAATAGAGAATTTCTAAGTTTGTGTACAAAACGAATGGGAAAAAGCATTTCCTCATATTCCTCTATTATCATCTCTAATTTCTTCTTTAAGTTGTTATTATCATTTATTTTAACTGAATAGTGGTCCTGATAATACCCTGAAACAGCAGACTTGCATAAATAATACAAAAGTTAAAGTTGAAAAACAAAGAAATTTCATCTCCAGGGCTTTTCATTAATTCATTACTCAAAATGTGTATTTATGCATATTATTTGCATAAATTATGATATTAGATGAGAAAATAAAGATTTACATAAAAAACAACAGGATTTGTGTTCTTTACGCAATTCGCAGTATCTGCAAAATTTTGTGTCAATAGGTCATGTCGCCCCCCTGTCCTCATTACCTCCAAAATAGCTCTGCTTTTTAGGGTTCAGGGATAAATAGTCAAAAAGAATGATTCGGTGATATTATGCAGCCATTGAATAGACCTTTTTACTAATGTATTCAAAGTTATGTGTGTTTCTCTCCAGAACCCTTGGTTACCAACTATTCGACTGACTTTTTATGCATAATGATATCTGAATAGAAGGAATCCAGTTTGCAACATTGGTTGTTGCTATGTTTGGACAAGCCTCTGGCAAGCTTCTAAGTTTTCTTGGGGCATTGAATTAGTATTAAAACAGGTACATTAAAAGGTTGGGATAGAATATGAAATCAACCTAAGGATAGAGGAAAATGGGGGGGGGGGACAGCAACATAAAATGTTTTGATTTCACAAAAATCTGGATGGCAGAGAGGGTTTTTGTCTTTCCTTCATAGCAGAGTGAAACTATAGGAATCGCTATTTTAGTTGCCACCATCAACGGTCCTGAAATAATCACAATAACTTTCTATGGTTTTGAGGTAGAATCACCACATTCATTGCACAGGTGCATCTCTTAAAGGCAAATGTCAAGTTTGAAAATGAGTCAAATGTGAGCAAGGTCACAGATCAGAAGGTCATTGAACTTTCTGCAAAAGTATGGTACTGAATTTCTGTAACTTTTGGTAAGAGGTCGAATCATCACATATCAAAAGGTCAATAAACTTAATAGAAAGCCACTGAACACACCTTTTTGTATCCCTGAGGTAGTATCACCAAATTCAATTTGTCCAGATCAGCCTTTTTTGACACTGAGTTTTGTCCTTTCCTAGATCCTGCTGGTACTTTCTAATGTTTTCCATAATGTAGACTTTGCAGGAATTTGGCAATCTGGAAAGCTCTCATGTAATGCTGCAGCAACTTGCTGCAGGCTCCCAGAGAGAGAGCTATGGCCGCATGCGGTGGGGGGGGGGGAGTTGCCCCCTAGAAATTTTCAAGACTTACCTTTTTTTACTAATTTTATTCTCCATAATTCCACAAGAAGAGTGCAGCAGACCCTTCACTTCAAATTCTAAAAATGCAAAATCGCCCTTGTGACAAGCTCACTCGTTTTCCCCCCTCGCTTTCATGTTTCTTCGAACATTTTAGGTATTCTTGCCCCTCTTGTGGAAACTCTCTGCGTACAGCCCTAGAGTGAGCCCAATAATCACCCTTTGTTCTGTGGTCAGCTGCATCATCCAGTCAAGCTAATGATGCTTTGCTCAATTTCGGCCTTTTTATACCCCAAGTACCAAAAAAAAGTGTTTATAAGGAGTGTGCTAGTATACAACATAAACACTAGGGGGCCCAAGATATGATCCTTGTGGGACACTAAAAGGTACCTTGAACATATCCGAGGCAGTGTCTTCCAATTCAATTGTCTGTTTCCTGTCAGACAAATAAAATGCAATCCATTCGAGAACTTTGCCATCAATCCAAAAGTGGTTTTTCAAAATTTCCAACAGACACAAATGGTCAATAGTGTTGAAAACAAAACACTACTCAAATAAAGTAAGAGTATAAGCTAATCTTCTAGTCATCCATTGACATCAGGAGATCATTTTTTAAATTTACGATAAGCAGACTGATTGCATGGCAAAAGTGAATCAATGTGCGCAAGGGTTTGCTGGGTTGCATTGCATTCTACTAACTTTGAAATACACTGAAGATTAGTAACAGGCCTCAGATTATTGAATTCCGTTTTGATACCAGACTTCTGCAACAATGGTTTAACAAGTGGAACCTTCTACATAGCAGGAAAGTGCCCTCTTGAGAGAGACAGGTTTATCACAGACCCTTCCCCCCCCCCCCCCCCCTCCCCTCCCCATATGAAAAGAGGGGAAAATTATGCAAACAGCATTGTCTCATCATCTTCCAAGGATAAAGTGTATGCAACATCAGCATAGTGTAATAAAGCTGCCAGACTAAAAGGTTCCTATCCTTATTTGCAGAGTGAGATGGAGGGGAGACTGCTTGGTTTTTGCCTTGTTTTGTGATCTTATGCTGTCTAATTCATTCTCACCAGCAACCCATCCATTTCAGAAATTCTTTGTAAAAGATATTGTTGAATACACTATGATTTTTTTTTGTCAATAAGGAAGACATCATTTTTATTTCTTGATTGTTTTGAGAATCTCTGAGCAGATATGCGGTAAGTTTGGATTACTGTTACAGCCTTTTGACTAACCTTCAGAAACAATCTGATATGTGTGAGTGTACCAAACTAGAAGAAAAATCTAATAAGAGGGATCATTATATACAGTGTGGAAACATGTCATGTGTTAACAATATTGTTTTTAGCAAATGTTTGTCTGATTAACATAGCCAACTTTTTTGTAATCTTCAGATCACATTTCTCACCGTACCACCATGTTTTGATAGAGACCAACCTGTACATGTGATTGAAGTAGGATATGCAGCTAGTGCAGCTCCACCAAACCTTTGTAAGTTTTATTCTTTTATTATTCATCATATCATAATATTTTATGTTAAAGTCAAGAATTGTTGGCTGAGTGGGCACTTGTTCCCCCAAATGTTTTGATTGAAAAGAGTCACCTTTTCTAATTATATTGATTTGATTTGATTTGATTTGAAATGGTAACTCTTGGGGATCGAGCTTTCAGTTGAGCTGCCCCAAGCTTTGGAACAAATTACCACTGGAAATACGAAGGGCACCGACTGTTACCATCTTTAAACATTTATTGAAGACCCATCTTTTTTCAGCAGTTTTTGGTTAATTGTATTATATGCATAATTGTTTAATTTGTTTGAGCAGTAGCATTGTTGGGAGCTCTGTTACACTACAGCGCAGTAGAGTATATTTACATAGTGACTGCGCTATATAAATGGTCTAATTATTATTATTATTATTATTAGAGATAAAAATCATTGCAGCTTACAAAGCTAAATTGCGATTTTTTTTTTTACAAAATGGAGTGCAAACAATATATACATACATAACTAATGTGATTATAATACAATAACAATTATCATTATAAGTAATGCAGAAAGGTAGGTGGTAATGCTATCATACTATACATAGATTTGTGGTTGGTAACACCTCCCCCCACTGGGCTGCCGAAAAATGAAGTAATATGTTCGTTAAATGTTTATACAAGATCTTAAAATCCACAATCCATTTAACGTTTCATAAAAAAAGGGTAATGTTTGTTCAATCTAGGGTATTGTAAAAAAAATTATGAATTAATTCGAAATGATGGCACACTTATATAAAACATAAAATTTAAAAAGTATGAAATTAACCTACATGACAACTAATATTGACTGTGAAATAACTAAGTTCGTAATCTGTATCTGTTAATTATTCTCAGTTTCAAAAAACCTGGTAGGCCGACTAGTTATGCAGCAAAGAAATAATGATTCAGCACGTAAAAATATAATACATTATCGATTTAAACCATGAAAACTGTATGGGTAATCATGTGGCCAATGATTAGGTTATAATCATACTTATAAACAGATTAACTGATTACATACAAACAGAATACAAGGTGAAAGGTAAATTAAGGTTCCTATAAGAGGAAATACTCTGATATGCATGTGAGCATAGGAAAGAGTGGGGAACAGAGGAGATCAAGATCTGGACCAGGGAAAATTTTTCATGGAGAGAGAGGGGAGAGGAAGAGAGAGAAGAAGAGAGGGTAAGGAGGGGAAATCACTTTAGAGATGAAGGGAAAGATAGTCTGAGAGCTTGAAAAAGGGAATACAGAAGGAGGAAGCAAATCAGAAGGGTGTAGAGGAAAAAAAAGTTAACCTGTAATGCTAGAAGAGAAATGATGTAAGAAAAAAAGCAAATGTGTAATGCATTTGGTTCAAAACTCAAAAGCCAACCATATGAAATTTTATGATGACTTATTTTGGTTAAGTGTACAGATTAAATAAGGAATTGCACTATTTTGCATACGTTTGGTCTTACAGTGCAACTCTGGGATTTGGGATTTGTGTCTCAAAGATCTAGAGTTGTCTGGTGAAAAGTACTCTTTATACTGGTCCGTGTGTAGTAGACTCTTCTGGAAGAATAACAAGCTCAAATTGGGTAGGAATGCAGATTAGAATTGAGAAGTATAATTCTCTCTCTCCATCTCTCTCTCCAAATTTTATTGTCCGAAAGGAAATTCTTTTTGCCCAATTGATCGTGGGCCCGGCAGCCACTGAGCAGCGCCAGATCGATGCTGCTCTGTCCCTTTCAATTCTTGAACGCCAAAGAAGGTAGCAGCAACTCCCATCTTTTAACGTCTTTTGGTATGACGCGGCCGGGGTTTGAACCCACGACCTCCCGATTGTGAGGCAGACGCTCTACCTTCTGAGCCAACACATCGGTTGCTTTATGTTGCTTTATAATTGCTTATGTTGCTTATAATTGCTTTATGTTGAATCAGTCTCTCAGATATTAAAGTTGTTTGTTTTTTCGAACAAGGTTTATTTTCTGGTTATTCCTTGCCATCAAAAAGAAGATGCTTCTTCAATTATTCATTACATTTTTTTTTCCTTACTCTACTTTGAATAATAGATTTTTGATAGGAAAATTGTCAAAACATTTATTCTCTGTGTTTATGCTTTGAATGGAAGATTTCAACATGTATAGAAAATCATCAACATATTCCTTCATATTACCCAGTGATTATTGGAAGATGCAAGCATTGTTAACAATGATGAGTCTGAACAATGTTTTTTCCCAATAGATATTGTGCACCTGACAGCTAAAGCCAGCACCAAGGATGTTAAAGCTAAGGATGAATTACAGCATGTAGTACAGAAGTTTTTCAAATTGGAATCACAAGGTAATTTGGGATGATATATTATCTCATTTAATATGCCCTCTCCTCCTTAGATCATATGAATGCCCTTTAGATCCTTAAAACAATATATATGACTCAATAAATTTAGATTTCTATGAGTATCTGAGTGAACTTAGGCTTGTAGGTCAAAACAAAAATGAAAATTCCCATATGTAAAACACATGAAGTGCATAATGTCACATGACATGCAGTAATACCACACTGATTTTATTGGTAATATTGCAATGGGCTATTGATGGCTTCAAACTCTAATGTCATGCATTAATGGTGCAGGAATTTAATCATCATACTGTCCTTGTCCAATCAGCTATTTATCATGTGATATATGTATATATATATATATATATTTTTTTTTTTTTTTAATTTTATGCTGAAGTGATTAGGTATTCATTGATATCTATTGTTGAATTATGCTGCTTCATTTGAAAACAAGTTGATACATTTGTGGTTCTTTTTAAATACACACACTGGAATTGTTTTGTTATTTTAGACTGTAGAGCTAGAGAGGATAGTGATAAACCTTGCATCCTCTGGTCAGTTTATTTCTGTCAAGAAGATGTCACTGAAGTTCTGGATGATAATCTCAAAGGCACATTGCCTGGCAATGTCTATGTGACTGCAGGAGCTGGAGGCTCTATTGGATTTGATCATGCTGTATCACAGGTATGACTTAGCCTCATGATTGATACAATTATCTGATGTGAACTAATCTTTAGAGGGAAAGTACTTGCTAAGTCCCAATATCTTATTGTTACTAGGGCAACAAAATCTCGTATCTGAAATATGTTAAATCTTCAGGAAAGCCAAAAACATGGCTTTTTTAGAATTAAAGCCAATTGAGTTGTCCAGTTTTGCTTATCAATAACAGCCTGATCTTTGCAGATGTGCACATGATGGTTTGAAAACACGTTTTGAATGTTCATAGAAAGAACCAAATTTCACAAAAAAACTGAGATACAAGGTTTTATCTAAAATCTCACTTATTCTGTAAATGATTTTATTGTAAAGTGCATTTGAACATGCACATGGAAAATGTGCTATGAAAGTATAATACTGTTAATATTATTATTAATATTTATTATTATTAATATTTATTATTATTATTATCATTATTATAATCATTATTATCATTATTATCATCATTATTACTTATTGTTATTATTATCATTATTAGTATTATTATTATTGTTATTATTATTATTATTATTATCATTATTATTATCATTATCATCCCAACAACGTTACGACCACTTGGTGATATTTTCTTTATTCTAGGGCTGAGCCATCAAGGTTTTATACAAAATGTTCAAACATTTATATCTAGAATATCTTTTAGATGAAAGAAAAAGAAATTGAAAGAGAAAATCATTCCTCACAAGAGCCAAGATATTGCTGAAATTTGCATCTCACATCTATGAAATGTCCTTCCAATGTCCATATTTTACACAGAATATATGGGTTGATACTTCACCTTCCATATTCAGTGGACTAAGTTAAGCAAGTATAATGTATAATTATTTGCTTGTGAATATTTGTACCTTAGGCTAAGGAGATCTTTGAAAAAGTGTGTCCTGGAGAAGAATTTCTTCCCCCTGCCCCTGATCCAGAGGATATAGTATATGATGATACTGACAAGGAAAACACATCCCAGGTATGAGCCTTTTTCTAACATAATTGTTTATGCTATTGATACACCAAGAGACACCCTCATAGCAATCACATTATGTACATATGTATCAGCCTCTACATCCATTGTCGTTTTAACAAGTAATAATGATCCAATCCTGTGAAAAACTAACAAAACAACCAACAGCAACAAAATGGCAGTGAGAACATTGACAAAACATTTATTTTTACATTCTTTGATATGAAACTGAAACAGGAAGTTATCATCAAATATACAAATCATTTGATTCATAGTGGGTTTAGAGCCAACAAACAAACAAAAAACATGACATTAAAAATTTTGATACTTAACGCTGGCATGAATTTGTAATGAATATACCAATTAATTGATATTTTGTGTCTTTGACAAAAAATCGCACAAATTGTTCCTGTACAGCTTACTCTTGGGGATTAAAGTGCAAAAGTTGATACCCCTTAAAAAAATTCTAAAGGAGCACCTTTTCTTTTTCATGTAGGGAAGGCAGTGGCATGAAGAAAGCATGGCTGAAGAAAATAATTTTACATCACCTTACTGACAAAGTGAAATTACTAAATGCATACTGCACTTTGTATTGATATATACCCTTCTTGGTGTTTTGTTTTTTTTTCTCCCTCAATTGAAAGGTCGGTTTTGAGATCAATAGCACATCTGAAAAGGGAAAGGAGACGTCAACATCAGCAGCATCTGAAGAAGAGAATGAGACAAAACAAAGTTCTAAACCTGAGGATAAGAAGAAGACATCAATATCTGAAGAACTGCCTGGCAATGAAGAGGGGATGGCAACATTGTCAGAAGACTCAACAGCTAGTCGTAAAACATCCGACGAAAAAGAAGAGGGGAATTTGCAATAAAGTCAGAAGCTTATACCATATATACTCTACATTAGGAGGATGGGGCTAATGAGATAATAGCTATAAAAAAGGATATTCTCATAGTCCCAAATGGTGGGGGCACATAACTTGTATAGCCAGGTCAGCTTTAAATAGATATGGGCAATAATGAGGTAAATTTCAAGCCTCAGTCTATACAATGCAAAAACTTTAGATATGATTCCCCTTATAATGAGCAAGCATATTTCACAGGACCTAAGTGGACAAAAAATCATTTAGTTGTAAGATGAAGTCTTGCCATACTACACAGTATAGACATACCATTTTTGGTGGGGCTGTTTGGGTAAATTTCGGATCTGAAATGAGTACCTTTATGGCCTTTTCTCATGTGATCTGGTACTTTGTCATTATAGTTTTAAAATGATTTTATATTGGCAGGAATACTGTAAACTAAATGCATATGTATTGCAATATCTTTTGCATGTTGTGATATAAAGAGGTAGTGACTGTAGTAAGGAAAATCCTTTTATATTTTCCATTGTACCAAGTTTCTCCTGTATGTTTAGTATGCAAACAGGCAAGTTGAATTTATTCAGTCAAAGAAAATTGTTGAAGATTGTCTGATATAAGAAATTTGGGGGTAGGGCAGTCTAGAATACTTTGTAAGCAAAGATTAGGTATGACCCATATGCTGTTCAAAAATTGTGTATCATGAGAAACAATACTTTCTTTCAGTAATGTTTGATACATTCTATAGATATATTGTTTTGATTCTTGGCTTTTTGTCATTCATGCGATATTACTCTGAGGAGTGCATGCCAAAAAGTTTTTCCATGTTCAATGCAAATTTCCAATATTTGATGT
The DNA here is from genome assembly GCA_029962745.1 of Echinometra lucunter. NCBI lineage: Eukaryota > Metazoa > Echinodermata > Echinoidea > Camarodonta > Echinometridae > Echinometra > Echinometra lucunter. The sequence continues at coordinate 22,586 of CM057151.1, forward strand.
TCGTTTCTCTGTATAATGACTACTCACTTTGCTGTGGAATATCTGAAGAGTAGAAAATATCATTTGTTAGAAAAAAGGGGCAAATGCCTACTATTTGATTGCAGCTTCAAGGACACCTACCAGGTAGCATTTTCTATTGGAAATACTAAAATACTTCAATGAAATTATTTCTTGTATATTCAGCATATCATAACGAAAATTCCAATTTCACATTTAGCACTTCTAGACTCAAGAGATGTCAGTAAGCCTCAAGTAAACACAAGCACAGTGCGATGCCTAGAGCTAATCCCCCTGCCTGGATAAGCGACTTTTAAGGGTGATGGAGGCAGATAGGCATGATTATGGGGGCCTTGAAGTACACTCGAATAGGTCATGTGCGAAGTGAATCGTGACGTGACACGAACTTTGCGTCCCAGACGCAACCTGGGGTGCAAAATTCATGACCTGGGATGCACAATTCACGTATGGGAAGCAAAGCTGGCCATGAAATTCATGTTGCACATGTTGTCAAGCGTGCTTCACTCAATAAATCTCGAAACATGCTAATTTTTTTGGTCTAGATACTCTTTTTAGTACTTGTAGCAAACGTACTATTAAAAAAAATTGATATCAAAATTAATTTCTTGTTTTTCGACCTTTTGATTTATATTGTTTTTTCAATGAAACTTGTCGGCAACACTTCTGGGATCATAAATAGCATAAAATTAATAGATTTTGATTTGTAAAAGTAATCCAACATTTATAACTTTTAGCAAGAAACACAATTTTATTTGAAATTATACATGAAATCATGTTTTTGAGCAATTCTCGGTCTGACATGCAAGTACAAAATTATGCTCAGCTTTCAAACCGCCTGCCCAGTTATCGTGAATTTGATCTGGAAAGATGCAGGAGATATGAAGGAAATAAGTCCTAAAATTTTAGCGCAAGATCATTTTGCGTGATATAATTATCGCAAAAAAATGTTGAGGGGGCTAACCCTATCCCCCCCCCCCATTTGCTTTGTATAGGGTTAAGTGTCAGACTTATAACAATAATCAGACATATTATAACAATAATGATTATAATAATAATGATAATAGGAATAATAGTAACAATGATGATAGTAATGAAAATAATTAAATAATGATAGTAATGAAAATAATAGGAATAATATTAATAATGATGATAGTAATGAAAATAATTAAATAATGATAGTAATGAAAATAATAGGAATAATATTAATAATGATGATAGTAATGAAAATAATAATAATAATAATGATAACGATAATGATAATGATAACAATAGTAATAATAACCCCACACTGAAAACACGCCTTAATCAAATGTGGATTGATTTTTGGTGTAGGCCCTAGGGCCCATCATCTGTTTGGGAAAGTTAATTCTAATTAGTCCCCCTCTCTCGTGCTCTCTCATTCACTCACCAACTCTGGTCTTATTTGCCCCAAATCTGCCTCTGTATCTCGTCCTCTTTACCTCTTTCTGTATTATTTTAGTCTTATTTTCTCACTCTTCCTCATTACAAATCCTACCTACTCCACGATACAAATCACAAGGAAAGAAAAATTGTTTCACAAAGAAGCACTTTAATTTTGGGGAGGGGGTTATATTTAATTGAGAGAGTCATAACTTTGCCATGGTTATGAATAACAGTTCAATAAAATTCCTGGTTGAAAAAAGAACAAAAAATAGACATAGACATCAATACACTTGCAATGCAGTTCGCTTTTCACTGCTCGCGATCACTAGCATATACATAGATCGGTTTGCTGTACGTGGTAAAGTGTCATAGCAAATAGTAATCTAGCCAATTGTGGATCATGTGCCTGTTTCAAACTTTCATTCTATCTTCATGTAAATTATGAGTGAATTTTGGACATAATATCTTAAAACGTCTACGTCTCATTCCCTTTCTATTAGATCACAGCTGCAATCCAATAAATCCAGTATGGTAATGGTATGATCCAGGTGTTTTAACCAGGCACGGTTCTAGAGCAAAAATTTGGGAAGCTACTATAATGAGAATATATATGAAAATTGAAATTGCACTTATATTGTCCAGTTTTGTTTGTTGGTTTTTTTGGGGGGGAGGGCTTGAGCCTCCAAAGTCCCCCCCCCCAAAAAAAAAAAAAAACTTCACTTACATTTGTATGCCTCCGCCCACCGTAGGTGGTTGCCGGAGGCATTATGTTTTCGGGTCGTCCGTCCGTCCGTCCCGTTTTCGTTCTCGCAATAACTTAAGAACCGTTTGACAGATCAACTTCAAACTTGGCTCATGTATGCATATGGGAGGGACAATGATCTGATTAGATTTTGGAGTCTCAAGCTTAAAGGTCAAGGTCATAGAGGTAATAATACACATAAAAATGGCTTGTTCTCGCGATAACTTAAGAACCATTTGACGGATTGGCTTCAACCTTGGCTAATGTATGCACATGGAAGGGACAATGATCTGATTAGATTTTGGTGTCACAAGGTCAAAGGTCAAAGGTCATGGAGGTCATTATGTACATAGAAATGGTTTGTTTTTACCATAACTCAACAACCATTTGACCGATCAACCTCAAACTTGGCACAGGTAATGCATATGGGAGGGACAATGATTTGATTAGATTTTGGGGTCTCAAGGTCAAAGGTCAAAGGTCATAGAGGCCATTATGTACATAGAAATGGTTCGTTTTCACCATAACTCAACCATTTGACCGATCAACCTCAAACTTGGCACAGGTATGCATATGGGAGGGACAATGATCTGATTAGATTTTGGGGTCTCAAGGTCAAAGGTCAAAGAGACCATTATGTACATAGAAATGGTTCGTTCTCGTGATAACTCAGTAACCATCAACAAACTTGGCTCATGTATGCATATGGAAAGGGCAATGCTCTCATTAGATTTGGGGGTCACAAGGTCAAAGGTCAAGGTCAAAGATGTCATTGTATAAATGAAAATAAATCAACATGAAGTGCCATTTATTTCTGATTTGGTACTGGCGGAGGCATAAAGTTCGACCACGCGTGGTCGAAGATTCATCTAGTTCCCTCATGCTTTTATGTGTATCATGAATGAAAAGAACTGATGTGCCAATATTTACATCAGAATATTACATTTACAATTTGTACTATTGTGCAGGTGAAAAAAATGCAAATATTAACAGTACACTGTATATGCGAAGTGTCACCTTACAGCTTCAATTTGATATCCTTTGTGAGACAATGTTATCCAATAAAGCATGAAAGCACCTCCGTAATGTACAAGCTGATGTTCTCCACAGTGGTATATACTAGGTGTTTTTCAAAAAAATATTTCCCACTTTTGATCTTTAATAGGTTGAAAACTATACATCATATAATAGAGTCGAAACTCGGTATAAAGAGGTCTGATATAACAATATTTCTGATAACCCTCACTGATATAACAAGATTTCTGCTATAACAAGGTAATTTTGATGGTCACAAGGACCTTGTTAATACATGTACTGAGTTTCCACTGTACTGGCATTGATATGTGGTATAGCTTAATAGTGTACAATTTTGTTGGAGGTGATTTGAACATATCATGAATCTGTTTCATTAAGAAGTGGAAGGCATTTTGCCATTAAATTGAATATCATGATATTGGATAGCCATTGATGAGGTTTATGGTTGTTTTTTTTTAATTGCCTAGAATGAACATATCTTGAAGTACCTAACTCCAAGAAAGGGTACAGGTTTATCCATGATGCCCATGCAAAGATGGCCATTTTAAGAACTTTAAAGGGCATTATCTCTATGACGCATGATCAATTGATGTGTGAAACTCGGCACAGATTGTGCAATGATGACATATACATACTCTGGAAATATGAGATAAAAATAATTCGAAATATGGGTACTTCTTGTTTTCATGGCTAAGCATTTCATGAAATTTCATAATTTTGAATGGAGAAGATTTCGGATTTGGAGTTGAGTATGAAGATGACATTTTGAAGGGCAGGTGATCCACTGCAGACAAAAGAGCAACCTTTAAAATATGTACAGCATTTTATTAGAAATCTGTAGGATGAAGTATGACAGAGATATGGAGGAAGAGAGAAAGGCATGAAAATGGTCTAAAAATGGACAAAATGGCACCTGGATCATAATGCATGAGTGGTTTCAAAAAATGAATTGTTCAGTGATCAAGATGAAATGGCTATGAATATGGCTATGAAATTTGAAATGAATTGGACATGAGGAAATGACCTAAAGAGAGGCTACAAAAAATGAATGGTAAGAAGAAAAAGCAGAATACGAATGCACCAGAATAAAATCAAGGCAATGATACTGGGGCATCATTACAATAGTGAGAACTCAACAAAACTAACGACAACAAAACAGAATTTTAGCTGACAACATATTGAATGGAGTTAAAAACTACAAACTAAATGAATAAATGGATGAATAATATTCAACTTTGATGTACAACTTTTATTTATCCATTTAATATGTTGCCAGCCTTATAATCATTCTGTTCTGTTGTCTTTAGTTCTGTTGAGTTGCTCATTATTATTGTTTCATTCTGTCTGATTTAGCAAATAAACTTAAGGCCAGAAGACAACAGCTTGTGAATACACTTAGTGACCTGCTTCATTCTGTTCCATCATACCTAATAGATTAAAAAGTACATTGTACATGTAATACTAGTGACAAACCAAATACACATAATCAGCATTTGGGCAATTCCATGATAAGTGTGCATTGCCCTAAACTTTATTTTTGCTCTTTCTCAAATTTAGGTCAATTTTAGGGGTTAAAATTCATACAGAAATTGTAAATGCAATGGGGTTTAATACTCACTAAAAAAAAAAAAAAATTGTTCTTAATGTCTCCTTATGGCAGAATCTGAACCATACAAACACTTAGATATATGGGACTACACACAGTTTTTTAGACTTGGAAAACTATCGGTTCTTTTGTAAATTTTTCAATTGGATAATCTGAAGGGCATTGTGTCAAGAAAATATTCCAAAATAAGTTGCTGAAAGCTATACAAATCTAAAATATGTAGTGCTGGACAGATTGTAACTTGACCAACCCTAACGTGACTAACAAAGATTTTGGGACCTACTTAAAAAAAACAGAGAGGAAAACTTTTAAATTTTGTGGATAAACATTTGTCATCATATCAGAAGTAAAGATGATATAACTTTAAGTTTGAGGTACAACAAAGTAAAGAAGGATTTTTTCCAAAAACATTGCTTATGTTTTTTGTGTCCTTTTTTTTATAACCCCTTACTAACCATGGTCAAAAGTTCTTATTACAGCTCCGGCATTGTCCAGTTGCTTTTTTTAATGTATTGTAGACCTTGGGTGGGAGAATATGTTGTTTCAAGATTAGGACTTGAAATGAAATGGATTTTTATTTTGCAGTATCAAAAGGTATGAACATTTGCTTAAATGTAACATCACTAATCATGGAATTGCCATTTGCAAACTTCTGACAAAAAAAAAATCAATGCAATAGTAATTTAGGAAGTTTATACAATGCATACTCATAAGATCAAGCAATACTGGTACATAAATGTAGGGCCATATATTTTACTTTTTTTCCCTTGTGGTTTGTGCAAACTTTCCTCCCTACATTCCTGAGAGCATATATGATATCAATAACGTCATCATTACAGTTAACAAAATAGCAGCCACATTTTAACCTTTTAGATACAAAGAAACATCTTGCCACTAAAAGAACCAAAGTGTTACCAGTATGAAATCATATTGTGGTAATAGACAAAAATCATGAGGAATAGGCATCACCTCCCCCCCCCCCCCCCCCCCCATCCTTAAATTCTCTGTAACACAGCAGTGTTCTTAAGGTTAAGAATACAAGAACTATTATCACAAAAACTACATTTTAAAAGTATTGTTCTAATTCAGCTGTACAGCACCCCCAAATACAAAATGATAATAGGTGGTGCATCATTTTAAAGGAAATATCAAATGAGCTATTCAGTTAGAATGAAAATGATATACATGTACAGGTACATGCAGAGTCATATGTCATTCAAGAAGGTGGAGTCTTCACAGTCATTTAATGTTTGTGACACACTTACTCATATTTAATCTGGTACATGTATTTGAAAGGAACCATTACAATATATCAATATATACTTTTATTTCCTTGTGAGGAAAAATTAGCGGTACAAGAGAAAATATGACTAACCTACTAAACCTGAAAGCTGAATCCTATAAGGTTGATACAGGTATATCAGCTATATCCGAGTATGCTTGAAACAGCCTATGAGTAATGCATTCAAGAGTGGTCTTATATATGCCTTTAAATCAAATAAATATTAAGCATGTACATGTAAAATGGAAAACTTCAAGTTGCTTAGCCACTCATAAGCTCCTCCACATTAAGCACTTTCTATAGTATGCAACAATGTCGAGTGAAAATGAAACTGGCTACAGTTTACATGAATTCATCTCATATTGCTTGAAAAAGGCACAATAAATTTTCAAACAAACAAAAAAGACTGCCTAGTGTCTGGACAATTTTGCCTCTGATGTGAAATGTCCCATTCAGTCCTATGACAAAATATTGTCCTTATCAGAGGAAATAGGACAGACAGTATGTACTTTAATGTACATCTGCTGGGTACACTGTATTGGTAAATAATACCAATATTTACCACTCGGTATTTACAGGTTGAGCCAGGCATGTATTACCTTGCAAGAACTTTTCAAAAACAAAAACTTCTATATATGGAAACTCAACAGTTCATACATGTAATGCCAAACCAATATGGATTTCGCTATAGATAATTTCTTAATTCCAATTTGAATTTCAGAAGAATTTTTCTTTTTGTATGTTGAGCAATTAAAGGAGAATGCAACCCACACATCAGTGTGCTTCTAGTGAATGAAGAAACACAAGAAGAATAAACAGTGAAAGTTTGAGGAAAATCGGACAATCTGTTCAAGAGTTATGAACTTTGACAGTTTAAGTAAATCCTTATTATAGGGATCCTTTAACCCATAAAGGTACAGTGCCTCCTTTAGGAGACGCTTTGGCAGTATCTGCTGATCCAGAATGCTGGGCATTACACTTTATACATGAGCAGGAAGAGAAAAATTCACTGAAAATTTTGAGTCCATTCCCAGTGCAGTATGTTGTTGCGTTTTCAAGCTACAGCAGTTTAAATGTTACTAATCATTGAACTCTTTAAATTGGCATGCAGTGAATATTATAATATCACTATTTCCTTGTTCAAATTGGCAGTTTCAGCTTTAAATTTTGCAATCATAATTCATTTTGGTTCATGTTATATCTATATTTATTTTTTTCAAATTATGTAAGAGTGGATAAAAAATATTTGTTGCCAATTTGAGGATTGAAGATGATTAATTTAGGCCTCTAAAAAGCTCTGTACTTCTATGGGTTAATTGGCAACTTTGCCAGCATCTGTGACGTCATCGTGGACAACTTACCATTCATTCTGTACACAGAATTCAACATTTTCTTCATTTTCAAGAGAAATAAAAATTCTTTTGATTTCTTGTTTGAGTATGACATGGCTATATGAATTCTGCAAGCATATTGGGAAGAATTATGTTGATTCCTGACTTGAAATTTCATATAAATCAATTTTTTTGAAAAATTATGTACAAAATGAATTAAGAGTTGTCCATGATGACATCACAGATGCTGCCAAAGTTGCCAACTCAAGGATCCTCATGATAGGGATTTATTGAATCTTTTCAAAAATTAATAACTCTTGAACAGATTGTCCGATTTTGCTCAAAATTTCACTGTTTACTCTTCTTGGTCATCTTTATTAACTAAGAGCACACTGATGCTTGAGTTGCATTCTCCTTTAAGAAAATTTTTGTGTGTGTGTGGAACATATTTCAAGTTACTTCTCAGCCAGATGTTTATGATTGTAACCACTTGAGACGCTGATTGACTGCTACATTGCCGTACCTCATCAAGACATCTTGTCTGCCTGGTGAACTCAACAGTAACTTGTCTTGAGAGCTTGACCACAGGGGACCTGTAAAGATTTTTAGAAAAATGTATTTCAGGCTTATAATAATCATAAAAACAAGATGAACACAACAACATTCCCAACATGCCTCCGTCTCTGTGATCTATGTGACCTGTAATCTGCAACTTGAAGACCAATAAATATTGCTTTATTTAGACCTCAGAACTGCATTTCAGATATTAAAAATTAGATGATAGTTTATAAATTGATGTTGAACGACTCAAAGACAGAATTCTTCATAGCAGCCTCTCCTCACATTCTTCGCAATCTGCCAGATCTGAAGCTAAAAGTTGGCGATATATCCATAAGCCTTCAGTCACCATAAAAAATCTTGGTGTCATTTTTGATAGAGAAATGTTGATGGCAGACCGTGTCTCTCAAATATGTACCACAGTAACTTTTCATTTAAGGACCATTTCTCAAATTCGAAGAAAAATTACTCAATCAGCCTGTAACAATGCAATCCATTCTCTAGTTATGTCCCGTTTAGATTACTGTAATGGCCTTCTTTCCACTATCCCTGTTACTCAATTAGATCACATTCAATGGCTTCAAAATTGGGCGGCTCGCCTAATTCATCAGGTAACGAGATTTCACTCCCTTAAACCTCTCCTTGACTCATTACACTGGCTTCCAGTAAGACATCGAATAGTTTTTGAATTACTTTTGTTAGTGTTCAAATCCCTTAATAAGCAGGCACCTCAACATCTATTTGATTGTTTGACCCTATACACCCCCCGCAGGAATGTACAATCCTAAATCGACCCACTACATCTTACATATAACATCACACGGAAACTGGCTGGAGATAGGACTTTCACTATAACTGCATAATAACAATAATAATAATAACAATGATAATAATAATAATAATAATAATAATAATAATAATAATAATAATAATAATAATAATAATAATAATAATAATAATAACAACAATAATAATAAATATTGTCAATTTGTTTCAATACTGCCATAGACAAATCTAGAAAACTGACATCTGAAATTACAGAACTGACCTCTGTTGCCTGTGACCTTTCAACCTATGTACCCCAAAGTCTAATCAGATTGTCTTCCTATGGATGTTGATGCATACTATCACCAAGACTGAAGTTCATAACTTCATACAGAACAACGCCGTAACGAGGCTAAAACCTGAAATTTCTAAATTGACCTCTGTCACCTTTGACCTACGAACCTAAAATCTAATCAGATCATTTGCCTCTAGCACCACCTCGGTGGGCGAAGGCATAAAAACACTTTGTTAAATGATACATGTTAAATGATACAAGCACAGAATTATGGTTTCCATAAACATCAACATCTTTGATATTCATTTCTAATGAACATCTAGATTACCGGTAAACAGAAAACCATCAGAGGACAATTTTTGGTTCTGATTTCTTCTTCCTCTCTCCTCATAAAGTCAAAAATTGATCCTCGTACTCATTCCACAGCAACAACTTAACAGACATGTCAATATGAAAATGTCTTACCTTTTGTTTCTTTTGTAAGAGAACCAAATTGCAGGTACTCTTCTACTCTTGTAATATCCCCAGTATGAACATAGAGAGCTGTACAAACCTGTAATTTTGTTTGCTTATACTTAGCACATAGTTCCTGTGAGAGAGAGACAGAGACAGAGAAAAAAAAAAAACAGTAATTGTGACTTTTAATTTAACTGGAAACATGGAATACCAGGGGAACAAACTACTGGGAAAAGCTAGAAAAAGAGAGTTGTGGAACAGAATGATTGCAAAAAATTGGCACCTAAAGAGAGAGAGAGACAGGGAATATGCTTATACCTGCTAGAGTGATCTCTAATTCTCTGGTTTCAATGATGATCACACCCTAATACAGTTCTTATTCTTCACTGTTAAAACAAAATATACTATTCCGGAACCTATTCACATGATGCTGCATTTAGCTGTAATCTAAATGTTTCACTATTGATCATCCAAAAAGGTATCCTCGTGGCTGACCCTACCCCCTTGCACTTTGCACCAACCTTGCTTGTTAACAACTGGCAAGACTTGTATACCTTAATTACTTTGCTTCGGTACCCCTCATTTACAGTGCTGTATTATCACGGTTACCTCAATCATATTGATGTAGTCTTCACTATCTTCTTCTGCTTGGTTATCTGAGGGATGATCTTCATGATCTAACAAAGTACCTACAAAAGGAATGGAGATTTTTGCAATCATAGCCACTAATGGCCACAAGTTTGAACAAGGTGTAAGAAAAGTTTAAACACTAAGGTCTCGGTCACATTTGACCAATAATGACAATGATAATGAGATTTTTCATTAAAGATACACCAAAGAGTACTTTAAAAACTCTTATTATTGTTATAGGTCAAAGGTAACCAAGGCCTAACAGTACAATGTACACTTAAACAAATACTACAGCATTACACATTATCTGTGATACCCCATGCCTACGACTACAACTCAACCAGCCAACACAATAAATAATAGAGAAACAGAAGGATATGGCATTAGCAAAACATTCTTAAAGCAAGAGGAAAAATCCTTTGTTAACATTATTAATTACAACAATCTGGTTGTCCAAAGACATGGAAATTAATCTTCCTACAATTGCTCACTTGTTTGTTTGTGTGGAGTTGATGTATGTCTAGTTCTTTTCAATGGAAGCACATCACTTGCAGTATCATCTGAGGCTGATGAATCTGAGACTATCTCCATACCTCTCCCTGATCGTCTAAGGGGTGTCCTATAATTACAAGGCCAATAGTTCATTCCAATCTTGAAAGGTATACATCCCAATGCAAACATTTTGAATATTCTTGCTTGCCGTTTGCCCTGAGACTCTAATTTGAAGAGAATATGGTCAAGGCTTTTCCTAACAACTTCATACATTTACTGAAATTCAATACAGAAGTTGTTTTGTGGCACTTGGTCAAATTTCATTATAGCATGCATTTAATAAACCTACTGAGCATGATTCAATTCAATTCATTTCACCATTAAAAAAAAATCCATTCAGTATAACAAGCATTTTCCATAGAGCCCAGCATGAGTTATCTTAGTATTTGACAGGTTATGACTTGTCAATCCTTTTGATATGAGGTATGTTTTAAACAGAAGAATGTTTCACCTCCTATGTGGGGATGAATCCACTGTACATCTTGGCTTCTTCTGTGATTCCTTTCTGGCTGTACCTGGAAAGTTAAACCAATCACGCTCACTGTTTAAATTAATGCTGATAAGGACTTTTAGAATGACTGAATGAGAACAGCATTCACATCAACTATGCAAAAGGAAGAATGAAATGATATTCAACAGTAGAGGGCAATATTTCCCACACACAGTACAGACAAAGGCACTTCTGGTTTCCATGCAAACATAATGGGTCGAGTCCCAATGTATTTTTTTAGCCCAGAAAATGCAAGCAACAAATTCTGATGCTTAGATCTTATAAAATCATGGGGAGAGTTCATAAAACCTGAAAAATATTTTTGTCAAATGAGGGATTTGTTACATTTGTTACATTTGTACATTTTATATGGGAGAAGGAAGAAATCTTGTATCGTCGGTAATGGATTTGTATCTGTGCATGTATTGACCTGCACAGTAAGCGGGATATGTTGCCCTCTACTGATGAATCTCATATTTGTGGTAGGAGACTTAGGGGTTTAGTCCAGTGAGCTGTTGTTGCTGAATCCTTTGAAATATTTCACTATAAAGACTACATAATTTATGAGAAGTGTTGATTACCTAATCTGTGTGGTGATTTAACAGGTGTCTTAAGTGATGAGAAGTGTTGATTACCTATTTTATGTGGTGATTTAACAGGTGTAAATGATGAGAAGTGTTGATTACCTAATCTGTGTGGTGATTTAACAGGTGTCTTAAGTGATGAGAAGTGTTGATTACCTATTTTCTATTCTCTTCACTGGCTCCAGATCCATGAAAGAATTATCTTCAAAGTTCTTCTTCTTGTCTTTAAAACCATTCACGGTCTAGCTCCATCCTATCTTCAAGATCTCATTTCTCTCCGTTCATCATCTTCTTCAGCAACTCAACGTCTCCGTTCTGCTTCTATTGCCCATCTGCAACTATCTCCTGGACCCCGTACCATGACCCGTTATGGTGATCGTGCCTTTTCTTCCCTTGCCCCCAAACTCTGGAACAATCTTCCCATCTACATTCGTGAGGCCTCCATTATAGACTCATTCAAAACACTTCTTAAGACTCATCTTGTTAGGCAATCCTCTTCTTAGTTAATGTATTTTATATGTGTTCTTCCCCTTTTTTCTCTTTTGCTCTCTTTTTCTCATGCGCTTAGAAACATTGTATTAAGCGCAATATAAATGTTACATATTATTATTATTATTATTATTATTATTTTATGTGGTGATTTAACAGGTGTAAATGATGAGAAGTGCTGATTACCTAATTTGTGTGGTGAGTTAGAAGGTGGCTTAATTGATGAGAAGCGTTGCTTACCTAATTTGTGTGGTGATTTATGAGGTGTCTTAAGTGATGAGAAGTGTTGCTTACCTAATTTGTGTGGTGATTTAACAGGTGTAAATGATGAGAAGTGCTGATTACCTAATTTGTGTGGTGATTTAGAAGGTGGCTTAATTGATGAGAAGTGTTGCTTACCTAATTTGTGTGGTGATTTAACAGGCGTTTTTCTCTTCTTGGATGAAGACAGACGGACAACAACAATCTCCTGTGGACTAGAGGGATCTTTTTTACTTGACCTAACAGAAAAATCAAAAGTAAAACAAATTTGAACATTCTAATCATTGTTTTTCTCTTTTCTTCTCATAAGTAAAATGTTATCATCAGTATATTAAGAGCACAAAGTGGATAGTCCATGTATCTCAAATACTAGTACCGAGGTAAATGTAAAGTCTTAAGGAGATATAAAGGAGAAAGCATACAAATTGTGTTGTCTCAAGAAGCATAAAAGAAAAAAGACGTGAGTTAAAACTATCTAGAAATCATTGTTTAAATCTATCATTTTCATTTTGGTATATAAACAGCCTTCAGATATTTAACAGGTCCAAGTAAAGTCCAAATAAGTTGTTTCTTTCCCCCTTCTGCAGTCCATTGCAGTACAGCAATCTTAATCATACATTATGATGATCTAGTCTTTAAGCAGCTACATCAGAGCTTCTGAATAGTAAGTTTTTAAACAATCCTAATCCTCACATGGTAATACTAAGCATTGACATAACATTCAACACAAAAAATAAAATGTGATTTCTTGAAAAACTAAGTTTTGAGAATTATGTTTTTCTGTTATGAAATCAACATAGGGGTATCATTTGAACCTACCCAAATTTATTCAACTCAAACTTCAGATTATCTTTCAAACTGGGTTCAAAATATGTTACCTTCTAGATTCCTTGATTCTCTGTGTGCTTTTGTCTTTGCCAACCATCTCATCTGGCTGCATTTCCCTATCATCGATGCCATCTGAATGCTTGGCGCCATCATCAATTCCATTATCTATCTGCACTGAACTATCATTTCGTCTATCTAATTGATGGACTTCATTATTTCTTGGGCTTGACTGCTCTGAACCATCATCTATTCTACATGTCCGCATATCTCTTCCATCATCCTGTACACCAATATCATCCATTTCGATGTTGCTTCTTGCTTTATCTTGGTTTTCCAGTATCTTTTTTAACCTTGTCCTTCTATCCGTTTCCCCTCCTTCCTTTTGAAGAGATTCACTGTGGTTTTCTGCTTCACTCTTTTTTCCTTTTCTTCTACCTCCAGCAACTGTTTCATCACTTCCATATTCATCTCTTGAATGACCTTCAGCACTTCTACTTCTTGTTTTGTAAGTAAGTTTTGTTGGTGACTTTGTAGAAACATCACATTTTTCCTTATTTGTTTGTCTTGTTGATCTTCGCACTACCTGAGCCTGTAAAGCAGAGCTTTTAGCTTGCTTGCTGTGATTCTCATCTGAAGAGCTTGGTGATGCTGAGCTTTTTGGACAACAATTTGTCTCATCTATAGTCCCGTCAATTTCTTTTCCATCAGCTCCTTGATCTGGAAAAAAAACGTGTAGTTTTTATTCAGTTTTTAGATATAAGTTACCTTTTACAATCAAATGTTACTTTTCAGTATTACAATTACATTTTTTCAAAACGATCTCAATTAGGTTATAGACGTTATTTACATAAAATCATACTTGCAGTGATGGGTAAAGCAAGAAATGAAATTGTGCTTCTCACATACTGGTCATGATCAAACATATTTCTACAAAAGAACAACTCCTTCATTACAAAGTGACATGAGAGCATACCCTATATTTTAGGCTGAACAAAATACATTTTCTACAAAAATTAGACAAAGTAGGAGACACATCTTTACACGAGAAGTCACAATCAATAACCACTCACTTTTTAGATCTGCACTTGCTGCTTGATAAAGATCCAAGTCAAATGATGATGTGTCACTGGGTTCATCTTCTGTTATATTCTCCTTGTTGTGTGTTACATTCTTTTTCATTGTACTTTCTCCCTCAATATCTTCACCACTTGACTGACTGATAGTCACTTCTGTAAGTAGTAAGGAAATGATAAAAATCAAACCGAGGCGCCTTCTCTTTGTATGGTGAACTCTCTAGCTGTCCCAACTTTGGAGTTGACATTGAACTGACTAATGAAGAACCATTCTTCATACGACCATACTTTGCCACTGAACTTGACAAAACTACCATTGAGAAAGAACTAAGCAAACTTGGCATACTAGAAGTAGGCCATCAACCTTACACCTCACCTGTCTTCCTCTTATCCAAGAAAAACACTCCTGAAAAGAGAACTGCTACTGATTTTCAAACTTTTCTTCACCAAAGACGATGACTGTAGGCTACAGCTCGCAATCCCTGAAACCCTAACTGATACTCAACATCGTGTACTCTCTATGCTGGAAGAAGAACTAAATAATAAATTCCAATCCCAATACGCACCAATATCTTCAGTTAACTAAATGGCTAAAAGGTTCCAGAAGTACATGTATTATGATAACCAGAATTTTAAAAAAAAACTTTCACTTCGTGTTAATTGGCCTCTTTGACTAGTGAACTTTCACCTAACCAACCAAGAAATCTAATCATTTTGTCTCCTTTTCGTCATGCATACAAAAAAGTTCAAGTACATACACAATAATAACAAGACAAATGTGACTGCATCTCCTATATGCCTCTGTCTATATTCAGTTAACTTCATGGCTCATACATTTCTAGAATGTGATTACTGGAAAAAAAGTCACGTCATAGGGCAGTTTCATAATGTATTCCGGCCGAGCAAGGTGCTCGTGCCAACAGTCAATGTCGGACAAGGGGAGTGTAAATATTGTGCGCTTAGTTGTTGAGGTGACTATGATTTTTCAGATTTATTTTCTAAGCTACCTGTAGAAAAAAATATATAAGATTTTCATTCAGCTATGGAACGTGCCCTGAAAAACAAGATAAGACAAAATATACGTAAGATACCGGAGGCTACTTTTATCATATGTATACATCAGGTCAACATTGCACTACTTGAAGCTGAGCTGGCCTGGCGCAAAGAAGTGAGCAGACCGCATATATGATTCAATGTCAGCAATACCTTGTGTGGACAATTATCACAGACTGTGGGATAAAATGTCTACCGGTATATTGAATTGAAATTCAGCAAAGTCTCACCAGAGAATACCAATAGGGGTCCCTTACAGTAGTGTATTCTTCCTTTGTTTGCTAGCCTTGCATGGTATGAATCCATGAAAGTATGGACAGTTTGTTATCTTGGCACCAGGCCATCTTGGCATCGGTAATAGCACACATACCGTGACCAATAACTGGGCATCGGTAATAGCACACATACCGTGACCAATAACTGGGCATCAGTAATAGCACACATACCATGACCAATAACTGGGCATCGGTAATAGCACACATACCATGACCAATAACTGGGCATCGGTAATAGCACACATACCGTGACCAATAACTGGGCATCGGTAATAGCACACATACCGTGACCAATAACTGGGCATCGGTAATAGCACACATACCGTGGCCAATAACTGTGCAAAGTTACCCTATGTGTAAAGTAAAATTTTATTGCTATATTTCAAGTTTTTTTAGGGCACCTTCTAAAGTGTCCTTTTATAGCTGGATGAAATTTTAAATTCTTTTTACATGAAGGTTATAAAAGGAGTCTAAAAAATAACATATAAACTAAATCAGGAAATGTGTGCATTGCCTATTGGATGTGCAACATAAGCACAAGATATTTCCATTCACCTTGTCTGACATTGAATGTTCACACGAGCACCACACTCGTCTGGAATAATGTCACACTATTCTCATTGATTTAAAAAGCAACATATGCAGGAAAAATAGATCCATCCATGATTTCCTTTCATATCTTAAGATACTTCATCAAAGTCTGCTGTACATTTTTCTAATCCTTAAGTTATTATGGTAACAGAAAAATAAGTATCAATGGACAGACAACCTGAAAACATGGCTTGCAGCACCATGGTAGAGGATGTAAACAATATAGTACATACAGTCCAGAATAAAAGCCATTCAATAAGTTTACACAATGATACAGAAATAATCACAGATAAAAATTTACCCATATTTCCTCGTTGGTTCATCATCAGATTTTCCTCCCGTTTCTTGGTGTATTTCTCAAGTCTTCCTTCAAGTTTCTTTAAAAAACGGTCCCGCATGGATTGCCATGAATGGTTTGTTATCTGTGTAGGTGATCAAATAACATCATTTTAACCTCACTGTAATTTGAAGTCTGCTTCTGTACCAGATTTTAAATGGTCCCGAATTGGGCATTCAATTTGTGAAGTAATGGGCAGTTACTGTGTCAAATATAATTGTTCCCAGTCTCATTTAGGTTTTTCTTCTCCGACTGGTGGGAGGCCAAGTAAGATTGACCAAGCTGTCTATCACAAGTTCTCCAACCTCTCTGGGTTGAATAGATTTAGTTATGAGCTTAGGTACAACTAGCAGAGCTGCCAAACCCAATTGGGCAAAAAATCCTATTCTTTATTTACTTTTATCCTATTTTCAAGCCCAAAATCCTATTTGTTTCAAATTTTGAAACATCCAACAGTATAAAGAATCATTCTTACAAGTTTCAAAAATCCTATTTCATTGGGAAAAATCCTATTCAGTGTCATATTCCCTTAAAAATCCTACTAAATAGGATAAAATCCTACTAATTGGCAGCTCTGAACTAGCTCTTCATCCTTCTCATGTTCATAATATTCTTCAGTCATGCATTACACTTAAGCCTTGACGGGCAAGAAGTTCATCAATATCTGAGATATCTAAAATGTCAATAGAATCTAAACCAATATGGCTGCCATTTGAAGTGTCTAACCCATAGCAATATGGTGTCTCCTTTAAGTTTTTTTAAATCTGCCATACACTATACGATCTGTCTGCGATCCAATTTGGAAAATTTGTTATAGATTTGATACTTCGGAAAATCTTCACAAGGGAAAGAACATGTCCTCCACAGGCTAATAACAACTGTCAAATGGACAATGCAACACTACCTCTACTGTACCTCCAAAATATGTACTCCACCATATAGCTTACCTTCATAAGTTCCATTCTTTGCCAAATTTTGTTGCCACCATACTGATACGGATGCTTAGCTATATACTCAAGGATAGCCTCGTCCTCAGCTTCAGTGTAGGATGATCTCCTGTATGAATATATTAAACATCTGAAGGTTTCACTTATTGGTTCAAACAAATCGAAAGAAAACTGCTAGAAGCGTTTGTAATGCACTGTTGCCAATTTCAATAAAATTGGCCACAATGCACTACAAACACTTCTAGCAGTTTTGTATACAATATTGTATATATAGAGAGAGTGAGAGAGAGAGATAGGTATATAGATAGATATATAAGTCCATCATCAAGGATATCACTGAGAAATTTATTCAAATTTTACATTTTTAGTCAAAGTGAGTAGCTCATTGTTACTGTGATACAAATATTCAATTGCTCATATACAAAAATAATATTAGTAATATCAATATTGGTGGACTAAAAAGTTCAAACAGAGTCCTAAGGAAATCAGCTTATAGGCATAAAGCTTTCAGTAAGTCTTGAGTTTGGTTATGAATGGTTGAAGACTATTATCAATTTGAAGAGAAAAGTGCATTACTGTATTCAACTTTCAATAATATTATCTAAAACTGCGATAGTGCATGGGTTTTTTAAAAATGCATGTAATTTTGCAGTTTCTAGTAGAAAAAGTACAGAAGTGAAATAACAGAACCAAACAAAAACATAAAACACAACAAATATATGGTTGGTTTCCTATGGCTTCTTTTGTTTTGTTTAGATTTTCACTTCTCTAAATTTTAACTTCAATCTACAGCTGCAATTTCCTTTGGATTTGATTGCTCTATTACAAAAATGATGCAGAATAAATAACAAACTACTCTACCCTTTTGTAGAACCGGCTACCATCACTTCTGTTACTCCTGTTGCTTTGCCCTCGTCCAAAGAATTTACTCTAAGTAAATAATACAAATTATTATTCATATCATGTATAAGACAACCTTAATGTGACATTAAAAGTCAAACAGTTAGAAAAGCTTAGATCTTTCCATCACTAGCATGATGAACAGAGAAAGAGATACATTATGTGATACAAACTGGGAGGACAAATTTAAATCTCATGACAAGAGGAAGAAACAAAAATGTAGTGATATGATCAAGAATAAGAAGAGGGAAATGAGAGTGGAAAAGAAAGGGGAAGACAAGAAACAAAAGAAAATGGCCTGTATTCATAAAGACAGACTAGTTAACACCTGGTTTAGCTAATCTACTGATAGAGTAGTACTAATAGTAGGATAATTATTTTCACATTACATTGTTATTCTTATCATTATTATCATCATTATCATCATTATTATAATAACATACATGCCAACATCTGAAATCAAGAAATCCAGATGCACATTAGGTACATGTTTTATAATGTAGTTGTTGAATGGGTGACCCATCTACATGTAGAATGGTTATCAACAGTTTTGCACATGTAAATGCCATGTATAAGGCGCACCCCCGATATCAGGATTTATTTGAAAAAATATTGGCATCAGGCTTCCATTGTATCGCATCGTCTTAGCCGCAAAAAGAAATAAAACGATTTCATTTACTTGGCAAAATAATTCTCAACTCAATACAGAAAATAACTGTATCGCATCATCTTCAATAGTTACAAGATGCTTGCAAACGAAATAGAATTGATTTTATTTACTAGAAATATAAATTCTTTTCCTAACAATGAAAATAATAGCTTTGCATCATCTTCAAAAGTTGCAAGAGGCAAATGAAATAGAACTGATTTAATCTACCAAACGCATTCATTCTTGACCTAAAGATAAGAATAAGACACTAGAGCGTCCCATTGTCTTCAATGGTTACGAGATGCGAACAAAATAGAATTTGATTTACCTGACACACTAACTCTTGACCTAAAGATAAAAATAATAGCGTTGCATCTTCTTCATTAGTTACTTGAGGTAATTTACCAGACACCTTAAGTTTTTTCCTAATGATGAGAATAACCACATCGCAACGTCTACCTTCCAGAGTTGCAAGATGCGCAAACAAAAATTTTTAAAATGATTTAATTTACCTGACGAATTGATCCTTTATCTAACAAAGAAAATAATAGCGTCACATCGTCTTTAAGAGTTGCAAGACACAAATGACATATAATAGATTTGACTTACCTGACGCATTAATTCTGCATTAATTCTTTGCCTAACAATAAAACTAAAAGCGAATGGTTTGTCATGAAACCATTCCTTCCCCCCATGTTCCTTTTTCACTGCTCCAAAAACTTTTTTTTAAAAATGCTTCTGTTAAAACGGAACAGTTGGCAAGTATGTTACATGTATTACATTTCTTATCATTACAATTATCATTATTATAGCAATCATTACTAATATTACTATTATTAATACATATCATCATTATTATAATCTATTATTATCTATTATTATTATCATTATCATTATCATTATCATTATCATTATCATTATCATTATCATTATCATTATCATTATTATTATTATCATTATCATTATTATCATTATCATTATTATCATTATAATCTTTATCATTATAACATTATAACTTACCATAGGGCAAATCCACGGAATGGGTTTATTCGTCACAACAGGGCAGGAGAGTGTTAAGACAAATTGAGCGTGCGTTATCAAGGCGAATCAGAACAGGCTGAGACAAAAGGAATTGCCCTAACGCCTTAATAAGAGTTATTATCATTATTATCATTATTCATTATCATTACTATTATTTTTATAGTTATCAAAATCATTATTATCATTATCATTTTCATTTAATTGACCATACAAAATAACACAAGATATACAGACAGAGAAATAGATCAAAGATGTAGAACAAGATAAAAATAGAATGGCATGAAGGTCAGGATGCACAAAAGAGAGATCCTCCCCCGTTGCCTGTAGGCACCCCACACATGCCTTTTCCAGAAATATAATAGATATTGCACGATATAAACACAATCATACTAACAATTTGAAGCACGTGATCATTAGAAAAATCTATAGTACCGGTATGTCATAATTTACGGAGTGCCAAGTGTCAACCAGGTTCTTCCATACACAATGAACATAAAATTCAAAAGGGCTGTGGATTACAGTTTCTTCAAATTTACACCTACGGAAGATATTCCGTATCACATTTATTAATAAAAAAAAAAAAAAAATCTTGACAATTCTTTTATGGCAACTGCCCAACCATTCTTTTCACAGGATGAAATTAATCTTGTTTTTTGTTTTAGGTCATTTTACCCAAATAGCATGTGTACAAACCTGTAAGCACATTTATCCAAAAGGGTATTTGCAGCTATGCAGTCATCAATATATGAAGGCAAGAGATACTCAGGCGAAGAATGCTCATCTCCTTCTCCTAATATTCTGCGGAAGAAAAAAAATATGAATGTGACTGCGTCTCATACTGTATATGCCTCTACTTATATTCAGTAAACTTCATGTCTCAAATTGTTCTTGAATTATTTCGATAACCAGAATATAAAAAAAGAAATGTTTTCAGGTTAAATGACCTCTCTGATCACTATGCCTTCTCTTAGTCATGCATAGAAATACAAGTATGGTGCTAACAAGGCCAAAAAATCTGTAATTTCATGCTTAATGACCTCTACGACCTTTGACCTTTGATCTATGTATCCCAAAATTTAATCAGATGTCTTTCTATGGCAGCATTGTAGTGACATGATGATCGGCTTTGGCCTGAAGCTGAATGTCCATCCTTGGAATACTGCAGTAGTTTTTTGGCATACTGATAATGTCCTTCAAGGTATGTTACAACCCAGACACTATTTTTTAAATTTTTCTTAAAATGTTGACGCCGTTACCACCATCGGAAAAGCTGCGCCTATTTCTCTCTCTTGCTTTGCAGGCTCTTGCTACGGAGCTGGGAATTGTGATATCTGTTAATAATTCCAATATTTTCTATCTTAATAACTTTGTAGTACAGTATATTTGCACTAAAAGACCTAATGCTAGGCAAGTGCCATGAGCATCATTGGACAGTGTATGTTCTGTAAGTTTTCTCTATCATCATCATCAACATTCATAATTTGACTTCTGTCAGTTCTGTGACTTTTGACCTTTGACCCTTCAAACCCCATAATCTGACAACGGTCTACCTATGATCGATTTTGATCATCCATACTAGGACCAAGTTTCAAGGTCATACTTCAAAGCAGCCTTGAGATATTACATTAACAAAGCTTGGGATGTAGAGATAAATATTTAACCCCAAAACATAATGCCTCTAGCACCACTTTCTGTGGACAGAGCCATGGAAGAATAACAAACTCAAAGTAAATAGATTAACATGAAAA
This sequence comes from Echinometra lucunter, assembly GCA_029962745.1. Lineage (NCBI taxonomy): Eukaryota > Metazoa > Echinodermata > Echinoidea > Camarodonta > Echinometridae > Echinometra > Echinometra lucunter. Next base: position 44,526 of record CM057151.1, read on the forward strand.
AAAGGACTAGAAAGAATTCGCTTTAATTGTTGATTATTTGAAAATTATTTTTGCTTACTGAGCAAATTATGTAAACAATGAGCATTTAAGATTTCAACAAAATTTGACAAATACATGTTTTCTACATAGTACTAAAATACACTCAGAATAGCATTTTCATTTAAAATGGAAAGGGTTAATACTCACTTGATTACATTGCTCTCTGATGGATCATGTCGACTTGCAACTCTCCCTCCACCACCCTGTTAGAGTTCACAAATTGTAAGAATCTTTTTGGTCACATGGTATTATGATATTATGATTCATATTCATCACTGTCAAGTTTCTGAATTTTACTTGAAATATTTTACATCATGTCACATTACTGACAGGAATAGATAATATATTAATAATAATTATAATAATAATGTATTTATGCGCATTTTCCATATAACATGTTCAAATGCGCTTTACGATGAAATTATTAACAAAATAAGTGAGTTTTTAGAGGGTTTTTTTGCAAGTAGCCAAAGTAGAAGTGGGAACAGAGACACTCTTCTGCCATTATGACTAGCGACCCTCTTCTGCCATTATGACTTACGACCCTCTGTTCTGATTATGACTAGCGACCCTCTTTCTTCGTCGATTATAAACAGCGACCCTCTTCTCAGATTATGACTACCATAGCCACCCTCTTGTTCGATTATGACTAGCGACCCTCATTCCATATGATGAATAGTGGTCCTTATGATTAGTGACCTTCAATATACATGTATGATTGTTACAAGTCATGTCTATCTATGCCAGTGACCCAAATATTTTGTCTTGGTCATGAATCTTTTCCTGTTGTCCATAGTTATGCAGTGCAGTTGGCTATTAGCACTTTTTCATTTGTGTGTTTCATGCCTTGCATAACTCGGTGTAAGGTAGCTTTAAGTAGACTCTCTTCCAAGTTCTAAATTCTAATCCCTATTGATTGTTAGGATGGTTCAGATAGTTTTCTTGCAAGGGTTTTGCTATAAGCAGGTGAATGCAATATTTAAGTAGCTTGGGTTTAGATTGGAATTCTTGTATGGGAGGAACCCTAGTTAAAATTGATAGTTGTCACTTGAAGCTTAGGAATCGGAGAGGCAAGACCCCAGAGTTCTCTCTAAGAGCAGCCACAGCAGCTAGCCTGCTAGGGTTTGGTAGCATCAGCTAGGCCGACAGGGTCGGGCGATGACAGCATGTTTAGGCTGTACATCTAGAAACAAGGCGTGGCAGTTTCTTAGTTTTTCTAGCTATGTTGCACCACGTTTGTCTGTACTGGACATGGGCTGCTCCGGTCTTCCAAGCTTTCTTGTCACAAGTTAAACTATGGCGTTAACCCCGTAGACGTTGACCACGTTGACGTTGATGTCGACAGTTTTAAGGACGACGTTATGATGTCCATTGAGTGAAGGCGTTTCTCAAGCTTAGAGGTGTAAACCCGATGTAAACTACAGTATGATGTAAAGTCTACACTAGTCAAGTTGAGTCAGTCAAGGCGAACGTCGAAGGACTTCGGCCATGTTAGACGGTCAACGAGTTGATTCCAATATTCCAAAGAAGTTCATCAGATCAGGTTCCATATTTTAAAGAAATGAAGATATAGAAATAAAAGAACTTTGGACTTTAAGGAGTAACAAAGTAAACTGTTTGGTTATATTTGGATATATTGATCATTTATATAATGTATTGATCAGGAATAGTGAATGGTTGCATTACTGGATTGTATTGCAAGGTATGATCTCCATTGAATTTCATGATTGTTTTATATTGAACACTTTTCTATATTTTATGTTTTGAAGTAATGTAATTGTTCCAAGGAACACTTGAACTTGGAGGTTGAAATTAAATTTAATTTCCTTAAAATATTGTCTCCATTGTTACTTTGTCTGAGTTCTGTATTTAAGAAGTTGCCACTGGACCAACAAGTCAATCACACCCTCCCATGGCTGTGACATTTGGGGGCTTGTCCGGGAGACAACTGATTAAATACAATAGTTCTCAGTCATTGTTCATTTTAATGTATGTTATTCTCTGACCTCTCGCATATCAGATTTTGTCATTTTACAGGAAGTCTTGGAACAGTTTCCGTGACAGTACAGACAAGTGGTTTTGGTCTTCTCATTGTAGGTTTTTTGCTCTGCCATAAGAGAGATTGCGTAATTGCTTAATTGCTGCGCATTTATAGTAAAGTGTTGGTACTTAGGTCTTGAACTTTTGTTAGGCATGGATCTTACAAAACAATTGTTAGATTTAGGTAAGGAGTTAGGTCTCTCAGGACAGGGATTGTTAGAGTTTGTAGACAGTAAGGAAAGCTAGCTAGAGAAGAAAGAGTTAGAGTGAGGGAGGATAAACAAAGAGAATTAGAAATTTTAGAGAAACAAATTGCCTTAGAAAATGTCAGGAAAGAGAATGCGTCTCTTAACGGAGACAGAGAGTCACGCCATAGTTCAACTTTAACAAAATCCCCTAAGTTGCCCCATTTTGTAGAGGGCAAGGACAATATAGATGCATATTTGGAACGCTTTGAGCGATATGCTACAACTCAAGGATGGCCAAGTGCGACTTGGGCTATCAATTTGGGCGCTCTGTTGCAAGGAAAAGCCTTAGAAGTATACAGTAGGTTAGGTTTAGACGAGGCCCATGATTATCCTGTATTGAAGGAAGCTTTGTTAAGGAGATTTCAGTTGTCTGCAATTGATTTTCAGAAAAAGTTTTATACTGCAGAACCAGAGGCTGATGAGTCAGCACGGCAGTATGTAGTTAGACTAGAGCATTACTTTGATAGGTGGCTAGATCTAACAGGAACTAATAGGACCTATGATGATTTAAAGGACTTGATAGTTAGGCAACAATTTCTAGATCGGTGTGGTCCAGGGATGTCAGTGTTCTTGAAAGAACGTACCCCTAAGTCGGTTAAGGAAGTAACAGATTTGGCGGAAGTATATGTTGCCGCACATGGAGGTCAGTTTAAGGTCCCAAAACAAAATCATAGGCATAGCGTTGGTAGTAATAGACCAGCAGATTCTCATAAAGAGAAATTAGGTTCGCAGAAACCTGTAACTAATCCTAGTACCAAAGATAGGAAACAAGTAGGACCCTGCTTTGTATGTGGTAAGAAAGGGCACCTAGCTAAGGACTGTTGGAGTAAGAATACGTCCCAGGCAAGTGTAGGTCTTATAGAAAAGGAATCTAAGAAACCAAATCGTCATAAAGGACGTAAAGACAAACAGGGTGAGGAAAGAACTAAAGGGAACAATGAATGTGCTTCTTGTCCAATTCGTTCCTCTTCTGCTCAGGATAGTGAAACTGAACAGGGATTGTTTCTCGTTACAGCGTCGATGGAGCCTGCGCAATTAAAGAGACGCGCTGCGAAGAATAAAGCTAGAAAGTGCTTGAAAATGTGCGCATCATGTAAGGAAAAGTTGCGCTCGCGTATGAAACATGTGTATGACGGCAGCATAGGGTCTCATAAAGCTACAGTGCTTCGCGATACTGGTTGCTCAGGTGTTGTAGTTAAAAGGTCTTTGGTGAAGTCTAGCCAAATGACAGGCAAGACTAGGTTGTGTATCTTGATAGATGGTACTCTTCGTAGGTATCCCACCGCAAAAGTTCACATACACACTCCGTTCTTTTCTGGAGATGTGGAAGCCCTTTGTATGAAGTCCCCAGTCTTTGATATAATTCTAGGGAATATAGATAATGTGCTACCACCAGGGAGTAGTCATGATTCAGGGAGACTTAAAGCAAGGGTAGACATTGCTACACAAACTGAAGAGTCAGATGATAGTAGTATCAGTAGAGATGATTTAGTCAGTCCTAAATCGAAAGTAAATGTAGCTACAGAAACCGATGTTTCCACTGGAAGTGAAGGTGCTACAGTTGTAGGAATGGCAATGCAAACTCGTGCACAGAGTAAGGAAGGTAAGAAACCCCCTAAGGCTCTTAAGGTTCCTTTGCCCATTCCAGATTTGTCCCCAGATGACATAAGGAAAGCTCAAGAGGATGACAAAACACTAGATAAGTTAAGGTCCTATGCGAAGTCTGGGCTTGATAGAAGTAGAAGTGATTCATATTGTTTCATAGAAAATGGATTACTATATCGGAAATATGAACCGAAAAGTGTAATACAGGGTAATGCAGTAACCCAACTTGTCGTGCCCCAAGTGTACCGTAAACTTGTGATGAAATTAGCCCACGAAGGACTGATGGGAGGTCATCAAGGAGGTAAGAAAACTTGTGATAAAGTGTTATCATCTTTCTATTGGCCAGGAGTGAATTCTGACGTCACCAGATTTTGCCAGTCTTGTGATGTCTGTCAGAGGACAATTCCGAGAGGTAGGGTACCCCGTGTCCCCTTAGGTATAGGATCGAAGCAATCCGAGGCTCAGAAAATGTTGGAGCTGATTTTCTAAGCAGAATAGCCAGATAAATTAAACTGGACAGGCAAAATTTGTTATTTCGTTAGAATTTTCTATCCATATAGGATATATGTAATTTTCTCAACAAGGTGTCGAGAATATATGCTTTAATATTAGACTTAATTGGATTGAAAATTATCAAAACTTGAGGCATATATACTGTATAATAGGTTTTTATTTCTTTAGATAGAAATGACTGTAATTTTGAGAAGAAAAATATGAAATATTTTCTAGAAAGTGGGGGGTCGTGTTACAAGTCATGTCTATCTATGCCAGTGACCCAAATATTTTGTCTTGGTCATGAATCTTTTCCTGTTGTCCATAGTTATGCAGTGCAGTTGGCTATTAGCACTTTTTCATTTGTGTGTTTCATGCCTTGCATAACTCGGTGTAAGGTAGCTTTAAGTAGACTCTCTTCCAAGTTCTAAATTCTAATCCCTATTGATTGTTAGGATGGTTCAGATAGTTTTCTTGCAAGGGTTTTGCTATAAGCAGGTGAATGCAATATTTAAGTAGCTTGGGTTTAGATTGGAATTCTTGTATGGGAGGAACCCTAGTTAAAATTGATAGTTGTCACTTGAAGCTTAGGAATCGGAGAGGCAAGACCCCAGAGTTCTCTCTAAGAGCAGCCACAGCAGCTAGCCTGCTAGGGTTTGGTAGCATCAGCTAGGCCGACAGGGTCGGGCGATGACAGCATGTTTAGGCTGTACATCTAGAAACAAGGCGTGGCAGTTTCTTAGTTTTTCTAGCTATGTTGCACCACGTTTGTCTGTACTGGACATGGGCTGCTCCGGTCTTCCAAGCTTTCTTGTCACAAGTTAAACTATGGCGTTAACCCCGTAGACGTTGACCACGTTGACGTTGATGTCGACAGTTTTAAGGACGACGTTATGATGTCCATTGAGTGAAGGCGTTTCTCAAGCTTAGAGGTGTAAACCCGATGTAAACTACAGTATGATGTAAAGTCTACACTAGTCAAGTTGAGTCAGTCAAGGCGAACGTCGAAGGACTTCGGCCATGTTAGACGGTCAACGAGTTGATTCCAATATTCCAAAGAAGTTCTTCAGATCAGGTTCCATATTTTAAAGAAATGAAGATATAGAAATAAAAGAACTTTGGACTTTAAGGAGTAACAAAGTAAACTGTTTGGTTATATTTGGATATATTGATCATTTATATAATGTATTGATCAGGAATAGTGAATGGTTGCATTACTGGATTGTATTGCAAGGTATGATCTCCATTGAATTTCATGATTGTTTTATATTGAACACTTTTCTATATTTTATGTTTTGAAGTAATGTAATTGTTCCAAGGAACACTTGAACTTGGAGGTTGAAATTAAATTTAATTTCCTTAAAATATTGTCTCCATTGTTACTTTGTCTGAGTTCTGTATTTAAGAAGTTGCCACTGGACCAACAAGTCAATCACACCCTCCCATGGCTGTGACAATGATTAGCAACCCTTCTTCAGTTTAATGAATAATGACGATGATTTCGGATTATGAAGAGCGGTCCTTATGTGTAATGACCCTCATATGGTGAATTATGAATAGCGACCCTCATCTTACATTATGAATAACGGAAATTATGAATAATGGTCCTTATGACTTTATGAATAGTGACCCCCTTTCTGTTTTAATATGACTAGCAGACCTTACATGTTATGACTAGCGGTCCTTATGAATAACGGTCATTATATTCCACATACTAAGAATATTGCTGCAGGATTGGTCAAAAGTGAATCATGCGATGAAGCAAAGTTTCGCCATCATCATCACCCCATCAGAAAAGTGCGTGACCGTGCAGTGATGACAGTTTTTGTCTTTCACTTCAGTCAATAGAGTCACTAACTTTATTGATATTTTGGGGTATGTGCGTGACCCATGTGATGATTTTGCCATCAAATTTTGCAATCAAATCATCTTCACTTCTTTTGTGACATCACAATTAGCTTACTACTTGTTCAGCGGCTGAGGCCAAGAAAGTTGTGCGCGTACTATGCACTGTCACAAAATACGCTCTAATACAGGAGTGCGCGAATACATTTAATTTTCCCATACATTTTAAGTATTGATGTTTTGATAATTTTAAAAAAAAAACAATTCGTTCTCATAGAAAAGAACATATCATTTTCTTTATATAGTATAAAGCAAACAATCACCTTCTGGTTTCAGGCAATGAGACAAACTATCACTTCCTCAGGGATCTAGATGTACACGCTATCTTTCCGAAGCGAAGCTGAGGAAAGATAGCTACATCCAGATCACCTCGGAAGTGAGTTTGACCATCACCTTCACCAACGGTGATTATTCGCTTATTATGACTAGCGGTCCTTATGACTGACAGGCTGACCCAGGTCAGGAGGATATGTGATAGAACTGGAAGCCTGACTGCTGACAACACAGCACTCTTCAAGCACATTGGGTACAGGTCACTTATACACGAATGCCAGGTTATCATCTAGTATTGTAACCAAACCGCCGAACCGAACGGAACTTCACCAAACAAGCACTTCCTAACAGGACTGAACTGAACGGAACTCAAAGGCTTGGTTCAGGGCACCATTTCATGAACGTTGTCAGCACTGACAAGTTGTCATTCTTGGACAATTACCATAGTAACAGTCAGTGACCAGTGTTTCTTAGTCAATCAAAACCAAGGATTTTACTGAAATTGTCAGAGTCTGACAACTTGTCAGTGCTGACAACTTTCATGAAACTGCCCGGGTGTTTGGCTCTTTTAAATACAGGATCATTAATTCGGGCCTCAGGAGGACTTTTTATCCTAATTATGTGCTGGATGAAATTCATGCTTTAAAATTTTTTCAAAAAATGAAAACCACTAAATTAAACTTGTGTCTCATCTCTACTTTAATTCATATTACATGTAATTTCATAATATCTACCAACATAATATTTAGTTGTTTTACAAAAAAAGTAATGTTAGAAGCTTGAAAACGTGCCCAAAGATACTTAAGATTGTAATCGATCATACTAGAAGCAAATCGATCGTAATAATATTTCAAATGATCACGTTTTTCTAGCCTTTCTAAGATATCACCGAACCCCAAACTGAACCAAAGTTCAAAAAAAAAAATTGCCGAACTGTGCCAAACCAAACTGAACCCGAACATGGCATTTGACTTACAGCACTCATCATATAACCTTGCACTTTTGTAGATATATACAGAGGAAAATTACTGACAATACTGAATAGGAAGTAGTGATCTCAGTCCAATTTCTTGGACAGAGGAGTAAAAGCAGCATCACCAGTGATCAGAATTTTTTTTTTCAAAACTCACTTGATCTAGATCATTTACATCCACTTGGAGGAATGGGTTTGAAATAGGGTCTTATATCATCGTAGGTGTAAAAAGCAAATATTTTATTTACATCCTGAATTGAACATTTGAAGTAATACTTTGAGCAACCCTGACTTCACACTTCATTATGAGTGATGCTCTAGCAGAGAGTACAATATCCAGATCCAACTTTTGGTGGGGCCTGCTTTTGGTATAGAAAAAGAAATCTGCTGCACGGACATACATGTACAGGCAACTAAACGTTATCCAGCCAGCCCAATCGCGTAGGTCTAGACGACACCTACCACCATGACCACAGTTAGGCGTAGCCTAGACCGAATTTTCTGTCTCAAGCTCATTAGCCTCTTATTTCAGTAGAGTCGGCGCTGACCCTACCTAAATACAAGGCTAACGAGCTAGAGAGAGAAAATTCGGTCTAGGGCCAGCGTAGCAGTAGCCGTAGCGTAAACATGATCTAGGCCCCACTCACACTAGTGCTCGGTTATATACTAACCTCGCACAACAGACGTGCTGTAACATGCAAATTGCTGACATTAGGAAAGTAGAGTGTTCTCTGTACCAGTTTACTGGGACAGAGGAGCAAGAGCTGTGTCATCACCAGTGATTCAAAATTCACTTATCTTAACAAGTCTAATCCACTTAACTTATACATGTACAAGTTTGTCTGAGATAAGCTTGTGGATCTACTCAATAGTAGTCATTGTGGGGCTGGGAAAAGCTTGTAGCTTTGGTGTGTATTCCCAGGCGTTTGGGCTTGGTAGAAAATCACACATGAGAGGAAAATAATTATTTAAAATTCAATTTTCAACTCTGAATCCCCAAATGTGTGGCATATCAGTTGAAGAGTCCCTGATTCAGAAAAATCTTGACGATAAAATCATTTCCCCTCAGAATTTCTAATAAATCTACATCTTATTGGATTCGAATTGCATTGTCATTTGAAGAATCCAGGAAGAAAATTATCACTCTTCCAAGGAAAATATATGGTTTTGATTATTCCAAGTTGTGTTAACTGCGAAATGGGTTTAACCACCATCATGTCATGAGTGGCCGTAGCAAAGAGTGCTGTTGCTGCGCGAGGGAGAAGCAGCAATAACATGTATGATTACAACACCAACACCAACATGAAATCATGAATTTCCCAATCCCTAGGGGCTGGTGTTGGTTAATGGGGAAATAACATGTAAGTCGTAAACACGAACCTTGATACATGGTTCAGCAGACGACATTCAACACCAGAAAGCAACACTGACTACCGGAAATACGTCAAATCTTGCGAGGTCAATTCCAACACCAGCCTGATTTCAAGTTCGGTGTTATGGCTGGTGTTGGTCATGTTGGTGTTCTCACAACACCAACACCATGAACACCAGCCTCCAACATAGACCGAAGTGTTCTGTCTCTAACAGTCGCCGTTAGCCTCGTATTTTGGTAGGGTAGGCACTCCTCCTTTTTCATGTTTTTAGGTCTATATCTTCATCATGTTCATGGTCATGATGGTTCCCCCCCCCCCCCCCCCCCCCATCATGCCCATCTGCATATCTGTTTGCAAATTCTTGAAATTGCCCACTCAGGGAGCCATTGGTATGCTGAGCTGTGCAAATTTTTGTGAAATGCTGCCCTCTATAGTTGGAGATAGAAATCACTAAAATAATCAACAAATTCTTGGAAAATGTTTGCTTTTTACACCCAGTATGATAACATATCCTATTTTCATTCCATTCCTTCAATTGGATCTAAATTATCTTCATCAAATGAATTTTGAGAAATCTTTTTCTGATCACTGCTCTTGTTCTTCTGTCCCAGAAATGTGACAGAGAACACTACTTTCCTATTGTCAGCAATTTCCACTGTACAGGCCTAATTCAGTGCAAGGTTATCTGATGATAACCTGGCATTCGTGCAAGTGGAAATTGCCTTTTGTCCCGAATTACAACCTGTCGGACACACAACAAATGGGTAGATTTTAGATATAGACTCTAGTTAACCAGTTAACTGTTAACTTGTTAGTCATGTTAGTTACATTAGAATGACTCAATTAATGGGACTGGGGGCGGGGATAAGTAGATCTAGAGTCTAGAGTAGGCCTAGATAGAATCGTATACCCAGTTGTTGGGTGTCCGGACAGGTTCTGTATCCGGACAGTCGATTTTAACCAGCCAATTGAAAAAGTTCACAAGCAAATCTCTTAAATGTTTTAGCACAAAATGTTAGAAAATATTATAGATAACAAATATTGATGATGATTAGCACAAATCAATGCATACTTAGCATAGTTTATGTTTAGTCCAAAGACAAAAAAGAAGGCTTCATTTTTGTTACCCGTCCGGACACCCAACCCCCCATCCTACCCGGTAGGACCTACGGTACTTAAATCTGAGAATTTTATGCATTTCAACTCACTTCTATAAGCTGTTTCAGCCTAACTCTAGTTGCTGAAGGGCGTATAGAAAATACTAGTGGTTGATACTCATTATCGGTGAACAGAATGGTCGAATAGTGGACAACAGCTCCATTTTCGTGCTCCTCGTCCGCCATGTTTTCATATTTCGCGCGATATAGTCTATAGACTCTATCTAGCCTATAGGCTAGGCTAGCTAGCGCCTAGATCTATGTTTGTTGTTGATTCGTGTTGAATGGCGATCAGTCAGTCTTGACTATTATCACCAACTAAGTTAGCTTCATTTTTGATGTTGATATTATTATTATTTCTTTTAAATAGCTTTGGTATTTTAAGAATAAATTCTATTGGCATCTCTTTTTTTTTCTATATATATTTTACTATGAACTATTATTATTATTATTATTATTTTCTTTTTTTAAAGATAAAGTAGTATCATGCCAGGTTGCCGAATCCTGCCGGTTCTCAGGTAGGCAATATTTTGGAACAAGTAGCGGGCTGCGCACGGCACTACGTGAAGAAAATGTCGACTAGGTAAGACCGCCCCTAATGAATATGCATAAGTCCTTGGCGGCGCTCGGCTCACTGCATAGCTCTTCATCTGAATTAGATTCAAATTTCTTACCTGTTTGGCCTAGCATGGAAGTTTGAGGAACACGAAGAATGCAGCTTGGATTGGAACTAGTAAAATGCAAAAATTATTGATGCAAGTAATCGTATGAAGTATGACGTCAAAAAATACCATACAAACGATACCAATATTAGAACACGCAAGATTTGCGTTGGAACCATTCGGGAAACATGCACTGTCTCCAGTGGAGAGATGAATGGTTCAAAAATAATAGAGTCACAACAAAATAACCTAAAAGTTCAAATCTGCATTCTCCGTGATCCAAAATTTCTATCGCGGTATTGTATTGTTTTGACTACATAATATACTTTCATTGATTAATTGCATTTTACCTGTTCCAATCTGCATTTTGCAAGTTCCAAAATTCCTTTCTTCGCATTGTATTGATTCGACTATACTGTCTTGACTTCACACATGCCTCAATTTAGTTACTGCATTTTACCTGTTCCAATCTGCATTTTACAAGTTCCAAAACTTCTATCTTTGTATTGTATTCTTTAAACTATATAATATACTTTTATTGAGTTATTGCATTTTAACTGTTCCAATATGCATTCTATCTGTTCCGAAAATTCTTTCTTCGTACTGTATTGATTCGACTTTACTGTCTTGACTTCACACTTGCCTCAATTTAGTTACTGCATTTTACCTCTTCCAATCTGCATTTTACAAGTTCCAAAACATCTATCTTTGTATTGTATTCTTTAAACTACATAATATACTTTTATTGAGTTATTGCATTTTAACTGTTCCAGTCTGCATTTTGCGTGCTCCAAAATTTCTTTCTTCGTATTGTATTGTTTCGACTATACTGTCTTGACTTCACACATGCCTCAATTTAGTTACTGCATTTTACCTGTTCCAATCTGCATTTTACAAGTTCCAAAACACCTATCTTTGTATTGTATTCTTTAAACTATATAATATACTTTTATTGAGTTATTGCATTTTACCTGTTCCAATCTGCATTCTACCTGTTCCAATATTTCTTTCTTCCTATTGTATTGATTCGACTACACTGTATCAATGTCTTGAATTTACACTTGCCTCAATTTAGTTACTGCATTTTACCTGTTCCAATCTGCATTTTACAAGTTCCACAACTTCTATCTTTGTATTGTATTCTTAAACTACATAATATACTTTCATTGAGTTATTGCATTTTAACTGTTCCAATCTGCATTTTACCTGTTCCAAAATTTCTTTCTTCGTATTGTATTGTTTCGACTATACTGTCTTGACTTCACACATGCCTCAATTTAGTTACTGCATTTTACCTCTTCCAATCTGCATTTTACAAGTTCCAAAACATCTATCTTTGTATTGTATTCTTTAAACTATATAATATACTTTTATTGAGTTATTGCATTTTACCTGTTCCAATGTGCATTCTACCTGTTCCAATATTTCTTTCTTCCTATTGTATTGATTCGACTAGACTGTATCAATGTCTTGACTTTACACTTGCCTCAATTTAGTTACTGCATTCTACCTGTTCCAATCTGCATTTTACAAGTTCCAAAACTTCTATCTTTGTATTGTATTGTTAAACTACATAATATACTTTCATTGAGTTATTGCATTTTAACTGTTCCAATCTGCATTTTACCTGTTCCAAAAATTCTTTCTTCGTACTGCATTGATTCGACTTTACTGACTTGACTTCACACTTGCCTCAATTTAGTTACTGCATTTTACCTCTTCCAATCTGCATTTTACAAGTTCCAAAACATCTATCTTTGTATTGTATTCTTTAAACTACATAATATACTTTTATTGAGTTATTGCATTTTAACTGTTCCAGTCTGCATTTTGCGTGCTCCAAAATTTCTATCTTCGTATTGTATTGATTCGACTATACTTATATAAATGTTTTGACTTCGCACTTGCCTCAGTTTCGTTTCCCCATTTTAGCTGTCCCAGTCTGCATTTTGCGTGTTCCAAAATTTCTGTCTTTAATTGTTTTGCATTATTTTCACTAAAATCTAGCATTTTACCTGTTCCAAGTTACGTCTTGCTAGTGTCAAGATTTCTATTTTCGTATCTTGTAACTTAGCGTAGGGTTGTGTACTATACTTATTCACAGTAACACTGGGCGTATCAAGCTTGCCTGCCATACCAGCACCAGTCCGAGATCTTATGTCAGGCATTATGATTCTTTACGATGAAAGAGGTACAATAAAAGTACAAAATATGTCTAGCAAGTTTCACTTACAGACCATATTCCAAAGCGCCCTCTACATAATATACTTCTATTGAGTTATTACATTTTACCTCTCCCCCCCCCCCCCCTTCCAGTGTTCCACTGTCCTACATGCACATGATAATTAACAAGTTCTTTCTTGAAAAGATGTTCTTAAATAACTACCGGGTTAACACTTTCACTCCTTTTCAGAACCTTGCACACCTTACAAGTGGTCTATTTCTTCAACTAGAAATTGTGATAGGATTGGATGATATTTAGAATTTAAATTACTCCTGATTGGGGTAACAAAATGTCTCAATTATGAGCAGTGATATATAATTTACTAAGCTGTGATTGCCCTCTGAGTTTGAGAAAAGGCCTGATCACTTAGCGATTGAAGTGATGTCATACTAGATGGTAGCCAATTTGGTTTTTTCTATGACAGAAGTCCATTTTAAACAGGTCCTCAAATACAATCTACATATTGTAGATCAACAGCTGCTCACATCGCAATATCTTTCGAAATTTATTTGTAAGATGAGCGTGGTCTATTTTGATCACATACTAGTACCTGATTCTCAAAAAAAAAAACACCAACAACAACACAAAACCAGACGGTAACATTTGTTGGAAGATTTTATTCCCAAATATCATTATGTGACATTTAATTATGGGAACATTTAACAATATACTTTTCACCTTCATTTGGAAAGCAGACATATTTTGTATGTTGTTATGAGTGCACATTATATCACTATCTTTTTTTACTCGCAAATTTATTCATAAAGTCTACCACCTCATGTAGTAATTAGAAGTGGACATAGCATAATTCACAAAAACAAAGAGGAGTGTATACACATGGGCAGGTTCTCATTCTGTGTATTCTGTACAACATTACAAATCCATGATTGACAACAAAATTTCAAACATATGTGATGTTTATTTGATCAAAATTGGTTAATTAATGACTGAAATATCAAAGAAATAAACATTTCAGTTTTGTGCGAGGGTACTGGTTGAAAAGTCACTGACATGTAGAACCGATGAGATTTCTATCTATTTGACATGTATACGAAGCACAGTGCACAGCTTTACAGGAACTACCGGTGTGAGTGCCAGTAGCGTAGCGTAAAAAGTAGTGGTCGATATAATGATATTTGAATTATTTTACTGAAAAGTCACCAGAAATCATAAGTGGAATATCAGGTGATCTCTCTATTGGATCTTTTTATGGAATCTTAGACAATATGAGACTATTTTCAATCAGCTTCATGCCACTTTTCCTTTTGCTATCACTTCTGAATCTTATCTACGGTAAAAAGGTTCGAGTATGCATCATCACTCTGTTTAAATTTGATTGCTTATACGTGCATGTACAAGTTGCATTGGAATACAATTTTGTTCTGACTCTCTCTTCATAGTAATCTATCAAAAAAAAAACTTAACCTATAATAATGCTTCCTGGTGTACTACTTCATTAGGACGCACTTTTTACTGGTGTCTACAAGCCATTGGCTGAATGGCTTCAGATCGAGCTTTGAGAAGATCCCAGTGCTGTTATGAGATTTTTAATTACCTTATATCAGGCATATACCTTCCTATGAGCTGTAATAAGTTCATCTGCAGAAAAAAACTGAAATTTAATCCGAGATTTCTGAACATTTTAATGTGCAGCTCTGAAATTTGTACACTAGTGATTGATGTTTGTACACGGCACATTTGCACAAAATGTCCGAGGTTGCATGATAGAGAAAAGTTTTTAATGCTTGGCAATTTGTGCATAAATTACTGAAGTGGTTAAAGGGACTGCATAGGAATGATAAGAATGGTAGGAATGGTCAGATTTTTTAGCTGCAAGCTCTCACTGTGTTTGTATGCCATTAGAAAGTAACTTTAGAATGATGACAAAAATGAAATTTTAGGAGCTTTAAAAATGACGGCATATTCCCACAATCCGTCATCTAAAATCTAAACACCTTTTCTTTTCTGTCTCATAATTTGTGTGTGTGTGGGGGGGGGGGGGGGGGGGAGGAGGGGGCCTGGAAAAATGCTCCAGCAAACTTCCTCCAGTTGAACGAAGTATGATCTTTTTCATTGGAAAGGTGTTTAATCTTAGTTTTACGATATATGTAGTATATATATTACCAAATGACAATCATGTAAGAATTAATTGTTGCAAGAACTAATTTGTACCTTTAATAGCTAGAAGTGCTTACATTTACCCAGGATCAGTTGGGAATGGGAGCTATAACACAAACCATGGGGTACAAATCCATACAGAACCATTGATATGAAATTGGATCAGCAGTTGCTCATCTCAGACACATCATGCCTAATATGATCAAAAATAATGCCAGAAATTTCATATTTTTTGACAGACTTATTTTTCTGACTTATCTGCTTGGAAACCACAAAATGCGCCAAAAACATGCAAAAGGCTGAGAATCTACACTGAAAACAAAAGATGGTCAAATGACTAAAAAGATTAGTCATTCACTACGTCTTATTTGACTAAGAAATAATTAGTCATTTGTTCTCAAACTGACTAATTTTAATTAGTTAATCAAATTATGTCTTATTTGAGTAATCCTGGAAATAATTAGTATGGCATGAGAAAGAATTGGTCCGTAAATAGTCCTACACGGAAATCAGTTAGTCTTACATTAGTCTTTCATTAGTATTTTTTTTTTTACTAATCATTATAAATGATGACTTGACGTGGTGCTGAGGTAAGCTGTCAGTCATGGGAACTAATTTCACACATGCATATTCAAATTTTATATATACCTTTTAAAACAAAGGCGGTTCATGACAGCCTGTCATAGGCTGTCATAGGCTTGACTGACATAGCAACAAGTAGTGTACGCAAACTTGATTCCAAGTTATTTTTGTAGTTAATAGACCTGTTTACTAACATATTCAAATTTTATGCATACCTTTCAATCATTGGTTGTTTTTGACAACCGGAAAGCTTGCCAAAGGCTTTCAAGACAGAGCAACAAGATTAGTAATGTTACCCATGTAGGCAAGTACTATAGTGTTTGTTCTAAGGAATATCTCCTCATTAATTTGTCTATATAGTGCAGACGTCCGGTCCAGGTTTTCCTAAGATTATATAAACACTTTCCATTGGACTTCTCAATTAAACACAGGAATAATGCCTGCAGAAATAGGTAAAAATATCCCCTCAGGTAGGCCTACAATACGAAGAAATAAATTTTGGAACTCGCAAAATGCAGATTGGAACAGGTAAAATGCAACCAGAATAGAGGCAAGTGTGAAGTCAAGACATTGATACGATATTATAGTCGAATCAATAGGCCTACATACGAGGAAAGAAATTTTGGAGCACGCAAAATGCAGATTGGAACAGGTAAAATGCAATAACTAAATGAAAGTATATTATGTAGTTTGAAGAATACTATACAAAGATAGAAGTTTTGGAACTTGTAAAATGCAGATTGGAACAGTTAAAATGCAGTAACTAAATTGAGGCAAGTGTGAAGTCAAGACATTGATAGGATAGTCGAATCAATAGGCCTACAATACGAAGAAAGAAATTTTGGAACACGCACAATGCAGATTGGAACAGGTAAAATGCAATAACTCAATGAAAGTATATTATGTATCTTAAAGAATACAATACAAAGATAGAAGTTTTGGAACTTGTAAAATGCAGATTGGAACAGGTAAAATGCAGTAACTAAATTGAGGCAAGTGTGAAGTCAAGACAGTATAGTCGAAACAATACAATACGAAGAAAGAAATTTTGGAACAGGTAAAATGCAGATTGGAACAGTTAAAATGCAATAACTCAATGAAAGTATATTATGTAGTTTAAGAATACAATACAAAGATAGAAGTTGTGGAACTTGTAAAATGCAGATTGGAACAGGTAAAATACAGTAACTAAATTGAGGCAAGTGTAAAGTCAAGACATTGATACAGTGTAGTCGAATCAATACAATAGGAAGAAAGAAATATTGGAACAGGTAGAATGCAGATTGGAACAGGTAAAATGCAATAACTCAATAAAAGTATATTATATAGTTTAAAGAATACAATACAAAGATAGATGTTTTGGAACTTGTAAAATGCAGATTGGAAGAGGTAAAATGCAGTAACTAAATTGAGGCAAGTGTGAAGTCAAGACAGTATAGTCGAAACAATACAATACGAAGAAAGAAATTTTGGAACAGGTAAAATGCAGATTGGAACAGTTAAAATGCAATAATTCAATGAAAGCATATTATGTAGTTTAAGAAGTTGTGGAACTTGTAAAATGCAGATTGGAACTGGTAAAATGCAGTAACTAAATTGAGGCAAGTGTAAAGTCAAGACATTGATACAGTGTAGTCGAATCAATACAATAGGAAGAAAGAAATATTGGAACAGGTAGAATGCAGATTGGAACAGGTAAAATGCAATAACTCAATAAAAGTATATTATATAGTTTAAAGAATACAATACAAAGATAGATGTTTTGGAACTTGTAAAATGCAGATTGGAAGAGGTAAAATGCAGTAACTAAATTGAGGCATGTGTGAAGTCAAGACAGTATAGTCGAAACAATACAATACGAAGAAAGAAATTTTGGAACAGGTAAAATGCAGATTGGAACAGTTAAAATGCAATAATTCAATGAAAGCATATTATGTAGTTTAAGAAGTTGTGGAACTTGTAAAATGCAGATTGGAACTGGTAAAATGCAGTAACTAAATTGAGGCAAGTGTAAAGTCAAGACATTGATACAGTGTAGTCGAATCAATACAATAGGAAGAAAGAAATATTGGAACAGGTAGAATGCAGATTGGAACAGGTAAAATGCAATAACTCAATAAAAGTATATTATATAGTTTAAAGAATACAATACATAGATAGATGTTTTGGAACTTGTAAAATGCAGATTGGAAGAGGTAAAATGCAGTAACTAAATTGAGGCATGTGTGAAGTCAAGACAGTATAGTCGAAACAATACAATACGAAGAAAGAAATTTTGGAACAGGTAAAATGCAGATTTGAACAGTTAAAATGCAATAACTCAGTGAAAGTATATTATGTAGTTTAAGAATACAATACAAAGATAGAAGTTTTGGAACTTGTAAAATGCAGATTGGAACAGGTAAAATGCAGTAACTAAATTGAGGCAAGTGTGAAGTCAAGACAGTAAAGTCGAATCAATACAGTACGAAGAAAGAATTTTTGGAACAGGTAGAATGCATATTGGAACAGTTAAAATGCAATAACTCAATAAAAGTATATTATGTAGTTTAAAGAATACAATACAAATATAGAAGTTTTGGAACTTGTAAAATGCAGATTGGAACAGGTAAAATGCAGTAACTAAATTGAGGCAAACTTGTGTGAAGTCAAGACAGTATAGTCGAATCAATACAATGCGAAGAAAGGAATTTTGGAACTTGCAAAATGCAGATTGGAACAGGTAAAATGCAATTGATCAATGAAAGTATATTATGTAGTCAAAACAATACAATACCGCGATAGAAATTTTGGATCACGGAGAATGCAGATTTGAACTTTTAGGTTATTTTGTTGTGACTCTATTATTTTTGAACCATTCATCTCTCCACTGGAGACAGTGCATGGTTCCCGAATGGTTCCAACGCAAATCTTGCGTGTTCTAATATTGGTATCGTTTGTATGGTATTTTTTGACGTCATACTTCATACGATTACTTGCATCAATAATTTTTGCATTTTACTAGTTCCAATCCAAGCTGCATTCTTCGTGTTCCTCAAACTTCCATGCTAGGCCAAACAGGTAAGAAATTTGAATCTAATTCAGATGAAGAGCTATGCAGTGAGCCGAGCGCCGCCATGGACTTATGCATATTCATTAGGGGCGGTCTTACCTAGTCGACATTTTCTTCACGTAGTGCCGTGCGCAGCCCGCTACTTGTTCCAAAATATTGCCTACCCGGTTCTCAGACACCGTCCTGACAAACCTGCTCGAAGTAGTTCGAAGGTTTCTCGGAAACAAGTTTCCTATGTCTCTCAGGTGTAGGCAGGGGGCTCCCTTTGGGATACCTCAATATCTGAAACTCGAATTAGGAGAAAGGTGACGTAAAAAAGAAAACACCTACAAAAGGATTGAGAGAGACTTTTCCGAGGGAATTAGTTTCACACAAACACGCATACTTATCATCGACAAGAAAATGATTTCCTCCTTAAATATGACAATTTTCTCTATGTTAGTAGGGTTGAATACAGGATAAGGAAAGGCAAAACAAAATGGGCTTTTAATGAGAAATTGGTGCTGATTAATCAAGATGATATAAATGATTGAATTACTAGACGTATATCGGGAACGTCTCCTATGCAATAATCATACGACCATGTTTGTCATGGGAATTTTCCCTGATGGTGCATTTAACAGGTTCGTATGTATACATATACACATAAAATACATCTATAACAGGGTTTCCTGTTGTATTCTGCTCTCCTCTTTCTTTCTCTTTTCCTTTTACTTCTCTTTAGTCATGTTAGTTAAACTTTTTCTTTTTGCTACATCATTCTTTATCTTCTTTTTTTTATTATTATTAATAAACTAATGAAAGGAAAATGACATATATCTTCGCACACGAACTTTCGTGGATTCTCCACTATAATAACCAACTACAAACTAAGGAAAGGGGAATTAAAAACTGCAATAACAAAAGAAAAAATAAATAAATAACTCGCAAAAAGTGTCTACTCTCTGCCAAAGCGCTTCGTTCAAAGAACGAAACGGACGATTGCATTCTGTATTTTAGAATCAGGTGATTTTAATAGACCCAAAATCTCTTCAGGGTTTGTATGATTCGTTTCGGAAAGAAGCATGGCTCTTTCTATAATATATTTTGGGCATTTTGCCATATAGTGCTCTATAGTTTCTACCTCGGGGCATGAATTACAATAACCCGTTGGGTGTATTTTCATTCTACTTAAATCTTCGTTAAGTCCTATACTCCCTAGGCGTAGTCGGCGAATGATCTTTTCTTTTGCCCGCTTTAGGTCACAGTTATAAGCCGTTAAGGCCGAGCTTTGAATCTTTTTGTAGTGAGTGTTAGGGGTGTTTTGCCATCTTAATTGCCATTGCTTCGCGAAATGTTTCACCAACATTTGGTTTACTTCCGAGGGTGTGAGGTGGTTTGTAATTTCTATTTCTTTACTGAGAGCTGCCTTTGCTAGATAGTCCGCACATTCATTTCCTGTTATACCACAATGGGATGGGATCCATTCGAAGTAAACCTGAACGTTTTTGTATTTGAGGTGGGTTAATTTGAGCAATATTTCTGAAACAAAATTTTCTTCTTTTTTGTTCTTTATAGCTATTAGGGCACTTAAAGAATCACTAAATATAACTGCTCCTACATAGATGTCTAATTGTTCTATCCAATTAAGGGCCAACATAATAGCCGCCAATTCAGCTCTGTAAGAGGATGTACCGTTTGACAGTCTCTTTGATTGTTGATAAGAAAAGTAAGGTACGTAAAAGGCTGCCGAGCAGAAACCTTCTAGGGGGAGCTTCGATCCATCTGTAAATATGTGGAGTTGGTGAAGCCATCTTGTATTAATCAGTTCTAAACTTGTTTGTTGTAAGAATAATGGGTTATCTATTTTGTTTAGCTGGTAATTCAGATCAATTGACACATCTGGTTCTACAAACAACCATGGAGGAAAATTGGATACCTTATAATTTTCTATTGATAGTTCGCGATTTGAATTTTCTGTTCTGTAACCAAATGGTTTATTGCACTTTTTCCCTTTCATATATTGAAATTGCCAACAAGGTTGTATATTTGGTAACACTGGGTGAGTAGGTTGTGTTTCTATTTTGTGCTTATATTTTAAGGATAACTGCTGTCTCCTAAGGTCAAGGGGAATTTCTCCCATTTCCGTCTGGAGGGACAGGAGTGATGTCAAAGGTAATGCACCTGCACAAATCCTTAAACATTGGTACTGAACAGAATCTAACATCTTTTTAACGTTTTCAGAGGCACTGTCGTAGGCTTCACATCCATAATCTAGGAGTGGTCTTATGTAGGCTTTATAAACCATTAACAGAGATTTAGATGAACTTCCCCATGAGGTACCTGTTAAGCATCTCAGAATATTCATTTTGCTTTTGCATCTTGAAGCGATATCTTCTATATGCTGGGTCCAGGTGAGTTTTTTTATCAAATATCATCCCTAAGAATCGGTGTTTATTTTCAAATTTTAAAGGTACTTTGTTAAGAAATAGATGTATCTCGTGTTGTTTTGTACTTTTGGTAAAAAGTACAGGTACAGTCTTTCTTTGTGAGAGTTGAAATCCCCAGGTGGTGAACCAACTTTACATTTATATACATTTGCATTTTTTCGTAATATAGGGAACATTGCTACCAGAGATCCACAGAGCGCAGTCATCTGCATACAAAGAAATTTTTACGACTGAGTCTGTGGGGATATCCCTCAGCATGACGTTGAAAAGTGTGGGGCTGAGGATACTACCCTGGGGGAGACCTCTGTCCATCTTGAAAACAGATGATAATACATTGCCAACCCGAACCTGATAAGTACGATCTCTCAAGAGATTGTCAAGAAAAGCCAGCATGTTTCCTTGTATGCCTATTTCTGCTAACTTGTATATTAAACCCTTTATCCATACAGTGTCATATGCTTTTTCGATATCTAAGAAAACTGCCAATGTGTGTTCTTTGTTATTTATACTCTTCTGAATGTCATTTTCTAAATTTACTATGTTGTCTGTTACGCTACGAGCTTTTCTGAAGCCACTCATAAAAGGGGGCAACAACTCATGTTTTTCTAAGTACCAGTCAATTCTTGATTTGATCATTTTTTCCATGATTTTAATTAGACATGAAGATAAAGCGATGGGTCTATATGAGGATACGTCACTAGGATCTCTATTTTGTTTAGGAACTGGAATCAGTATAGAGTGTTTTAACTGTGTCGGAATTGATTTGGTTTCCCAAATTAAGTTCATCAAACATAGTATATATTCTTTTGCATTGTTTGATAAATTCTGATATACAATATACGGAATCTTATCATTTCCAGGAGCTGAGTTCTTTTTAGTGACAATCGCTCTGTTCAGCTCTGTCAATACAAACTTCCCGTTCAGAATATGTTCCTTATTATTCTCGGCTTTCAGGTCTACTATCGCCGTCTGCATTTTAACGGTTGCATCTTCTGTGTGGACAGGATTGTTCTTTGTTTCGGCACCGACTGACTGGAAAAACATTCCCAGTGCCTCGGCCTTTTCTTGGTCGGATTGTATAACCCTTTCTTTCTCTTTTAATACTGGAATTTTTTTTGGTTTAGTATGTAAACCGTTTAACCTTTTGATACATGACCAGATGTTTGATTCTGGTACATATAGCTTGAGTTTTACGCAGAATTCATGCCAATATTGTCGTTCGCACTGGCGTAAATATTTCTGCGCTTCTCTTTTTTTCTTCAGGAAGTCATTCAGATTTTCTATTGATATTGTTCTGTTAACTTTTTTCTTTGCTCTGTTTCTCTCCTTGATTTTTTCTGAACACAATTTGTTCCACCAAGGGATCGGGTTACGTTTCCTCTTACCTTTCTGTGGGGTAGTTTTTTGGATGAGTTCTGTCATTTTTTTGATAAAGTGCAAATAAAGTTTTGTTGGATCTGATGTATCAACAGCTTCGTCCTGGAAAAATCTATTGCACTCCTCTGAAAAAAGTGGCCAGTCCATGTTTTTGAAAGACAATCTATCATCTGACTCATATATATCCTGCTTATAAATGGTATGTGATGTATCCAGATTGATTTGGATATGGATGGGATAGTGGTCGCTACCAAATTTGTTATGCATGACCCGCCATTCACATCTACTAGCTAGAGAAGGGGATGCCAATGTTAGGTCTAAACATGACATTCTTCCATTCTTAGGGTCCATTCTCGTACCATCCCCGTTATTAAGAATAACTACATCATGTTCGTGCATGAAAGCTTCAATAACGTGACCATTATGATCCGTTTTTTCACTTCCCCAGAGAGTGCTATGTGAGTTAAAATCTCCAAGTATGATATATTTTTTGTATTCTCGTACATTTTCTTTTAGCTCTCGCATTATGTTTTCATTTAATTGCTTACATGGGTTATAAAAGTTTATTACTCGGAACACAGATTCTTCAAGAAAGATATCAATAGACTGTAACTCTAGTTCCGACTCGTCTGTCGACATGCCGAATTGAAGTGAGTCATGAATAAACAAGGCACAACCGCCTCGATATTGTGATTTTCTATTTTTCTCGATGCATGTATATCCCGGTATATGTAAAGTTCTGGTATCATTAAACCACGTTTCTTGAACGCATATTAGATGTATTATTTCGTTGTGTTTATTATTAGAAGCCAGAAATTGTATGAGTTCCTGTCCGTGAGCAGACAGTCCTTGCGCGTTCCACTGTAATATGGAAAGCGCTACTATTGTTATTACATAACTAGCTCCAGCCATGGAACTGTGGGTCACTCAACCTTTTCTTGAGGAGCCTTTCAGCGGCTACTCTGACTAGTTCAATAACTTCTACCTCTGTTTTATCTTGGTCGAAAATCATTATCAGCTGTACAATCGTCTGCGTTATCTGTTCAGTACGGGCAGAAATTAAAAACCTATCATTTTCTATATCTTCGGTGTCCATTTCAGTTGAGTTTGTATTTTCCCGCGGTTGGGCCTTTTGGGGTTGACTTTTTGTCATGGTGGCTGCGGAATATGAGGAAATTTTGGTTGGTTGTTCATAATGGGGCCGGGTGCTACTACTGACTTTCTTGGGGGGTTCATAATTGGGGGGAGACTCTATCTCTACTTCCTCTGTACGTGCTGTACTATTCTGTGTCGGCCTATGATGTGTTTGATTAGGTTTCTGGACCTTGGTAACCTTGTTTTCCTGTTCTAAATTTGGTTTGGGGGTTTGTTTTTCTTTCCATACTTTCGCAGCTTGTGCATACGTTAGTTTGTTTTCACATTTTATTTTTTGGACCTGTTTTGCCTTTTTTGCTTCTTTACAACCGTTGTAGGCGGCGGAATGAGCTTCTCCACAATTTACACATTTTGGGTTTTCTTTTCTTGGGCATTCTTCAAAACTGTGAGAATCCCCACACCTAACACATCTTGATTTTGATCGGCATTGGGAAATACCATGTCCATACATCTGACATTTAAAACATCTAGAAACAGGTGGGATATACAATGAGACTTTGAATGTTTGAAAGCACATTGAGATTTTTTCGGGGAGTTGTTCTGTGGAGAATGTCAAGATGACGCTTGTGATAGGGTAATACTGTGGCTTTGTTTCGTTTCCTTCTTCGTTTATTCTTTTTTTCATCATTCTTTTTACTCCTACTACTTTTTGGGATTTCAGCTCTTCTTGGATTTCCTGTTCAGTCATAGTTACAGGGATTCCTGATACAACGCCTCTCAAACCAAAGACCTTTTCTTGTATTTTCACAGGGATACCCCCAATCGTTTGGATCTGGTTTAGGTTTCTAACCTGTTTTATGTTTTTGCATTGAACAAGGATACCGGAATATGTATGTTTAATGAAATCGACGGGGGTTTGTCCTACACATTCTCTGATTGTTCTTGCTATTGAGATTGGATTCACATTTTTGAGAGATTTGGACTTATCTACTGGTACAATTAGTACTTTCAGGTGATGGGTGGTATGGGTTGAAGTGCTTGTTTGGTTAGTAGAGGGAGTTCTGTATTGGGTATTGGGGGTGTCTGAATCTGTACTGGAGGAGGAATCAGTTCTGAGTGATAGGGATTCTATACTCAGACTTCCTTCACGCTTTCTCTTTTTGTGGCGTTTTTTGCCAGAGGTGACCGTCCTGAAATCCTCCTCCAGGTTGAAGGAGTCGACTTCGGGGGCGGAAGTCGCCATGATTGGTTATTAGTTATTAGAATAATAGTTATTATTATTATGGTTATTAGAATAATAATAATAGCTAATAACCTATGCTAATAACCATGCATGCCTGATGCATGCAGTAGTGCACGCGCGCGCTCGCACACGTACCGTACGCGCTAAAATAGTAAAATAGCAGAAAAAAAATACCCAGAAAACACGGAATGATCGAGAAAGATAAATGCCTATATGAACTTTGCTGTTTTTTGACACTATTTGTGCACAACTCTTTTTTCACTAAAATTAAGTTGTATGGGTGGGCAGGGGCGTCGCTAGGGGGGGGGGGTGGGGGAAGAGGAAGGAGGGGAAAAGAAAAAAGAAAGATGAGTAAGGTGCCCAAATAGAGTCATATTCGGCTTATTTGCTTGTGCATTTTGACGACGAAATAACACTGGTAACACGAAAGAGAGCCTATTTTTCCTCGCTCGCTGCGCTCGCTCGTATTATATTAAGATACAGGATGTTTTCGGAAAGCAAACACATTTGCCAAGTGAAATAAACAAATATATAATTTTGATATTTTGAGGCCCATCATGTATTTTGTTGAAGAATTATCACCTCTATACCATAAAAAAGAGTAAATATATTTTTCTTCGCTCGCTGCGCTCGCTCGTATATTATTTAGATTCAGGATGGTCTTTGAAAGCAAATAGATTAGGTAGGGGAGGTGACCAAATATATCGCAATAGGTATCTTAAAGGCCCATCGTGTAAGTATTTTGATGAAGAACTTTCACTTCTACCATATCATGAAAAGGAGTATTTTTCCTTGCTCGCTACGCTCGCTTGTACAATATTCAGATACAAGATGGATTTGGGAAAGCAAACGAATTCGGCAAGCGAGGCCCATCATGTACTTTGATGAAGAGTTATCACCTACCATAAAAAGAGTATATATATTTTTCCTCGCTCGCTCATATGATATTTAGATACAGGATGGTCTTTGAAAGCAAATAAATTAGGTAAGAGATGTGACCAAAATATCAAAATAGATATCTTAAAGGCCCATCATGTATTTTGTATGAAGAACTTTCATTTCTACCATGAAAAAAGATTATATGATAAGGAGTATATAGATTTTTTCCTCGCTCGCTGTGCTCGCTCGTATAATATTACGATTTACGATGGTCTTTGAAAGCGAATGAATCATGTGAGAGAGATGACCAAATATATGATTTAGATATCTTTAAGCCCATCATGTAGTTTGATGAAGAACTATGACTTCTACGAAAGAGAGTGTATATTTTTCCTCGCTCGCTCGTATTATATTTAGATAGAGAATGTTTTCGGAAAGCTAACACATTCAGCAAGTGATAGGTGAACAAATATAATTTAGAAGGAAAATATAATAGAGGCACACAATTGAACATGCC
The DNA here is from genome assembly GCA_029962745.1 of Echinometra lucunter. Taxonomy (NCBI): domain Eukaryota; kingdom Metazoa; phylum Echinodermata; class Echinoidea; order Camarodonta; family Echinometridae; genus Echinometra; species Echinometra lucunter. The sequence continues at coordinate 70,809 of CM057151.1, forward strand.
TCGTGGGCTTTATACAGTTGAATTTGTTGACGTTGGTCGTCGGCAATCGGAGGCATAATTTGTCGGCAATCTGGCCTCTACACCGCCCCCCCCCCCCCCCCCCTGGTGCCGTGGGGGGCATGGGGGGTATGGTATCACTTTTTTGAAAGGGATCCGGCTTGGCTCTAACTCGGACCCAGGACAACTCGGCCCTGCTGCAATTGGCCGAGTATAGGTCGATCCTGGCCAACCCTAACCTTACCCTAACAATAAGCCTAACCTTTGGGCCTAACCCTAAAACCTAACCCTAACCCAAAAAATCCCTCGCGGCACAGCACTTAAATGCCCCTGAGCAAGGTATTTTATCTATATTGCTCTTAATTTCATATAATACATGTGCTATAGGCATAATTGTTACCAATGCGTGTTTTAAAAAAACAAGCCGATAGCAAGATCGTGTCTCGCCCACCCGTGACTAAATAACACGAAAGTTTCCCCTAACCAATTAGTTTGATGTCACAAGAAAGTCTTGCAGGTAAACTGTAATGTTTGACCTAAAATGACCTTTAAACTTACCATGTGACCTGACGGCACAATAGCATGAATGTACCCCTATTGCATCTATCACCCAAATTTGATTGCTATTGCAGCAACACGTGCCAAGTTATGTGTCATAAGAGAGTCTTGCAGGTAAAATTTAACGTTTGAAATATAATGACCTTTGACCTTACCATGTGACCTCCGATACCACTCTTACATGAAGGTCACTCAAGTACATCTATGACCCAAGTTTAGTTGAAAAGGGAGCAACAGTTGCAATGTTTTTTGTCATAAGATTCTTGCATGTAAACTTTAACATTTGACCTCAAATGACCTTTGACCTCATCATGTGACCTCCAACAGTACCTCAACATAATGTTACCCCTAGTGTATTTATCACTCAAGTTTGGTTGCCATTGGACCAAGAGTTGTCAAGTTATGTGTCATGAGGGAGTCTTGCAGGTAAACTTTAACGTTTGAAATAAAATGACCTTTGACCTTACCATGTGACTTACCATGTGACTTACGATGCCACTATAACATGAAGGTCCCCCAACTGGTATAAGGCAACTGGTACTTGTACCAGTTGATTCCAGTTAAGTGAACTGGTTTCAATATGGAAATTGGTATACTGGTCTTAATTAATGGTACCAGTTGATTCCAGTTTAGTGAACTGGTTTCAGTAATGAAATTGGTATACTGGTCTTAACTGGTACCAGTTGAACTGATACTTCCAACTGGTACCAGTTGAGAACTGGTATTCCAACTGGGACCAGTTGATAACTGTACCAGTTGAAATTTGTCAACCGGATTCTAGTTGATTCCAGTATACCAATTTCCATATTGAAACCAGTTCATTTAACTGGTATCAACTGGTACCAGCTCCAGTTGCTTTGAACTGGTCCTTAACTGCTTTTTTTTACCCGGGGCAGGTAAACTCTAACATTTGACCTCAAATGACCTTTGACCTCACCATGTGACCTCCGACAGCAGTACAACATGATGTTGATGGTAAATTCATCTTTGTAAAACCACGGTATTACCATGGTTTTTCAATGGTTCTATCTATGGTAAACACAACAATAAATCCATAGTTTTACCAAAGTAAAAAAAAACTGTCAAAACTATGGTAAACCCATGGTAAGTGCATTTCAAATTACCACCTTATTAAAATGGTTTTACCATGGGTTTACCATGGGATTACCGAACCATGAATTCATCGTAAAACCATGGTTTCACCAGCCAATCAAAAATAGTCATATTTTCAAGGTCGAACCAGAGTTAAACATGGCTTATAAAGTGTTTTTATCATGGTAAACAACAGTATCACCATGGTTTTACCACAATTAAAGTAAGGTCAGAAAACCATGGTAAAACCATTGTAAGTGCGTTCCAAATTACCACCTTATTTCCATGTTTTTACCATGGTTTTATTGTGGTATTACCATAATAAAATCACCATTAAAACTATGGTAAACCATGGTTAAACTACAGTAAAATCTCTGGCATGGTAAAACAATTATTTTACCATGGTCCTGTTCCAACTTCCATTCAAAATTTTAGCTGCAAGGTTTATAAATGGTTACGGTTACGGTTGGTTGGTTTTTTAGTTCAGAGGCGCATATTCGAATATTTGCGCCTGTATTCGTACTGACTTTTTTGAAGTCATTTTGGTTCGTTAATATTTTCTTCCTTTTTTTTTTTTTTTTTTAGATTGTTTCCATGGCTTTGAGTCTTATATACCGACCTGAAAATTTGTTGCTTGTGGTAACGGTTAGTAAAAAAATATTGTAACAATTTTTGTTATCGATACATAATATGGAATGTGAAATAAGGAAATTTGCTCACGAAATATCTCACAACTAATTTTATAAAATAAATTTATGAGAAACGATAATATTGCATTTGCACTTTACAAAATATATTGAATTTTGCTAGAAATTTCAGAAATATGCAAATGAAAATATGCAAATTAATAATAATAATAATAATAATGAACAGTTTTTGTATAGCGCATAACATATTACGTCTGTAGGTCCCTATGCGCTCTAAGAGAGAGAAAAAGAAAATGAAAGATATGACTGAAAGATAGGTAACTGCATTTAGTTTTGTTAGGCTACTTAGATATGTTTTGAATAAGTGTGTTTTAAGTGCAGATTTAAACTTCTCTATCGTGTCGATGTTTCTAAGAGAGTTTGGGAGGTTATTCCATAAAACTGATGCAGCATGAGCAAATGAACTTTCGACATATGTTTTTGTTTGAATTGGAGGTATGATAAACAGATTCTGTGTGCATGATCGGAGCTGTCTTGTAGATTTGTATACAGTGAGTAGATCAATCAAATACGAAGGAGCTAGTCCATGAAAACGTTCGAAAGCTAGTAACAAAATCTTGAACTGGATTCGAAACTGGACTGGTAACCAATGTAAATTGCGTAAGACAGGAGATATTGAATCATGTTTTCTAGTGCGAGTGACTAGTCGAACTGCTGAGTTTTGGATGATCTGTAGTCTTTGAATGAGGCGCTGTGGTAGGTGAATAATTAGGAGGCCGTTACAAAAATCAAAATGGCACATGACAAAGGCATGAACCAAACGCTCAGTTGGATGGTTTGAAGACCATGGTAAAACCATGGTTGAAATGTGGTTGCATTACCATGGTTATTCAACCATTGTAATACAATGATTTCACCAGTTTTATTACCATGCACCAGGTTTTATTACTTATATCGAAACTTACTTCACATGATTTACATTTATCAACATTTAGCAGGACAGTGATATCTCTTTCAATGGGACGAATATTGGCAAATTTCACAAATCCGTTTTCCTTTGCAGTACAGTCCATTGGGATGAAGTTAGTGTGATAAAATGCATTTTTATAGCAGCCTGTCAGGTAGTCTGAAATTTGTTTTATCTTTTATGTTATTTTAATTGCCATAGGAATGAGAAATTGGCTCACATCGCCTAATTTCGCCTTGTGTGCTGGTCATTTGAACAGTTCAAACCAATCATAAGTATGCCTTTAAATTTTTTATAACAATTAACACAGCAAAGATAAGATAAAATATAAAGCATTTTTCAGAATACCCCCAAGGTCCTTGGCAGATTAAGGGCGCCATATGGTCAAATCAGCAAGATCACAGAAGGTTCGCATCAACAGAGTTCTCATTTGCCCAATTGCAACAGACGGATCGTTATGGATTCTTAGGAAAGAGGGGGACAACCTTGACTCATTTATGAGATCCCTCAGAACATTTGCAGAATTGAAGATATTAGACGACGTCTCAAAATCGAGAAACAATTTCTCAAGACGCCATATATGCCACCGTCAAGACTACCCCCGGAAATAAATCAAGTCATATAACCATTGTAAAACCATTTTATATTTATACTTCGTTCTATGTTTCAGGATTTAGAGCATTCGTGAAAGATAATTTGAGTTTTTCTCAATTTTTTGTGTAAAAGACCTGGCAAATAGGATCTAACTAAATAAATATATCAGTAAATAAATACTCTCTAGGAGAAATATGAAAAAGAATATGAAATAAAGGGGGCAAAATATTCACCAGCATTTTAAAGAAATAATTTTGCAGGAACAATGTAAAAATTGTTTTTAGGGTTATTATTTTTTCTTTCATATGTTTTTATACTTCGTTTGTCTTTATCTTTATATTTTGTTATATTATGTATTCTAAAATTAGTTAAATGTATAATGTGTACAAAATGAATGGAGAATTGTACCCGATGACATTGCAGATGCCAGTGGAGTTACTAATTTAAAGAAATTTGAAGTTTCTTTTATTTCCACAACATAATGCAAGTAACTCAGTAAAACAAACATACATATACTTATTCTTGGAATAACAAAATATCAATTGATTGGGCGTGGTGGGTCGAATCTCCATGTAGGCGCCCATCTCGTTCTCAGCCGATGCGCTGTTCCATTTTTATAATTATTCTTGCTTTCTTACTTTTAATAAGAATAATTTTGCACATTTTGTAAACCCACTCCATTATCCAATTACTTTTTTGTTTCAGTAGATTTTAAAAACTGATTTAGGTAAGTTCAATCAAGATGTTCATTATGCTGTTAGATATCGTTCTGTCGTATGTACTCCTTTCTTTTTTCTCCTTTTTTAAGCATCCACTTGATCGGGTCAAATAGTATCGCTGACTACAGTTATTCAGTTAACTTTTTGACCCTGGTAGTCCAGTGGATGCACATTCTGTTCTATTTTGTATGTACAATATTACCTCTCATGATATTGTATCAATTCGTATGTTTCTTTGAATGCTGAAATAAATAAATAAATAAATAAATAATAATAATAATAATAATAATGATAATAATAATGATAATAATATTAATAATAATAATGATAATAATAATAATAATAATAATAATAATGATGATAATAATAATAATAATAATATTAATAATAATAATGATAATAATAATAATAATAATAATAATAATAATGATGATAATAATAATAATAATAATAATATTATTAATAATAATAATGATGATAATAATAATAATAATAATGATGATAATAATAATAATAATAATAAAACAAATTTGCGTATGAGAAATGATACATTTTACATCTATCTGTCATTATTAACTTACATAAATCAAGAAGTGGAGGAGTCTATTTAAAGAAGCAGAGCTTGTATTGTATAGATCCCTATCTGGCTTACAAAGGAATCCTCATAATACTTAAAACTTTCAAAAATACACAACTCTTGAACTTGCCCGATTTTGCTCAAACTTTCACGGTAAAATCTTGTTCTGAAAGCACACTGATCATGCCTGGATTTCGTTCTCCTTTGAATATTACAACTATGGAAAATTAACTGTTTTAATAAGCATAGTTTTTCAACCATTTCACAAACATTGTTACAGACACTCTGTATTAACCATGGTTTTTAAACCACTGGAGGTGCCAACTTAGTCAAGTGGTTTTAGGCATATTGTACATGAAACAAATAAAAGTGTAATAGGCATACTGATACCAAAGTGTGCATGTGTATTTTTTGAAAACCGGCAAAAATGGACGTCTGTATACTTTCAGAAATTAGCATAAGTATGACTAGAGTTCATGGTCGGTGCCCTTTTGAAGCTCGACGCAGAGGCGTCGATCCTGGGGGGGGGGGCAGGGGGGCAGTTGCCCCCCCCCCCCCCCCAAAAAAAAAAAAAAAAAAAAAAAAATTCGGGGGCAAAGATATCATTCTGCCCCCCCCCCCAATAATTTCCCAATCAAAAAAAAAAAGAGAAAGAGAAAAGAAAGGAAAAAGAAGGAAGAAAATGAAATGAAAGCGTAAAATAAGAAAAAAGAAAGAAAATAGGACAATGGAAAGCGCTCGCTCGCATTTAAGTATCTTAACCAATGCCGATGATAATCATTATTCTTATGAAAGGAAATCGGTTTGCATCATGTGTTTCTATCTAATGTTATACTATTCTTCTACTCATAGAAAGTAATATAACCAAACAAGATATCACTCCTAGAAATCGAGCGGCCAGTTGACCTAAAAATAGATAAACTTTCAAGAGATAACGGCCTGGATTTTAAAAAAAAAAACCGCAAAACAAAAACTTATTTTTCGTTAACTAGCTCGCTACTTTCACTGGTAAAGGCTAGATACAAGATGATTTCGGGCAGCAAGTAGCTTATCATAGCAGCGAGATTCCAAAATATTGTTATATTTGGGCGGCAATGTGGTTGAAAAAGATTTTGGGACGAATCCATATAATTTTGCCGGGATCGGTCGTTGGCTTTGCTCACTATGGTAGAAAAAGAATGGATTCGGACTGCAAGCGAGGTAGCTAAAACAGTTTCATATTCGGCACACAGGTGATTGGATGTATTATTGAGATATCATACAGGCATGACAGGTTTATTCTGATGATAATGATAACAATAATATTCCGTTCTTGTCTAGCGCATATCACATTTTTGTCACATTATTGTAATGACGAAATAACACTTCTATCATATGGAAAAGGGTATATTTTTCCTCGCTCGCTGCGCTCACTCGTTTCACATTAATGGTTTTGAAAAGCAAACGAATTCGGTAAGATGAGGCCGAATAGATAATGTAGATGTTTCATTGGCTCACAGCGTAATTTGCCGCAGGGTTTACTACATCCACCATAAAAGGGTGTGTGCTTCCTCGCTCGCTTCGCTCGCTCGTAATATTAAAAAACATAGTGGTTTGGGGGCAGCAACAATGGACCAGCGATGTGACAAAATAGAGTTCATATTTGGCAGCGAGGTAACCATATATATACATGTATATATATATATAGTACGGCGGTTATACCAAGTTCAGCTATAATGCTCGATGCAATACAGGCAACAAAGGGAAAGCGATCAACCGCCGATCTGAGCTAATCACAAAATGCCGTCACAACAATAGGGAGAAGAAACCACCCGACCGTAGCCGTTCCGTGCATCTATCGCCCCTAACGAGAGAAACCCAGTAGCCAGTCCGCCTGAAGATCGCCAAGCGTGAAACCGCCGGTAGCGGGCAACCCAACTTTTGAGGTATGTATATATATATATATATATATATGGGTATATTTATATATACACGATCAGTACCATGGGTTCATCTCCGCTTGGTCGTCTTGCCCCCCCCCCCCCCCCCCCCATCCGAAAAATGGATTGACGCCTCAGGCTCCACTTTGTAATTCTGTCAACTATTACTGGGCCCAAGTATTCAAAGTGTCAATTCCAAAATATGCCTGGCTCCTTACTCCTTAAATTACATGTAGTTCAACATTACCACCCCCTACCCCCCCCCCCCCCCAAAAAAAAAAAAAAAATTCCCCGGCCAACGCCATTCACACCCTCTCCTCTCTCTCTCTCTCTCTCTCTCTCTCTCTCTCGATCTCTTTATCGCTCTTTCCTATTTTTTTTTCTTCCACCACTTACCTTCCCTTCCTCTCTTTACCCTTTTTCCTTTTTGGCCTTTTTCTTCTCAGTGGCCAATTATAGGGACTCAAATAACCCCTCCCAACCCCTCCCCTATCACATCTCCTTCTACATGCACATCCATCTTTCCAATCTTCTCTTATATCTTTGACAAATATACAGACAAAAACTACATGTATACAAAGACACTACTGAATCATGATAAGTACACTTTCATATCAACATAGCTTTAATTGGTGACCTGCAACTATTGTTGACATGCCATCTAATTTAGTCACAAATCTCCAACACATAAGTACATTTCATTACACTGAGGTTTGGGGGTTTTTTTAAAGAAAAATTTCTTACCTTTCACGCATTCTTCTCCATATCATAATTCTGCATTACTACTTGAACACCCTAATTTATTTTGCATTACTACATGTATGTATCAACACAATTAATCCTGATTATTCTTCCTATTCTCAAATCATGAACATTTTAATACTTGATTTTGACACTGTGTCATATTGATACCAAATTTGAGAGAGCATTCATATCATAAAAAATTTGAAAGCTGTCATAATTACTACCATATACAGTAAACAATACTGGTAAGCAATATCACTCTTGACTATCATATAAAATACCTTGACCATTACTATCTTTAAAGTCCACCAACAGAATTTGGAACATTTTTCTCAGTATTTAGACATTTTCAAAAGTCTCATTGTGGGGACATGATGTTGTACATGTTGTGATGGTGTGGTGTCAATGCTATTTGTTAGTGTATTGAACCAAATAACAAACTTACTCAGATATAACAGAGTGAGTTTACAAAACAAAAACAGTATGAAAAAGTGATGGAACAGAACAAATCATTTGCAATGTGATTGCTAAAGTAATACTTATAAAATGAGCCATCACGAATTTCACTCGCTCATAATCAATACTTTGTATGTGTTGGTGATAACTGTAAAGCTGGCTTTTGGACACAATTTCACATATCTTGCCTTATCATCCCCTTCCCTAACATTGGCAGACAATCCTATATCAATTTTATGAAACCCTCTTCCATAATTGCAACACACAATACATATGACATTTCTTAAGTAATTTCAAGATTATGCCAGAAAGTTTTTTCTCTGTTTAAGAGTGTGTGCGTGTGTATGTGGCAGGCAGGAAAAAATACCCACCAGCAACAGGCAATTTCGCTCTCAGTAAAGCTCAAATAGCTCCCTAAAATCCTTAAAACTAAATTCTTAAGGTCAACCATTTTCTTCAGTGCCGCCCTTGCCTCAGCTCCAAAAATAAGCAATTAATACACACTTGCCAACCCAAGAAATAGGGACATATAATTAAGAAGCTGTCAAAAATAAGAAGATTCCTGAATCACTTATACATTACTACAGACAGATTTTCACAAAAATAGGGACACAGGATCGAAAATTGCTCTTTCCTTTTCCCCAAAATAGGGAACATGCCTATCAAATAGGGACAGTTGGTAGGTATGTAAACTGATATCTAGTGATCTAGCAGCAACAGCATTAACATTTTCTAAAAACAACACACATTAACAAATCAAACTGATACTCAATTATGCATACTCTCAAGGGAAAAAAATTGGGTTAACAGCAATTAAAATTCAATATAGCTCCCTTGGGCCAAGAAATAGCTCCTGTAAAGTTGTCCAAGGGAGTTATTATTTTCAGAAAATAGCTCTCATGGGGAAAACAGGAGTTTTCACCCTGGTGGCGTGGGGGCGGGGGTGGGGGGCTCCTTAAACAACAGTCTTTCTCTTCTAACATTCCATGTCCTTCATGCCACAGATCTTCTTCATCATGATTAGACCCTGAACAAAGAAGAAAAATTAAGTAATTTAAATAAAACTACAACAAAAATCATCAAGCAATGAATAACAGCTTCTAAAACACAATCAGATTAGAATTACAGGATGTCAGGGATTTCAAGATTCTCAGTCAGAGACTGCTAAGAAATACAACCAACTCATATATAAGAGGGATCTGATTTTAGTTTTGCACATTTTAATGATACCTACTGCAATTCAGTTATGTTTCTATGTGATCAAAGTATTCTTCAAAGAATGCTGAGTTGCTGGTAAAAAAAAAAAATAAAAACTGTACTGACATTACCACCAGCAAAAATTTATTTTGAGGAGTGGGGGGATGATCGACTTTTTTTTGCCGAAATTTCTTGCGTGAACTCACACTTAAGTATTCACACACATACCCTTACTCATCCGAGCAGACCCCCACAAACATATAATTCTTTTGTTTTGCGAGCGAGCGAAAAATAACCACTTTTTTGGTTTTGAAGAGCATTTCAAATGAAAATTCCAGTATATGACCATCGTTTGTGACATCTTTATGAAAAATTTCACCAACTGATTAATTACAATGTCATTTTTCCTTAAAATGAGGGGGGCATATTTGTACACACCATCCCCCCCCCCCTCGAAAAAGTGGGGGTATATCCCCCATCCCCCCTCCCCCCAGGATTTACGCCAATGAACAATACAAATGAAAAAAAAAAGCCGAACTGAATACTAGTAACAAGACTTCCTGTTCATCAACAATACTTAAGCTATAATACAAGAAATCATCCTTCTGCATAAGAAATATATCAGAGAACTTGTGGTAGTTTCTTGATCTCTTTAACATGTATAAGCTGAAAGCTTCTTCTGGGCAGAAAGAATACCAACTAAATGTACACACAGTGAAAAATAAAATATAATGGACAAGCCTATATGGTTCAAGTTTTCATATGGACTTTCAATAAAATATCGTGATGATATATATTACAAAAAAAAGAATATTCCAATCCCAAAATCAACCAAGATCACTCCCTGTGGAAGAGGTGTGGGAAATGTGTGAACTTAAAATCGCGTTTTAATGATCGCATTAATTTGTGCTTGATTTCTTGCTTTAATCTTACTGTTGCAATAATGTGACAGAATTCGTTGTGCACAATAGGCACACAAAAGGAATCATGTTTATAAAGCTTAGACCCTCTTCTTTCATGATATGTCACTCATATGATATATATTTCACGCATGAGTGAATAAAGACAGTGTGAAGTTGGGTAACGAAAAAATCATTTGGTTAACGATGTTTGAATTTCAGAGAGATAATCACATATCTAAAAAATTCATTTTCTGTCCTTTTGTTTAACACCTCAGTCGGGAAAAATGAACCAGGGATGACAGAGATAACTTATATTGAAATATTGATTGCATTGCTTGATCTAAAAACTTTCGTGTAGAGACTCCTCCTATCCCACCCTCCTCAACCTCATTGCCCATCATCACCCTACCCCACCCCCATCCCCAATCCCTCCCGGAATCCAAACTCTGCAATCCCCCAAGCTCCCTCTCCCTCCCTCGTTATGTGTTTGTGATGGTGTGTGTCATGGTCGTTTATTCATCTGATGGATAGATTTAGTGAATTGACATTGCATAACAAATAAATTGCATGTTAAAAGCCATCCCTCCCCCACTCCTTATCATCCCCACCCCATCCTTAACCCCACTCGGAACTCCAAAACATTAACTCTTCACCCCCTCACATTTCCTCTCGCTCCCTCTGTATGCGTGTTTGTGTGTTGATATTATGGTCATTTGTTCATCTAATAAATCTATTTATTCAAACACCACTGATAGCTATCAATGCTTAAAGAATTAATTTCTTTCCATAAAAGCTATTCATAAATTGAACCAGACACTGCTAGACAGACAGCAACATCAGCAACTTGCTGAAGGCTCTCGCACTCAGAACGTCCCTATTTTGTTACTAGAAACACTCGTTGATCAATCTGTTGTTAACTGCAAAGTGATTATTTCAATAAAAACATACATCATTATTAATAAGATGTTGTGAAAGGCCAAGTGTTTGTCCATAGAATTTTATGAACCTCCATGAGGCTTTCATGTGCAAACTAAACATTCTTGCTGATCAGCTTACATTTATATTTCCTTTATTGTAACATACGACATAAAATGCTTAATCCTCCAATACAGTTATGAAATATTACTTCTACTCACGCTTTACTATCAACAAGAGAAGTATCATAGAGCTGAACTATTCCAGATTGTCCACCAGCTAGTAACCATCTACATGATGATTTGTTGGGGTTCCATTGTAACTGGCAGAAAACAGACAATTCACTTTACTTTCTCTAAAAATAAAAGTTTATTGTTAGTTGCAAAAATAGTCATTGGATGAAATTCTAGACAAAAATTATGTTTTTGTAAGAGTACACAATGGTCATGTAGGATAATGAAATCCCTTCTTGTGAGTTTACAATCAACTAAAGCTACTATTCTTTACAGGTCACAAAAGTACAGAAAAATGAACAATAGCAAAATGACAATACATTGTACCTTGTAAATGGCATCCATGTTGATAAGTACTGATGAAGCATGGTCAATACATTGACTCTTGACCAAAACCATCTGCATTAAAGAACATTCAGAAAGAAAGAGTACTAGACATACTACATTTAATTCTTCTCTAGTACTTCACAAGAATTCTTCCAAAAAAATTGATCTGAGTGCAGCTACATATAGAAATCAAAGTTTATAAAAACAATTATGAAGGTAAACAAGTTAGTATTTTTAACAATCCAAAATTAGTTGGTTCAGAAAATTTGCAAGTACATATATTTACCATGATGGCTTTGATGTATGAAACTCATATACATAATGATTTTGTAATTGTTTTATCCACTCCACATGATGAATAATAATAGGAATTCATAACAATAATATTGGATATCTATTTATACAGTGCATGAATGCATCTAATAAGGTGCTCAAGGTGCTCCAGTATTACCCTGGCTCAGCTAGACAACAAATTTCAGAGCTCTCAAGCATTCAAGGAATTCCTTCTTTGCATGTAGATTGATGTCTTGCTAAAGGACATTACTGCCATGATGGGATTCGAACCCTGGACCTACCATGGCTAAGCTAGACAACAAATTTCACAGTCAGAGGGACTTACCCACAGATCCACAACACCTCCAAAATTAATGATTACTTGATAGTCATCAGTTCGTAATAGACCTGGCTTACCTACTACTCATTATCTCATTGGTCTTTTGCATCATGGGCGACAAAACCTTGTAACTCAAGTTTTGGTGAAATCTAGTTCTTTTCATAAGGAACACTTTCTAAATTTCAAACCCTCACATGCCCATCTGCAAAGAGGTTCCATGACATTTGCTCCGGCGACAATTGCTCCCATGAAAAATCTGAACGTTGAGCCAAATATAAAACCTAACCTCAAACCTAACACTAACCCTAATCCTTATCCTCACATTATTCTGAACCAAAACCCCTATTGCAATCCTAACCCTAACCCTATGTCTTCCGAGAAATTAAGGCAGGAGCAATTGTCGCCGGAGCAAATGTCGTGTCACCCTGCAAAGAATAGGCCACTATTGATAAAAGAAACTTGACCTCCTCGCTCTTCCATAGGCCGTAATGCTAACTCCCCTGAACATTCAACAAATTTTTTAGATACAAGGTTTTGTCGCCCCAGCAACGATATATCAAAATATTCTTATGTGAATGCGATGAGTAACCACGTCAAAGTCCTAGAAAACCAACAGTAAAATAATGGTACATCTTACAGATTGTGTACATGTAAGATTATCAAAGGTAGTACTGGTAATAGTCATGGTGGTGGTGATGGGAGTAGTAGTAGTAGTAGTAGTTATAGTAGAGTTAATCTTGCACAAGTCAAATCTGCTGGGACCACAGAAGTTATTCGACTTACCCAAATTTTGACTTGTGTGAAAGTCCAATTTCCATGACTTATAAAGCAAAAGTCCATTTCTCTTTTTTCTCTTTGTTTTCTATTGTTTTACTATGAATTCTATCTGTGTCCTAATAAGAAATATCAAAGTAAACTGAAAAAAAGTCTTTCTTACAGAAAAGGACATTGCATGTAGCAACTTTGATCATGTTCTCGCAATAATTCAAGTGCCCTGTGAACAAGTAGAAATCTCTGGGTGTGCATGTGTTTATTACACAACACAGTATCAAGGGGAAAAATTTATACTCCCCAGAGTTGTGGGGACTGCTGGCCTACACAATGCCTACGCGTGGCATGCCGAATATGGATGTGAGTACAAGCATGTATAGATTGCTTGGAATTGTGAGCGTATTGAAAATGTGTCCTCGCTCTGAGTTCAACTGCTGTGATGAAATCAACAGAGGTTTTTCCCAGAGAGGTCTGAATATTCTGTTCGACTTAGCCAAAATTCGACCTGGGGGATTTTGGCTTAGCCATATACTTAAAACAGGAATTACACAGGAAAAAATCAGGACATTTTTGGTGATTCGACTTGCGCGAAATTTGACCTTTGCGATGTCTAATTGCGCAAGGTTTACCATAGCAGTAATAGTATCTATTCTAACTTCAAAAAAACTAACGACAAGGAAAAAGGTTTTTTTTGTAATGCAGCCTTCTGTGTGCAATACAAACTTAATTATCACTGAAATGGTTCTTCTTGAAAGGGAGGGGGAAAAACACCAAATGAGAACCAACCTTGATTCGCTGCCTAGAAGAGACTGGTAATCTACGAGGCATCTCACATAGTTCAATCTTGCCTGAAATATCTGTTGCTGCAAGCAAATTCAACCATTCAGAGTATGTTACATCCTGCAAAGACAAAAATACAAAATTACATGTACAAGCATTTCCTGGTGTAGGACTGCTATATGAGAAATTTGATTTATGACTGTCAACCCTCTAAGTACCTCAGCAATTTATCTGTGGCATGACTTTCCTACAGCTCTATATATATATTTGTGATCAGTCTCAGTGATTTATGTCTGCGGTTCTCCATCATAGTATATGTGTGATCCAAAAAAAGGGGGTTACGAAGAGGGCCCTTGCAAAATTATAATACCACCAATAAATAGGACCAAGCTTTCGGGCACCTGCCCTTCATCAGGATCTGGACTCAATAATAATAATAGTAACGACAGTACAGTACAGTACACACACAAAATGACGATAAATACATCAACAAAATAGAACATAAATAATGAAACGATAAATATTTCCGTTGTCTGAATGTTTATTGTTTCATAATTTTTGTTCCATTTTGTTGATGTATTTATAGTCATTCTGTATCCAATTCTGTGCTGTCAGAAAGAGTTCATGAGAATGTTTGCATATTCAGTAATTCTGTGATTATTGTTATCCCTGGCAGCCAATCAGAGCTTGTCATATTTTGTGCCCTTGTTTCTATCTATATTGTTTTTATTTTCTGCTTTCAGTTCATCATCATGTTGATGAGAGCATTTCAAAAAGCTTTAGTATGAGGGGATTTAATGCTATTTTCAAGTTTGATTTCTGATAAATCAGTATGAATATCTAAAATAACAGTCGGATTTCTGATAAATGTATAAATGTGTAATAGGCCTTTTACAATGGTATTTCTTGAACCAGTAATTTCCTTAGTATGGGACTTTTGTTAGTCCCACCTTTTTTGCTTTGTGCACTCACCAAATAAGTCCTGGGGAGCATTTCGTGAAGTGTCTTGTCAGTGATTTTTACTGCGATTTGTAATTTATTTGCTTTCAGTCAATCAGATGTAAGGATTTCAGTAGCTTATAATAGTCGTCAGTAAAAATCACTAACAAGACACTTCATGATATGCTCCCCAGTACAAAATGCTTAGCCTGTTAGTGAATAAACTGTTTACAATTGTATTTTCTCAACCCTGTACTATTTTTATTCATTTATTGCGCACACAAAGCGCACTCATATTAAGTAAGTCAAATCATACAAGAATCAGCCAAACCTTTTCGCTGATAAGCGTTTGCAAAAAAATTTCTGAAAAAATGTCCCAAGAAATTATATGACAAAAACTCACCAAAACATGAGTCTGTTGAGAATAGATTATCAGTGGTTGGGTAATGATAGAAGAGACATCTTGAAGAACCCTGAAAATAACCAATTAATGAAATCATTTTACTATCATTTGAATGGCATACATCTAAGGATAATTAGCATACTTGCCAAATATCTCTATCTGCCCCACATAGCTTTTGAATTATTTTTTTCTGCATAATTACAGAGCGTTCTCATCCATCAACTTTACTACATTAACAACAGAGTATTTGCCATCCCTAGTATTCTTTAAAATATAGATTATAGAAGTTTGGAAAAACTGCGCAAAACTTTCATGTCTGTAATGCTCAAAGTGTCATGTCCGTTACACTTCATTTCAAGCTCTGAGAAGTGTGTTTATTATCAAACTATTTAAAAAATGATGATTAACATATGACCATAACTTTTATACATGATCAAATCAAAGTTAATCCAGTCCCCAAATTTACATGAATTTCACACAGTTCGCAGTGGTAGAAATCCCTAGTCCATTTTACATCATGCCTTATACAGTCAGAAGTCCACTTTCTCCCAACTATACTAAATGAAATCATATGAACTTTGTTGTGTATGTCGTGTATTCAATAATCTCAATGAGATCTTTTCAGAAACTAGTATGCTCTATGATCTTTTGAACTTAGGTCTGAATAAACTGTTACACTGGCTTTGCCCTTATACAATTTGCATGTGGAATGTTTAGCATGATAAGAGCTATAATATTCAAGTTATTACCTATCAAAGGTTGTTTATTTTCATTATTTACGTTTTCACTAGTTATATTTTCACTTGTATAGCATACATGTGTAACAATTTTACACATTTTACAGTCACTTTTGTCCTGTGCACCATACTAAAGTTCAGATTAAATCAAATATGCTGCTATTATTCTTACACTCTCTGACTGTGTCCATCTTCTACAGTAAGAACTCCGCTATAGTGAGACAGCCATTGACAAGTCTGTGGAGCATTAGGATAGAAATGACTGCATACAGGAAGGCTTGGTTGATGAATATCCCAGAAATGCAGCATTCTTTTGCGACCAATACTGCACATCATATCGTTGTCTGTAACCAAATATTAAGACAAAATCAATATTTTATAACTTCAATTCTACCCTTTACTTCATATTTTCTGAAAGGGCTTAGCAAAGGTTTTGCTGGAATCCATGACAGAAATTGTATACACAAGTCAGTATTAAGAATGTATCATTAGAACCTGGGAAGCTTACAGATAGCAATAGTAAGTGAACTTCGTATTGGGTGATTAAAAAATGATACAAATAAAACTACCTCCCAGCATCTGGGATATACAAATGAGTTGCCAGAAAAATAACATTTTGATGACGTCATAAAGTGCACAATCCTGCCTTAGCAGACGACGTCCCATATAAAATGTACATAGTTACACTGCAATTATTTTTCAAGTTATAAAGTGTTTAGTGTATTTGAGCATGACCATATTTCTCACCTTTCTAACAGGGAATTAAAATCGATTCTGATAACTAAAAGCTCTTGTTGTAAAAATACAGGTTAAAGATTATCAGTCAAAGAAACCACAATTTCAAATTGAAAAGCCCACCGAACGATAGCATGGACAGTATTCTTTCGCTCTTGAAATGCCGAACATACCACGGGTGTGTGCACCTGAAATACAATCGCTCCTCTTTTGTTTACTAGCAACTCTGTACAGAGTCATTTATATAGGGTTCCTTGGTCAAGCAGTTTTTTAACTGAAAGGGCTACCCTGTTTAAATAAAATGACAAATAAATAACATAAATACGAGAACTTTGACCTCAAGAAAACAAAAATTGATTTTCATTAATCTTTCATGTTTTGCACGCTTCAGCCAACTTTGATTAAAATCATCACACTAATCCGTAATTTATCACAGCAACTACATAATTTCAGTTGTTTTTCATAATTCTATGACCACATTACATGTTATTACTCATATATCACAGACCATTTGAACCAAATTTTTCATCATTTCATCTAATGGTGTCCAAATTAAGTTCTTAGTTTCAATCATCGGAATGGTTTTCAAATTACTATCACAGTAAACAAAGTAATGATTCCTCAATTATGACTCCATGATCTTTGACTTCTTCCACCCCAAATCTAAAATATCTTTGCAATGGTATTGCTTTGAGTAAAACTTACCAACAGGGGACCAAGAAATAGTCAAAACAGGGCCACTATGTGCCATAAAAACTTGGATTGGAAGAACGGTGATAGAGCCATTTGTGTTTGATTTTCTGATCAGGGTAGATTGTATCTCTACATTCCAAATAGCAATTGATCCTGGAAAGGAAGAAGACAGGCTTGAATACAAACAGAATGAATGAACAATAAACAGGTATCAAGAGATTAACCATATCATGTCACAGTATAGGTGAACATATCTTTTCTTTCTTTCTTTTTTTTTTTCATCTAGGACATAAATAAGGACTCTATTAATGCCAAGAAACATTGTAATTTATTATGGCAGTATAAGACTTCACAGTATGATTTACAATACCACATTTTCTTGTGATTAAGGATTTTTACATGTTGCATCATGCATGGTTAAGTCCATCACTTCATATGTTACAGGGAAAAAAATCTTGCAGTCCTTCATGAAAATATATACAAGTTTGCCTTTCTTGATTCTAGCTTAATCTACTTGGTTGAGGTGAATGAAAGAGTACAACTGTGGTTGAAAGACTAGTTGGTATTTCTGTTTATAGGTAGTGTAATTTTACTTTATATCCCTCATCTAATATAGTTTCTCTGTATTAAGGGCTTAATCATCCCTCTATCTAATAGCAACAAGTAATATTTCAAATCAATACAAGAACGCAATGTTACAGCAGTCAGACCCCCCCCCCCCCCCCCCATGTAGTTGGGATTACTAACACCTCAGCCTTAGTTATAATAAACATTATTACCGTTAATATTCTTGTTGATTTACCTCAACAGACTTACCACAAGAATAACCTGCAGCTAGCTTAGAGTGAGGTTTTCTTTGCTGCCAATCAAGACATAAGCATGGACCAAGTGAGTTGCCTTTTGTCTTGCTTTCCCTTCCAGACCGTAACACCAGACTCGGCACAGGTTTATACACTGACAAGTCAAACCAACAAGATTTTACGATTTAGCTACAAACATATACATGGCCAGAATGGCCAATCAACTGTTATCTTTTTTGGACAAGCGGTTTGGACAGGACTTAATAGCTGATATTTAAAAAGAGTCTTAAATCATACATAATCACATCTTAGATATATTTCATATATACATCACCCCCCCCCCCCCCCCTCTATCTTTCGATCCCTTATCTCTTTATCTCTTATCTAAACCTCAACAAGAAACTACACTGACAGAGCTAAAGTTTCCCAACCCCACTTTATAATAACAATGGTATTTATTGAAAACTCAAAAAGCAACATTACAAAATACATTCTTTACAAAGTACAAAAATAAGTGACAAAATATCATAATAGGCCACACTATCACGATAGCAGAATTCTGAATTGTTGCAATAGGGTTTGCATAATAAATAGCCTGTCAGAACTTCGCAACACATGTTACTTTACTGGAGAGAGAGCCAGAGTCAGAAAGAGAGAAAGAGAGAAAGGAAGAGAGAGAGCCAGAGATAGAAAGAGAAAGAGATAATCAAAGTGGGAAGATATAGACAGAGCAGAGGGACAAAGGATAGAGACGAAGCAAATGGAGAAGAACTTTACAACTGATAACATGAAATGTAAAAGGTTGGTTACAGCAATGAAATATCTATAGCCACTAAGTGTAATATTTGCAGTGTTTTCTTCAAATAAGAGTTCTATTGAAGAGTGCTGAAGTAATTATTAAGTATTTCATTTTTAAAAAGTCAGTGAGTAAACATTTCATTTCAGGAACTTTTGAAAGGCATAAATCTAACCTTTCCAAAATTGCACGATAAATCCATAATTGCCAGTATTAACTTTTGTATTCAGTTCATTGAAAAGAAAAAAAAAACCAAGAGAATGGTAGTAATTACACTTAAATCCAATCATAAGATTACAACAGGGGTCAAGCGATCACAACAAAGGTATTAGGTTTCAAGGTGGCATAGCCCCCCAACCCCAAAGTATGACCATTCAGTTCATTTCATTTTCATTCAGGATTGACACGAGAAATGTAATTGGACAACAATATCTTTCAGTGCGACATTTGACTGGAATCAACATGTCAATGTTTGCATTCCTCAACTGCCATCTAGTCTCTCCTCTTTCTTCAGGGAGCCAATGTCGGAAAGTGTCAGACTTCATGAGGGATTCACCAAATTTGAGACATGTTTGATTGCGCCTGGTCTCTAAGGACTTGAGGTTTGTTTGCTGAAGTGCACTTTCGTATGATTGGTAAGAACTAAGAATGACCAAGGATCAACTTTAGTACTCTTTTTTGGACTCTTTCGATAGCAGTAGTGTTTGACGTGGTGAGGTCTGGATGCCATACCGGCACACCATATTCCAGCAACGGACGGATGTATCCTTTATAGATCAAGACAAGGTCTTTGACTGGTAGCTTGAATGGAATCAATGACCAAAGAATGTACATCTGTCTATTAGCTTTGCTAATCATAATGCTCACCTGGCCATCCCACTTCAAGTCTGACCGGATGAGGATACCTAGAATTTCCATTAGAGATACCTCAACCAACGTTTGGTTATCAAGAGAGATCTGCATTGGAACATGCTCATATTTTCCAAAGTCTACACGAATAACAAAGCATGTGAAAGCATTCAAACCATGACTGAAAAAATATCTGCTTATCTAAGATTTGAATGTAAGTATCTGTAGATTGTCTGTTGAACCATTTTCATGTAACCAGCATATTAGTTATTGTTGCCCTTGATCCAAAGTTTTGGATAGAAACAGATTTGTGAAAAATAGGGAAATATCTAGTTGGACAAAGAAACAAACTGTATAAAATCATCCCTAATCTTAATAACTCAGCAAAAATATGATTAATTTCTATAAAGCCATATTTGAAGTTAAAACTTTTTCCCTTACCTTTGGGCAGTTGGAGACAAGATGCTTGATCCTTAGTAGGATGTGGTATACTGTAAACCAACACACTACCATCTGAACAGGCAGCTGCAAGAAGACCAAGTCGTTTATCCCATTGCTGTTTACTAGATTCCAAAAGGCAAGGCTTCTCCCAGCAACCTGATGGGCACCATTTCAATGAATGGATATTTCCAGCATTATGCATGATGATAAACTTCAGAGCAGGATTGCAACTGCTAAAATATTGGAAAAAAAAGATGATGATGAAGAAAAGAAAAAGAAGAACAAGAGCAAGAAAAAGAAAAATGGTTCTGAAGTTATTGCGAAAATGAGCAATTTTCACGTATTCAATGACCTCTGTGACCTTTGACCTTGTGACCCCAAATTCTAATCAGTTCGCTGTTCCTCCTATATGCATAGATCACCCAAATTTGAAGTTGATCCATCAAATGGTTCTTAAGTTATCGTGAGAACGAGCCATTTTCATATACATAATGACCTCTATGACCTCTATGATCTTTCACCTTTGACCTCATGACCCCCAAATCAACTCAGATTATTGTCCCTCCCATGTACATACACGAGCCGAATCTGAAGTTGATCTGTCAAATGATTCTTCAGTTATCGCAAGAACGAAAATTGGACTGGACGGACGGACAGACAACCAAAAAACATGCCGCCTCCAGCTGGCACCGGAGGCATTATGTTTTGGGGTTTATGTTTTATGGAGGCATAAAAACTCTGTTTCATCTGTAAAATTTGTGAAGAATGACATTTACCTATGATTCTGCAGTGGTCCAAATCCCCATATTTGAATGAAACTTGAATCTGTTGGACTTGTCGATGCTTCATGGACTTGGTCATTGCTGTAGTATGGGCTAAAAGCAGCATATTGGTCTGTGCAATCTTCACTTATTGGAACAGGACACCATGCTACACTGCGCACAACTCCTCCTACATTAAATGCAAAGTGAGGAATATTTCCATCTGTAAAGGAAATAAAGATATTTGAAGGTGACATAAATGATATATTAATCTAGCACAAGTGACATAACATTTGCAACAAAGTGAATAACACGTCTTGCAACAATAAATGATTTACCACAATGAGTGTACAACATGGCAACAATTGCACTGCTGCATTTCACTCAATATTCCAATTCCTAAAAGCCTCGACACAACAATATACATGACTATAACCCTAACTCTGAAACCAACCTAAGCCTAACCCTAAGTCTAGCCCTAGCCTAACGCTGACCCTAATGCTAACCCTAACTCTATCCCTAACCCTAACTCTAACCCTAAAGCCTAACCCTAAGACAAACATACTGTTTTACATCAACAGCATATACCGGATAATAAAAACTAAGAAAAGAAAAGGCACCCCTCAGGATCAGGGATGTACGAGCAGTTCACCAGAAAAAATAGTAACGTTTTGATGACATCACAGGATTGACAAATCCTTCGCAAGCAGACGTCATCTTATTATTTCTCAAATTAGAAAGAGTTTAGTGTATTTAAAAGTGACTGTATTTTACACTATTCTAAAAGGGATATGACACCGATTCTGATAATTAAAATCATTTGTTTCTAATAATAAATGGATAAGGATTAATGAACAAATCAAAGAAACCAAATTTTCATATTGAAAAGCCCGCCGAATGACAACAAGGTCCATATCTGTTCCCTCTTGAAACGCCAAACATACCACGGTATATACAGCTGAAAATACAATCGAGTCTTATTCTGTTTACAAGCGACTGATTACTGTATTTTCCTAATGCAGCATTTTTCATCTAAACAATACCATGCATGAAGTTTAGAGTGAGGCAAAAGATTAAAAATAAATTTAGACTGATGCTAGTGAAAAAAGAGAAGGAAGTGAAGAAGAGATGACAAAACAGACACTGTAAGTGTGTGATGTGTTAAGGGACATCGTCTGCTTGTACAATTATGTTCCACCATGTGACATCACACATCTCAGCAGCGTTCAGAGAGCTTTTCAAGTGCAGTATACTAGGGCTGTTTTATTATTGATAACTTTTACTTTTAATATTTCCAAGAAGGAAAATGGATAGGTTTGTTCCATCTAACCGTCTCCTATGCAATGACATAAATTGGATAATATCTAAAATCAATGACTGACTTGTTACAATGACTTTAAGCCACTTGTCAGCATTTTGCACTACACACATAATTCAATTTAAGGACTATTCACATATTGTACATGTAAAGCATCATAGGTATATGTAAGAGGGAATAAAAGTTTTTAAACATCAAATCACGACTGCATTACCTTCTTTACTCTGGATCTCAGTTGCACTATATAATGGTAGTGATGTCATGCTTTCAACTCTTGAATCCTCTGTGCGTAAGTGAGATCCTCTTATCTTAAGAACTTGGTCATATGAAGTATCATCACTTCTAAATAAAATGATAAAAACAGGAGATCTGTATTTATTTTTTCTTGATTAAAGTAATCTAGATAAAACTTGTTTTATAAAAACCTTATTTGTTTCCAGCAGAAAGTGTAGAGGTGCATTTGATATACCTGTATACAAGTACTTATGTTCTCCTTAGCCAGGTATACAAATGGAATTGCTGTGCACTAGAGGGAAGTTTTGAGCAATATAAGATGGACTACAAGGAAACAGAAGTTAAGCAGGTTGCATGGAAAGCATGGAAAGACATCCTGAAAACAGAGTAAATGTTTATCATATCACATAATATGCGTATCAGGACAACTCCCCCGGAGGACAACTACCCCGGGGACGACTCCCACCAGACAACTCCCTCGGAGGATAAGTCCCCCGGAGGACGGCTACCCCGCAGGACGGGTCCCCCTGAGGACAACTTCCCCGGAGGACAACTCCCCCGGAGGACAACTCCCCCTAGGACAACTCCCCCTGAGGACAACTACCCCTGAGGTCAAGTCCCCCCGGAGAACAACTCCCCCATAGGACAACTCCCCCGGAGCACAACTCCCCGGGGATGACTCCCATCACACAACTCCCCCTGAGGACATCTCCCCCCCCCCTTTCCCCCTTTAAGGACAAAATTACGGATGAAAATTTATTTTTATGACAATGCCTTGCTCTTGAGGAACTGTAAAATAAATCTTTCTTTTTTTAATCAAACTTAAGTAATTAATCCAGTATTTTTTTTTATTACAACTCTCCTGGAGAACAGCTCCCCAGGGGGAGCTGTCTTCCAGGGGAGTTATCAGGTGGGAGTTGTCCCCGGGGAGTTGTCCAAGAACCCATAATATGATATGGAGTACAGTGAGCTTTAGACAATGGACAGATGTTACAAGGAAATACCTTTCAGAAATTTCAGGCCATGTGGATAATTTGCTCCTTAGATCAGGAAACAAGACATCCTGCATGGAACACAGTCTCTCACAGTGGCTGAAAATTAAAAGATACAAAATTATATCACTTCATAATGGATTAAATATGTCTCAAGGAATGCATTGAATTATGCTTTCTTGATTCTAGGACATTTACACACTTGACTACCATCCTCAGACAACAACCCCAGGAATCCCTGAAATATATCATATGAAAACTACTCCCTTGGAAAACTAATCTAAAAAATCTACTTATCCTGGCAGATAATCAGCTTTTCTTTTCAAGACTTTTTTTTTAGTTTCTTATTACTTCAACATATGATATGAAATAACATTGAGTAACTTTTAAAAATCTGAGCTCCACGGCCCTCACATGCTATGTAATACAGTGTAAATATGAAACACTGAAAAAATGCACTTAAAAAGCATCATCATGTGCTTCGCAAAAAAGGAAGTATACAAGTGACTGAAAATACCAGAGGGCCTGTAACATAAAAATACAATCAATCTTTTTTTACTCCATAGACTGCAGTGTTAGACAAAAAGCATACCCAGAATGGATTTGCAAATGGCAGGATTCAGTGACAGATGTCTTGACAATTATATTTCAAAGCTTTTATAATCCCGATTGTTTATTTATCCATCTTAACATCTTTATACAACATACACATCAAAATTCAACAAATTATTAAATCAAGCCTCCACAAATTAGCTACCGGATCGTTTTTAGAAAAACCTTACTTTAATGTATTTTTACCCATATCCATCAGATTCCCCAGATATAATTATCTTGAAATTTCGCAAGAGCACATTGACTAATCCATTACAAGGATACATATTTCTGGATACTGCTGATTCAATTGACATTTCGTACACTAGTATGATTTCATTCAACTGCATTTAGGTACATCATACTTCATCCCTACATACTTTTAAAATCACCCTGCACAAAGTCCCATAAAATATTTGGAATAGGACAGCACAGTTCTTGACAAAATACTCATACTCATGAAATTCTCATGGGATCTATTGTGCAGTAAAGCCAGTAATAAAAAAAATCTGGAAAGTATAAAATGACTCAGGAATTCCACCACCTGGCTAGTCTAAACAGCAAATTAAAGAGAAAAAAAATCCTATAAGTCAGGTTTAAATAGTCTATGTATTTGAGACAGAACCACATACCTACCTGGCATATGTCATCTTCTGAAATGTCTTGACATCTGAAAATACACAAAAGTGAAAACTAGTTCAAATGCAATCCTACAAAATGTACTCCTGTCATTTAATACAATCCAATTTGACGTGAATGATGAAATGAAATAAGATTCTATCACCAGTATCTACTAGCTTTGTGCTGCCATCAGCATAATCATATTTCAATACCAACTTTCTTGTACATGGGTTGGTAAAGAGCATCTCATATCTATAGGCAAATATATTTTTTTCTATTCTTAAACCCATTACCTGGTAATTCAAGCATTCTCCTTTTTCTTTCTTTCTTGCACAGCGCTTCCCTTCCTACTGATTCCTACTGCTAAACTATACTTACCAAGCCATTCAAATGTGTATGGAATCAAAAGGAATGCTGCTACTTCTGTCATGTCTGGTAAATAAATGAAATATCAGAGCCCATGTGATGTCAGCCTCAAGGCTGAATAAGTGAATATTGGTCTCTCCCAAGTTGTGGGAGCATATCAACTGTTGATGGGAATCTTACTTTGTGCTAAAATTTTGCCAAACTTGGCCAGAGACTGCCAGTCAGAAATGAATGTTCTATTCAAGTTAACATAATTTGCCATACCTTACCTAGAGTCTGGACTGGCTTCCTGCCGACAGATGAATCATCATCTTCTTCATATTCCTCATCATCATCTTCTTCATATTCCTCCTCATCATCATCATCAATGTCAGAGTTGCCATCTTCAGGAATGTAGTCATCTGGTCTAATTTTACTCTAAAGTAACCATCACAAATAACACAATAAAGCAAGAGCTAATACAGTTGTTGGTTTACATAAGTCCACTCTACCTTAAATCAACCATTATATGTAAAATACATCTGTTGAGAACTAGCAACGCTTTAACTTATATTTCTTAATACTGAGTTAAAGCACTCCTAGCTCTACAATTTAACTTTCCTCTCACTGTCTCTGCTATTACCTGCTCATTCATACATTTTCATACTTACTTTCAAAGCACCTTTTCTTGTTGCATAGTCTGAGGGGTCAGAAATTGCATCCCTCAAACGCTTCACCTGTTCCATTGCCCTGTATAGAGTGGTAAATAAAAAAAACTGATGATAGAATGAGGCACTTAGATAAAGATCAACCAAATACAGACAGATGAACAAAAGTCAATAAAACTGCCTTGCTCACAACTTGTTTGAAGGTTTACAAGACCTAAAGGCCTACAGAATTAACAGTATTACTTTGCATTGCTTCTTTCATCTTCGTTTTCATATTTCACATTTGCTTATGTATATAGCTTTCTTGTCACTATTCATCTTTAATGGATTGCATGAATCATTTCTCCTTATGGGTAACATTTTATATTTCATTTTAATTTTTTACTGTATTTTTTTTAAATCTTTTTTTGGTAGAACAGGCTAGTACATTTGTCTCATATCCTGTGATGTGTCAATATCCATAATGATGACAAACCTATGCTTCTGAATGCTAAAGATCTAATCAAAACTCACTCCTAAAAATGAAGTTTTAATGCGACTGCATCTCTGATATGCCACTGGCTACATTCAGTTATTTCATGGCTCAAGCTGTTCAAGTAATAACCAGAATAAAAAACCATATAATTACATTTTAATCAACAACTTTGAACTCTGACCTCTGGCCAGAAATTCTCTGCACTTTGTCTCCTCATAGTCATGCATACAAATAGTTGAAATATGGTGCTAACAAAAATAATCATTCTTGAGATATAGTGTTAAGTAGGCTGACACGAGTGACATTTTGGAAATAACTTCTGTGACCTTTGAACTTTGACCTGTGTACCCTAAAAACTACTCAGGTTGTCTTCCTATGGTGATACGTACAGGGACCATGTTTAAAATTCAGACCTCAAAAGCTCAAATGGTTCTTAAGATATTATGTTAACGAAAAAGCGCTACCGATAGACGGACGGACCAAACAACAGATGGACAACCAAAAAAACATAATGCCTCGAGAACCCCCTTTGGTAGACGGAGACATATAATACATCCTTTAAATCACAATTCATAGAAAATCAAAGATTGAAAATCAACAGCTTAATTTCAGTTCATATAAGATATGCAAAGAAAAAGATACATGAGAAACCATCCAGTATTTGTAGTCACCTTCGAGCAGCTTTACGCTGACCATGTTCCTCTAGATTCTCTTCTGGTTTTTCTTCGCGTTGAGGTTTTTCTTCATGGATTGTTCTCTGATGCATAATCAAGCCCCTTTCACTGATGTATACCTGGTTACAGAGTTGATTACTAAGTAAGTCATCAACAGAAATAACTCTCCATCAGAGGTCATTCAGAGTGTTTACTATATTTGTAGGTATAAAAACATGTCTTTCATACAGGCCTTCACAGATTGAATAAAACACCATAAAATGTCACTTCACCCCAGCCTCCTCCCCTTTAACAAGAACATTTAGTAGTGTTAAGTATTTATGAAAATCAAAGAGTAAATATGAGGAACTAACTAATAATATTTCATCTATAACTTTATAACTAATACTTAATAATACTATACCTTTTATAACCGTAACATCTATACACATAACTGATACAAAATTTTGTAAAAGAAAGGATAACACATTCAATTGAGAAGAAATAAAATGAAATAACATCACAATTAGAATATAATTCTAATTTTTAATAAAACAATTTTTTTACAGAGATAAAAAAAGAGAGAGAGTACAGAAAAGTAGAAAAGATGACAGAAGAGCGAAGAAAAGAAAGAGAAAGGTGATTAATAAAAAGGAGAAAATTTAGTATTTTGGTGATTATAACTAAATACAATCATGGTATAAAATGACCCCTAAAATGTGTAACAGTTATGATATTGAAACTAGATGAATCCTCGACAGCGCGCGGTCGAAATTTATGCCTCCGCAATTGCCAGATCGGAAATATATGGCACATTTATGTAGATTTTTTTATTTCCATGTATAAAATGACATCTTTGACCTTGTGACTCCCAAATCAAATGAGACAATTATGAGACTTCCATATGCATACATGAGCCAAGTTTGGAGATGAACTGTTATAGAGTTAAGTTATCACGAGAATGGACCATTTCTATGTACATAATGAACTCTATGACCTTTGACCTTTGACCTCGAGACCCTAAAATCTAATTAGATCATTGTCCTTCCCATATGCATACATGAATCAAGTTGATCCATCAAATGGTTGTTTAGTTATCGCAAGAACGAACCATTTCTATGTACATAATGACCTCAATGACCTTTGACCTTGATACCCCAAAATCTAATCAGATCATTGTCCCTCCCATATGCATACATGTGCTAAGTTGGAGGTTGATCGGTCAAATGGTTGTTGAGTTATGGTGAAAAACAAACCATTTCTATGTACATAATAACCTCTATGACCTTTGACCTTTGACCTTGTGACCCCAAAATCTAATATCATTGTCCCTCCCATATGCATACATGAGCCAAGTTTGAAGCCAATCTGTCAAATGGTTCTTAAGTTAACAGGAGAACGAGCCATTTTTATGTGTATTATTACCTCTATGACCTTGACCTTTGACCTTGACACTCCAAAATCTAATCAGATCATTGTTCCTCCCATATGCATACACAAGCCAAGTTTGAAGTTGATGCGTCAAACGGTTCTTAAGTTATTGCGAGAACGAAAACGGGACAGACGGACGGACGACCCGAAAACATATGCCTCTGGCAACCACCTACGGTGGGCGGAGGCATAAATATAAAGAGATAACTGTACTTGGTTTTCAAAAGCTTTGTAAGCTTGATACATGAGACGGGTGAGTTCAGTTTAGAATTGCAAATTAAAAAAAAAGAAATCAGGAAAGAAAATGAAAAAATATGAAGAAAGGAAAGAGAAGGATGAACAGCAAAAAGAATGGTTTGCAATTATTATCACGTAGCAATCCTAGAGCTTCATGTATGTACCCACTGCCTTATGATTTTACAGTAATACATGTACAAAAATCCTGGCTAGGAAGGATGTAGAGGGTTTTTTTACCTCTCATTTAATCAACAACCAATGAGAAGAACCCATATATAGAATTTGTGTTAGTCTCGACTTTTGAGTAATCCCTCCATGGTTACAGAGTTTTTGTGATTTTTTATATTTTTTTATTTGCTTGTTTAATATTTTCATGTTACATTCCTTCCTGGAAATCATATTAACATAAACATACATGACATTGAATGTGCAAAGGTATAAAGATAAAAAGTTTCTAGGGCAGTTTGAAAATTATCTTGTAAAATAAAAAGCATTGAGAGTCTGATCAAGGGATGACATACAATTTTTTTTTTAATCCCAAGAATGATGGTGAGTTTGTCTAGCAGTGTTTGTCTGACATCCATTCCCTTCTAGAGGGAAGGAAAAGGACAGTTTCATAATTGTTCCCATAACTTAAAAATTTAAAGTTTACAAAGTTATATTTTTCCTTATAAAACCAGGTTTCCCTCACACACATGTACATTTGGACTGGAATGGAAGTTAAGATGGAAAGAGGAAAAGGAAGAAATATTTGTAGTATTTGACAGCAGATTCTTACCTTGTCAGGACACAGGGAGCAATAGTATTTCTTTACATCATCAGGATTGACTCCACATCGTTTAAGATGATATTCAATTCCATATATAGTGACAAAACTTTTTGAACATCCAGCATTAGGGCATTGGATGCGCCCCTTGGTCTTCAAAAGTGCAGTAAATCCAGCAATATCTTGGATCTTTGTCATCTTACTGTCATCTTTATCACAAGCTTCTGTTGAATCTGTTGGAAAAAAGATTACATACAAATTTCTCACAGCCAGTTGTAAAGAGTTTCTTAACCCATTCGTGACAGGAATTATTTAAAGCCTAATTTGATCAGCTTTTATTCTTCAAATTGGCAACACCAACATTTTTATTTTATTGCTACATTTTTCTTATAAAATGTCATGTATCTAAAATGAATATAAATTGACAGAAATTATGATAAGTCAAAAAGTTGCCAATTTGCAGGGGAAAACAGTGATTTTAAACTTTCTATCACATTGCCAATTTAAGGATTTTATTGCTTATTTTCCTTTTAAAAATTTTCAGCATCATACAAAGAATATTGATGCAACCAAAATGGGCACTGTTTGTGTAGAATTTTTTGCTCTTTCTGCTCATGTATTTGGTATGATTTTTAGGGCTTTGCATCAAAAGATATAAGGCCAAACCACAAAATGTGGACCTCTGTCACGAATGGGTTAAAGGTTAAAAAAATATACTCTTTTGTGTGGTAGCTCATTAAGCTCAATTTAAGAACATGTGGTAAGAAAAGCTACCATTTAAAAATTTAAAGTACCCTTAACCATAGTTTCACAGATTTTTTCATGAACATCAAAAAATTCCTCTAAATTCTGATGCTAGAGATAAATTGTTTGTTATTACATATTTTCATTTCAAATCCTCTGTTTCAATTTGTTTTAGGGTATTTCTGAAATATTTACAATTGGGGTCTGAAAATGGAAATTCTAAAATTTATCTTCTTCATACAGTTATGATGTAGCATAAAAGTCAAACAGATGGCAGCCTATGCTTTCACTAAGGATGAAGTCTTGAATGTCTTCAAACCTTCCAGAAAACTTTCTTAATATATAATAATTATTTGTGCAAAATTAAGAAAGCAATACCATTTTCCGTTCTACAGTTATAATGTCTCAAACCTGAAAACTCATATTTCATAAATATCTCTTCTTGCATATGCATGTGTTATATTCCAGTGTATTAACATGCATGAGCCTTGTACAAAACTGTGCAGACATGGATGTTCACTGTACAAATCAAGTAGGCCATGCTTATGTTTGCGATTATTTACATGTTTGTAACTAACCTTGGATGGTAGATGCCTTACTGGGAATCCATCATGGGGGGGGGGGGGGGGGGGGGGGGGGGGGGGAAGGCACGTATATAGGTCAAAGGTCAATGTTAAAATTTCACGCATATTTCTAACAGTTAGGTCTAACATAGTTTTAGAACCATATCTAAGTCCATTTGTAACCAAACTTGGATAGTAGTTGCCTTTCAGGGACATCACTGGTATATGGGGGTCAAAGGTCATGTATGTAGGTCAAAGGTCAAATAAAGTCAAAGGACGTCAATGGGGAGTAATAGCGTTAGCTTTTTTTTTTTTTTTTACTCCCCTGACGTCCCTGAACAACCACACGCGTGTGACCGTAAGGTAAAGACACATGCGTGTGGCTGTAATCATGCCTTCGTGAAACTGAAACACTTAGTCAGGTCCATGACATCTCCGTAGATCATCGACAAGAGATATGACTGTCATGGAGTTGGTTTCATGAAACGCCCCCTGACTTCGTACACTACGATCGTTACGCGGGAAGCTTAAAAGAGAGGTGACAGATTTCCCCGGGGGAAAAAAAAGTGGTAGGTATGTGCCGCAGGCGACACAAAAAACGGGGGCTTTGGAATGGGCTTATTGTGAAAAGGAGGGTCTTCGGAACTACAAATGTTTGTGAAAACGAGGGTTTTTGGAACGGTTTGCCTGCGTGTGAGTGCGTAATGGAACGGGCATACGTGCATGCAGCTAGCCCAGCGGCACGCACGGGCACTGGGTGCGCTCACGCAGAAGCGATGGTTGGATAGCGAGCTCTGCGGGCCGCTTTTCACCAAAAGTGCAGCTCATTGTAGCGGATCAATGCAGCCAAAACAGCGTAACGAAAAACATGCGAAGCCTTGGAAGTTTGGAACGGATTTCTTTCTTCTTCTTTCTCGATAAGAAGAAAGTGCTATGCTTTGGAACAGCTTTCTTTGATCTTTTTCTCAATAAGATAAAAATGCTATGCTTTGGAACGGAAATATGAGTGTAAAAATGGGAGTCTTCTCAGCTCCGCGGCACAAACCCACCACGCATTATATACTGAGTTCCCCCCCCCCCCCCCCCCCCGGGCAGATTTCCCGCGATTAGGCCCCAACTTAACATTATGTCCGTATTAATACATACCAGCCCTTCCACGTCCACGACCACGGCCAGGTCCACGACCATGGCCACAACCACGTCTACGGCGTGGCATTTTGATGGCATCAAATGCAGTGCTGGACAGGCAGATAGCTCAGTACTAGTAGTAGTAGTAGTACAGTACTTCTGATCTTAGGCTAGCCTAGGGCAAAGAATATATTTACGAAGAAGTTTCAGTGGCGTACGCGTGTATACCACGTAGTTCGATCGTATTGATATATTAGAGAGTGTGGTGTAGCCTATATCAAGACGTTTGTATTTCTTATCTTCATTAGTTTCTTCTTTTTCTGTACATCGCTTTTGGTAAAGAGAGCCAAAGATCGAGGTGAAGGGCATAACATGATTAATTGATGTTGTCCAGTAATGAAATAAAAACTTATGTCCATCAACAGATATGATCAACTTTAACTGCAACATGCAAGGAGTTAAGGGTGAGAATCAGAAGGGGCCAATGGGAGCTAAGCGGAGTCTGACAGATTGCTGTGAAATTCGGGGGGGGGGGGGGGGCTAAACATGTTCCGTGATATTAAGCTCTATATGAGCAAACGCTGAGAAATCTCAAATCTGATAGGGATGTCGGGAAATTTTGAAATAAAATTAATAAAAGGAGTTTTCTCTAAACCAGAATATTTTATTCAATATAATTATCACGATTTATGCAAATTGCAAACATATACAACCCCCTATACATCCCCCCCCCACCTCACAATGTGGGGGGGGGATGACATGTACAATCATCCCCCCCCCCAGGTTTTAGGGAAGGATGTTTGCTTTCAATTAAACTGAATTAACATGTTTAGAAATGATAGGAACAACAATAATGATAACAAAAATTATTGTCATTTTAACAACAATAACAACAACAATAATAATAATAATAATAATAATAATAATAATAATAATAATAATAATAATAATAATAATAATAATAATAATAATAATAATAATAATAACAATGATGATGATAATAATAATAATAATAATAATAATAATAATAATAATAATAATAATAATAATAATAATGATAATAATAATAATGATAATAGTTATCATCATCATCATCATCGTTAATGTGACTGAAATGATGAGTACTATAATAACTATATCAATCATTATTCTGATTTATGTTGTTATTTATATCACTTTTGGGTAATTTCGGAGCCGTCACAGTTTTTCTGAAGTGGTGTAACAACAAAAAAATTTTAAAAAGATAAATAGCGTGATGCAAATATGCAATAATGTGTGTCAGTTCATATTCTATATTCGTTTGTCACGGTGCGTATATCTTCTATTTATGTCTGTGCATCATTGGCGTAAATCCTGGG
The DNA here is from genome assembly GCA_029962745.1 of Echinometra lucunter. NCBI lineage: Eukaryota > Metazoa > Echinodermata > Echinoidea > Camarodonta > Echinometridae > Echinometra > Echinometra lucunter. The sequence continues at coordinate 104,095 of CM057151.1, forward strand.
GGGATGGGGGATATATCCCCCCACTTTTTTTGAGAGGGGGATGGCGTGTAGGCCTACAAATATCCCCCCCCCCCACACACACACACACACTTTTTCACTTTTTAAGGAAGAAATTATATTTGAATTAATCAGTTAATAAATTTTTTAATAATCTGTCATAAACAACCATCATATTTTAGAATTCCTATTTGAAAATGTGATTTAAAACCAGAAAAGCGCTTATTTTTGGCTCGCTCGCTTCGTTCACATAATATCATATTTTAGAATTTTTGTTTGAAAATGCGAGTGAAAACCAGAAAAGTGGTTATTTTTGGCTCGCTTGCTTTGCTCGCTCATCATATTATATAATTTCTATTTGAAAATGCGATTGAAGAATCAGAAAACTGGTAATCAAAATGTGTGTAAGGGGTCTGTGCAGGTGGGTGAGGGCGTGTGTTTATACTTAAGTGTAAGTTCGACAGAAAAAAAAATCGGCAAAAAAGTCGATCACCCCCCCCCCCCCCCCCACTCCTCAAAGTGGATTTACGCCGGTGCTGTGCATTCGGGTGCATGTGTGAGTGTGTGTGTAAGGGTGTGGGAGTGTGCGTGTGCTTGGGTGTCCCTGTGTGTGTGTGTATCTGTATACGAAATTGATCCTCTATTTCTTGTGAACGGCATTCCCCCTTTTCTCACTTGGACTCGGACTCGGACTCAGTCCCAGAAATCGTGACTCGTGACTCGACGCCGAGTCACACACGAGTCCAAGCAGTACTTAGCGGCCGTATCGTGTTGCACCTTTTCTAAAGTATTGACATTCAATACATTTTTGTTTGTATTTTGTTGCTTGATGAATTGTTTTATGAATTAAAATACGTATAGGCCTACTGTGATGTACTCCACTACTCTTTATTCAGAGTGTTTTACATTCCAAGAAATATAAAGAGTTGGAACCAGCAAAATTATCTTGTTATAAAAGCGTTTTGTTATATCTGAACTCTCTATTATGAGGTTCCACTGTAGATGTAATTTGTTTTCATATTAAGGAAGATGTCCAATGTAATGTGAACAGTGGCGTAACTATGGGGGGCACGGGGGGCACGGGGACACGTGCCCCCCCCCCCCCCCCCATCGGCTGGCAAAAAAAAAAGGGAGAGAGAGAGAAGAAAGGAGAAGGAAAGAGAAAAGAAAGGGGGAAACCAGGAAAAGGAAAATGGTAAATCGGGAGCGCTCGCTGGCATTTAAGTAATTTAACCAATGCCGATGCTAATTATTATTCTTATGAAAGGAATCAGTTTGCATCTTGTGTCTCAATCTGATGTTATAGGCTGCTATTGTTCCACTCACAGAATGTTAGTAAAAACCACATCAGGATTTCACTCCAAGAAGTTTTCCTAAAGAGGGCCCTTTCAGTAGATGGCCTAGACAAAAAAAAATCCCATCTGTTCGTTCGCTAGCTCGCTACTCCCGCTAGGAAAAGCCCGGGGGAAAAGCTAGAAACAAAAGGATTTCAGGCACCGCAATTATATTGCAGAAGCGAATTAGCAAAGTGTTTGAGCAGTGAGGAGGTTCACAAAATGACACACACTCACACACACAAAAAAATCTACTGTATTTTGCTGACGAATCCATACATAAAACAGAGAGGTTTCGGACAGTGAGCGAGGTACCTAAAGGGATTCATATTCAGCGCACAGGGGACCGAATAGATCATGTAGATATTTATATTTCGATGACGAAATAACACTTCTACAATGAAAAAGAGTATGATTTTCCGCGCTCGCTGCGCTCGCTCATTAAATAATTGTTTAATGTTTTGGGTTTTTTTAAGCAAACAAATTGGGCGAGTGAGATGACCAAATAAATAATTCAGATGTTTCATATACTTACAGTGTAATTTACTGAGGGGTAAGTGTATGCTTCCTCGTTCGCTCTCTCGTAATGGTTAGAGACATGGTGGTTTCGGACAGAAAACAAGAGACCAGGGACGTGCTAAAATGGAGTCATTGGCAGCGAGGTGACTAGATATTTAATTGAAATATCATATAGGATTATAGTGGTCTGATAGTGTATTTTCATTATAAATAACATGTCTTTTATTGCAAATAAAGTTGTAAGTTTTCGGCTCGCTCGCTTCGCTCGCTTGCAGAATTTAAAAACATGGCGGTAGCTTGTTTGTTTGTTTGTTTGTTTGCTTTTATATCTGCGTTCTAGATCAAATCGAAATTACTTATATAATGAAGTCATGTATAATTATAACATTTCAGTATACGATAAATATAATACAAAGGTATAAACAAACAGTAATACAAATTAATAGAGTGATTTTCATTATACAAAAGAGCTAAATTATGAGAACGCAGGAGACCGCCACCGTGAGCTGCAAGGCTTGAAAAGGATGGCGGCCTCGGGTAAAAAGAGCTGGCAAGATGCATCATTTTAACAAAATTTTAAAATGCTTCACGTCCCTAAAGACACATCGGTTCGCGATTACTGTCATTATGATAACATGATAGAATTAACCACACACACCCGCACAGGGGGGCAGGGTGGAGGTTGCCCCCCCCCCGAAATTTTGAATACTTAACAATTTTTTATACAAAGAAAGTACACGCCAGCATGACGTCATCGATAACAACAAACGGCTTCATGATGTGGTATTACAAAATTGGTCGAAAGCATGCATATTCCCGGGGATTTATGGGGGTCTATTTGACTCATCGAGGCTCAGTTTCAGAGTTTGAAATTTTATGTGAATCACCTTTTCATTTATCTAAATGAATGCTAGGGAAATTAACTTAATTTCAAATTCCCTGTTTTTGTGTATTAACCTATGGCAGCTTGAAGGCCAAAAGCATGCATATTCCCGGGGATTCATGGGAGGTCCTAAAATTTGTTTGAGCCTTCAGTTAGTTTATTTAAAGTCCCAAATTTCATATAATTCACACGTTTTGTATCTACAAATAAAAACTATAGGAATAATAATCATCTGAAAATTGCTTGTTTTGTAAGTAAACCTATGGCGGGCGAGGCTTTTTTTAGTCAAAAGCATGCATATTCTCGGGGATTTATAGGGGGTCTCTTGAACTCATCGAGCCTCAATTATAATTTCCAGAGCTTGAAATTTCATATAATTACCTGTTTCTTAAATTTGAATAAAAGCTATGGGAATCAAAATCATTTCAAAATCCCTGCTTTTGCGTGTTAACCTATGGCAGCTGGAAGACAAAAAAGCAGGCATATTCCCGGGGATTTATGGGGGTCTCTTTCACTTTTGGGGCCTTCGGTAAGCTTTTTCAGAGTCTCAAATAACATGTAAGTTACATTTGCAATGAATTTAAGGTAATAATAGGGGGAAAATAATCATTCTTAAAATTCTTATTTTCACGTGTTAACCCGATGACAGGATACTCCGTCAAAAAGCAGGAATGATCCTGGGGATTTATGGTGCAATTTATTTAAAATATAGATTCCAGAAATGTTTTTTTTAACTATCCATCCTTCTGCTCATGCAAAAATCAGGCTTCAGAAACAAAGTTTTAGATATGAAATATCAAGAAAAACTGAGAATCTTTTCACACGTTATGGCGGACGCATTTTCCGAGTCCGTTTTTAACACAGCATTTACCCTTGCCAAAAATGTACCCCGGAAGTGGCGAGAGTAATTTGTCTTGAAAATCCAATGTCTTTCAGGGGCGGATCCAGCATTCTCCAATGGGGGGGGGGGGCGGAATTTTTCAAAACCGCCCGAACCGAGGAGAAACGTATGGTTTAAGGCTGCGCTCAGTGGCGTAATAAATAAGGTTATTTTGTGCCCCCCTCCCCCGCGGGGTAGATGCGCCTATATCTTGAAATAGTTATCTTTAATAAAGGAATTTAAAAATACTCTTTTTCCGGAGCAAAAAGGAACTGATGGACAATGCGAGCGCGAAGCGCGAGCTGAAAATTTTTTGAGATCCCAAATGAAGAAAATCGTACATTCTAAGGTACATACAATATTGATTTTTTAACTTATGAAGACAAATATCTTTTTCTTCTTTATGTGCCTTGCCAGAGTCTGACGTTGGCGGCCATGCATCTTAAACTTATCCTATTTTGAGGCCATGCAACTGAAACTTGTCCTATCTTGAGCTCAAGATAGGACAAACTCATGGCCGCCAACGTCAGACTCTGGCACGGCACATAAAGAAGAAGATAAATATATGAAGTTGCAATTCAGAGGCCATAAGCGAATTAAGTGATTATAGGGAATGAGCTTTTGAAAAAAAATATCTTCATTAATCAACTTTTACAAGTACATGTTATCCAATAAAGAATTTTATTTGATGGGGTCGAACGAAGTTTTCGGAAGAGCATTCGTCTACACCAGGGGCGTCGATTAACATTGTCAGCATGCCCGCCGGGGGAGGGGGAGGAAGAACATTGGAAAATTTACCGTTATAGTTTCGTGGATCAGGGGCATCAACAATGTTTAAAAATTGGAGCATTATTAAGTTTAGTCAATATAATAATATTCTGATTGCCCTTCCGACAATGCGATCCATCATGGATTACTGGGAATGGTACCTCTCCCCCAGTTTTACGTTATGGGGGTAAGCCACTCTCAGGCCCGTAACTATGATTTTAACGGGGGTTCGACTTTGGAAAATTTAATAGTGGACCTTTTTGAGGAAGTGACAATTGCGAGCGGAAATTTTGGTTTATAATAACCTGAAGGCAGAACAATTTTGCCTCTCATTTATTCTTGAACTCCTTCTAAAGCTGATGATAACCTAATTAACCTCCCCCTTATAAATGCCAGCGCGAAGCGCGAGCGGAAAAATCCCCATAAAATGAATCATACTTCTTTGTAATTCTTTCTTATAATTCTCAAAATAAAAGCATGCGAGCGTGAAGGCTGAAGGGCCTTTTTTTTTTTCTTTCTTTTCCTTTTTTCTTCTCTCTCTCTCTCTCTCTCTCTCTCTCTCTATTTTTTTTTTTGCTCCGCCAATAAGGGGGCCGCGGCCGCTTCGCCCCCCCCCTGGATCCGCCCATGCATCTGATTACCATCTAATTATCGTAGGAAGGCCTACAATGGGGTGTCAGATGGGCACGCACGTTTATCCGCTCGCCCCCCCCCCCCGGCCACCCTGCATTCACTCCTGCTCCAGCCTAGCCTCCAGCCAGCCTTGGAATTTTAGAGGCTTAGAGATGTCTTCTGACAAGAGATATAATTATAGGGCCTACCGAATTGTCGAAAATTATTCGAAATGAATGAAAGCAAAAATGACACTGTTTGCAAGTTAAAGTCTTTCTGAGGAGGTATTTTTTCTGTGGTGATGGGGACAAAATTCACTATGAACATCGTTATGATATACCGGGTCATCAGGGTTTGGCCGAAAGACTTATTATTGCCCCTCCGTGTAGTGACCGCCCAAACCCCCCCCCCCAAAAAAAAAAAAACAAAACAAAACAAAAACAAAAAAAATCTTCTTCGCTTCATTTACGATTGATGCCACTGAACGCTAGGCCTAGTCATGATTTGAAAATAAGGAAAATGATAATTGAAAATGATATTATATGAAAAGGATATATCTTGCCAGTTAAGTGATCTTTATAAGTTACTTTGTGAGGCACTCGTTTTCACGATTCCGAAAAATAAGTTTTCCATACTGAGGGATTAAAATATCCAGACATAAATTTCTAAAAAACAAAATTAGTTCATAATGCCGAAAATGTGAACTATTTCAGATTACCTATCAATGCATTACTCCGAGAGTTTATCATTTCGAAGATCATTTTCCCTAAAGGTCATTCTTTTTGAGGACCGTTCAACCAAAGATTTATAATTCTTCATAAGAAAATCGGTATATAAGTCCAAGATTCACCTTCCCCCCCCCCCCCCCCTCCAAATAAAATCCCTACGAAAAACAGCATATGCTGATAGGGTGTTCCGTCCCACAAGTGGTAAATAGATGAATTTAAAAAAATAAACATTACGGTAGCTACTTCACAAAATTTTGATACTCCGAGTGAAATTTCTCCACGCTTTCATTATTCTCTGGGTCGGAATTTCAAAAGCCCCCACCCTCCCCACCCCACCAGTATCCTCTCTCAGGCTCTCTCTCTCTCCCTCTCTCTCTCTCTCTTTCTCTCTTCTCTCTTCTCTTTATGTCACTGAAAGGAACTCAATTTCTCTCCCCTATATCTTTCTTCCTTTATCATGTTTATGTCTATTCTCTATATATAGCACCCACCCCTACTCTCACGCTCTCATTCTCTCTCTCTCTCTCTCTCTCTCCATCTATCTCTCTCTCCCTCTATCCCCGCCCCCCCCCTCTCTCTCTCTCTCTCTCTAGAACGTACAAACAACCTTTAAAATAACAATCTCATTGAAAACAGAAGTTTTTATGACAAATATAGGAATTCATTTTCTCATTATGCAACTTGAAAGAATACAACAAAAATTCCATTCTTCCTTCATTTTGAAGTACTAAAATCACATTATAGGTCGATAGATATAGTGAAAACCAAGCAAACAAACAAAAACAAAAATTTCTAATTTTCACGAATTATAAACTTGTATCCATATACAAAATTAGACAGTCCCTTAAATTGTCAACTATTGCAGTTAACCGTCTGGAGTTTTCAATAACAATCAAAATATTTAAATGAAAACTATAGTACGATTGATTTCTAGTTTTAGTTTTGCTGTTTGTGGTATTTTCCTGCTTAAAGAAAAACAGACTTATTGTAAAGGTTTTGGTAGCCCCACGTTCACATGCCATGCAATATAAGCATTCTAGCCTGTACATTATTATTATACTAGTAGGCGTGCACTCTTGTAAAAAAAAAAATTGTGCTAATTAGAACCTTTTCTTGTCCGGAACCTTTAAAGCCGGGCTTTAAAGGTTCTCCAAAGAACTATTTCTATCCTATAGGTTCTATAAAGTGTTCTAAAGGGGTCTTAGAACCAAGTACAAGGAACCTTTGGGGCTCTTGAAAATTATAAAGAACCCTGTTTATGGTTTTCTGAAGGCTCTAACTATACGGGACAAAAGGGTTCTAACTGCATGGCACATTATTTTTCTAATAGTGTAGAGGCTAGAATTTCAGCTAGGGGATTGATATCTTTTCCCCGAATATCAAGTCTCTTGTATTTTAACACTCTTTTGTAGTGAAAATGTAAAGATTTTTTTTTTTACACTTGATTATGAGGGTTAAAATGACCCAAATACCAGAACATTAAACACTGAACGCTGAACAGCTCTGTACGCCGGGGGGGGGGGGGGGGGGGGGGGGGGGGCTGCATGCCTCCTCAATTACCCTTGTTACATATCATATATTTCATTCGGGGTAATTTTTGAGCCACTTTCAAGCCCTTGTATTATGTTATAGATTTACTGGGGTCTGTTCACACTGCTCCTTGTTTGACGGCTTTTATACAATTAAGTCTGGACTGAAATTCCAATATTGACATAAGCTATAGTCTAGAAATTTCGTCCTTGGTGGAAAAAAGTTACTTCGGTTCAAGTGGCGTTGTCGTGGTCATATTTTCTAACAATAAGACCATTTTCACATTTTCATAATATTTTCTATAATTTTCAATAACTAATACTTCTACAGGAAGTAAAATAGGAATTGAAATGTTTACAAACGTCACTCTCCTTCTGTAAGTATTACTGATGCAGCTTCCAACTAAAGCTAATATGGCACACTGGTCATGGTCTTCTTATCCTTCCGGATAGCTGACCAACTCCCAACCCCCATCGGCTGGCAAAAAAGGGTAATTAAATTGCTTTTGAAATTAAGTGTTTATTTCAAGATTTAAGTAAACAGATATAGTGTGGAATATTGCTCAAAAAGCACCGCACCTGTTTTTGCTCCACCTCTTCACGACGCCGCTGAGAACGTATATTTACATGTTCAAAGGCGTTTCGCCATCGTTTTGACAAAGTTCACGGCGATTTGAGAACCGCCATGAACCACTGTCTAAACCGGCGATTACTCTTTAAATACCCTTGGACTGTACTCTCTATGCTGAAGATGAACTAAAACATTTAAGCCTATCCCATATTACACAACATTTGTTTTCTCAGGATACGCCATCAGTAGCACATCACGGGGGAGTGGGGGAAGCTCTACCATTACATTTTTTAATGTCACAGAATTGTCCATCAGGAAAGGGTGAAAAACTGCTGAAGAGAAAAACCCACTGAAAGGGCTCTTTGGCCAAGCTTTAATTTGCTGCCCCAAACTGCTCTGGACATGCTGGATCAATTGTGCGTGTTTTTGTTTTGTTTTGTTTTGTGAGGATTTTTTTTTAAACTTCCAACCTTAATAGATCAAAAGAACATCAAATTTCTTTAGTATCCCAATTTTTGAAGATACTGTTGTTTCAAATTAGTGGTAATTTCGTCATTTAGTTAAATGTACTGCTTAGTAACTTAATTCAGCATGACAGTTAAATGTACTGCTTAGTAACTTAATTCAGCATGACAGTTAAATATCTAGATACCTATCAAGCTCTTCTGTTTTGATTTATTTATTTATAAGTTTTGGAGTTTGTGAACACAATCTATGCGTAATGCGCAACGTCGTGTCATGACCGTGGTTTGCAGAAAAAGTCTCGTTATTTTTTCTGCTTCCATTTTCTGCAAGGAAATGCTAGTAAACAGGATTGTTCGTGTCTCAGAACTCCTGCTCGGCGTGCGGCTTTTCTTTGCTCTTTGTTGTTCTCTACCTTAAACGTGTTAAAACGCTAAACGCAAGCAATACGTCTGTGATGTCGATACCAGCCACAGCGGGCAGCTTGCTCGTGTTGCTCACCATCATGACCATCACAGATGTTTAAGGTAGAGAGAGCTGGAAAGAGAAAAGAAAAGAGCAAGCAAGCCCCCGACGTGATTAAAGAAAAAGGAAGGGAAGTATTATATCCAAATTTATCCGCTTGAAAAGATATCACTGCAGACGGAACTGATAAATCGAGAATTTCCATGATTTGTGTGATTCAGCTGTATCCCGTCCAGCTGCGTCTCTGAAAGAAAAAAAAAACAACAAACAGAGTTTTAAAACTTCAATTTACGTTTACCTCTTTATGCTGGTCAAAGTTCAAAGGTCAATAACCTCTGTATCTATAGTAGACCTACTCTCACATTTGATATAAAATGACTACCACGTATGTGCTTTTTCTATTATGCACTCTAAGAAAAAGGAACTGCAATTTTGCACCCCAAATGCAACAACGAATATTGCAGCACCTAGCAGGGGCACAATCTTGCACCCTACACGGTGCAAAAACGCACCCTTTGTATTTGTTTGCACCCAGAAGAGCCCATCTACCCCCTAAAAAGTGCACTTCTGCGCTTTAAAGGGAGCAAATTTTTTGCATCGAAATGGGTATAACTGCAACCTTACAAAAGCATGTTAAGGGTGCAAAATACAGGGCACCATTTCATGAAAGATATTAGCACTGACAAGTTGTCATTCCCTGACAATTAGGCCTACCATTGTAACAGTCAGTGACCAGTGCTTCTCAGCCAATCAAAACCAAGGATCTTACTCAAATTGTCAGAGAATGACAACTTGTCAGTGCTGACAACTTTCATGAAACGGTGCCCAGCTCACCGCTTATGCAGGTCACTGCACCCTTAATGGTGTATAATCAGATAATGCGTCTTGAGGTGCAAGGCTGAACCTATAAAGAAGCTCCTACCTCCTTGTTTATTTAGTTAGATGCTCGTGGTTATATAAGTATAAACATAAATATATAGTTTTTTAATGTGCGATAATATTAATAACAACGACATTGATAATAATGATGATGGTGATAGTAGTGATGATAATAATAGCAGTTATAACATTAGTAGTGGTAGTAGCGGTAATAATAGTAGTAGCAGTAGAATTAAGAACAGGAACAAGAGTAGTAGCAGTAGAAGTAGCAGCTGCAGTAATTATAATGATAATACTTTTGATACTTATAATAACAATAATGATAAGTAATTAAGAGTTATATGTATGTTCATGTAAACAAATTCCAGTCATCATTTTGTGATTGTGTATTTCTGTATTAAATAGAGTCCTGATGAAGATTATAGATCGAGAGCTTGACCAATATAGAAAGATTCAGAAGCTACGACCGCCTCTTAGTAATTTCTTTCGGAATCAGGGGCCGCGGTACGGTTTTTCTTTTCAGTTTGGAGTGGGGCCGACAGCCAAACAGGCGGAGTCCAGAGGAAGTAGGCATCCATAGGTGTCAATTTGTGTTCGTGATTGATGTCGAATATCCTCGGTGAGGGAGCAAAGCGACAGAGCTGGGAAAGGCTGAGGGTTCAAACGTGAAGGATCGACTAAGCGAAATCTAATTATAAATCTAATCTAAACGTCCCTCCAATTAACCACACAAGAAATTTTTACCAAACAATATCGAAGAGGTAGATCCTCGTTACATGAATTTAATGTTAAGGGACCTCGATTTTTTTATTTGACACTTCTTAAAGAGTACGAACCATCCTGTTTCTTATTTTGTGAGCGATCCAAAAGGCAAGTTCTCACTACAGAGATGTTATCTTGCCATCAAAATACATTCTAAGCCTGTGAGATTATTTGAAAGACATATTTGGCAACCTCCTGATATATGAAATGTGACGATTTTAGCACCTTGCTAGTCCGATTGTTTAATATCCAAACCATCCTGTTTTTTGAATGATACGAGCGAGCGAAGCGAACGAGGAAAAACACATAAAGTATTATTTCGTCATCAAATACACTACCTGACTATAAACCTATAAGATATTTGAATCACATATTCCGCCAAGCCGCTTCCATGCCCAATTTGTTTTCCTGTCCAAACTTTCCTGTATCTAAATGTTAAAAATACGAGTGAGCGCAGCGAGCGAGGAAAAATTTACACTCTTTGATACGCCTTGAATATCATCTAAATAGCATATTCGATCACGGCATTCTATATTTGGCTCATCGCTTGCCATCCAAAACCATTCTGTCTATGAGTGAGCGAAGCGAGCTACCCACAAAAAACTCAATTTCCTTAAAATATAGAATAGCCAACAAAATAAACTAGATGATTTTGATGATGTACATCATCCCACAGAATTCGAGGATACTTTGACACCTAGCTGCGAAGCTGCAAACATATATTTTATCGGCATCTTCCTTTCTCATAATATTTTATTTATTTTATTTTATTTACAGGTTTATTTAAGCAGGGTAGCCTCTTCAGTTAAAAACTGCTTTCAATGAGGGCCCTGCAGGATAAAAACAGTACATGACTGACATACAACAAAGCATAATAGGAATAGACTATTTGTCACAGGCCAATATCTCCCACAAATTCTTTCAATTTAGGTCTTCTTTCCATTTGACTCCTTGCAGTTTTACCACTATTTATGATTAGAAGAAAAGTATAATAGAAGATAGAAATACAAGATGCAAACTAATATCCTTTCGTAAGAATAATAACATAACCGTCATTGTTTAAGATACTTCGAATAGAACAATTATAGACAGATACAACAAACATTAGATAGATAGACAAGAAGAAACCAATTCCCTGTCCAGTAATAATAGAAATATAACCGGCGTCGGTTGAAATACTTAAAATGCGAGTGAGTGAGCGAGCGCTTCCAGGTTTTGTGTTTCTTCTTCTTCTTCTTCTTCTTCTTCTTCTTCTTCTTCTTCTTCTTCTTCTTCTTCTTCTTCTTCTTTCTATACTCTTTTCCATTTTTTTCTTTTACTTTGTTTTTAGTGGATTAACAGGGGGGCATGTCACCTTTTGATGGTTAATTATTACGGGATGATAATACTGGCCATCCCCGCCCAGAATATTTGGGATATACATGTATAGGCTACTACAATAGGCTAATACAGACAAGTAGTATTGGAAGTAGTTTAGTCCAATCAAAAAATATTATTCTCAGCATAATCATTTCGGAATACATATTGTAGCTTAATTATTGTACATACATGCTGTATTCACTCTAGGTCTGAATTTATATACTCACCTTAATGACGACCTCCTTAGTCGAACACTTCTTTGTCGTGATGAATCTCTTTTCCTACTAAGATACATCATTAATAGAGCACCTAATCCAAATATTCCAAACACACCAAGCAGAGCTCCCATAATAGTTACAATGCTACTTCCACCTGATTTATTCGTGTTCAAATGTCCGCTCCCATTTTTATCTCCTTCTGTTGGTCCTTGTCCTTTTGCTTGATCTGGGAATCTACCTGGGATTACACCTGGTTTAACACCAGATCCTGGACCTGCATTATTTGGTCGCCCCCTGCCAGCATTAACTCCAATGTGACTGCCGGATCCAGGAGGATTGGGCATTAATGGTGGTGTTCCAAACTGTGGGCCTTGGGGATATTGTGGCCCATTAGGGTAGTCAGGAATCTGTGTACCTTGAAAGCCATATCCAGTTTCTGGTCCAACACTAGGGCCACCACCTCCTGTTTCCGTTCTTGGTCCAAATCCCCCATTAGTACCTGGTCCGAATCCAGGCCTTGGGTTGAAGTGTGGTCCACTTCCTGGTCCACGTCCATGTCCTGTGCTTTTCGTTGGATTGGGAGGGCCAAATCCTGGTCTTGGTTTGAATGCACCTGGTCCAAATCCCCCTTGACCAATCCCATATCCAGGATTTGGTCTTTGTCCTCTTCCTCCTAGGCCAGGCTGCCATCTCGGTATAGCGGGTCCAGATGGGCCTTGAGGTGGTTCTGGAAAGCTTGTTGGATCTGGAAGGAGATAAGGATTAGTACTGAGAAATGAATATGTTCAACTATATTTGTTAATGATTTTGCAAAAGTAAAATTAGCATTGAGCACAGTATAACAATTAGAGCAGATGATTTGACGTGGGATAATCTGCATGGACGACCAATGCTCTCTTTGTGGACGTAAATCATTTCACGCTAAATAGACCTTTTCAATTCTCGGAGCCTTAACCAAATTTTGCTTTGCCAGTTGATGAAAGATTCTGATCCCGTTCTCTTCTTTGTATCGTACAGCTATACGTCGGTCCTATCGTTGTCCGATGTGACCTGACCACTAACTGAGATACAGATCATCAACAAGGTGTTTAGATAAAGGATACACAACTCTGGAGCAAGGTAAGATTTACAAAGAAGGTACATGCTCCTTTCCAAACTCCTGTCTCATATTTCATATATACCTTTGCAAAGTATACAAATCATGACAGGATTATAATAGAGCAAACCTTTTTCACATTTTTGGCCAACCCTCCTCCAGCCATTGCAGCATTTGAATTCCGTAACGTAAATCAACTTGGTTGTCATCTTGTACACTGGTTGATATGAAACTCTGCAAGTAGAAATATACATCAATGTACAAAACAATTAACTTTAATATTCCATTTGCCATGTGACTGGATAGTGATTTGAAGTCAACCATTATTGTGGATATATGAACCATTATTGTGGATATATGAATGTGTTTCCGTCGCTGGGAGACCAACTATAGGCATTTTGCTGGGCATTAGACATGCAGGTTGTTTGAGTAGAGATGTTTGAAAAAGAAAGACTTTCATGAGATTTGTCGATTAACTCTTAGATCCCATCCCCCATCCATGCACAGGGGAATCAAAAGCTTACGACACTGTATATTGAGCAATAAGTAGAGGAGCTATAATTATGTGCATTTTCCCTAAAATCCTGAGAGTGGTTCAGTAAAGTTGGAGCAGAGAGGTAAGGGTGAGCTAAAATCCACACATTGTTTCAATTTCCCCCCCCCCCCTTATAACCCGAACAGGTTTTCATTCCTAATGATTATGAGCATGTTTGCGCGGCGGTCTAATTGTTAATGATTATCAGTTATTATTCTCACCATCATCATAATCAGTGATAATTGTAATCATCTTTATTGTTATCATTCCATCATCATCGTCGTCATCATCATCATGATTTATCATTATCATCATAATCATCATCAGCTTCATTATCATTTATAGGGTATAGAATGACCTTGATTTGATTATAACCTCATTCATGGAATGGTTATTTAAAGAAAAACATCTTTATTTTCATCTTCACATCACTCATGCCGTCATATGCTGCTTACTTCTACTCATAATTATCCTTTTTCCTATAAATATCTTCTCTCGGGATCTGATTCCCTTTTTACTTGTGAAATTTAGGACATTGTATCATCTTTAACATGTTTAATATGCAATAGCCTTTATATGAAGCTGAAATGATATCTCCCAAAAAGAATGTTCGTTTTGGCAGCGTGTTTTTGTTTTGTTTTGGTTTTTTTTTTTCCTAACATCTAAGCGATTTGCGGGGGACAGAAAGTATTAGTATTTGTTGCCTATGATGGACAAACCTGAATTCCCTGGTCTGATGGAGTAATATTTTTAGCAAGTGCTATCTCCCTGGCATGCCTGGTGTGAGTTGTACTGCAGAGTATAATAGGTGGAAGTTTTGCCGTGGCCCTTTTAGCTTGGAGCACCCATTACTTCAAAGACGGAAAAAGAAGACATCTCTTCATATGAAACCTCTTTTAACCAACTCTTCAGCCCAAACAAAGATGAAAAACACAATCATTATACAAGATATGCCAATTCGTATGAGGAAAATATACTTACTTATAAACTAGGCATCCTGTAATATGATTTTGCCATGTGCATTCTCCGTTGTAAGGAACGACCCTACTCTGAGATGTTGATGTAACAACTGTATCTAACCGGCTGGAAATAAGAGAAAAAAGGAAATGAAATTATCCTAAAACCTATTTTATAGGGATGAAATCTTACATTTATAGGAATCATAACGTAAATTTTTCTAAATTTCTGTGGACAGGATAGGGAATTTTTTTCTGAGGTTACTTGCATGCGGTTTGTCTGAAATGAAAAAAAAAAATCGGACGCTTTTTGTAATGATTTTGCAAGGCGTGCTCAAACTTATGCATTATTTTTATGTAATCATGGTAATGTTTATGACGTCTAGAAAAATTTGAAATGTAAGCAAAACAATTTTCCACTTGGACAATAAAATCGAACTGATCTGTGTATTATTAGCTTTTCTTTAATCTTGCTGTCGCTTTTCAAGCCATGCGAACTGAGCCTAAATGCATGGCTTCCTTTGCCTCAACACTCCGTTATATAGCTCTCTCAATAGACACTTTCTACAATGATCACCTTCTTCCTGAAGGTGGACTCATCCTGTCTAGACGTCATCTTGAAGGGTATTCCTTCAGGGTCTCAATAGGTCTTGTATCTATACTGTTCCTTCTTTTTTCGTTCACTTACTTTGTGCTATTTAAGGGGGATCAGTAATTTGACCTCTCTCCCAAGTATTGAAACTATATACAGCGCTCTTTAGGGTTGAGTCTTGATATACAGCGGGTATCTGCAAGATATCTATGAACATGTTGTGATGGTAATTTGGTGTATATTCTTTGTAACATCTTCATCTTTATATTTGAACCAAAAGTCAGGTATTGATATTTATTTCCCATGTATCGATCTTATTATTTTGTGAATTCTTTATAATTATTTCGGGGTTTGTCTTTGCGTTTTTTCCACCAAAATGTTTCGGCTAACACTCTTGCGAGTGTGTAGAGAGGCATATTAAAATGCCTAAAAAATTAATTAATTTTAACTAGCAAAAGTAAAATAACGATATATTTACGATTTCTGTCTATAAAGATAGTTCATAATGAAATTATACCCAAAAAAATCGCGTTTGTGGTAGCAGTTTCTGACTGACCTGAGTGCACAAAATGGTTCGTAACTTCCAAACCGCGCACAAATTAGGTCTCAAATGGCAAGATATTTTAACGGAAAAGGTAATGAAACCGCTCGGTGACAACTTTCCGTTATGCGTAATTATAACGTCAGTGGGGGGGGGGGGGGGGGGGGTCACTACGGTAAGTGTTCCACGTGTAATTACAACAAAGGGCACTTAGTATATAGACAAGTCAATAACATAAATAATACATAAAAAGAAGGTGCAATCCCGTCAAGCAACGCTTGTAATAAGCACTGACGTAAATCCTGGGATGGGGGTATGTACCCCCATTCCACACACATTTTTTTTTTTGAGAGGGGGACGGTGTGTTCAAATACCCTCCATGTTTTAAAGAAGGGGATCCTAGTTGCAATATATCTATTTGTTTATTAGTTTGTATTGGATTTGGGTCTCCTTTGTTTGTTCTTTTCTAGTAGATTTGTTTTCTAAAGATATCTACATGTATGTATCGCCCTCCACAAAAAGTACAAGTTGGATAGGGAAGACTTTTTTTGTTGGGGCGGGGGGGGGGGGGGGTAATGGTGACTCAACATTTTTATAATAGCTGATTTCATCATATTCTTTTAAGTCATATATGATTCATGCTTATATCAAGTTACTGAAAAAAAGTCAAAATATGAAATGTGAAATATTATATTGTGTGATTTGAAATGTTAAATTGAAATGATATATATTTTGTTCATGAAATCAGAATAAACCAGTATGAGCGGCAAGTTGACCTAAAAAGGAGATAATGGCCTGTATTCCTGTATTATTACGTTACTAAATCACGTGTAGGGGGTAATAATACACTAAAACCTGGTCTAAATATTTTTTTTAATAACAAAAAACACTTTTTTTTTCTCGCAAAATCTAAAAAACAAGATGTTTTCGATCAGCCATGTCAACAATGCACTCTTATTCCAGCAGCAGATGCCCGAATATTATCATATATAATTATGCAGCGACGTGTCCGACTATCCTCGAATTCTGCAGGAAGGTCCATTATGTTATAAAATCATTAAAACATTTTGTGTATTTTTTCTTCGCTCACAGCGCTCGCTCATAATAGAGAATTATTTGGGAAGGCAAACGAATTGGGCATGCAAGGGAGGTGACCGATTAATAGGCATAAGGTGTATTTTTTAATGACGATATGATATTCTATCATTGAAAGAGTGTGTTTTCCTTGCTCGCTTCGCTCGTTCATAATACTTAGAAAAAGGGCGATTTGGGACAGCCCACAAGTGGGCCAGCGAGGTATATTGGTAGTAATCGTAGCGAGGTGACCAAATCAATAAACCATTTAAATGTCTTATGGACAATTCATCTCCGGTTTATGTAGGGCCTATTTGGTCCTCTATCGGCGAGGCGATAGCTGCGGTTTGTGACGGATGAGACCAGGTTGAGACTATATTGGCGTAGATTCGGCAAGCTCATTAATATTCATGAACTTGGAAATCTCGTTCGGTCGATGCCGTATTGCTCATTAATAACGCCTTGGAAATCGTGCACTATGAACATGACGGACAAAGAAAGCGGACAAAATAAACAACCCCTTATTCTTCCCTTCACAATAGATCTGTATAGTCAAAAGAACATCCCTTCACAGCTGTTGTCTAAAATATGTGGAACAGATGTCACATGCATATTCACCTGGAACTACATGATTAAACATAATAGCTGTGAAGGGATGGTCTTTTGACTACCAGAACCATTGTGAAGGGTAGAATGAGAGGTTGTTTATTTTGTCCGCTTTCTTTGTCCGCCATGTTCATAGTGGTGAGAGCGCGTAACAACACCTTTATGTAATTAAGGCAACAGCCCAACGCACTTACGGTACACGTGCGTTATACAAATTGCATTGTCACTTCTCCATTCGTTATCATGTGCAGTTTATAGCTGGCGTAAATCCTGCATCTTTGGCGTAAATCCGTCGGTTTTTTGTGGAATTAAGCAAAATAATGACAATGAACCCAAATCAAAGTGTTAGTTTGTCCAACTTGGCTGCACCGACAGCATTGAACTAGTAAAACAGAAATCATTCATGAAAAATAATTCACGACTTGCATTTTGATTTCTCCCTTCATGTCAATGTACACAGAACTGGCGTAAATCCAGCATCTTTGGCGCAAATCCGGCAGTTTTTATGAAAATAAACAAAATAATGACAATGAACCCAAATGAAAATGTTAGTTTGTCCAACCTGATTGCAAAGACAACATTGCACTAGTAGAACAGAAATCTTCATGAAAAATAATTCACAACTTGCATTTTAATTTCTCCACTTCATGTCAACGTAAATATAACTGGCGTAAATCCAGCATCTTTGACGCAAATCCGGCAGTTTTTATGAGTTCATTGTCATTATTTTGGTTTTTTCATAAAAACTGCCGGATTTGCGCCTATTAGATGCTGGATTTACGCCAGTTCTATGTACATTGTACATTGTAAATATACAAGTAATGACAGGAGGAAATAATATTTAAATGTAGCCTAACTGGAAATTCAGACGACATAAGGGTGTTTTGTTATAGCGTATCTTGGGTTTTTTTTTTAAATAGATTATACTCGAAAAGCTTATCCATTAATTTGTTGCTAAATTATAACTAAATTCAATAAACTTTGTTGTTTCGTGATAGGGTATGACAGTGAAAGGGTTTGTTTGTTTCTCTCTCTCTCTCTCTCTCTCTCTCTCTCTCTCTCATTTATGGGACATCTTAGTAGACACAGAGCCCAGAAGACCGACGGCCCATGAGAGCGAATCTTAGTAGACACACAACCCAGAAGACCGACAGCCCATGAGAGCGAATCTTAGTAGACACACAACCCAGAAGACCGACGGCCCATGAGAGCGAATCTTAGTAGACACACATCTCAGAAAACCGACGGCCCATGAGAGCGAATCTTAGTAGACACACAGCCCAGAAGACCGATGGCCCATGAGAGCTAATCTTAGACGCACAGCTCAGAAGAACGACGCGACGGCCCACGAGAGCGAATCTTAGTAGACACACAGCCCAGAAGACTGACGGTCCATGAGAGCGAATCTTAGTAGACACACAGCCCAGAAGACGGACGGCACACGAGAGCGACAGCTATTCAAGTGAATCCTAAGATAGATGGACAGCAGGCCTGTGAGATTCACATGTCTGCATCATATAGGTCGTGGACCTGTCAATTTCTTTGAGTAAAGCCTATAAATCCTCTTATCTATTCATCCTCACATAATCATTCCTGAAAAAGGGCCCCAGGGTATCTATAAGGCATCTTCCCATCACATATCTCCAGACGTTTGGCACCTAGGGATCCCTCAAGCAATTCCCCTCCCTTCACTCTTCTTCCAAAATACTACTCCGAGCAAACAACCGTGTTTGTAGCCATCCTTACGTGGGTTTAATTTTTTTTTTTTTTTTTTTTTAAACAAACCTATAATTATTTGCTTGAATTGTGTATATTTCTGCCTTATTTTTTCTTGAAATTCTGCAACATTGTTTCTATAAACAGAGTAAGAATTGAAACCAGTAATGCACATTCTAAAAACTAAAATGTTAAATCACCATTTAAAAGGGCCGAGGAGTGACTACATTTTCAAGAACTTCAGGTCTATATCAACACTTTGTATATGCTGGATTCAACATTAACATTTTATAGTGTTGAGTCCAGCATGTTCAAAGTGTTAGTCTACTATTTTGAAAATGTAGTCACTCTTCGGCCCCTTTAAATGGTCATTTAAGATTTTAGTTTCAGAGTGCTCTAGAAATAATTTTCCAGAATAATAACTTTAGAAATCATAACCCCTCCCCAGTTCCGCCTTTAAAAAGTGCATATATACCAATTAACTTCGAACCATTTGAGAATCTTGAAACAGCATTCAGTGGTTTATTCGTAGCACTATCTTTCCAAAAATATATATGTTTGCTAAAATCTTCATGAAATTGCATTTCATGAAGTATACCTGCTTATAACTGAGTAAGAAGGAGGGGGAAAGAGGAAGACTTGCAACATAGCGATTGGGTTTGTGGCATGACTGAAAACATTTGCAAGATTATAGACCCTACAGCAATTCCAATTGAAAGTGGAAACCTAATCAATAAGGCATTTAAAAGATGCACTCCCATAGTATGCAGCCGGCACCACGTAATGATAAGCATAAGATGGTTCGATATTTGATTTGATTTGATTTTTCTTCTAGGCGAGTATATCAAGCAATTTTATTTTATAACATTATTGAATTACTTCGATATTGCCAAATAAAGTAACAAAAAGCTTAATAGACATGCTGCTTTTATGGGTTCCAGTGAATAAATGTTTTAGAGAGCTTAAAGCAACAGTGAACTGACCCTTATTATGATGTATTTACAACAGCGCTAACTTACGGCTACTCTAAACCAGAGACTCTTAGAAATATTATATCCTTTGTGGCTTCTCGTGAATTTCCTTAGTATGAATACAAATACATTTTAACAGATGTTACTCAAAAAATAAAGCTCTCATTGATCAGAATAGAGCATGCTGGGAGCAAAAAGGGAACAAAATCAATAGTTTAGGACTGAGAGGGCGCTATTTCAAAATCCCATACCAGGGTGCCAGTTCGCTCTGGCTTTAATATTGGTGAAACGGCTACACGTTAAAGGTCGCAGAACTAAGAAGGTAAATGTGAGTTAAGACATTAATATAACTGCCGTTGAAGTATATTCATATCTTGAAATCTAGAGATGTGAAAAGAAAGATCGCGGATGAGAACCTGATAAGATGCGAATGACCTTGTGAATTAAGCTTGAAGTTTCAAGATACTATTTGCCTGGAGAGCGGAGTGAACGTGGACGCTTGAGAACTGGGACACCAAATCGAACTAAAAAAATAATTAACTTTTATAAACTAGTTTGAATCATACGAAAGGTCTTTATAATCAATGTAAAAAAAAGAAACATTAACAGTTATGCTGCGATTTTGCTTGTAGGTTTAATTTTCACTTTCTTTTTTTTTTTAACCACTGTTTTCCCATCATATATTGTCAAATATCATATAAGCACACCACGTACTTGGCTATAGTGAACACCCCGCATACAGTACATAAGTATATATGAATTTGCAATAACATCTTAAGCAATCAACACTAATAATTTGCATGTATTTGTCGGGGGGTTTTAACTATCGAGGAGAACTGGGACAACTTGTCCCAGCTCACCCTTGTTACTATTTCGTGTATAGGAAAATGAGCTTCACTTGGTCGCACAACGACATAAAGCTACTTAAGGCGCCTTATACTGTTGATATATATATATATATATTTTTGTAATTTCCTTTTAATATTCTTGCTTTTTATCTCAGGACCTTGATATAAAACAGTTTTCAACTGATCTTGTTATCCTGAATAAACATGTTTCAATAAATAAATAAGTAAATAATAATCCATAGACATACATCAAAATATCTTTCTATATACATCACAAATATGGTCAATTCTTTTATAGATTATTCATACCACTTCGGACAAACTTGTGTGTAACTGCATGAATATTATGCAAAAAATTTTTGTGTGAAAAACCTTGAAATATAGGTATGTATTTCTTAAGTCAACTTTACTAATAACTGTCTTAAAAGATTTTTTGTAAATGATGTATTAGCTTTAACATTCCAAGCACTTATTTTAGACAACTACAAGAAAAAACTGTGATTTTTTTTTTAGCATTTTAAAAAGAGTTTTGTCTACTTTTCCGAGTCCCCGAATGTCCCACTTCACCCCTATTAAACTGTCCCAGTTCACCTCCATAATGCCCATGGTGTCCCACTTCACCCCGTTCAAGTACCTTATTTGTAATGATTATTTGCATAAAAACTAAAAAGACAGGGGTGGTGCCAAATGTACCTTGCTTTGTAGCCCAGTATCATACTATGCAAACATGCATATAGGATATGAATATTTTGAAAGTTACAAAGCAAAAAGTGCCAAATCACAATTCTTGTCCCACTACACTTCACTCCGCTCTCCCCTATGCATATTTGTATGGGATAATTAGCAACAATATAACACAAGCAATTATTTTTCCGGTTGAAATGACACCAAAGGTTTTTAGCTATTGCTTCATATTCATGAACATGTATTTCTATGTTCATTAATTTTACTGTCTATTAAAAAAAAGAGAAATTTAGTATATATTCCATTATAAACAGAATGTGGACATTCAGTCTGATCATAAAATTCTAAGTCTCATGGCAATGGACATAAAAGTATCTATGGCTTCATTTTTTTTTTTTTTAAATCAGGATCTTTGTATCAAATCAACTTGAGAGCCTCTATAAACCTGTGCTCACTTTCATCAGTTACTCATACTGCGCATAATATGGCAGGTCACAAGTACATAAGTGTATGTCAGATACACGTCAATGTAACGTACCGGTCGGCCATACCACAACCATGTGACCTTTAGTGTCGCTATAAAGATTATGCTTGTCATGGATATTTTAATGCCAGATAAAATGGCCGAGGATGCACAAATATGAACGCAACGATTTTAAGATATTACGTCAAAATAAGTTTAGGTTGTTATTGTTGTTGTTTTATTTATTTTGCTTGCTTTTTGTTGTTTGTTTGTTTGAGGTTTATTTGTTAGAAATGTGACTAGTAAGCATGGAAAGAAAGTATAATTTCCTCAGATTAAACCTAGACACTCTTGCGAATAATGGACTTTGATTCGAGTTTTAAAAAAATTTTGAAGCATGTGTGCGGCTCACTTGGGATGTTCAAGATACTGTGCAATAGAGATCATCGTCCGACAGAAAGGACAGATTTGTTAATGTCATTTTTCTTCTTTCTTTTTCTTTTTTTCAAAAGTATTAAATTCATATGCTGGCGGAATTCTCCAGAGGTACAGAGTAATAAACCTTTGTAAAAACACTCTGTAGAACCGATGGCCTATAGTGCCTATGGCCTCTTGATCAACGAAAAGTTTTAAAATCCCATCGATGAAAATATGATGCGGACAGCGCTCAGGTGACTTTTTTTCGTGACTTTACTGTATTATGATCCTAGTATGATTTAAAAAATCTAATCTTGAAATTTAGACAGAAACAGGTGTGAGTCAGAGTGTGTGGAGAATTTGAGGCAGCAAATAGGGTAGATAAATCTACTCTTCAATCCTTTACATCCATAGCTCAAAAGAAGGAACAAACTAATAACCCAATTTAAAACTAAAACCGTAGTCTTATTGGGGTTCGGGCGATCACTAAGAATTAATGTAAAATGAATAATGCTAGTTCTAATGTTAGGCTATATTGATTTAGTCCTATAGAAGAATACATTTTGCACCGCAGTTCATGTTATTGTTTATACATAATTATACTCTGGTGTGCTGTTACGACCAATTAATAATACGTGTCTTTTCAAGATTGAAATTCAGCTAGCATGAAATGTTTCACACAAAGTAAAGGTTGTTACAAATATTATGATGCATACTAAATAATAATAATGATGCGTTTGATTTGATGTTTGAATTATATTTAACAAGTTAGATGTACTTTATGAATGCAGATCGAAGCTGGCGGCGCTTTTCCGACGACAACAGTGACGGGTTCGTCATCACATCTAATAATGGTTAAGTTTTCATAGAAGAGTTTGCTGAAAGTGCATGAAGTATAACTAAACCAACTATTTCAATACCGTATAAAGTTCATCTAGTTATTTATTTTTTTTCTTCATTTGGTTAAGCGTGTTGTCTCATCTTTGCAAATCATGCCGCCAATGATGCAATTCATCAAATCCTTCACATATATAGTTATTCATTTTGTTTTATTGTTAGGGCAGCATGATTTATTGTACAGTGGCGTAGCTAGGATTTCATTTTAGGGGGCGGTAGTGAGCACGCGAAGCGCGCTCCCTAGAGGGGATTCCCCCCCCCCCCCCCCCCCCCCCCCCCCCTC
Source organism: Echinometra lucunter (assembly GCA_029962745.1). NCBI lineage: Eukaryota > Metazoa > Echinodermata > Echinoidea > Camarodonta > Echinometridae > Echinometra > Echinometra lucunter. Next base: position 127,740 of record CM057151.1, read on the forward strand.
GCGAAGCGCGGAAGCTCCGACGTTTCTTTTTCACTGTTCCTTGTTTGCTCCCGCTCTTCTTACGTTCTCTTATCTTTTTTTTTTTTCTTTTCTCGCTCACGCTTTTTTTCTTCCTTTTTTCTTTCTTTTTTCTTTTTTTTTTTTTTGGATGGCGTTTGGGGGCGACCGCCCCCATCGCGTCCTCCCCGGCTACGCGCCTGTTATTGCACAATGACGTAAGTTTTTCTATATGGTTATCGCTCTCTTCCGGTCAATTTATTGATGTGACAGAAAAGAAAATGAGTCGACATGCTTGTATGATACGTAAAATAATTTGTTATGTCGCCGATGGCAACATGAAATTTGTTGGCATAGGGTAAGGCAGGTGTATATATATATATATATATATATATAGATCAGCAATGCATCTTAGGGAAAGTGAGTGATTGTATTGTTTCTATTATCATGCTGTGCTGGCTGATTGAGGTCATGTCCCACTTCCTGTAAACTTTATTCATTCTTTGACAGGCCACATGAGATTCTTCCTTCTCGTACAATACTCTCTAATTACTTCATCTCCGCTAATAGTCCTTGCTAAGTAAAAATCAAAAACTTATTCAAAAGGCAGAATGAATGGGGAAAATCACTGCCCTCCCCCCTCAAATACACAGACACACACATGGGGAATTCTTTACTAACCTTGTGTAGATTATTATGACGATTAAAACATTTCAACATTTTTTTTAATACTTAATTTTGAAAATTCCATTGTTTATTAATTATTCCTATTTTGTGTTCTGTCTATGATGTAATCATATGTTATATATATATACATTTATATTTATATTGTTCCAAGTTGAAAATGGAAAAAATAAATGAAATGAAAAAATGATAAAAAATGAAACCAAGTAACCCAAGTATGAGATGAATTTGATATTCATATTCATTTTCCCCTTTGTTTATAATGAAGCCTGGTTTGACCATACAGTATATTGACTACGAAAATTAAGTTTGTGGGACTTTATAAGATCATGGCGCAGTGCTGGGGAAGACGATGACTTATAATATGTTTGATAGTGACGAAGTTAGCAGAGCCATGCATAACTAATCAAATGGACCTAATTGCTTGACCCTCAATGCACCACCCCCACCGCGCATATCTAGGTCCATCATTATGAACTAATAAGCATTCGACCTGAAAGCCCATTCTGTATGAAATACACTGTACATCACACTGGTCACACATTTGTTTTTAAAATGAATATACATACATTTTGGTGATACACTTGAGTTCTGGTCATGTAATTGCAATATGTGAAGTAAATTGTATAAAATTAATTGAGAAAGGTTGCTTAGTAATACAAATTCATGTACGACTTTGAGTTCTGGTCATGGAATTGCACTGTGAAAGAAACCGTTTAAGATTAGTTGAGAAAGGTTGCTTATGTTATGTAATAAATACAAATTCATGTACACCCTGAGAATTTAATATAATATAAGAAATCAACTCAGTGTTGCAGAAAAACATCTACACTGCACACTGAAATTAGTATACAAAAAATAATGCTCGGCCGAACTTTCAAGCTATTTCTTGTCATATTTCTTTAGGAGGGCTTTTGAAGTATAATCATTTTCTGGGAAAATTTCTGTGACATTTTCCCAAACTCACATCAAAATACTGAAAATCTCACAAATTATCTTTCAGCTCAGCAGAACTCAAGCTTCTCTTTAGGGACCGTTAGGAAAACGAGTCCTTGGTGTTGCAGAGATCTGTGAAATAAATACTACGCCTTTAACTTAAGGACTGTTTATTGAAGAATCCGTTTCATATTCAACTTTAAAGGTGGGCTATATATCATATAATGTTGGCTAAGTGATCGCTGCAGCTAAATCAGACTAGAGGCCAAATATGGACTGAATAGGGAAATTGAATTAGGAAGCGTGGAAGGAGTTGTTCATTGATGGGCAAAACTTTTAAGTCTACGTATTCAAACTGTGTACGCTATTCTTGGCAGTCAAGTGTTCATTTCTTGTTCCTTGTGTTCTATAAAGGGTGTAACCGTGGTAACAAACAAAATCTCAAGAAAAATTCAGAGAAACAGAATGGTGAAAGTATATATGAAGGAAATTATGCACACAATATAATAAACTTTCAAAATGTATGAGATTATGAATCTGTTATGTGAAATGTAGAATCTAGTCACGGTGATATTAGGAACATCTATCCCATTTAATGTACAATAAATCATACTTTAGCTCTCTTCCTAATCAACTTCTCGCTTGGGCTGTACTAAAAATAAATGTGAGTCATTTTTATAAAGGGAAAAGATGGCCGACATTAAGTCACAGTGACAATATCAAGTCTAAAATGTCTATAAATTTCCTATCGTTCGTCGATTTCTCACAAACCTGGACCTATTCTTCTTGCATGCCTACTTTTTACGTATGCCGCTTGGGGTCTTAGCTACAGATTCCTTTTAGGCTGAATGATACAATGCGAACAATCAAGGAAAGCCAAACATACACAGGAATGGTATAGCAGCATTATTATTTTGTTTGCATGCAGTGTAGAGGCCAGGGTAAAGTATATGTCTAGCGGAAGCTTACCTGACCAATTGATTGCAGACACCTGGACCTACAGGATCAATGTCATTTTGTCCTATTACATTACGATCAAGCAGAACTAATGTTAACACTATCGTCTTAGCAACATTCATATAAGAATGGACTTTCCTCAACATCTTTCTCCAAGTTGATTTTCCCTGCTTGGTTTAAACTTGAATATACTCCTCACAGCCTTGGATATCGTTCCTTACAGGTTTCAATCCGATTATATAATAGTAATGGTCCATTGATCACAAAAATATGTGAAATTCATGATGATTATGTTGCGTTTGGTATGTCCTATGATATTTGATAAATTCACAGTCAATCTGCATCCAAAATAATCCACATTACATCCAGACAAGTTTGATTAAACATCACTAGAAAGCGAGGGCAGTGGGATAAAATGTGATTCACGTTTTGTTACTTGTACAAGTCAAGTGATGGGGGCAACGTAAATACGAATAGGAAAGAGAGTAATGCAGGATGAAGGGAGTGCACCAGTTTTGTGTCGCTCAAATTAACTGACTATCCTCGTTTTCGGTCACGGTACTATGACGACTCATACACAAGATCAGATCAGGGGGCGACTAGAGGGCTGTCACATAATTTGCCTTGATTCGATTTTTTATAAATGTGGTCTAATGATATAGATGAAAACCAGTTTTGATTAATCGGTAATTAAATTAAGTGTCTCATTCTTTAATGTCAACCATTTTCTTCAATTTGTAATGATTTTTGTTTAAATATTTAATTTCACAGTGAAACTTGATTTCGTAATCGAAATATACGCTTTACAAAGTAATTTGAACCCCCTGTACCTCTGAAAATATGAGATAAACGGTACCTTAGTGCAATTATAGTGCATGCCCGAATATTAGAAATTCCAAAACTTTATCGGCAACCCCCCCCCCCCCCCCCTGGACATAGCAGACGTGATGTAGATGAGCAATTACTGCATGGATAAAACTGCTGCATGTCAGACAGAGTGGTTAAATGATCAGTGTTAAGAACAAAATGACGATATCACTTGGCATTAAATTAAATGCCATTTCACCCGAAGGTCCTATATTCATTTCCATGTTTCAACTATTATCATGTATGACTGCAAGTTCACATCAAAGACTCACATGTACGTATGTGCATGTTCCGTACTTTGTTTTGTCGCCGTTTTGAGTAATTTATATTCACAATTGTTACAGTAAGAAAGTAATTCGTAATGCTACTCTTAGCAAAAAGCTAACTCCAGATTATGATAATTCATTCGTACATAATTATTACCATAAATGAATACAACTTGATTTTTTTTAGGGGGGTCTTTTAGTCTTTTGGCTATTTGAATTCCTCTTGTCTGATCAGAATCAAATTTTCCGTAATGTCCTCCGAGAATGGTCATGAGAGATTGTATAAATGACTCTGCTAGAATTGAAATATCGATAAAGGTACGGAGATGGATGTTTCATCGACGTGTTGGGTGTGTGTGTGTCATAAACTCTACGTGCGTCACACTTCCTGCACCTAACCAACAGGGATTTCTAGAAACTCCAGTATAATATGAAATCCACACAACGGTTACCAAGACGGGAGGTGGACGGGATGGCAGTTTGATCACGTTCTCATGACTTCAAGAAATCCTTTTGGTTGTCACGTTAACCAAACAAGGGGAACGGATTTTAGCCCGGTGTATGAACCGCCAACCCCCCCCCCCCCTTCCCGTTCTCTTCTTCTGCTTCTTCTTTCTTTCTTTCTTTCTTTCATTTGAGGCCGCCTAATATTAATACTGCAGAGTGATGTTCTTCAAAGTGATAAAAAGTTGAATATTTTCTGTCATTGGATGACATTGCTGACATTTTTGGGTTAGCGAAGATTTCTAGAAGCGAAATGCTATTTTTTCAGAATGTTGTGTTCTGGCTGTATGCTATTAATCATTATGGATGTCATTGACATATTCAAACACCCTTTATTCGAATTTTTCATAACTGAGTGAACATTTTAGCTAATTGCCAGCTCATTCACTTTTGGAGATACGTTGCCTAGTATGCAGTTACCCTATAGCTAATCCAACTTATTCAATATCCTGAAGTTCACAAAATTACTATGATTTTGTTATTCCAGTGCCGGATCCGGGGGGCTTGGGGGCGCAATCCCCCCCCCCTTATTTTTTGCATGGCGCCGAAG
>CM057151.1:135000-242000 GCA_029962745.1 Echinometra lucunter
TCCTCCTATCTAAAGCTTCAAGGCGGTGACTTTAATACACCTTCCCCTTGCTAATGCTTCACAGTCTCCCCTGTAGTGCCTCAAGAAACAGCTTTTTCCCTCTCTTATCAATGCTCAAAGGAAGAGCCGTGCATCATCCCTTAACTAAAGCTAATAGGAAACACCTTACACCTTGTCTAATCCTATAATGCGCAATTCATGAAGAGCTTCCCGCACTCCCTTATTATAATGGTAAAGGTGTCTTACACCTTCCCTTGTTTAATGCTTACAAAGGAAGAGCCATTCACTTTTCCTTGTCTGTTTTAAAGGAAGGACCTTACACCCTTCCCTTGCAAATACTCAATAAGGGACGAGTCTGTCACTTCACCTTCCCTTATCTAACATGTCTAAAGTGAAGAGTATTCAAGGAAGAACCTAAAACCCTCCCTGTTCAATTCCTGAAGTCTGTAGAGCCTTACATCATTCTGTATCCAAAGCTTAAAAGAAGAGCCTCCATCCCCCTAATGTCTACAGAGCCTTACACCCCCCCCCCCCCCCCCCTTTTTTTTTATAAATATTCAATTCAATTTATTTCAACACTTCATTAAAACAATTTACAAGTTTACAAATTACAAATAAATTACAACATAATGAAGGTTAGGACCCCTAAAAAGCAAAGATGTGCTTATAAACAGGGCCCTACAACAAAAAACTAGGACATAAGACATATAAATAATGAAAGTATATAATCGAAACAGATACACCAAACACACACACACAAAAGGTATCTATAAAAAAAAAAAGAGTTAGAAAGGAAAAACAGAAGCAGAATAAGGAGAAGAGAAAGGGAGATGCCTACTCAGTCATGGATATCATCCTTTGATGTCATCCTCCCTAAACTATTGCTCAAAAAATAGTCCTACACAACCTACGAAGATCCTTTTGTACATTCTTCATTTTCTTATGCTTCAACTTTAAAAGGACCTAAATGTCTTCATAACAAGCAAACATTATGTAATTATTCCCCATGCACTTCTTGAAAAATACTCTATCTTAACAAGTAAACATCAGCAAAGAACCATCAAATACTCCTTTACCATCATTTTACATCGAACAGAAGATACATATACCTCAAGGATTAATAGTTAAGTCCAAAATTTTATTCATAAAATCTCCTTCCATTTGATACAATATCAAACATAATGTTAATATACTTTGAAATACTACTGTCATTCACCAAATTCATTGGTAGAAATGCAGTATTTTCCCCCAACATCAAATCACAGTAAATACTATATATGACATGCTTTCAGATGTAGAAAATAATATCTTATGAACCTGATAAAAACTGATTTGCTTGATTATGTTCAGGAAACAATCTGAGTACTATGGTTTTTTTACTGCTATGATTTTGATTAAAATCTTATCAGTATTCCACAATAAAATATTTGTTTGATCAAATAAATGGATCCTGCATGTTATTTCATAATGTAGGAGTGGATCCATATTGTCATCTATCAGCTGAAACAAAACAAAAGAGTTTGTTAAGAAATTGACCTTCTTTGCATGGTATCCTCTTGTGTCACCAAGTCCTGTACAATAATCCATTACATACAGGTCTAACTTCATGAAACTCTTGGAAAACAAAAAATATTTCAAACACAAATATAAATATCTACTCAAGTAATGCTAAATTGTTTCAATAATAATCTACAAAACCTACTGTATGAATGAAAGCTGAAATGCAGGATCTTTTATATTTGTAATTAAAGATCAAAATTTGGAATACTTAATTTCACATCCAGTATAATGATCAACATGTCATATAAAAAAATAACTTATGCACATTTGCTGACAGTACGTACATGTATAATATGCTCTCCACTCTCTCACTATATAACATCCTTTTGCATTGCCAATTTTCAATAATGATAAGATGAAGACTTTTTATCAATGAAAATTGAAATTTCTTTGAGAACTATCAATTTATTGAGATGCTTTTATACATACTACACAATCAAACAATTTCCAGATCTTTTAACCTGTTGAACACTGAGCCTGAGATACCTTTGGCTAGGTTCTATAGAAAATGTGTTATACTGAAATGAAATCATGCTCAACAGGTTAAACTCATACAAAACTCTAACCTAAATATAATTATCTGTTGTGGGAATACTTTTACTTACATTACTGTTGTACAAATCAGTTACAGCAGAATAACAATATGGTCTTCACCCATCAATGTATATTAACTTCAAACTATATGGATGATTCTGATATCATAAATTGACAGTATATTATGACCGTTTTTTTGTTTGTTTGTTTGTTTGTTTTTATCTTCTCCTTGACAGTGATAAAAAGCATATACATAATCTTTATGTTGTTAAAGTTTGAATAAGCTAATTTCTATTTTGGTTCAACAGGCCAACTTATGTACGTTTTTTTTTTAAATGATAATCATATTATGTAAGGCTTAGGACTTTAACAATTAAACAATGCAATCAAATTTGCTCCGTATAAATACCTATCAAACTAGGTATGCAAGCAGAGGCAAATTAGAAATAACTAGTGCTTTCAAGAAATGATAATTATACTGCCCTGGGCTACCAAGATTCTTCAAGGATAGAATGTTGGGGGAATAATTAGTCTCATCCTACATTAGCTTAATGCAACTCCTCTCCAATATGCCTGTGCTGTTAACATTTTCTACTGTACTTTTCTATTTCAATATAATTGCACATTTATAAACACATTATATTCAGATATATAATGATCTCTGACCTCATATTTCCAGCCTCTGTTCACATCATAAATATATGTGAAATGGCTCTTGAGATGTTGCAGTAAGAAGATATTTTCAGAATAGGGGAAATTGATTCTCCTTTACAAAAGAGTCTTGCAGTATCACAATAACCACTATATAGACCTATAATTTCATGAAAATTGACCACTATGACCCTTGACCTACATGTAAATATACTTCACATACTTGACCCCATAATAAGAAGTTTATATTCTTATGGCAATATATACTAGAAGCTTAAGTTTAAAGGTTTATGCATCTTGCAACAATCGAAATGTCACAATATATAAAAAAATTAAAAATTGAACCTGACAATCAACTACGTTCTGCAGATGCAAAACGGCTAAACCTTTGAGAAGTTACAATCCTCATCACTCTTAAAGGCATTGGCTAACTTTGTGAGTAGCTGATTTAAAAAATTCTCAAACTAAGATGAAACATGTGTATGAGTACTTGTATTTTTACTCAAAAACCCTGAAACCAACCATAATTTGGAATGAAAAAGTGTAAGTTAGACGCAAACGGCAATTTTATTATCCTTCGTCTCATGAGACAATCACTAAGAGGACCACTTTGCTTGAATTTGAAAATGCCGTTATGTGCCTCCCGCCGCGTGATACGCCAATACACACAGTACGGTAAGGCGAGTCATATGCGCATGCGCACTCCTTATGTCTATTCTGTGCCACCGACCCTCGTATATTTTTCAAACATTGGTTCACATTTTTGATATTTAAAAATACTTCCTGTGGATATTATAGTTTGAAACGTTCAGACTGGTATTTTTACACTATAACCCTTATGTTTATCCCATTTTCAAGTAACAAAACAAGATTTTTTAAAATCATAACAATGTTAACCAATGCCTTTAACATGGAACTCAGTCATAATCATATGATTCAGTAATGCTTAAACCACATAAACTGAAACCAACAACAATATCCTGATTTAAAATGAGTCATATCTTTGGGATGGTGACATCTTAAAGTCAGTCCAGGATTTAACTACAAAAGGTGGATGTGAGTGATACAGATAGAGTTGAAATTTGCAAACATCATGTTTGAAATTATCCAAATTAAATAATTAAACAGAGCTTTGGGCTTATATCTCTATTTACTAATATCTACAGATCTATTTAAGAAGACATATAAATTGTCATTAGATTTATTTTCAGAGCATTTCTGACACCAATAACATTCCATGTGCATACATATACACATTGTATACCTATGCTTTAAAAATTCTCTCCCCATATCAAGTTGGTATGAAAAAAATACAATTTAGAAAATATAATAGTGATAGGCTGAAAGGATAAGAAAGTTCTGAATTTTGAACATTGTCATTGGTCTCTTTCAAGGCAGTAGATCACTAATTACCCATGATCAGCTCTTGTTTTTGTTTCTAAAACATTATGCCTTCTCTTGGTTGCTGGCGAAGGTATGTCATAGAGGAGGTGTGTGTCTATCTAATAATACATCTATGATACAGGTACTGAAAAACATATTATCTTAGGAGAAAAATGGATATACGGTAAGTGAAAATTTTAGTGAAAATGCAATATATGTAAGTTAGTTGCTGTAGGGAAAATAAAAGCTGCCATTTCTGTTTGATCAATCTATCTTCAAAATGTCAAAACTTTCTTAAATATATATATATATATATGAATTGTTTTCAGGCTTTCTATGAGCTGTTTCTCTCATCTTTCTATGTTATTACAGTCAATGTCATATCAAGGTATTATTTCCCTTTCAATTGGAACTTCTCAGTTGTCAAAGAGCCATGGACAAGAATAAGGACATATGGGACTACAGATATTGAAAGCCAATTTGAAGATGTAAAAGTTTAGCCGACATTTTTACATTCAAACATTCAATCATATTTTTGTGAAAATGTAATACGCTATATCTAAAAATACAAGCTATATAACGTAAACATTATTTATCGATCTTTCACTATTTTAGAACCAATCTTAGCAGAAGTCCAAATAAGGTGGAGAATCAGTTGATAGTACATTTGATATCCATTTATAGATTCAATTTTTCCTCACAATAGGTTGAAATTTTTAAAGCCAATTTACTATCATTTCAAGGGAAAGTCCACCCAGAAGTTTCACTGTTTAATAAAAGGAGTTAAATTTGAACAGCATTTTAAAAATGAAATAAGCAAAACCGGTCAAAGAATAAGAAAATTACACTCATTTACATTTTCTAATATATTACTCTCGGCTCTGCAAATCGGCGACTCTGATAACATCATATTGGAGCAGCTCTCCATTCACTTTGTACATGAAATTTCACATTTTATTAATTTTCTTGGAAGTTACACATTTTCTTACCCATAGTCAAAGTATGTTATGTAAAAAGCAATTCTTCTGAACATAAATTGACTATGTTGCCAATTTGCAGAGCCGAGAGTATTTTACTAGAAAATGTAAATGAGTGTAATTTTCTTATTCTTTGACCGATTTTGCTCACTTCTTTTTTAAAATGCTGTTCAAATTTAACTCCTTTTACTGAAACAGAGAAACTCCTGGGGTGGACCTTGCCTTTAATAGAACAGATTTTTTTTTTTACTGATTAAACACAGAACTTTCTTTTAGCATAAACTTATTGTCATTAATGTAATGTGTGATAGATTTCCCCACTTATTTCAACTTCTGGCTTTTGTCCTATGACTTTAAATCAGAGAATATCTAAATTGCTGACTTAGGATGCAAATGTAATAAGTACCATCCCATTTTTTTATGAGTCACAATCTATATGGATTGCATGTGATACATCTGGTAATAAATTCTCATCAAATCATTCATCACAAGCAAGATCTTCATTATGATGCTGAATTAATAACAGAATTAAATGCATTAAACTTTTAAATGAAACCTGATACTGGGAGAAACACATTTTAAAATATAATGAAGTTTCTGCTCTTTGAGTAATGAATGAAACTATAAGGTGGAGATACTGCCATTGTTTATTGTTACCTATTCTGCGATATTAAGCCAAAGTTTCCAAGGTTTCCTTCATAATGTATGGAAATCCTTCAGTAGGGTTTGACGTCTCTTCTCTGCAACATCCATTTGATTTTCCAAATCCTGTTAAAAAAAAAAAAAAAAATTCACATGAGACAGTTGATCTCATATAAAGATATTAAAAGAGTTAATTCATCTTTCAAACATAAATTGTAAAGAGACTCTACATTCATCTGTAATGACACTCATCTTACCTGACAGAACAATATCTATAGTTCATCATAATACCTTGGCTAGATTTCCGGAATTGCACAGCTCTAAAACAGAACTGTTCAGGGCTGTGACAATAGTATTAAACACTTTATGATGTACTATGTGATACAAGAGCATGTCCTGAAGTATGATCCCATCAAAGCCATTATTGACACCTTACAGTTACTAGACAATTTAGGTCACCGACAAAAGGGTTGTGAACTTGTCTCCAGTCTCCAGAGCAAGGAGGCCCCCCCCCCCCCCCCCCTCCGGTAGAGGCACAGCCAGGGCAATGCTGATGAAAATTTCCGGTGTCCCCAGGTGCCCAAACCAAAATAATTGAAGAGCACAAGAAAATGAAATATTATGATTTTATGTTCAAAAACACTGCATAAGCTCTGGTGCACATTAGAATGAAAATTTTCAACATTTCAAAATGCATATTTCTCAAGCTCTGTATACATCATGGAATAACCATTTTGGATGTTTATTTGTTGTTGTGGGTTTTTTGTTTTTTGTTGTTTTTTGGGGAGGAGGGGGAATTTGACCCAATCTCTGAGATCTAACTTAGTTGTCATGACATGTTGCCTTTATTGGAATTCACTTAAACCCTCAAAAGTCGTGTGGTCTAAAAGTTTTTTATGTTTTCTTTTTTTTTATAGGTGGAAATGTTTTTGTTTAGGAATAATTAGTGATCTTCGTTTTCTTTTTTTCTTTTTTAATCAACTGAGCTGCAGCGAACCACTTTGATAGGCCTATTTGGGATTTTCCTTGCAGGGACTGCTGATATGGCCAGCTGTCAACTGTTATCTGTTGATACCCAAAGGTGCTTTTGTTGGCAACTGCACTGCATATTTTTTTAAAAAGTAATAAAAAAAATAAAATAAACTAGATGAATCCTTGACCGCGCGGGTCTAAATTTATGCCTCCGCAATTGCCAGATCTGAAATATATGGCACATTTATGTTGATTTTTTTTTATTTTCATGTATAAAATGACATCTTTGACCTTGAGAGACTTCCATATGCATACATGAGCCAAGTTTGGAGATGAACCGTCACAGAGATGTTAAGTTATCGCAAGAACAAGCAATTTTCATGTATATAATGACCTCTATGACCTTAGACCTTTAACCTTGAGTCCCAAAAATCTAATCACATCATTGTCCCTCCCATATGCATACATGTGCCAAGTATGAAGCTGCTCCGTCAAATGGTTGAGTTATCGCGAGAATGGACCATTTCTATGTACATAATGAACTCTATGACCTTTGACCTTTGACCTTGAGACCCCAAAATCTAATTAGATCATTGTCCTTCCCATATGCATACATGTGCTAAGTTTGAGATTGATCGGTCAAATGGTTGTTGAGTTAAGGTGAAAACGAACCATTTCTATGTACATAATGACCTCTATGACCTTTGACCTTTGACCTTGTGACCCCCAAATCTAATCAGATCATTGTTCCTTCCATGTGCATACATGAGCCAAGTTTGAAGCCAATCTGTCAAATGGTTCTTAAGTTATCGCGAGAACGAACCATTTTTATGTGTAATATTACCTCTATGACCTTGACCTTTGACCTTGACACTCCAAAATCTAATCAGATCATTGTCCCTCCCATATGCATACATGAGCCAAGTTTGAAGTTGATCCGTCCAACGGTTCTTAAGTTATTGCGAGAACGAAAATGGGACAGAGGGACGGACGACCCAAAAACATAATGCCTCCGGCAACCACCTACAGTGGGTGGAGGCATAAAAATTATATCCTGGCTCAAGGCTCAATAAAGGCTTATTTTTGTTTGATATTTTGGATGTAAAGACAAGAGCTTTTGATAATGACTTGGGTCTTACCCCTCTGTCATAGGTCTCTGCTCTCTCTACTTTCCAGGATAAGTTCTCAATCTCTGCTTCTAGCTGGGCCTGCTGATATTCAAACAGCTTTTTCCGTGGTCCAGCATCCAAGAAGTATGCATAGGGGTAGGTATACTGCAGAGTGTAACGACACTGTAGACGAGAATGATATCGTTTAAGACTAGTATAAGGGTAGATATACTGCACAGTGTAATGACACTGTAGAAGAGAACAATATCATTTAAGACTAGTATAAGGGTAGGTATACTGCAGAGTGTAATAGCACTGTAAGAGAGAACAATATCATTTAAGACTAGTATAAGGGTAGGTATACTGCAGAGTGTAACGACACTGTAAGAGAGAACAATATCATTTAAGACTAGTATAAGGGTAGGTATACTGCAGAGTGTAACGACACTGTAGAAGAGAACAATATCATTTAAGACTAGTATAAGGGTAGGTATACTGCAGAGTGTAACGACACTGTAAGAGAGAACAATATCATTTAAGACTAGTATAAGGGTAGGTATACTGCAGAGTGTAACGACACTGTAGAAGAGAACAATATCATTTAAGACTAGTATAAGGGTAGGTATACTGCAGAGTGTAATAGCACTGTAAGAGAGAACAATATCATTTAAGACTAGTATAAGGGTAGGTATACTGCAGAGTGTAACGACACTGTAAGAGAGAACAATATCAATTAAGACTAGTATACGGGTAGGTATACTGCAGAGTGTAACGACACTGTAAGAGAGAACAATATCATTTAAGACTAGTATAAGGGTAGGTACATGTATACTGCAGAGTGTAACGACACTGTAAGAGAGAACAATATCATTTAAGACTAGTATAAGGGTAGGTATACTGCAGAGTGTAACGACACTGTAAGAGAGAACAATATCATTTAAGACTAGTATAAGGGTAGGTATACTGCAGAGTGTAACGACACTGTAGAAGAGAACAATATCATTTAAGACTAGTATAAGGGTAGGTATACTGCAGAGTGTAATAGCACTGTAAGAGAGAACAATATCATTTAAGACTAGTATAAGGGTAGGTATACTGCAGAGTGTAACGACACTGTAAGAGAGAACAATATCATTTAAGACTAGTATAAGGGTAGGTACATGTATACTGCAGAGTGTAACGACACTGTAAGAGAGAACAATATCATTTAAGACTAGTATAAGGGTAGGTATACTGCAGAGTGTAATAGCACTGTAAGAGAGAACAATATCATTTAAGACTAGTATAAGGGTAGGTATACTGCAGAGTGTAACGACACTGTAAGAGAGAACAATATCATTTAAGACTAGTATAAGGGTAGGTACATGTATACTGCAGAGTGTAACGACACTGTAAGAGAGAACAATATCATTTAAGACTAGTATAAGGGTAGGTATACTGCAGAGTATAACGATGCTGTAGGAGAATTCAATATCATACAAAATGACTATAAGTTCTATCCCCCAGTGTTATTTTTGTTTTATATGAAGGGATTTTTGAAGGAATAAATACCTTTGCTAGAAGAGAGGCAGCATCAAGGAGGTATTGCCAATCAATCCAGGTACCCATGTTGTTCATGACCTTCTCTTGTATCCTTTCATTGAGCTTCTTCAGTGTCTGAGCCTCAAGACGAAGGCTTTTGGAATGATTTTCCCACTAAAAAATATGAAATTAAAGAATAACAATGCATCAAAAATATGGGTATCAATTGTGTCCAATATTTAAAAAAAACCTGAATCTGAATACAAAGCTTTTATTTGATGAAAATAGAAGCAGTATTCACTATCAAATTTGTATGCCATGCATTTGCAGTACCATGCTTTCAAATAACACATCAAAGATATTCATTAACTCATGCAGCATCATGTTTCATTTACTTCAAAACAAAACACTTCAAAATTTCTTTGACCCAGATTTTTGTTTGACATGAAAATATCCCGATAACATCATGGCATGACATAAGGAAATGTAAGTTTTTAAATATAACAACAGCAACAATAAAGATTTATCATGTACAGGCTTCAATTCAATCAATGTTTAACAAAATACGAACCAACACCAATTAGGGGCATATACCTCCCACATTTTCAGCATTCATACTGTCCTTCTATCACAAATTGAAAAAAGCCCCTCTTGTGATAATCTTTTTTCTTTGTAATATGCCAATCCATTCCCTTCACCCACCCTTATTATATTATTACTTTTCAATGACTTAAAGCAAAAGGCTAACATTGTGAGAATTTTTTTTTAAATCTCATTTTGCTACTTGACAATGGTATAAACACGAGAGTTATAGTTTAAAAATACCAGTCTGAAAGTTTCAAAGTATAATATCAACGGAAAGTATTTTTAAATATTAAAAATGTAAACCAAAGTTTGAAGAAAATATAATGGTCGGTTGCACAGACTGGACATAAGGAGCATGCATGTGCACAGAGTTCACCTGAACAGTGTATGTGTGTATGCATATTATGTATAGTACGGTGGCGTCTGTGTGTATGCATATTATGTATAGTACAGGGAGAGAGGTGCAGCGAACCGTTTTTTTTTTAACTGGTTGAAAATGCTCCTCTAGTTATTTATCTCATGAGACTAAAACTAATAAAATTGGCATTTGTGTCTTATTAATAGTTTTTCATTTCAAATTATGGTTGGTTTCAGGGTTTCTGAGTACACATACAAGTACTCATACACATGTTTCATCTTAGTTTGAGAATTTTTTAAATCAGCTGCTCACAAAGTTAGCCAATGCCTTTAAACATTCCAGAACTCTTATTCACCATTATCATCATTTCTATGATGGGTCTTATAAATTCCATTCAACACTGGTCATGGACATTGATAAATTTGATAAATTCTACCACTACTCTTTGCATTCATTGCTTTTAATCAAAATAAAGAGACCTTCTTTATTTCTATTGTAAATGCTGTTTTTTCTGTACAAAATGAACCAAGATGTTACTCACTCTCTCAAAGTAGAAGAGATATTTCTTGAGAGCTTCTCTTGCCTTCACATTAGCTGATTCATTGGCAATGTTGGGATTCTCCTTGTATCTACTGCACTCATAGAACTCACTTCCATGTGATTTCCAATCTATATAGACAAAGTAACAAAGTCATCCACATTTAAGTCACACACAGGGTAACTGAGAAATATTTTACAATAACCAAGACACTCTGTTTGCGTTGAATGCACAACTCATTTTTCCATCATAGAAATCATCAATGAGACCAAGAGAGACAGATGGATTATGTGTTCTGAATGTAAGATATAGCTTACAATGCATATAAATTGGGTTGAAAACTAGACAGTAAAAATGAGTGAATTTTTAAAGTTGCTTTGTCCTATTCTTATCACTTGCATGCATGTGTGTGTTTTTTCCTAACAAAAAGAAACAAATTTAAAAATGGCATGATGACACAATTTTGGTTTCCTCTGCATCCCAACTTTATAGAGAGTTTTTCTTTATTTCCAAAGCAGGGAACTTGTTTGCCATGGTAGCTCTATTGCCAATGATTTAACCTGTCAAGCATATCTTTTCCACAGACCCTAGTCCATGTTATCTAGGGCTCAGTATTCATTATGGGTATATTCCTTTGCAGTTTAACAGATATCAAGGTTAGAATAATCATTAAATTGAACAACTATAAATACCATGCCTTGACAATCAAGGACAGACACATTTTGTGAGGATTGAAACCCTCTCCATAGTCAAACAACAATCACAATAATGTATCACTCACCACCAAGGCACATCCAACAAAAGTCATGCTTACACCTGGAACATTGCTGGAAAAAACAAAGAAAGATATATTTCATTTCATTTCATTTCATTTATTCAGGTCCATTTATTCCAGTCATGCTTACACCTGGAACATTGCTGGAAAAAACAAAGAAAGATATATTTCATTTCATTTCATTTCATTTATTCAGGTCCATTTATTCCAGTCATGCTTACACCTGGAACATTGCTGGAAAAAACAAAGAAAGATATATTTCATTTCATTTCATTTATTCAGGTCCATTTATTCCAGTCATGCTTACACCTGGAACATTGCTGGAAAAAACAAAGAAAGATATATTTCATTTCATTTCATTTATTCAGGTCCATTTATTCAAGTCATGCTTACACCTGGAACATTGCTGGAAAAAACAAAGAAAGATATATTTCATTCCATTTCATTTATTCAGGTCCATTTATTCAAGTCATGCTTACACCTGGAACATTGCTGGAAAAAACAAAGAAAGATATATTTCATTTCATTTCATTTATTCAGGTCCATTTATTCAAGTCATGCTTACACCTGGAACATTGCTGGAAAAAACAAAGAAAGATATATTTCATTTCATTTCATTTATTCAGGTCCATTAAAAATACATATATGAATACATTTAACATATGAAACATACAACAAACCAACAAAATCAAACAAGCAAAAAGTAGAGAGAGAGAGAGAGAGTGAGGGGGGGGGGGGTAGAAGATAAGAGACAAAAAGTAAAAGTGTATAATAGATATTTACAGCACATGTACATGTATAGTAATGAACATGGATTAGGAAACTACAAAAGAACCAAGCAAAGGTTCTGTTGAGGCAATCCCTATGTAAAATAAAATATTAAGACTTGTACTGAAAAGAATTATAAAAACACATGATGATAAAAATATGATGGGATGAATTAATCAATTAGGTAGTAGAGTCATTGAAAATGTAGTCCCTAAGCTTAGATTTGAAGGAATTTAGAAATGAAACTTGTTTTGTATGACGAGGAAGAGAATTCCAAATACTGGGTGCTTTGTATTTAAAAGACTAGATGAATCCTCGACCTCCGCCATTGCCAGATCGGAAATATATGGCACATTCATGTTGATTTTTTTATTTCCATGTATAAAATGACATCTTTGACCTTGTGACCTCCAAATCTAATGAGACTACTATGAGACTTCCATATGCATACATGAGCCAAGTTTGGAGATGAACCGTCACAGAGTTGTTAAGTTATCACAAGAACAAGCAATTTTCATGTATTTAATGACCTCTATGACCTCTGACATTTAATCTTGAGATCAAAAA
The DNA here is from genome assembly GCA_029962745.1 of Echinometra lucunter. NCBI lineage: Eukaryota > Metazoa > Echinodermata > Echinoidea > Camarodonta > Echinometridae > Echinometra > Echinometra lucunter. The sequence continues at coordinate 147,941 of CM057151.1, forward strand.
ATCTAATCACATCATTGCCCCTCCCATATGCAGTGGCGGCACCAGGGGGGGGGATGGGGGGCATTTGCCCCCCACTCAGAAGCTTTGCCCCCCCCAGAAATTTTGAGGACTGAAAAGAAAAATTATACAGTAATTTGTATTAATAAGTAGATGTTGTCATAAGCATCATATTCAAGCTGTGAAGTGCTCTAAAATACCATTTTCCGCTCTTCAAAACTTGAAAATGTTCTCACTCAGTCGCTGTTGGCTTCCTCGCACACTATTAGTTTGTAATGTAAATGTTCAGTTCATGATCTAGTTTTGATCAATATTTTTGCTCCATTGAGCAGTACCTGATTTTACAAAAATTTCTCTCTATATCAAGTGTAACAGAAAAATGGGGAGGGGGGATGGGGGATATAAATTATTCCCCCATTTTTTAGAGGGGGGATGGTGTGTACAAATATCCCCCTCACTTTTTAAGGAGGAAAATATATTTGATTTATCAGTTAGTAAAAATTTTGAATATCTATCATAAACAACCATCATATTTTAGAATTTCTCTTTGAAAATGTGATTGAAAACCAAAAAAGGGGTTATTTTTGGCTCGCTCGCTCGTCATATTTTATAATTTTTCTAAAATGCGATTAAAGACAAGAAAAGTGGCCATTTTTGGCTTGCTTGCTTGTCATATTTCAGAATATATTTATTTGAAAATGCGATTAAAAACCAAAAAAACGATTATTTTTTGTTCGCTCGCTTTGCTCGCTCGAAAAATTCATATCAAAATGTGTGTAAGAGGGAAAAAAAAAATTGCCCAAAAATTCAATCATCCCCCCCCCCCCACTCCTAAAAGTGGATTTACGCCGGCGAATAAAATTCCCCTTCACGCTTGATTTTTCCATACACGCAAAAAAATATTGACTGCCCCTGCCCCCCCCCTCCAACATTTTCTTTTGCCCTCCATTTGCCCCCCCCCCCCACTTTAACAATCCTGGTGCCACCATTGCCCATATGCATAGATATGCGAAGTATGAAGCTGCTCCGTCAAATGGTTGTTGAGTTATCACGAGAACGGACCATTTCTATGTACATAATGACCTCTATGACCTTTGACCTTTGACCTTGAGACCCCAAACTCTAATTAGAACATTGTCCCTCCTATATGCATACATGAATCAAGTTTGAAGTTGATCCATCAAATGGTTGTTAAGTTATCACGAGAATGCACCATTTCTATGTACATGTACATAATTACCTCTATGACCTTTGACCTTTGCCCTTGAGACCCAAAAATCTAATCAGATCATTTTCCCTCCCATATGCATACATGTGCCAAGTTTGGGGTTGATCGGTCAAATGGTTGTTGAGTTATGGTGAAAACGATCCATTTCTATGTACATAATGACCTCTATGACCTTTGACCTTTGACCCTGTGACCCCAAAATCTAATCAGATCATTGTCCCTTCCATGTGCATACATGAGCCAAGTTTGAAGCCAATCTGTCAAATGGTTCTTAAGTTATCGCGAGAACGAAAACGGAACGGACGGACGGACGTATGACCCGAAAACCTAATGCCTCAGGCAACCACCTATGGTGGGTGGAAGCATAAAAATGATGCTGTAGTTTTACATTCTTCAATATAATAATTTTCACGATTGCTAGTGTTATAACCATGCATTTCTGTCTTACATTTAATCATAGTGGCAAAATTATATGGCAGTTTGTTCTGTTTATGTCGAAAAACTATTAATGCAATACAATAAATTGATAAATTTAAATCAATAGACAGTAGTGGTAATATCAATCTACACATTTTGCTGTCCAGGAAAATGTTATGTACGAGCCATTCTATCATAATGTGAAAGAACTGTCAAAAAGTTACTCTGAATGGTTGAATATGTTATAAATATGAACAATCTTTGCAGTTTTGTTTGCATCAAAGTTATGATAAGTTGTCTAAATCTTGCTGAAAACCACAAACGAAAGCAGTGGCATTTTTTGCTTCTGAGAACGTTCTTAAATTACAATTGTATAATTATGACTTACCATGTGATTACAGCCACCATTCTTCTCAATGCAAATGTTGCACTTTGGACACTGGAATACAATTAAGAGAGTAAGAGAAAATGAATAGAACACAGAAATAGAGTAACTCTATACCATTACCAGATCTCCCAACATTTGATGTTAAAAATTAAGTATACTTTCCCTCAAAATTCAGGGGGTTTTTAATGAAAATTCAGAATAGGGCATATAATATGATTTTAGTCGAAATATCAACCCCAAATGTGGAAATTCATGTTCTTGGGTTACATTTGCATACATAGTAAATTATACTCACCTTTAAATGTAGCTCATTACAGAAGTCTGCTTTAAAATATTTCTTTAAAAATTATTCTATATGCAGCCATGTTGTTCACAAAATATATTCTTTGAGTGGTAATCCAAATAAACTCGGATAAAAATGCACTGTAAAGCTGCTGTACAATATCACGTAGTTTTTCTGCAAAATTGTTGAAAGTGCATGAAAATCCACCTATCGAGTAGAATCCAACATAAACTGTTAAACTGCAAAGAAACTTCGATGAAATGCATGATACAGCTGCTTGTACAAAAGTCATTTCACTGTGACATCACCATGTAAATCGGTTACACATGGTTTACAGTGAAGTGCTGTGTATATACAAGCAGCATCTCTACAATACATAAACACATACACAATAGCACCGCTTGTGCATGCACCCATCTCGCGCATGATACAGTATGTGTATAATGGCAAATCAGTGCTTGTTCTGGTAATGCACTATTCAACCAGCGCTGGAAGATTCTTGCTGGTTTACTATTGCACATACACATGCATGATCATGGAAATATAAAACTTGCAGGAAATTTGGGGTAAAAATCGAAATGGTTGAAAAATAATAAAAAAGCAGAAATTTTCCACTAAAAGCGGGATGGTTGGGAAGTTTGCATTAGGATAAAACAGTGGGCTGATAGGGCTGATTTCAATATTACGTATGTTAGTGTCCTTCTAGGGGTCAAAAAGTTTTGTCAACACTTTTGAATGAGAAATAACTCAAAAGTTACAACTCCTTATATGCTATTAAACTTTGCTTATTTCAAATTTGAAGTGCATTATTAGAAGAAAGTTCACTTTAAATAAATAATATTAATAGAAAACAGCAAGACAAAATTTCAATAAAATAAAAAGAAAATTTTATCCAGTTTAATGGTCACTGGGTGACCTTCCAACTGATTTTAATAAGTTCTTAGGTAAAAACTCACATCTTTGGTGTGTGCACTGATGTAGTTTGCGGTTTCAGAATCGTCGGCACATTTGGTTAACCACATCTTGATAGTCTCACATCCAGCAGGAGCATGGTAAGACTCACTACACTTGAAACTTGTGGGGGAAAATCAACACAAAAATAAAAATAGTTGGCTTTTATCTTACAAAAGAACATGAAATCAGACTGGTCATCTTGTGAATAGAAATCAGTTTAAGTATACCAAGCACTAAAAGATAATTAGCTCTATATCTTAGGGGTTCAACATCACTATACTATAATCAAAATCTGAGCTTCAAATATTACTTCTATGAAAAGACACTGCAAATTCAAATGCACTCTTTTGTTCCATGCAATGTATTTTCTAAGTTTCAAAGCTCTGGCCATCTACCCTGCCTTGATTTGCAATCTGAAAGGATCACTAGTTAAGAGAATTTTAGAGACTTCTGAGTGACATTTAGACGCGTCGATTCATTTTTCGGATTGGGGGGGCAAGACGACCAAGCGGAGATGAACCCACGGCTACTGATATATATATATGTATATATATATATATATATATATATGTCCATGTGTGTATGTACGTGTATATATATACACACACACACCCATATCTATATATATATATAGGACTATATCAACGTGAAGCATTTTCAGTTTGGGGAAATACGCATCTTGCTAGATTGCGAACCATCTAGCTTTTTTAATTTTGCGAGCGAGCGAAGCGAGCGATCAAAAAATAACAATTTCTTGTTATGAGAGAAGTGTTTAGTAATCAAAATACACTGTAGGCATATATGATACCTAATATATATATATGGTTACCTTGCTGCCAAATATGAACTCTATTTTTTCTTTAAGCATCTTGTATCTAGCTTTTACCAGCGAGAGTAGTGAGCGAGCTAACAAAAAAATATCTTGGTTTTTGTTTTAATCTAGGCCGTCATCTACTGAAAGTGTATCTATTTTTAGGTCAACTGGCCGCTCAATTTCTTGGAGTGATATCTTGTTTGGTTATATTACTTCCTATGAGTAGAAGAATAGTATATCAATAGACATAAACACGAGATAAAAATCAATTTCCTTTCATAAGAATAGTAATTATCATCGACATAAGTAAAGAAAGTTAAATGCGAGCGAGCGAAGCAAGCGCTTCCTAGTGTTCCATTTTCTTTCTTTTTCCTTGTTTTCTACTTTCATTTCACTTTTTTCCTTTCTTTTCCTTTCTTTTCTCTTTTTTTGTTGTTATTTTTCCTTTTTTTTTTCTGGTTCAGAAATTATTGGGGGGGGGGGGCAAAATGATATCTTTACCCCCCGAAATTTTCTTGGGGGGGGGAGGGCAACTGCCCCCCTGCCCCCCAGGATCGACGCCTCTGGTGACAGTGGACAAAAACCTGACCCTTAACCCTAGAAGGACTGGGGTGGGAGCATTATGTTATCAGAAATAACATATTCTGATTCAGTTCTAAGACAAATGCTCTAGGAACAACAGTTCCATGTTTAATGTCCTACACTAACAAGAAGTATTCCTCATGTGCTGAGATGTCATCAGTTTACAATACCTTAACCTACCAATTTACTTTTCTTTATGAGAATTATATATACATGAATGGTATTACAGTAGAAAAGATCTAAACATACCACCAAGAAGTTTTGCATCGTTGACAATCAACCCTCTTCCTTTTGACTTCCTCTGCATGTACAACCATAGTGCAATCAGCTCCAGGACAGAACCTGAACTTCCAGTGACTCTGCAGCAGACAAATTTATAGGCTTTATTCCTTCTGGAATGGATCAATCTTACAAAACAAAAGAACTACATCAAACAGGTGCGTGACAACTCAGTACAAATATCTACAAAGTACAACACTGCATTCCATTGACAGCCAGAGCTGATATTCCAAATGCAGACGTTTTATTTAAACTATTGATAATTGATAACTGACTGATATCATCTTTACGAAGCATAAATATTCGTATTCCATTGCATCGATGTGATATTTCATATTTCATTCATTACATCCGATACATTTTCAAATATAATACAAAAAATTGTACAGAAATTAGAAAAAGTATCATAAGAATTTACTTTACACAATATACATGATATAAATGAGATGTAATGGAAGTAATATCCTAATTCTAAAACCATAGCTAATAGTAGTAACTACGGAAATGTAGCATTTTTCATGTGAAGTCATATTACATACATACAATACCTTAATGTAATCCCTGAAGGCAAATTGTTCATATTTCTGCTTCATAATGTCTGACTTTAGGAGAGACAAGACAAATTCCTCTGGAGTTCTCATATGACACTCATTAGCCATGCACCGGATTTCTGAAGATGGTGTGAACGAAAGGAAGAAATCATAACAAAAGTAATTTACTTATGCACAGAATATCAATACATCAGTATATCAGAACAAAAGTGTTGGTTTTGCTTAATCTGGAAAATACATGTAAGGCTATGGTCACAAAGCCAAAAATCAGCCTGCTCGGCGGCCTGGCGGCGAGTTTTTAGCCAATTTCGCCCGGGACACCCACAGATTCCCCGCTGATCACCGGTCGGCCACCGAGCGATTTCTTAAAAATAGGCCAGTGGCAGGTGGGACATCGTGCCGGAAACGTTGGGTCATCATTCGGTCATTGCCCAGACACTGCTCGGAGAAAATCCCCCAATTTCGCCAAGTTTTTACCTAAATGGACCGGCAACCAACGGGAAAAATCAACAGGACATCGCCAGGACATCGCCCAGGCATCGCTGGGGCTTTAGAGTCTTCTCGACTTCTCCAAAAATCGTGGGGCGATGCCTAAATTCCAGCGGCACCCAAGCGGGCTGCAAAACGGTTGGTCGCCGCTTCCTTTTGTGACCATAGCCTAACAGGGTTACATACAGGAGCGAACCTATTCAACTGATATGCAATTTAAGTGAGAAAGCCTGAAAGACCAATGATGCATACTAACATACTGAAATGATCATTACTACTTTAATTACAATTTCCTTCGCAGTATTTCACTTTTTATCAAGCATTTTTATAAAACATTGTTTAACTCAATCAACAAGTACATGTCCTGCATTATACCCACTGCACTAGATGTTAGATGGTATGTGCAAGACTAGGCCAATTAAAAATGGTGAATATCCCCTAAACAACAGGGGAGTTTTTTTATTATGATGGCAATCATCCTGCATTTCCAATTGTCATAGTGTTTTAAAGAAGATTTTCCTCCTCGCAAGCCTAAGGATCATTTGAAAAACACATCCACTATTCTACCCTATCACATTTCTCACAGTTTAAAATCAATTTGAAAAAAACAAAACAAAACAAAACAAAAACAGAGTAGTTAGGTGTACCTATTGCAGTGCCATCGGTTATACGGAAGTTGAGATGCGTAATCCAGCAATCACAACAAAAGAAATGTCCACATGACAATGCCCTCAGTTCATCTTTGGTTTTGACTAAGGTGCAAACTGGACAAGTTGTTCTTGCTGGTAAGACCAATTCCTGCAATATCAAAAATCACATTCACTTTATACCACATTAAAGGTAGAATAAATGACTTTACTTGTACTGGTAAGTATATTAACACTGTAAAAGATGCAATATGCTTTCCACAACAAAATAAAGCAAAATACAATGGAAATATTGAATATATCTGTAACATCATACAAATTAAACAAAAGAAATTTCCCATATGCCCACTTTACACTGCAAGATTATTTTATCTTATCTTTCATATAGCTCTCCAAAAGATTTTACATCTACCCCCCAAAAACAAGAGTAATTTCTAATGAAAATAATATGAATGGGCATATCAAGATACACATGTTTAGCCTTAGACTAGGTGCTCTTGGGCCAGGAACCAGCTTTGTATATATAGCCTCTTAGAGTGGTTGTCAGATTTATCATCATACTATAATCATTAAGTAATCAGTCCTGTTTATGTACTAGGTATACAATCGCTGGAACAAGATGGCCTAAATTCATATAAGAGATTTATATTCAAACAATGATTTAAACTTTCATTAGCGTATTACACGCATGTCTTCTTGCCCAATGGGCAGATAGTCATGCACTTATATGCACTTACCTATGCTTATTTTATTTCATGGCAAATCTTTAAAAGCATTAGCTAACTTTGTGAGCAGCTGATTTCAAAAATTCTCAAACTAAGATGAAACATGTGTATGAGTACTTGTATAATTACTCAAAAACCCTGAAACCAACCATAATTTGGAATGAAAACTGTTAGTAAGACGCAAACTGCGATTTCATTATTTTTGGTCTAAGAGAACAATAAATAAGAGGACCATTTCGCTCGAGTTAAAAAAAACGTAATATGCCTCCTTCCGTGTGATACGACAATACACACAGTACCGTCTGGTGAGCCATGTGCACATGCGCTCTCCTTACATCTAGCCTGTGCAAAGGACCCTTATATATTTTTCAAACATTGGTTCACAATTTTAATATTCAAAAATACTTCCTGTGGATATTATACTTTGAAACTCAGACTAGTATTTCACACTATAACCCTTATGTTTATCCCATTTTCAAGTAGCAAAATGATTTTTTTTTTTTTTTAAATTATGACAATGTTAACCAATGCCTTGAAACCAAGATTTAAAATAAACCTCATTCATGACTTTGTGCCAGTGTCTTTTGAAATGTGTTACCCCAGTACCAGCGTTAACACCCTTCTGGCTTTCAAAAGATGATAGGGGTGTAAATACTTCTTTCATTACAATAACACAATTAATATATTTTCAAACACTGAATGAATACATATATATATATATATATACCTGAGGTAGAGGAGCGATGAAACTTTTATCAGCTCTTGGAAGGATGCCTGTCTCAACAAGGATGTTTGCAATGTCTTGATCAGTTCTGAAAAGGAAACAATATTACATCATTTAACCAGCTACTTCCTTGCTTTGCTTTCTTACCTTTCCTGTACATCTTATGTAGACAAAAAATTACCCGAAGTGGACAAAAGAAACAATATACAAGCAATCTGTCTTTGCCCAGTATTACAGTAGTGAACTTGAGATTCACTGTGTCTTTGCAAGCACTCCATGCAAGTGTCTGTATCATGGCATGGTCATGTCTTAACCTGTTGAATACTAAGCTTGAAATAACTCAGGCTAGGGTCAAGGAAAAAAGTGTTATACAGACATCAAAAATCATATGAAAATGATATTACTCAACACTCAAATGAGTGACTGGCTGCTTGGATATTATTTAAGTGTCAGTCAGTTTTTCTAATTGAACATTTTTATTTTAAGGAAATAGACTTCTATTCATATTCGGAAACCTTGTAACTGTAATGCGCTTTGGTATTATGCACTGTACTGCATAATACTGAAGTTTAACCTTTTTTATGAAGATCTAAAACAATACACCTCCTTTTTTAAGCAAGGAAGTTTCTGCATAGTAAGGTTTAGGCTGAAGCAGCAGCAGCGAAATGTCTGTATGACCTAATAATAATGATACCTCTTCTGAACCTCAGCTAGGTCCCAGTGATGTGCCACGAGTAGAGCTCTTGCAACTCTTGGCTGAACCTGTATTATAACACAGAATAAAATGATAATGATAATGGTTATGCTCTGTAAAAAAAAAATAAATAAATATTGCATTGTATTGCAGCCCAACAGCTGAATTGAATAATACTTCTTACAGTTAGCAAAAGAAATACATTTGATATACAACAAGGAATTCAACATAATATTCGCAACAATAAAGAAAAAATCTATACTCAAAATACAATCTTCAAATAACAAGGACCCTATATACAGATTAAATCTTGGTAAAGTCCTATGTTAAAGTTTACCTGTAAGGCGATGTCAGCACATACACAGTCTTGGAATATAAGGATCTAAATGTATAAGACTGTAACAATTCTCTTCCCTTTTATGATGACATACAAAGTTTTCCTTACAGTCATCTCAAAAATCATGTACAGGTTTTCGGTCAAAATTACAACAAAAAAAGCAGATCAAGCTCAATATCCCATAACGTGATAAAGTAAGGTCACTTAGCACATTTCTTTTAAAGTGTATCCTCATCTTAATAGTCACCACACACATTTTTAAGGTTATTGCACGCACAATACGAGTGACTGACCTTGAGATTTTGACAAGCAATGTCAACTTCTTGCTTGAGTATATTCTTTGCTCCATCAATGTCTACACACTTATATTCAAAGGCCTCTGGGTCTGGTTCTCTCTGCTCACTAAATACAGGATCATCTATCATACCTTGATGATCATAATAATCATCATACATTCCATCATCATCATCATCATCATCCTCTTCATATTCATCATAACTGTCATCAGCTTCTGCCATTGGATTGATCACTTTGAAGCACCAGGAGTGAAGATAAGTTCAGGAGAGCTTCGACTTCAAGCAATCTTGTCTGTAGGTAGGAATATCTGTAGAGCAGAAGAAAATTAGAGTGTGTATAAACCACACAAATATATACAACTCTAGATTCCAATGACAATAACATTTACAACTTCAAAAGTATTACATATTTTATTGCAATACTGTAACAGTGGAAACTTTGGGCAATTAATTTTTCATGCTCAGCGGAGTTAAAAACAATCGCGCATCTTCGTAGACATGATACCGTAACTGTATTCACGTGCAAAATAACACAGTTTTATTTTCACACAAGTGTCTACCACTCGAAATGCATGAAAATTTCCACACTGCGAAATACTCTATGTTTACAGTAGTCTGTAGTCTACTGGCATCTTTATTGCTTCCACGGGACTGTTAACCTTTAACAATAATTTTACTTCTGACTGGTGCAGGTCTATGTTTAAAATACTTAACCTGGCATGATTTGGGTAAATGGTTCAGGGGCTATTCAGACCTCACTAATATTAATGATAATAACATGTGTATTCAAAGTTACAGTAGATAACGCACTGCAGATCAGATTATATGTGTGCGCATGCGCACGCATATGTGGGGGGGGGGGGGGTGGTGTGTGTGTGTGCAGCTTAACACCCATCCTAGTTGAAAACATCAGAAAATTGATTATTCCTACTCCTACTAGGACCATCGACCAAGACACAGAGATCAATACAAATGTAAAAGAATAAAAGTTGTCACTGCCCCTCATATCATGTACAGTTTTGAATTTGTTTTAAGAGTCTAATTTGACACAACTTGTCACAGACACATGAGCCTACTATGAATCTGCTGCACCATGCACCACTAAGAGTTCTGCCAGTCTTCACATGGGCAAATGGCAGAGCTCTTACGCTATTCGTGAAGTATCAGAATAAAAACATGAAAAGCTACACAGTATGGAAGTGTATCCTATTACCAAACACTTTTTATAGATTCAGTAATATCAAATACAATATTCTCTAAATATTTATCAAACTTCCACCTTGAATACTCCAAAACATAGCAGCCAGGGCTGCGTTTCACGAAACCGTCATACGTCTAAGTTCATGGACATCCCATTGAAACGCGTGTTAACTCTACAACACATGTTTCAATGGGATGTCCAAGAAGTTAGACTTAAGATGGTTTCATGAAATACAGCCCTGAATCACAGAAGAGCAGCTTGTCACACTTCCACCACACCCCTTCTCCGAAATCTGCACTGGCTCCCAATTAGCAAATGGATTCACTTCAAGATTCTCCTGCTCACATACAGGTCTCTCTCTGGCTAAATTCCCTCTTATCTCTCTGAACTCATTCATACCTACACACCTTTCCATGCTCTCAGATCTCACAGTCAACATCTTCTCCAAGTTCCTCGTCATAATATAGTTTTACTGCCCCGTAGCTCCTTTGCTTTCAATGCTCCAACCCTTTGGAACTTTCTCCTGCTCACCATCTGCACCGCACCAACTCTACAGACCTTCAAGCCGTTACTTAAAACGTATCTATTCAAGACTTGATTACAATGTAATTTTGTTACATATAGAATAAAATTGTTCCACATTTTCTGTATGATAATTTAACAATTTTAAGTTTTTAATTAATTTCACTAGTATTTTCATAATAAAATTTCATATGTAAATAAAATCAAATGTAATCATAACACAGTAGTTTTAAGTCAATTCATGTAATGCGCATAGATACACTATGTATTAATTATGCGCTATAAAAGTATGATTTATTATTATTATTACTCAAATACCTACAGAAAATGAAGATGTAAACATTTTTCAAAGAAAGTCGTCTTTGATCCAATATCACCTTCCAATCGCACCCCTCTCCGCATATGCGACAGGGTTGGTAATTTCCCAGGAAATACTGGGAAATACTGGAAAATACCAGGAAATACATGGTCAATACATGGGCAGTACACCTGAACATGTAGTATACTCCCACGTTGTGTGCCTTCTCATGTTGTGTACCCCAACAGATGATTGCAAATGCTAATTGGAACAAGTTTGCATGCAATGTGTCAGGAATCTCTTTAAAGTTATGTTACACAATCATGGCGGTTGGCTTTATTTGATGTCTTTTTTGTTTGTTTGTAAAATCAAACGCCACACTGGACGGCTTTAATTTCATGAAGAGTCTGGACAAAGGACCCCCTGTCCTAACATTAGACATGAATTAACAGTTATACCCATACCGTGAATGTGACTAAAGCTTATCTTCTGATTAGACTTCAAATGTTTGATGTTGATAGTTTCCATAACTCATTGGTTTGTTAAGACACAAATTGTTTCTTATACAGTAAATCAGTGGCGTTTAGTTCACATTTTAATATGAAATTCAATTCTAGTACACCAGTTTCTTCTACTAATCCATCATCACTAGGTGGTTGATCTTGTCCTTTCTCATTATTATAAACCTTTTGCTGCAATTTACTGATGAAGAATATTTGTCTTTGGAGTATTTTGCAGCAGTCCCCAGTATTTCCCAGACATTGCTTTAACACAGTCCAGAATCCTTAGCTTACCCATTTATTATCTGAAGCAGTTATATGATCCCCTAACATGAAAAGGTAATCTTTTACATTGCTCTCTGTGTTTAATCTTGCCCTTTTCTCAGTAATGTGAACATTTTGGCCCAATTTACTGGTGAAAAATATTTTCTTTGAGTTGTTTCCCAGTATTTACCAGTCACTGCTTAGACACAGCCCAAAACCCATATATTGTACCCATATATGCACAGCAGTTGTATGATCCCCTACCATGAAGAAGTCACCTTTTCTTTGCTCTAGTCTAGGTGTTTAATCACGCCTTTTTCTCTATGATGTATACAATTAAATGCAATTTACTGCTGGAAAATGTTGTTTTGTCAGTATTTCCCAGTATTTCCCAGTATTTCCCAGTATTTCCTGTTTTTGTCCAAATTTGCTTAGTGGTATTTACCGGTAAATACCGGTATTTACCGCCCTGGTATTTACCGGTCAACCCTAATATGCGGCGGGTTTTTTTGGTGAACTGAAAATGGAATTGTATTCCCGAAGGTGCATTTCCTATGGGAAAAAGTTGGACAATGGGAAAATCGACAATCAGCAAGTTTGACCATTTTTTGCTTTTTGAGAAACAATAATATTATTACAAAGTGTTTTTGCCTCGTTTCTGTCATCTTCCTTTTGAAATTTCCTGTGGGAGAATGTTGTTGCATAGACATAGTTCTAAGCGTAGTAGACCGAAGTGTTCTGTCTCTAACAGTCGTCATTAGCCTCGTATTTTGGTAGGGTCGGCACTCCTCCTTTTAGAGACAGAAGCGCCCCAGTGCGTTGTGCATGCAATCTCATTGTCGTGGGCATGACAATGAAAAACTACCCAAATCAGCGATTTTCCCCCTTTATTCATGAATATAAAAATATCATTATACACTACAGAGTAGACCTATACAATGTAGCTTACCGATTTTATGTTTGATTCCTTTTAACTCTCCATTTTCAGGTAAATCCAGGGTCCTAACGTTAGGTCCTCTCGGTTGAAAATCTTGCAGCAGCCAACCTCTATCTCTGTTTGCCTCCGCGCTTTTCACAGGGAGATCAGCGAATTCGCTACTCCTTGCATTTCAACCGGCCGTATTCAAACGATCGATCGCGTACGTTTGGCCATATACGTACGAACGATGTTTTTGTTGTTGTTTCGTATTGGTCGCTCGTTAATACGGTTGAAATGCGAGTCGCAAATTCGCTGATCTCCCTGCGAAAAGCACGGAGGCGAACAGAGATAGAGGTTGGCTGCTGCAAGATTTTCAACCGAGAGGACCTAACGTTAGGACCCTGGATTTACCTGAAAATGGACAGTTAAAAGGAATCAAACATAAAATCGGTAAGCTACAATGGGTGATTTCAAGTTCGGTGTGCGGTGTTGGTGTTGAGAGCGTGGAAAGGCTGCTGAACCGAGCTCCAACACCGTCGGTCAGTTTAGAGCTATGGTTTAGAGGGACGATACCGCTCTAATCCGATCACCTTATCGATAGCTCAACACCGAGTGACGTCATACGCTATAGCGAAAAATCTCGACGATAAAATCATTTCCCCTCAGAATTTCTAATAAATCTACATCTTATTGAATTCGAATTGCATAATCATTTGAAGAATCCAAGAGGAAAATTATCACTCTTCCAAGGAAAATATATGGTTTTGATTATTCCAAGTTGTTTTGACTGCGAAATGGGTTTAACCACCAACATGTCACGAGTGGCCGTAGCAAAAAGTGCCGCCTGCTCCGCGAGGGACAAGAAGCAATAACATGTATGATTACAACACCAACACCAACACCGTGCTTGAAATCATGAATTTCCTAATCCCTAGGGGCTGGTGTTGGTGAATGGGGAAATTACATGGAAATCGTCAACACGAACCGTGATACTCGGTTCAGCAGACGACATTCAACACCAGAAAGCAACACTGACTACCGGAAATACGTCAAATCTTGCGAGGTCAATCCCAACACCAGCCTGATTTCAAGTTCGGTGTTAAGGCTGGTGTTGGTGTTCTCACAACACCAACACCAGCCTCCAACACCGTACTTGAAATCACCCAATGTATAGGTCTACTCTGTAGTGTATAATGATATTTTTATATTCATGAATAAAGGGGGAAAATCACTGATTTGAGGTAGTTTTTCATTGTCGTGCCAACGACAATGAGATTGCATGCACAACGCACTGGGGCACTTCTGTCTCTAAAAAGGAGGAGTGCCGACTCTACCAAAATACGAGGCTAACGACGACTGTTAGAGGCAGAACACTTCGGTCTATAAGCGTAGGAAATTAATTTTGGACTCATAAATGCGCGTGTCCGGTGAAACAATGCTGTTTGGTAATACACTATACCAGTACCACTGGCACTACCAGGAAGCGATCCAGCCTACCAATGCCTAACTTAGCAGCCCTAAGGCTAAGCTACTCTTAGCCATCTTGAACCTTGAAGTCGAAGAGGAAGCAGTAAAGTTAGATCTAACATAGAAACATATCGCTAGGCCTACATCATTACATATAGTTTGAGGCATAATTGATACTGGTATGTCTGCAGTGAGAATCTTTCGGCAATCTTTCTTATCCAGTAATGGCAGAATGAGCACAACTCACTGCCATGGGCATGACATGACATTGTTGTCATACTCATAGTCATATGCTTGTTGTATTGTAATGTTGTTGCCTGATCGCGTAGCAGATAATGCTGTCTATTACTACCGTGCATATTGCATGTAACGTACGGTGCCAATTAAACTCCAGTGTTAATTTTTCATCTTAAAAATATTCAACAGCCAGATCAAGCATACCGTACAATTCAGCAAAGAAGGCATTCAATAGGTAAAATGAAAGAGAAATAAAGCGAAATTTGGAGATATATAAAACATACCCAAGCCGCAGCAGAGTTGACTCGCTTAAACCAAAATTGTCGGATATCCTGCCTGCCTGATTGTGTGTTTGTGAAGTTATCACTGTAAGAATAGGACGTGCGTGATACGTACGTGAACGTACGTCGCGTCGACGCGATCGCGTGCGATCTAGAGATCGAGAGATCCTACGCATGCACGCACGAGATAGGGTTGACCCGAGTGCTGACTCGTCTCGACTATACGGCATCTATATTAACAACTTTATATTCTTGAGTCCATCTTTCTTTCTATTAATTTCTTTGTGTCTTTCCTTCCGTCTTCCTCTCTTCGTCTTCTTCTTCTTCTCCTCCTTCTCCTTCTTCTTCCTTCTTCATTTTCTTCAAATATACTTTCTTTTTCAAGACATGTAAGTCATCAAGGGCCTGCCAAATATCCCCCCCCCCCGTACAAATGTGGTAGTACTTAGGCTCCTTCATATTTTCCTACTCCCTAATCAATTTTTCTTCTTTCCCCCCCCCCCCCCCTGACCGAAATCATGGGATTTTCTTTTTCTTTTATAAGCCTATATATATATTGTAATAGGCCTATCAGTTCAGTTTCAGTTCAGTTTACTTTATTCACTGTTTTCAATCAATCATCTTTTTTTTGGGGGGGGGTTCCTATTTGACACCATAATAATAAGTATACCCCACAGAAATATAAGACATGTTATATTTCTGTATACCCTAAATGGACCCACGAATTTTCAGGTGTATCGACCCTCACAAGGGCCGCGGAACGTTTTGGAGGGGGGGGGGCTGATACCCAAACAGCCGAAGTATAGGCATCCATGGGTGTCGATTTGTGTTCATGATTGGGGATGATCATTGATGCCGAATATCCTCGGCGAGGGAGCAAAGCGACCAAGCGTGGAAAGGGTGTGGGGTTTAAACATGAAGGATCGACTATAAGCGAAGTCTAATTCTAAGTCTAATCTAGATATCCAATTAACCAGACAAGAAAATATTTTCAAACAATGTCACAGAGGTATAGATATAGTAACATATATTTTATTTTATCTTATCGATATCTTCCTTTCTCCTATTTGGTATGATAGGAGTAGGCTATTGATCACAGGCCAATATCTCCTACAAATTCTTCTGTTTTAGGTCTTATTGCCGTTCGACTCCTTGCAGTTATATATATTTTATGACTAGAAGAATACTATAACATTAGATAGAAACACAGGATGCAAACCAATTTTCTTTCGTAAGAACAGTAATATAATATAATATTAGGTAGAGAGACTAGGTTCATACCAATTTCATGTCATAAAGATAGTATTAAAACCTGCATTGGTTGAAATATCCAAAATGCGAGAGAGTGAAGAGAGCGAGTGCTCGGATGGGGGGGGGGGGCAAGACGACCAAGCGGAGATGAACCCACGGCTACTGTTATATACGTGTATGTATTATATATATATATATATATATATAAGAATCAGAGTTGGTAGTAGAATGCCATAAAAAATAAAATCATAGATTTTAAAAGAAAACGGAGCATAGCTCTCAAAAATGAATATATGTATGTATAGGCCTATATCAACGTGAAGCATTTTCAGTTTGGGGAAATACGCATCTTGCTAGATTGTTAACCACCTAGCTTTTTTTAATTTTGCGAGCGAGCGAAGCGAGCAAGCAAAAAATAACAAATTTCTTGTTATGAGAGAAGTGTTTAGTAATCAAAATACATTGTAGGCATATAATTATGATACCTAATATATATATATATGGTTACCTCGCTGCCAAATATGAACTCTATTTTTTCAAATCGCTGGTCCATCGTTGCTGCCCCCAAACCCCTCTGTTTTTTAATCTTGCGAGCGAGAAAGCACACAGTGTTTTTGATGGTAGAGGTAGTAACCCCTTCGGCAAATTACACTGTGAGCCCATGAAACATCTACATTATCTATTCGGTCTCATCTCACTTACTGAATTCGTTTGTTTTTCAAAACCATTAATTTCAAACGAGCGAGCGCAGCGAGCGAGGAAAAATATACCCAGTATGATAGAAGTGTTATTTCGTCATCATATATAATAATGTGATGATAATGTGTATGCGCTATACAAGAATTATTATTATCATTATTATCATCAGAATACACTATAAACCTGCCATACCTGTGAGATATCTAAATAATACATCCGATCACCTAGTGTATGCCGAATATGACACTGTTTTACCTACCTCGCTTGCAGTCCGAATCCATTCTTTTTCTACCATAGCGAGCAAAGTCAACGACCGATCCCGGCAAAATTATATGGATTCGTCCCCCAAAATTTATCAACTACCTTGCTCCCCATATATAATGATATTTTGGAATCTCGCTGCTATGATAAACTACTTGCTGCCCGCAGTCATCTTGCATCTAGCTTTTACCAGCGAGAGTAATGAGCGAGCTAATGAAAAATATGTTTGTTTGTTTTTTTTTTTAATCTAGGCCGTTATCTCCTGAAAGTGTATCTATTTTTAGGTCAACTGGCCGCTCGATTTGTTGGAGTGATATCTTGTTTGGTTATATTACTTCCTACGAGTAGAAGAATAGTATAACATTAGATAGAAACACGAGATAAAAATCAATTTCCTTTCATAAGAATAGTAATTATCATTGGCATAAGTAAAGAAAGTTAAATGCGAGCGAGCGAAGCGAGCGAGCGCTTCCCAGTGTCCCATTTTCTTTCTTTTTTCTTGTTTTCTACTTTCATTTCACTTCTTTCCTTCCTTTTCCTTTCTTTTCTCTTTCTTTTTTATTTTTCCTTTTTTCTTTTTTTTCTGATCCGGAAATTATTGGGGGGGGGGCAAAATGATATCTTTGCCTCCCCGAAATTTTCTTTAGGGGCAACTGCCCCCCTCCCCAGGATCGACGCCTCTGCTCCTAGGTTTTTCTTTTTATTTTCTTTTTTTCCCTTTACTCCTGTTTCCCCTTTTCCCCTTTCTTTTAATTTGTTTTAGGGGATTAACAGGGGGCCACGTAATTTTTGATGGTGAATTAATGGGGGATGATAATATAGGCATACCCCCACCAAAAATTGGGAGATAAATCTCCCATTCCCCCCCCCCCCCCATCGACACCAATGGCAGTGGGGCACCGCCCCGCGGGTTAGGGGGTTCCGCCCCTTAACCCCCTTCTATGGTTTTGCAAGCCTATGAAATGAGCAATTTACAATTTAGATGACAAGTTTTTACAACTGATATTTTCATTAGCCGAAATTGTGCTGGGGGGGGGGGGCTGCAGCCCAGCCCCCCGCTTCCGCGGCCCATGCCTCATCATGAACTCCCCTTTTATTTTCACACGCGCATGTACAGTGGTTTTTATGTTGTTGTTGTTGTTGTTGCTGTCGTTTTTTGTTCCTGTTGTTGTTTTGTTTGGGGATTTGTGTGTGCATGTGCCACTGCTTTTTTGTTTGTTTGTTTTTGTTTTGTATGGTTTTGTTTTGTTTTGTTTTGTTTTGTTTTGTTTTGTTTTGTTTTGTTTTGTTTTGTTTTGTTTTGTTTTGTTTTGTTTTGTTTTGTTTTGTTTTGTTTCGTTTTGTTTTTGCTTGCTCGCTCTTGTGAACAATTATATAAAAACAAGGCATACCAGGGAACTCTCCTTTAGGAATGGGCATGCTTGGCTTAAAGGAGAATGAAACCCTGAGGGAAAAAAATAGTTTTAATGAAAAGAAAGGATAGTGAGAAGCAATTTTTAAATAGTTTCATCAAAAACGGTGCACGAAATGAGAAAGTTATGAAAGAGTTTGAAAAGTCTCAATTTACTTTCTATGGCGATCCTCAAATTGGCAATGTTGCTTCAAAATAGCAGATTTAGGACAACTCTCAATATGTTTTGTACACAAAATTTCATATTTTTTCCATTATCTCTAGGAAGGTGCAGCTTGTCTCCTTCCTATAGCTCAAGGTATATGATAGGAAATTGTATTTGACACAACATAATGTTGAGTTCACAAAGATACAAGCAGCATCTTTAGAGAAAATGGAGAAAATATGAAATTTTATGTACAAAACACTGAGAGTTATCCTTCTAAACCTGCCATTTTGAAACAACGTTGCCAATTTGAGGATATCCATAGAAAGTAAATCGAGACTTTTCAAACTTTCATAACTTTCTCATTTCGTAACCATTTTTAAAGGAACTTTTTAAAAAATGCTTCTTTCTATCCTCTCTTTTCATTAAAAATTTAATTTCCCCAGGGCAGGGGCCGCGCGGAAATTTGCTTATGCTGGTTTGCACGCTCAGCCCCCCCCCCCCCCCCTCCCCCTTTAAAAAACGCTCCGCGGCTTTTGCGGTGTTTCATTCTCCTTTATTATGGGCATGACCTCTCAAGAAAGGGGCGCTGTCAGGGGCTCTATATGCCGCAACATAAATTTTCAGTGTTCCAAGCAACATTTAGAATATATTACGATTAATGTATTGATCATGAACTTGCTCTTGACACATATGCGTGGCTCTATATGATTTTATATTTTATTTTTTTCAACAACACATGCACACGTTGGTATCAATATATAGCACACCACTTCACGTCTCCAGTCAAGCGCCTTAAACCCTCTGCACTAGTATTCGTCGCAGATTCGTCGGCAGGTGCGCCACCTCTGTCGGGAACGAAGGGAAGGCAAATTATAGTAGAGGGAAGGAAAAGAAAAAGAAAACTGATAGAAGAGAAAACAGAAAGGAGAAAAAACGGAAAAGGAAAGAAACATGAAAGGAAAAAGAAAAGAAAAGAAGGAAAGAGACAGGAAAGAAGAGGGAATACAAAGAAATAGGAAGAATAATGGAAGGGCTCGCTCCTTTCACACACACACTCTCTCTCTCTCTCTCTCTCTCTCTCTCTCTCTCTCTCTCTCTCTCTCTCTCTCTCTCTCTCTCATTTTGAGTAGGCCCTATGCCGGTTATATCAGCAATCTTTAGTATCTTGTGTCTCTACTATGATACTATTCTTCTCCTCACAGGATGTTAATATTAACTGCAAGGAAGCATGCGAGAAGTTGACCTGAGATCGATGAATTTCCATTCTTCCCATAAAGAGAACACAAAATTCTGATAAAATGTACATGCACATTATAATGGAGTATGACACTAGAACCTGCCATATTAATTCCCTTTTCTTTCTCTCTCGCTCATAAAATAGAATTTTTCGGGAAGCAAGCTCTTAATTCTTGCAGCAAGCGCTTGTTTAAGCAGCAAGATGCTGATCAATTATTATATTTGAGCAAGGTGTCCAACTATCTTCTAATCCTGCAGGAAGGTATATATCTTGTGTATTTTGGTGACATATATCAACATTTAAACTAGACGAATCTTCGTGGTCGAACTTTATGCCTCCGCCATTACCAAATCAGAAATAAATGGCACTTCATGTTGATTTATTTTTATTTATACAATGACATCTTTGACCTTGTGACCCCCAAATCTAATGAGAGCATTGCCCTTTCCATATGCATACATGAGCCAAGTTTGTTGAACCGTCAAATGGTTACTAAGTTATCACAAGAACGAACCATTTCTACGTACATAATGACCTCTATGACCTTTGACCTTTGACCTTGAGACCCCAAAATCTAATCAGATCATTGGCCCTCCCATATGCATACCTGTGCCAAGTTTGAGTTTGATAGGTCAAATGGTTCTTAAGTTATCGTGAGAACGAGCCATTTTTATGTGTTTTATTATCTCTATGACCTTGACCTTGTGACCCCCCAAATCTAATCAGATCATTGTCCCTCCCATATGCATACCTGTGCCAAGTTTGAGGTTGATCTGTCAAATGGTTCTTAAGTTATCGCGAGAACGAGCCATTTTTATGTTTTATTACCTCTATGACCTTGACCTTTGACCTTGAGACCCCAAAATCTAATCAGATCATTGTCCCTCCATATGCATACCTGTGCCAAGTCTGAGGTTGATCTGTCAAATGGTTCTTAAGTTATCGTGAGAACAAGCCATTTTTATGTGTTTTATTACTGCTATGACCTTGACCTTTGACCTTGAGACTCCAAAATCTAATCAGATCATTGTCCCTCCCATATGCATACCTGTGCCAAGTTTGAAGTTGATCTGTCAAACGGTTCTTAAGTTATCGCGAGAACGAAAACGGGACAGACGGACGGACGGACGGACGACCCGAAAACATAATGCCTCCGGCAACCACCTACGGTGGGCAGAGGCATAAAAATAAAAGGTGTTTTTGTTGGCGGCTCGCTTCACTCACTCATTTTTAAAGATGATTTGTTTTGCACAGAAATTTCATCTCCAGGAACTTTCATTACTTGGTTATCTCTCAAAATGTGTATCAATGCTTATAATTTGCATGAATTACAATATCAAATAAAAAATAGAGATTTACATGAAAATTACAATGGATGTATGTTCTTTACCCGACTCTTCAGGTCCATGCATAAGCCGTGATTAGGTGATTAGGTCATAGCTGGGAGTCATCATGCCCCCCCCCCCCAGTCTTCAACATCTCAAAATTAGCCCAATCTTTTTAAAAATTAAATATCAAACTCAACATAAAACAATTCACAGATGGCAAACATATCATCCTTTAGTACAAGCAATAAATGAACGTTTTATTTAAAGAAAAATGTTTTCATAGGCCTACTTGTAATATTGGCCACATATCTAGAGCAATCTTGACAGTACAGATATACATTCAAATGGTATTGTCCTATGTACACATACATGGACATGAGTAAGAATATCCATTTAGTTTCCAATACATGATTACTGTTAAGTGAATCAATGTTTGTTTGAACATTCTTATGACCTGATCGTGCAGACTACCATGCCATGTTATACTCCAGCATGTATTTTCTTCAATATTAATTCATATCATACCATTAATGTACAATACATATATAAAATCATATATCACATTTGGATTTAATCATGAAACATTGGCCTAAAGGCTTTCTTACCCCAGGACACAAGTTACAGAGAAGTCTTCAAGAGGAGAATCCAAAGTTTAAAATCTAATTATTTGTTGTTGTTTTTTCAAGTTATTGAGAGCACAGTACTTTTTGTGGATATTTTGATTCAAAGCTTGATCAGATTAAACCCACATCTGTGAGATGAATATTCAGTGATCCTACCTTTCTAACTGATGAAACGAACAAGATGACATGTCTGATTTCACTGAAAATCAATTATTTTCTTTTTAATCATATCACAGTTCATGAACAAACATATATTCATTCCTACTAATTTTCAAAAAATTCTCATGAAGAGTAGCTTTTTTTACCACAGGTCCTCATAAATTTCTATCATGAATTTTAAAATCTAATTTAAGTGTTTATGGACTTTGCTGCTTAATCCATTTAATTTCAGTCTTTAAATATTTCACTGTTAAATGAGTTCTGCCATTTGAGGCTTTCATGTTACCACCATTAACAATGACTACTTGGGAA
Organism: Echinometra lucunter; assembly: GCA_029962745.1. Lineage (NCBI taxonomy): Eukaryota > Metazoa > Echinodermata > Echinoidea > Camarodonta > Echinometridae > Echinometra > Echinometra lucunter. Next base: position 170,464 of record CM057151.1, read on the forward strand.
TGATGATTTATGAATAAAATACAAAAATACATTTTTCTATTTATTTTGTACAAAAATCCAAAAATCATTTGCAATAGAACACCCAATTTTCATGAAAATAGTGTCAAAAGATGTGTTAGAGAAAAGCTATCACATCTCACATACAGTTTGGTGATGGCACACTAAATGCCCCCCCCCCCCCCCCCCTGCACATCTTTCTCAGTGTAAAAGGTAGTATAGTACAGTATTGGAAAAATATGACAACTAAAAAAACTAATTTTATTTACTTAACAATATTTTTAAATTACACCCATGAGGGAAGAACACAATTTATGGCAGTCAATCTGAAATGCTTGCATTTTTAGAACTCAAATAACTGTTGCTCTATAAGGATATAAGGTAGCTGTTTCACAGATAAATATGTTGTGTCATAGCTTATTCACAATATTAACAATAACGTCATAAATAAAATTATTTCTTACTTTAAGATTTAATGGTACGGAACAAGCTTCTATTTCGTGGGTTTCAATATTTAGGAAGGGAACCCTGCTGTCTGCACAAAGCTTCAAAATCAGTGAAGGAACAAGGCCACATCAAGATTTTAGAAAACAGCATTTTTTTATAATTAAGAACCAGAAATTAGACTAGAAATTACAGATATGCACATTATTTTCAAAAATATATATCTTGGTAATTACAGAATCAAAAATAATTATGGAGAGTAATTTAGGAGTAGGGTGATCCTATTAAACCTATGAACACTACAACATGAGGAAATCAATAAATTCCATTTCAAATTCTGCATTTCACCATTTTCAAAATTTCTCCATATTGTTTCTTATCACATCATATACATGTATTGTTATTTTATATACTTTTCTACAGAGACTTTCATCAGGATCAACAATGAGAAGAAACAGACGGAGCCATTGTTGGATACAAAATGCATCATTTTTATGCTGATCAAAGGTCACATACATTGTATGATTCTATCACAATAAAGCTAGTACTAACAGAACTGGTGTCAATAGAATTGCAGAATGTGAAAGAAGAAAATAGCAAAAACCCAAGCAGATTTTTCTTTCTGTATGGAACAATAAGTGCATTCTTAACAAAAACCCAAATATTCAAAAGGGCATTTTCACTCAGTTGGATAAAAAGAACATAAGTATTGAAGCAATTTTAAGTATAGTCCTTTAGGGCATTCTGAAATGCACACACCTTAGGTACAAAAGACAATATTCCAGTACATCATACTATGGACAATTTGTTGTAGAAAGATGTGAAAACAAAGATGCAATACATCATAAAGCCCGGTGCACACTATACGATCCGACTGCGACCCAATTTTTGAACAAATAGCATTTTGCATTAAATATGAAAGTTTAAACAAGTTAAATTCTTTTTTTTTTTTAAGTTTGACATAATGATAGGAAAATTAAAATCAAAATTTTGGTTAACTGCAAGCTTTGTGTTCGGAGTAAAGGCCAAATCGGCTTCAAATCTTCGCTGATCGCAAGATTGCTATGACGTCACTACGATTTGGAATATTGAATTCGCTTTTATTCCCACAGGGAGGCTCGCAATAGCCCGGAATTTCGATATTAGTGTTCATACGACTATTCAGAACTTTGATCATGAAGATTTTACATGTTTGAATGTTCGTATCAAATGCTATAACAATTTTTTCCAAATCGAATCGCAGTTGAATCGTGCAGAGTGTGCCGGGCTTAAGTAAGCCTACTTCAACCCTAAAAAGGCTGGGGGGGGGGTGGAATCCACCCCCCCCCAGACGTTTCGTGTGATATGTCCGCAACGCGCTTAGATGTCGCCACGACGCTGAATGATTTTTTTCTGTTGCATCTCGCGCATCTTTTGAGACCAAATTCGTGACATCCGGGTACGCAGTTCCGAAGTTATGCAATATTTTGTTCTCGCATGTCGGATCAAAAATTGCTCAAAAACATGATTTTATGTACAAATCCAATACAAATTGTGTTTTCAGCAAAAATTCATAAATGTATGATTATTTTTACTATTAATGATCAAAATCAATTAGTTTTAGTCTGGTTATGATCCAAATAGCATTGCCGACAAATTTTGTCGAAAAAAACAATAAAAAACAAAAAGTCAAAAAACAGAAATACATAAGAAATTTCAAAACAATGAAATACATAAGAAAATCAAATTTGATTCCAATTTTTTTTCATGTATACTTGTTAAAAACACTACAAAGAGTATTTACAACAAAAATAAGACTATTTGGAGCTTCATCTAGTGATTTATAGTAAAAAGTCTGATTTACGCATAAATTAGCATTTAATTACGAAATGAATTATTTCGTAAAATTTAACTGTGGATTTTGGTAGATGACGTCACGGGTGACGTGCTATTTTTGGTGCGATCCCGCTATCGACGGCCAAGATCTCAAGGGGGTGGAATCTGCCCCCCCCCCCCCCAGATATAGCATCGCTCAAAAAGCCCAGCCTGATTAGGGTTAAGCCATACCAGCAAAGGAAGAAATTGTGAACAGTGAACATTTTGTTCTAACATTGCACCAATTCTGATTACTATCGACTTAACATGTCATGTCCAAGGGCACCCTCGACCCAAGCTTTTGCTTTTAGAGGTGTGTCCTCCAATTATTTATGTAACTATGATGAATGTATATTTTTTGTCATATTTTGTTTAAAAATACATGTATATATCATCTTGTTGTTTTATTATCTTGTTTACTATTTGAATAATTGGAAGTAAATGTGTCTAAACTCGAACTTGAACTTCCCTGCAATAACTTCCTGAAGAGGGTCTGAAGTGTGACATCTTGTGTGTTTCAAAATGCCCCATGGGATTCATAGCAAGTTACATGTAGATATACCTTCAATATCTCCAGCTTGAAATGTTATTAACATCTGCTTGAAGTGTTATTAATTGTCCTTGCCATGCTCACAGGTAGATTCTTTACCAAGCTTTTGCAACAAGGATAACATTTCCACCAGAATAACATAGTGCAAATCTTACACACACACAGGTTGAAATGTTATCACATTTCTTTCCATAGATCCACTTCATAAATATCCACACTGTCAAACTGCTGTTACTAAATAAATACTTTTTTTCCCTTTCCAACATCACAGAAAGGCTAATATACATATCATTGCTTCAATGCTTATGCTTTAATCACAACTTTGCTCAAAGTTGCAAAGTTCCATTGGAATATTCCAATTTTTATGGTGTACTCACTTATGTACAATATCCTGCTGTGACTTTCAAAGGTCACTACAGAAAGTTGAATCCTGTTTTAATATTATGACACTTATGAACCAAGTGAAAATAAATATATTTTACCAAAGGCCATGAATTTGTACTCAACTGTGACTTAATAGCAACCTCCACCAAAAAAGGTGCACTGAAAAAAATAATATATACTTAAAAGAATTCATTTGATCCGACTCCTTTGAAATGAATACACTTTAGACTAATTTTCATACATAATCAGCAATGATCAATCAGGATATTTAAGAAATTAATTTGCACCTACAGACAAAAAATGATTTGCAGGTGAAAAGGTGAAAGTGGGAATTAATATACTGTATTTATTTCATTGTTGAATTTCTGAGTTCATTCTTTTTCAAGCATTTTTTTTTTTTTTTTATAAAATGAAATTTTGAATCCATGTTTTCTAACTTGCACTGACAAAAATAGAAGCAATTCCCCTCCTCACATGCTGATTACAAACTTTTCGATCCATTCATGCATTGCGGGATTAGTCTGATTATACCCCATTTTAGCACTTACCTTTCCTTCAAAATTATATGTATTACCTTTAAATCAGAACTAATAACCAACCCTAGGGTCAAACTTTGAATCAAATTCAAGTTTACAATAAGGATAATATGATTTAAAAAAAAAAAAAACATTTTTATGTTTTTGACAATATCTGTCTTTTCTTTTGTATACTGTCCTAAACCTTCATAAAAAGGAAGGTATCTTCCATTTATTTACCAGGCATAACAGTTGTAATAATGTATGAATGCTGTATGTGTGTAGCTTGTGTTCTCTAATTAATTGTATGCTATTAGCTGAACCCAGGTTATCCAAAAAATGCAGGGCCATCTTACATCAAACTGAATATTCATATACCTAGCAAAACAATCCCTTTCTGGACAAATATCATATGTTGAACATAATGATTCAATTATACTTACTCCAACATTCTTCACTGAAAAAATACAGAAACAACAAAAGTTATGACTCAATTCTCAATGATAGCATACCAGTATCAGTGGGCAAATGAATGTGTACAGCCAGCCACATTCACTTTTCTGTCGAAATGTTTTATAGGGGTACATCTCAGAAGATCAACTAATGATGTACAATATTATAGTATACCACCAGAAACTGTTACAACATGAACATGTTTAAAGTCACTTTCAAGGCAATGTTTCCATGGCATGAAACTTAGGTGAACCTGAATTACTGTGGCTCACAAATTTTCTGGTCTTTATCTGATATGTAAACTGGTTGATATGTGGGGCCTGTACACAAAGCACCATACTCTGTTAAACTCACAAATAATTTTACTCCATTAGAGCAGCACATAGCAAATACATGGAGTATTCATCAGATAAATCATGAACAAGATAAAAGTGACTAGAAAAAAAAATGATGGCAAGGTCTCATCGTTTGGTTTGTTGATTGAGATGTCTAGGGGCATCAGCAAACATGTACTTCAGCTTATAGGCTTCTGCTACCAGAAGGCTTATATCCTTGTTACCCCAGTTCTGGGTTGGCAGGTTCTGAAGGAAAAGCATTGTGCCCTGAAACATAAGCAGACCAAAAAGTAGACTTAGTTATCATTAGTGAAATAACAGTGCTGATCACCACAGTGAGGATGGAAAACTTTTTTGCATTTACACATGAAGCTGATACACAATTCTAGTTTTTACCATGTATACTAGGCACTAGAGGAACACATGGTAATGTACCAGAGGAAAAACATTTTCTAAAAGCATATTGTGACGAAACCGGGGACTAGTCTTTTTCTGCCCAGCAGCCAATCTTGTCAGGATGCCTGCTGCTGGTAGGCTACTAAGTCGGGCTTCTAAATTTCTGGTCGTAGGTCCGTTTGGCCGAAGTATACTGCCCCCAAATGACTTGACACCACTGTTTCTGGTTCTGTTCGGCACTACCAAAGAGTTTCAGGTCTGCAGTACACCATCAGACGACTACCAGCCTGCATGTAGATACACCATCAGATGGGTCTTGTCTGCTTGTGAACTACCACCAGACCACTACCAGGTCTGCAGTAGACAACCACACCACTAACAGATCCGACCAGACCACCAGTCTGATACCAGACGACCACTCTGCTACCTGACGTTCGCCCAGGTTCAGGACCAACCAAAAGGGCAACCCTAGTATCGTCTTTTGCTGGAGTGCAAAAGACCAAACACACTCAATTCTACCCATGGTCGTACCCTGAGACTAGAAGTCCATCCCAGGTTTAACAATGGGCAGATGTGCAAACAATCATTTTAATCATTTAGTTTGCACACATTTATTGGTTACAAAAACCGGACATAGCCTGAATCATGTACAGTGCAATGAGCTCAGTGAGCTACGGTACTCCTCCAGACACCTGCCAAAGTCCAAAGGTCCGCTGGTTGGGTTAGTTTTTTAGTTTAGAGGCGCTTATCACTTCTAAATTAGAATATTTGCGCCTAACTTCTAGTACTATTTATGCATTTATTATGTACACAATTTTTATGATTACAGATTTGCATAAGGCATACATGTACATAAAGCATAAACAAACAATAATTAATAACTACAGTTACCAATGCTCAATCTAGCTGAGTGATAGAGCAAATTAACGCGTTTACTCAGATCAATAATAATTCAAAACAAAAGAGCAAGTAAAACTCCTTGGTAAATGATCATTTGACCAAAACTGTCTAAAACATGCACAAGTGAATGCATGAAATGTATTACTACCACTGTCTGTTTAACTGGAATAACGCCATCTACGATGATGCTTACTGAAAATGAACTACATGTATAAGACAGATGATTTTCTTCATTCTAGACATAATTACACACAAAATGAATCCCATTTCATGACAATATATCAAGTCCTTGCAACAACAATAAAAATTCCAACTTTCAAGCTTTGAAAACATAATATCAGCTAAAGCAAAATCAAACTACTCATACAGGATCCCTTACAATGCATGCTAATTCCAAGTGAAACTATTCATACAGGATTGACACTGGATATAAACCATTAATCCCTCACAATGCATGCTGCTTCCAAGTGATACAGGATTGACACTGGATATAAACGATTAATCCCTCACAATGCATGCTGCTTCCAAGTGATACAGGATGGAAACTGGATATAAACCATTAATCCCTCACAATGCATGCTGCTTCCAAGTGATACAGGATGGACATTAGATATAAACCATTAATCCCTCACAATGCATGCTGCTTCCAAGTGATACAGGATGGACATTGGATATAAACCATTAATCCGTCACAATGCATGCTTCTTCCAAATGAAACTACTCATACAGGATGGACACTGGCTATAAACCATTAATCCCTCACAATGCATGATGCTTTCAAGTGATACAGGATGGACACTGGATATAAACCATTAATCCCTCACAATACATGCTGCTTCCAAGTGAAACTACTCATACAGGACGGACACTATCTATAAACCATTAATCCCTCACAACGCATGCTGCTTCCAAATGAAACTACTCATACTGGATGGACACTATCTATAAACCATTAATCCCTCACAATGCATGCTGTTTCCAACTGATTCATCTTGAAAAAAAACAACAACAGGGAGCGAGGGAGCGAGTTGGCTCAGTTGGTAAAGTGTCTGCCTTTCAATCCAAAAGACCAAGGGTTCGAGTCCAGCCAAGGCGGATGACTGAAGCCTACGTTGTGTGTTATCGTGCCCCTCCCGTTTCATAGACGCAGGCTATGCTACAGTGGAAAACACTCCGTCCCTCGGATAGGACGTTAAATGGAGGTCCCGTGTAAAGGAGAGTCACCACCTTTGCACATTAAAGATCCCACTGCACTATTCGTATAAGAGTAGGGGGAAACCCCGGTGTATGTGGTCCACCTGCACACCCCCAATCAGTGATATCGGGAGGAGAGACCTCAGGGTTACAGTGATTCAATTCGCTTTTCCCCTCCCAGGCACAGGTGACGCCAAATCAATCAATAACAATAAACAGAAAAGAACCAAACAGTATGCAATACTTGGTCTGCCTTTGCATCATTATCTGCTAGATCTTTGATTTATAAATGAATAAATGTGAGATTGGAGAGCTCAAATATAACAATTTAAGATCAACACACAAATAAAGAAGAGGAAAGTGTTACATAACAATGTATCGTATTGTTAACTAAAAAGTTAAAACTTTTAAAAGACTGAAGTTTCCACAGTTTAAAGTTGAAGGATGTCAAATTTTCTTGGACTAGGTTTTGTGAATTTCTGTTCATTAATTTTCTGAAAAATAATGCTCTGAATATTTAATTAAATTTTTGATTTTTTAAGAAAAAAATAATGAGGATCAAAAATCTGTGCATGTCAGTAATTACATTAATCAGAACATAACAATACCATTGTGCACTGCACCTGTCATTACTGTCAGTCTTTTGCTCTCCATTGTCACTTATTATTCATGACTCTGGGTTGAAGAGCAGCAGTTGAATTTCAACTGCAATGCACAATTTGCTATTGTCAGGCTATGAATTCATTACTGACACACAGTTTGTGGCCTCAAGTTTTCAAAAAAGGAAAATCTAATTAAATGTTCAGAGCATTACATTACCAAAATTAATGAAGAAAAAAAACATCCTCAAAGCTTACAGTGTGAAAACCTCAGTGTTTAACAAGTTGTAATTGTTGAGTCATTAATGATTCTAAGTGTCAAATGCTTTTTTGTTAACACCCAGTACATCAGCAATATAACAATGCTAAAACATGTCTTTTCCACAGTACATACTAGTGGCATAATGACTTCCCCTCTAGATTAAATGGTTTGTTAAGTATCAATCCTAATGTCTTACCTGGAAATCTCTTTCATTCATTATCCTAGAAGAGAACATTTCTAGCAGGGCTGCGCACACATAGAGATGGAACACTGCAAAGCCCTCTGGTTCACTCTAAATATTGGAAGGGAATAAAGGAAAGGATTGATGTAGATTAGTTTGGGAAGATTAACTACTATGAGATTTCAGCTACACATGCAGAGTCTCTCAGCTTAACCTAATGCTTAATCAAGGGCAAGGAGTGAGAGAATTCAATGGGTTCAGAAGTAAAACATTTTAAAACAGATCAACAAATTTATACACAGAATTTATTTCCTTGTTCTTCAGCCCAAATCATATATAAAAGTGGCAACATTTCAGTACATGTCATGAAAAACTAATTTCTCTAAAAAGCACAATGTACATTGCTATCTTGGTTCAGGTATTTAATACACATAGAAATGAAGCTCACAATTTTACACTCTTATCACTTTAGAAGCTGCCTTGTTTTCAATAGCAGACTATCTTGTAAAGAAAGAGAAAAAAAAAACACATTAATCTCTTTTTGAACAATTTCTGCAATTCATCTACTTTCCATCAAATCAACTTGTTTTTGAGCTAGATTAAATTTCAGTGGTAACAAAGTTTTTGCAAGAAATTTTCTATTCTCCTAAATCCATTTTTCTATGATTTGTATTTAGTAGCTGATTATACCAAATCATGTCCATATATAATACATATGCATTGTCTCACTACAAATATGTTCATTTTTTCATAATCCATCTTAATTCATTATCATGATACCTACCATGTAAGTATCCCAGAGACGTACAGTACATGACAGAGGAAACTCCCTCATAAGTAGATTATTCATCCAACGGAAGGCAAATTGCAGATAGTCTAGCTGGTTTTCCATCAGATACTTGTGTAGTGGAGCTGAATATAAAATATTTAAATGTGGCAATGCAGAATTTTCATATGTGAATAAAAAGAATTGTAGACAATTGAGACTTGAACCTTAACCCTTTGGCTACTGGAACCGGTTGACCCCTGTATTAAGTCTACAGGACTTAGAGAATTTAGTAGTCAGTGGGTTCAACTGATTCAAGTCAGGACTTGGAGAATTTAGTAGTCAGTGGGTTCAACTGATTCAAGTCAGGACTTGGAGAATTTAGTAGTCAGTGGATTCAACTGATTCAAGTCAGGACTTGGAGAAATTTAGTAGTCAGTGGGTTCAACTGATTCAAGTCAGGACTTGGAGAATTTAGTAGTCAGTGGGTTCAACTGATTCAAGTCAGGACTTGGAGAATTTAGTAGTCAATGGGATCAACTGATTCAAGTCAGGACTTGGAGAATTTAGTAGTCAATGGGTTCAACTGATTCAAGTCAGCTAACATGATATTAAAATTATCTCTGTAACATTACACATGAAGTATACTCCACAACTATTTTTCAAACTTCATCACATTATGTGACCTAATTGAATTGAAATAAATTCAACCAGTGGATAAGTATTTGATAAGTGTTGCTTACCATTGATCCTATGTATCAGTTCCTTTAGTTGTGCTACTTTGAGCTGTATACCAGGCTGAGCAAAGGTATAGTTATCCTGTATGCCATCTAATAGCTTACTCATACACCAGAAACTATCAGCTTCAATCTCTCGAAGGATCTTCTTAGACAGGTTATTAATACCTTTGTATTTCTCCACTGTCTCAATATCTTCTCCACCTGTATGAAAGATGGTAATAAAATAAACTCAGTCTGACAACAGACTAATATTCATCCAATGGATACAGTCTGATTGCAGTATGAAATGTATTTTTATGCACTCCTACTTGAATTATCTCAGGCTTGGCTAAAATCATAAATTGGAAAGTTTCCACGACACCCCTTAGATAAAACAAGGGTAAAAATATTTACATTTTATGTAGAGTTTGAGCCAGAACCTTTCTACAAAAGCAAAAATATAATCAATAAGAGGAAAACTTGTTTTGACCCCTTAAAAACTAAACACTCATATAATCTATCATTTTCCTACAATCCCTTTAAATATCCCTGCGAATAGTTCACTGGAGTTTATGAAACAGTAAATTTACAATCTGAGATGGAATAAATTTATGCATCACTCCCTGTACCTCCCACTCCTCCTTCAAAAGCAAAATATTTCACTGCAATTTTGTGAAATCTTAGTAAATTGTTTCTACGCAAACTATTTCTAACATTCAATCTGTTATGTCATTACTAAACTCACCAATGTGCTGCGAGAGGAATACCACAAAAAATGGTGTGACCAAATCATTAATGCCTTGAACATAACCGCTGGCTGGATGCTTCAAGGCCCAGATGTACAATATCCTTTCAAAGATCTGTTAAATGACAGCAACAATGAAAACTGTATCAAGTGTATCAGTAGCCAGCTTCAAGACTGAGGTGCAGAAAATCCAGCTGTGCTAGGATTGCGCCAGTTCTTTTTAACGCACGTAGATTAGATCTTCCACAGCACTGTACATACAACTGCACAATTCTACCAGTACGATGATACACCAATTTGGTGGCCTGTACTTTTACAGATGAAGATGAATTCTTTACATAAACAAGAGCCAAAGTGTAACAGAAGGACAGACAGACTGTGAAGTAATAATACACAATCAAGGGCTTTCATCAGTTACTTTTTACTGGACAGGCAATACTTGCATATGAAAAAAAATGTAACCATCATCATTATAATCACAATTATTACCATTATCAGTAGTAGTAGTAGTAGTAGTGGTGGTAGTAGTAGTCATAGTGGAAGTAGTAGTAGTCACATAGTAATAGTTGTAGTTGTAGTAGGAGTAGTAATAGTAGTAGCAGCAGCAGCAGCGGCGGTGGCAGCAGTAGTAGTAGTCGTATTAATGTTTTTATTAATCTTGTCATTATCATCATCATTATAATCTTTTTTATCATTTACTGTAGATAAGGTCTATTTAAAGTGAATATAAAAATGCTGATGTTAAAATATATCACCTCTTGCACCACTGGCTCCTGGAATAAAGGTATTAGTGGGTTGGTCCTTGGAATGTCAATATGAATCTGAAAGACACAAAGAAAAATTAAAGTCCAATTATATCCTTCAATCTCTACCTGCATTACGCACAAATATGTAGCTATATTTTCATTTTAGAAATGGGAAACAAAGTAGAATTCAAGGGAAATCATCATTCCCCAATGCATTATGAGTGTTTCGTTTGATAAGTATTTTTTCATTTGGTTTCAGAGATAACATTACGAATTCAAAGATGCCATAAGAAATTTAAGTTCGCCTTACAACTGGTTTGCTAAGATTAGGCAGTAATCCATGTGCAGCAGACATGTTTATTTGCTATTTCAGTCCATTTTTTCCAGTAAAATGACTCTGTGAGGTGTCATTTATGGTTTACAGATCGCTGGTATTTTCCGTCAAGAAAGTAAGTAAAGTATGAGACAAACAGAATCAAGATTTTTTATGTAATAATGTAGAAATTTGGAACGGAAAGTGTATTAATGAAATGAAAGTTTTATAACATGTTAAGCGTGCATAAATCAATTAGCGGCTAGGTTCAACGCATGTATTTTCTTTTCAGTGCAGTATTTGCGAAAGACAAAACAGATTGAAATTGCAAAAGTTTAAGATACACTTTCTATTCTGAATTGACACATTTATGAAACTAAAGGTTATGAGATAACATATAAGATCTTTGTTTCAATATTGTCTGTGTTAAGCCATAAACAGACAGAAGTAACGTTTGACCTTGAACAGGACTGCTATCATTACATTTTCTTGAAATGAACATTTTCAGATAATTATGTTAGGTGTAAAATATGCATGAGAATAACAAACATTATAAATTCCCATGCTGAGTTGAAATAGTGTGAGATTAAAGTAACTTTTGTTAAAGACCTAGAGTGAAAAATGAGTAATAGAAATGACACATTTATTGCTCAATTTTGCAGACATATAGGTTTTGAATTTTGAGAAATATGGATTACTTTGAGTCAACAGAATTTGTGTAAAACCAGTAGAAATAAGGTTTTGTTAAAGTAAAGGATTTTTCAAGTTTGGGAGAACGGATTTATTTCTGGAAAAAGATAAATTCATTAGGTCTAGAACAGAGTTGAAAGTTCTATTTTTACAAGATCAAATTACACAGATGTGTAAACTCAGATACTGGCCTTTTTTCAGACGTTTTGCTTTGTGTTGTTTTGGCAGATTCTTTATGCCAGTGCTTCTCAACCTTTTTTACCTCGAGGCCCACTTTGGCTATTAATTTTTTTCCGAGGCCCACCTTCATTTTAAAAAAATATTTTGAGGCCCACCTCCCAGATTCTCAATGAGAAAAAAAAATCAAGAAAACATGACAAAAGAAAATAGAGAGTGAATAATTGTGTGGTAATTATCTGGACTGCTACAATACCTACATTACATTACAAAATCCAACCTAGGGTCTACATGTATGGTTGCAATAAATGAAATCTTAATGTAATGCCCCCATCAAAAATGTACAGAAAAAAGTTTAGCACATTGCAGTGACGATAATCCACAACTGTTGATGTTATTTTGATATGTTTAATAAATTCAATTCAATTTGATGTTAACAGTAAAGCTGAATTCAAGATTTTTTTTCAAAATATCTTGGACTGACCTCGCAGCCTTGTGTATGTCTTCACAAGTGCTTCTTGTGTGATTAGGAGCACATGTCATTAAATTTGCTGAAATCATCCAAACAACTTCATTAATGATAAATCAGTCTAATTTTTTTTAAATCTAATAGTTCAAAAGAAATCAACACAAAATTTCAAAACAAATATGTTACATGTACATTCATATCTGATAATTGTCAAAATCCATCGTCTTACTTAGGAGCAAATATGCATGCTAATCTACTACAAGGTCTATAGTACAAATGGTCATGGAAAACTAAGTGCCATGTGTATGTCTTCACAAGTGCTTCTTGTGTGAGTAGGAGCACACACGTGTGCGCGTGTGTGTGTGTTTTTTAATTTGTAGAATTTTCTTTACCCTTTCTTGCAGATGGTGACAATTACTGAAGTGCCAGTAACTGCACAATTACAGGGGTGTATGTATGCAGTTGGTTTTTATCACAATTTAAATAAAATGAACTCAACTTGTAATATTGTAATATTGTAAGAACCTTGCAAGCATTATTTTCATTACAACATACATTGTGCATGTCAATAATTACACAAGTCTTATCAATGTGTCATGCTTTAGAAGAAGGAATCATTGTTGTACTTACCTGGTGAAACATATTCTTGTGTTGGGCATCATTCCTTGTTTCATAGTACTGATCTACAAAGCCAAAATACTCTTCTCGCTTCCTGTCTAATGTCGCTTGTCTTCGCTCCAAATTCGCTGGGAGGTAGCCCTATACAATACAATACAACAGGTTCATTTATATTGATCTTACACATGACTGGTTTCACAACACTTTACAAAGTTGAAACAATAAGCATTAAAAGAAAGTTATTGATCAAGATTGAATAGAACAATTTTCAGATTCTTCTTGAAAACATCCAATGAAGGGGAAAGGCAGAGAAATTGTGGGAGATCATTCCACAGTCATTAATATTAACAATGGCAGATTTTAAACAAAACATACAATCAACAAAGATGACCCCACTCAAGTAGATATAAAGTGAGCATGAAAAAGACATTTCTGTTAAGAATTTAATTGCCCATTATACTCTGGACATTGTGGACAGTATCAAATAAATTACAGTACATTATTCTTTTTCTAAGAGGTCCCTGAGAGGTCAGTAGAGGTCAGTTACTAGCCAATTTCTCTAAAACATATATATTGCATACGAAGATAGAGCCTTTTCATCACACCTTTAGAACTCTTTACCAATCAAACTTTGTAATTTTACCAAGTTACTACCAAACTTTATACCTTCAAATCAGAACTTAAAACCTTCAGGCAACTATGTAAAGAAATACATGTATGTGCCATATTGAGGGAGCTGGGTGCCTATGAATGTTCTAAAGAAATACATGTATATGCCATATCGAGGGAGCTGGGTGCCTATGAATGTTCTAAAGAAATACATGTATGTGCCATATTGAGGGAGCTGGGCACCTATGAAAGTTCTAAAGAAATACATGTATATGCCATATTGAGGGAGCTGGGTGCCTATAAATGTTCTAAAGAAATACATGTACAAAGTATATGCCATATTGAGGGAGCTGGGTGCCTATGAATGTTCTAAAGAAATACATGAATGTGCCATATTGAGGGAGCTGGGCACCTATGAATGTTCTAAAGAAATACATGTATGTGCCATATTGAGGGAGCTGGGTGCCTATAAATGTTCTAAAGAAATACATGTATATGCCATATTGAGGGAGCTGGGCGCCTATGAATGTTCTAAAGAAATACATGTATGTGCCATATTGAGGGAGCTGGGTGCCTATAAATGTTCTAAAAAAATACATGTATGTGCCATATTGAGGGAGCTGGGCGCCTATGAATGTTCTAAAGAAATACATGTACAAAGTATATGCCATATTGAGGGAGCTTGGTGCCTATGTATGTTCTAAAGAAATACATGTATGTGCCATATTGAGGGAGCTGGGTGCCTATAAATGTTCTAAAGAAATACATGTATGTGCCATATTGAGGGAGCTGGGTGCCTATAAATGTTCTAAAGAAATACATGTATATGCCATATTGAGGGAGCTGGGCGCCTATGAATGTTCTAAAGAAATACATGTATGTGCCATATTGAGGGAGCTGGGTGCCTATAAATGTTCTAAAAAAATACATGTATGTGCCATATTGAGGGAGCTGGGCGCCTATGAATGTTCTAAAGAAATACATGTACAAAGTATATGCCATATTGAGGGAGCTTGGTGCCTATGTATGTTCTAAAGAAATACATGTATGTGCCATATTGAGGGAGCTGGGTGCCTATAAATGTTCTAAAGAAATACATGTATGTGCCATATTGAGGGAGCTGGGCGCCTATGAATGTTCTAAAGAAATACATGTATGTGCCATATTGAGGGAGCTGGGTGCCTATAAATGTTCTAAAGAAATACATGTATGTGCCATATTGAGGGAGCTGGGTGCCTATGAATGTTCTAAAGAAATACATGTATGTGCCATATTGAGGGAGCTGGGCACCTATGAATATTCTAAAGAAATACATGTATGTGCCATATTGAGGGAGCTGGGCGCCTATGAATGTTCTAAAGAAATACATGTACAAAGTATATGCCATATTGAGGGAGCTTGGTGCCTATGTATGTTCTACAGATAAATGGTGCTACATAAATGCTGTTCATCATCATCATTTGCAAAACTCTGTGTCTTCATCTTTAAGACAGTATCCTGATGAATCACATAATCACACCGCAGTCCAAGTGACATTGTCTTGTAAAATGATCTTAACCACATGTGTGAGGTGGTATACAGAGAATATCGGGTCTATCAATATCTCACTTTCCATACGGTGTATCACACCCTTCCAAACTTCCCTTTTTATAACTATGGGGATTCTGATAACTACTGTTAATTCATTGTTTGACAAGTATATGTACATTACTTCCAACTTTTGATAAAAAACAAAAGCATTATAACCATAAAACATGTAATTTAGAAATAGTAACCCTTTTCATTTCCTTTTTACCTCTTTTGTGGGATAATTAAACTTTCCCAAATCAACTTCAACAATGAAAGACATTCATCTACATGTACATCAATAACCAAAACAAAACAGAAAGAGAGAGAGAGACAGAAATATAGTAATACTTACAGACAAGACTTTCCATGCAACTGGCCGAACTACATTCGGTATTCCAGCCCAGCTATGCTTTCTTAATGTCTCTGCAAGTGATAAAAGATTTTTAAACATTACAATCAATGAAACAGATTTAGTATGTAATACACAATTCATATCTGCAGAATGAAACTGGATACTCTTCATTGCTTATCCTTCTATTAGCAGGCTTATTATGTAGCTGGGGTAATAATATGATCCCAGTGCCCTCCGGGAGGACAGTATATAGTAATGAAGAGACTACCCTGGGTAAACAAGACATATAATCGTTATATCATTATCATTGTAGATTAAATGCTACAAACCCCTGTGATGCTGTAGTCTGATATTACTGTTTATGTCTGAAACCACTCCATATACATGTACATTATGTATCGCATTATTTGGACTGTAAAATACACTGCATAAACCTTATGAACCTTATACTCACTTCTGTAAGATCAATTAACTTTTTTGGCTAAATCAAGGTTTAGTTCTTTGCCCAGGTCATGCTCAGATGATATGATGGTATGGTGGTTTCAAATAATGGTACAATTGTGTATCTATGCTTCTCTATCATGTCTACAATCCTTTTAACTTTTAAGCATAATAATCTGCTTTATTAATACTAACTTACTTACCCATTTCCATATTTGGTGCAGATAATACAGACCAGAATTTTTCTGCCTTTTCATCTTGTTTATTTGAGAATGGGATGGTAGATATTCTAATGGGTGAGGATGGACGTGGTGCTTCCATTGATGACTGCTCAACTCTAGACGATGCACTATCAAGTGAATGTGAGTCTCCTTCAGATGTGGTGGATAACGTAACGTCTGATTCATTTCTTCCTGACAGAGAAGAATCTATGAAACAACAAAATAATGATAGCATAAAAAAACTTCTACTCTTAACTATTGGGTGATTTTACATTCATTACTATTGTTGATATCAAGAGTTCCTTTTTCTGCTACATCAAATCCAACATGGAACATGAAATTAGTGTTTGCTGACCTGTAAATATTGATGTAGGTGAGGTTGCTGATGTTGTTGTTTCTACCAATTGTTTGCTACACTGATATTGCCAGTTGATGTTGAATTTCAAGTGTATCATACCATTTTTTTGTTAATGGTTAAGAAGTATGGAGAAAATAAAGGATAACATTAGACTAGATGCATGGATCAGAAGTAGCAGTTTGGCTCCTTATATGCCCTGATTTATTGTATGCATACCCGCACACGTAAACTAGTTAACTTAATAACTTGCTTTCATGTTTGGTGAGTGTATTTAAATTAGTAGTTAGGGTATCTTTTTACTAACATTTTATTCTTTTTCCACATTTTTCTCAATCTCTCATATCTGATTTCTAATGCTTCTAATACCTTCATTCTCCAACAGTGGATCAGCAACCAGACTGAACCAACCCCTGAATTACAACATCCAGACGAACAATGATTGTTATCGACACTCACTTTACCCAAGAACCATCACAACCTGGAACTCACTATCAGTGTTTCCAAATATTAAATCTGCCCCCGACAGCAGAACCTTTAAGTCTCACTTGTCAGACACCAAATTCTAAATGAAACTGAATGCATGAGGGACTGCACATTTATAGCACAGTAGCGACGGTTGGTGCAGTATCAACAAGACAAGACAAGATGAATCAACCCTTCAAAATATGACATGTCCGGTATCTTTACATGTAGTTTGTTAAATACTGACCTGTTTTCTGCAATGAAGGCACAGTGGAAGGATCACTTCTGTCATGTCTTGATGGAGGCTTGTTCTCTACTTTTTCTACTATACTTCTATCTGACCTATGACCTCTTACATGAACTACTCCTGGAACTGTAGTACCATGTACTTCTACACTCAGTTTTCTTGAAGTCATTAAAATTAGTTCATCATCATTCACTTCCCATGCATCTGAAGTACTGTTGTCAAAATCAGCAAAAGAGTCTTTCTTATTCTTGGATTTGTTTGGAGAGCTTCGGCCTCTTGGTTGTTGCTGTATTACATCTGATGAAACATTTGATGAATGTACAGGTTTGATGCTGTTAATAAAAACAAATATCGAAGGCAAGAATTACATCAAGACAAGAATTACATTTTTGCCTATGATGTAGCTGGATCAGTCGTTAAGAGATTGCCACATAGCAAAAAGTCTTAACCAGTCGAATACGATTTGATTTTAGTACATAAAAAACATATAATTTCCATAGACCCTAGCCCAGAGTTATCACCGTCTTAATAATAAAAACAATAATAATTTAATTAACAATAATGTACAGTTTTTGTATAGCACATAACACTTTACATTTGTATGTCCCAGGGAAAATTTTTTTTTTTTTTTTTTTTTTGGGGGGGGCTACTTTTTGAGCTCACTCACCCGAATTTTCTACATTGTATTACAGTTTACAATGGACCCTATGAGAATTTCAGGGGCTCTTTTTTAGTTTTCCAGGGCTCTTTTTGGCATTTCAGGGGCGAATTCGCCCCGAGCCCCCGTATATCTTTTCCCTGGTATGTCCCTACGCGCTTTAAGAAAAAGAGAAAAGAAAGAATTAAAGATAGGTTACGGAGCTTACTTCGTTGAACAGAGATACAGTGTACGTTTTGAATACGTGTGGTTTTGGGGGCAAATTTACACTTATCTTTTTTGTCTCTGTTTCTTAGAGAGTTTGGGAGGCTATTCCATAAAACCAGGGCAGCATGATATTCCAGGGGGGTGTAACATAAAGAGATACAATCAATCTTACAATCAATTGTATCTCTTTATTACATGGTCTGCCATAGACTTACGATTGATATCAATCGTAAGATTGATTGTATTTTTTATGTTACACCCCCCAGGTGGTTAAAAGGTGAGATATGTTTGCATCTTTTTCATTATGTCAAGGAATATTTACATAATCTTTAAAAAATACAAACTAGGTGATGATCCTAATGATCCAAGTATAGGTTCTAACTGGAAAATGCAGTACTTCATTTCAGACTTAGTCATATTATCAATGATCAGAATATAAAGTCACATCACTTGAATTAATGTAAAGATTTGTCATTCTAGGACAAGACTGGCATCGCAATTGACTTTAAAAAAATATATTGAAATATGTCTGTCTTGTCACAGCTTGCTGATTTTTCCCAACAATCCAAGATTCAAATCTAGGTTAAAAGTAAAACACTGCCTTGAACTATGAAGGCTCGAACACTAAATTACCATGCAGTGTATTCTCACAAAACAAGTGTAATGCTGTCCCCCAAACCCTTTCAAAGTTGCTAGCTAGTAGCTACATCAGCCTTTTCATGTCTTTTCTCACGTTTCTTTTCAAAGGATCACTATTTGTTGCTTATGTTTGAAGTTTGTCACACTTAATTATGTTTACAGTACTCCACGATTCTACACCAAGAAATGGTGTGTCTGTACGTTACTTTGTCACTTTGAACAGAATGTTCAGGGCTTTGCCACATGTGCCAATTGGCAAAAAACAATACATGCATAATAGTGGAAGGACTGCTCTATTCAACACAAAACAGATGCGAAATTAGTACCCATTTCTGTGCTTGCTTAATTGGGTGCATAATGTCTTTAGACACCCTCCATAGATTCGTTTTGTACTGTAATCCCTAAATGCTCCTACTGCCTGCCCATGGCATGATAAATCTCTCATGAGAAATACAGTGTTGGACAAACATACGACAATACACCTGATGGTGGACTGTACTTCACAAGAAGAAGAAACTAAAAGGAGATCTTGGCTCATTTGACAATACGGCAAACCCGGAGAATAGGGGACCGGAACGCGCGCACATATTCATTTGTGTGCAAACAAATGCAGCCGGTGGCAGCGGCAAAGTCGGCAGCGAGGGGGACGATCTGCACAAGATTCATGCATGAAACATTTGTGAGTTTGAGAACATTTTTGGCAAAAATAAAAATGATTTTCACCACATAATCACACATTTGAAAGCCGAGAGGACAATGTAATATATTAGAACATAATTACTTGATTAAAACATATTTTAAAGTCATTTTGAACTTGATCATGGACTTGTCACATACCCTGACTTTCGGCTGTTGCTGCCGATCTCTGCACAGTACAAATGGCATGCACGCACGTTCCGGTCCCCTATTCTCCGGGTTTGCCGACAATACTTCTCCATGAAAGATTTCATTCAATTTTTCAAGAAAAAAAATTGTGCTGACACAGGAATGAATGACCGATTTGTTGCTTTGTCAGTAGACCACGTTGAAGCCTGTTACTTTTGGCACAGTCCAACATACATCGAACTTGAAGACTCGACTTTAATTCAAGTTAAAAATTAATTGTCCAGTCACACCCCTCCCCCCCCCCCCCCCTTTACGAGAAAATCGGTCAATATATGTCAACACAATGAAATTGGGTCGTACAGTTACAGAAATACAACTTACAAGCAAATTTCCAGTTTAATTTCTGATTCACTAACTGGTAATTAAATGAACAGCCCCGCATAGCAGAGATAAAACTTAAAACTAACTAGATCTAGTAAATGGTAATTGGCATACGTAACTTTAACTTTAAGTGAGCTTCCATACTGTTCAACGTAATCATGGTAATTGCCAGTGTTGACATGCATTACCTTCCGGGAACCTTGTTTGTATTGGTCTTCCAATAAGATGTTCTTTTTCCTTCAACTTGTGACACGTACCCAGCATTGACCGCCGTAGCTACACCGGGTTTGCCTCCCGTTGCCGCCATTTTTGCCAATCTTTCTTGCTTAAACGCAATGTCTGACTGTCCAAATTGGTACAAATCTGTCATCCATGTGAGAAGAAAAATATCATGATTGTCTCGTCATAGCTGTATGGTATCGGTACTATGCAGATGTCATGCATGCTAGCTCGACTCTGCTGCAGGCGCGAGCTAGCGCTATAGGCTAGCGTATAGCTGAGCTGGCGTTAATTTCACGCATAAATCACTATGCTAGTGCCATCTTCGGTACTCCATCTCTACATATATGTCTGTATCGTAAAATGAATTACGTGCAATAGATCCGTGCACTATATGCACAATCTGCACAAGGATCAATTGTGGCAAAGATGGTCTACACTCTTCTATGACGTAGCCTAAGACCATAGGGGGCGTTTGTATTTTTATGGTTCTCTCTTGACTGCACGGAAAAGGTCTTAATGGTGACCAAAGGTCGAATATTCATGAAAAAAAAAAATGAGGGCAGATCGACACTATTTCAACATTATCGTATCATGAAAAAAATAGCTGAATAACATTTTTAAAAATCTAGTAAATCCACGTGGATTCGTAGTACTGATAGTCCTCAGCTCAATATTTTTTTTTTTTTTTTTTTTTTTTGGGGGGGGGACATACAGAAAAAAAATTTGCCGCCAAACAAGGTCGTCAGCTTATTTGGGGGATGTTGTGACCCCCCCCCCCCCCATTGGCGCCCATGAGTTACATAGACCAATAAGTTGTCTACATCCGTGACCCAGGTTTACGTCAAGGCATCCTTCAGTGGAATTGCTGCGGGATGAGATTGTGGTGTTTTTTTTTTTTTTTTTTTTTTTTTTTTTTTTTACATTCACCACACTCATCATAACAATAGCATTAAAGATTCGCCTTAATACCGATGCATGGCATCCCAATCAACATCTAATTCATGACCCCGGCTCATAAGACCTCACTGACATGGGTGTCGATCCCCCCCGGGGGGGGGGAGATGGTGGGATATATCCCCCCAATATCTTGGGCAGGGGGGTGGCCTCATCCCCCAATAATTCACCTTCAAAACATGACATGGTCCCCTGTTAATCCCTCCAAAAATAAAGTAAAAGAAAGAAAAGGGGGTATAGAGTAAAGAGTAAAGAAAAAGACAAAGAAAAACCCGGAAACTCTCGCTTCGCTCGCTCGCATTTTAAGTATCTCAACCAATGTTGTTAATAGTAATATCTTTATGACAGGAAATTGGTATGTATCTTGTCTCTCTATATAATGTTTGCTATTTTGCTAGTCATAAAATGTTAGTAATGTAATTGCAAGGAATCGAACGGCAGGAAGACCTAAAATAGAAGAATTTTAGGATTTATTAGCATGTGACCAATATAGCCTATTCCTATCATAAGATGTCGCTAAAATGCATGTTAATGAAATCATGAGAATGGAGTAACAATACACTTTAACCTGTTCTCAGTATTTTTTTAAAAAAATTCTCACTCGCTCGCTACGCTCGCTCATAAAATCTAAAAACATGATATTTTCGAGCAGCCGCAAGAACACTTACACCCTCAGTATGTCCGAATATCACAATATTTTTGCAACTATAGGTGTCAAAGTATTCTAAAATTCTGTGGGAAGATGTACATCATCAAAATCATCTAGTTTATTTTGATGGCATGCAACATTTTTATTTTAAAGAAAATTGATTTTTTTAGAAAGTCTATATCCCTT
This sequence comes from Echinometra lucunter, assembly GCA_029962745.1. Lineage (NCBI taxonomy): Eukaryota > Metazoa > Echinodermata > Echinoidea > Camarodonta > Echinometridae > Echinometra > Echinometra lucunter. The sequence continues at coordinate 192,751 of CM057151.1, forward strand.
TCCTAGGGATTACAAGTATTATTAATGACTCCTTTATTGATGGCTATTTTCCAGACAAGTTCAAGTGTGCTCATATCCTACCAAAGTTTAAAGGTTCATCTTTGGACCACAACGATTTTAAGAATTATCGCCCAATTGCAAACCTCAAATTCTTTTCCAAGATTCTACTAGAATCCTAGTAGGAAAAATGGCAGCACTCTAGTTACAAAATTATGTTGAAGAATCCAATCTTCATGCCAAAGTACCAGTCTGGATATCGATCATTTCATAGCGTTGAGACCGCCCTTTTGAAGGTAACTAATGATATTCTTATTTCACTTGACAAAGGAGAAGAGGTTATTTTGGTTTTACTAGATTTTTCCTCTGCATTCGATACAACTGATCATGGCACTCTCCTTAAACGTTTATCACTTAGATTTGGAATCTGCGGTAAAGCACTTAATTGGCTAACTTCGCACTTGCAAAGACGTACCCATAATGTAGTCATTGGAAATGATCGTTCTTCAACACAAATACTGACCAAGGGAGTACCGCAAGGATCCGTACTCGGTCCGATTCTGTTTACACTGTATCCTCTTGAAGCTGTGATTGACAAATATACCGTACATAAGATGTTTTATGCCGATGATACTCAATTGTACCTAACATTCAAACAGACAAGCCTTGACTCTTCAATCTCCCAGATAACCAATTATTGTGTCAAGGCAATCAAGGAATGGTCTCAATTGAATTGTCTTAAGTATAATTGCAGTAAGACAGAGTTCCTTCATGTTTCATCTCGGTTTAGACAATCAACACCATTGCTGCATTTGAACCTACATGGAACGCAAATTGCTGCTGCCAAAACTTGCAGAAATCTTGGGGTATGCTTTGACAATAAGCTCACTTTTGAACAATTTGTCGCATAATAATGCCGCTCCGCTTCACATGCCTTACACAAAATTGGTAAAATTCGGGAATTCATCGATAGAAGAACAACTGAGCGTTTGATTCATGCCTTTGTCATGTGGCATTTTGAGTTTTATAACAGCCTCCATATTCACTGACCACAGCGCCTCATTCAAAGACTACAGATCATCCAAAACTCAGCAGCTCGACTAGTCACTCGCACTAGAAAACATGATTCAATATCTCCTGTCTTACGCAATTTACATGATTTGAATGATTTACTCACTGTATACAAACCAACAAGACAACTTCGATCATGCACACAGAATCTGTTCATCATACCTCCTATTCAAACAAAAACACATGGCGAACGTTCATTTGCTCATGCTGCATCAGTTTTATGGAATAATCTCCCAAACTCTCTTAGAAACATCGACACAATAGAGAAGTTTAAATCTGCACTTAAAATACACTTATTCAAAACATAGTCTAACAAAGTAAACTCAGTAACCTATCTCTCAATCATGTCTTTCCTTTACTTTTTCTCTCTCTTAGAGCGCATAGGGACATACAGACGTAATGTGTTATGCACTATATAAAAACTGATCATTATTATTGTAATCATAATGCTAACTGCAAACTCATCTTAGAGCCCTTTCATACAGTATTTAAAAACCTTCTTCTTCTTCTTCTTTTTTCTCCTTATTTTATTCCATATAGCAATAAAAAAAAAAACATATAGTAACGAAGCTGGATGGTTTTAAGCACAATCTCATCACAGAAGAATCGACAAGGGTTATACCTACTTGATGCGCAGTATTGTCAGAAAATGAATTGTAAGTACAATAAGTACGCATGAGTTTTTGAAGAACAACAGGAAGAAACTTCCTCAGTTGCTCTGAGTTTAGGGCCCCCTGAGTGTTGTACCCTTCCTGCTCCCTGCTAAAGACTTCCTGATTCTTTGTGGCTAGCAGTGGCGTAATGAGCCATATTGACTTTTATGGGGTATTAAGGACACGTTTCGTACGTGACAATGGAAAGGGTAGTAATGGGGGCACTTATCACTTGAAGACAAAAGGAACGCTAATCGAAAAAAGGGTACTTATCAAAATGAAAAACGACACTATGTCGTTAGAAAGAAAAGGGAAACTTATGAGAGGAAAGAGGGAACTTATTTGAAATTACTGACAAGAGGCAATGATATCATCAGAAGTAAGAAGGAACACATATATCTGATGAGGGAAATTTATCCGACATAAAATGCTGACTTATTACTATTAGAAAGAAATATGCATCAAAGGAAAAAGTAGGATTGCTCATCAGCAGTATAAGGGACACTTATTAGATATAAAGACATACTAAACACAGGTGAAAAATCTTATGTCTTTTTTTTTTTCTTCTTCTTACCAGACACCTTTTCCTCTTTAATATTACATGTATAATGCCCTTTTCTGAAGGGAAAATGACGCTATTATGAAGGAAGAGAGAGCTAGGGCACTGATAATAGACAATTAACTAGGGTGAAAAGGGGGCACTTAACAGAAGGTGAATGACACTGTTTAAAAGGACAACGGGCTCTTATTAAATTTCAAAAGGGCGCTTATCAGAGGTGAAATGGGGACAATAATTGGTAGGGAAAGCGGTACTTTACGTTATCATGCGCCTTGAGTATTTGATTATCAAGTGGATCTTGGCGCCTTACAATGTTATTATTATTATTGTTATTATCATTATTGTTATTATCATTATTGATACGCCCTCATATCATACTTTATTTATTACACCGGACCCATAATAACTCATTGATGACACCCGACTCATAAATCCCGCATTGATGAAATCCTACCACAGACTCATAGTCCCCGAATTACAATATCTCACTAATCATGCTAATGACACCCGACTCGTAATACCTCATTGATGACAACCGAATCATAATACCTCATTGATAACACCCGAATCATAATACCTCACTGATGACATCTGAATCATAATACCTCATTAATGACACCCGAATCATAATACTTCACTGATGACATCCGAATCATAATACCTCATTGATGACACCCGAATCATAATTTTTCATTGATGACATCCGAATCATAATACCTCATTGATGACACCCGACTCGTAATACTTCATTGATGACACCCGAATCATAATACCTCATTAATGACACCCAGATCATAATACTGCATTGATGACACCCGAATCATAATACCTTATTAATGACACCCGAATCATAACACCTCATTGATGACACCCGACTCGTGATGCTTCATTAATAACACCCGAATCATAATACCTCATTAATGACACCCGAATCATAATATCATAATAACCTGATAAATTTGACTTGTCGCTATAAGGTAGTATATCTCTGGCACCGTTTTTGAATTGCACCTTGAGATAATTCACACCGCATGGACAGCAATAGTCCCTGCTCACGTAACGCATTCACGTTTATTTCACTTCAATGGGATATAAATAAACACAAGGGGATACGAGGCATTAATATAAAATAATTCATTTTATAAGGATACAGCAAATGCGTAATAAACCTGATAACTGGCAGAATTGGACAAAAACAAAAAAATAAAGTTGTATGCTGTGGTTTGAATAAATGTACAATTACCGTACACAGTAAAAACGCTGTTTAAAAGGTTGTTTAAAACTTATACAACCTGTTTAAAAATGCAAACAGTTGTTTACAATATGAACTGAACAACCCGCTGCTGTTGTAAACAACTGTTTGCATTTTTAAACAGCGTTTTCTCTGTGTATCAAATTTCTTCTTCATACAATTTTTCTTTTTTTACATTAGAACTTTTTTTTCAATAAAGATTAATTGTGTCTTTGATATTTAGTGTGCTGCATGGCTTTGCCGTCTGAACCAAACTGCATCGCTGCCGCAAACGAAAGAAAAAGAATAGCGCACTGATTAATAAGAAATAAAAATCGTAGTAGTAATTTGATATGCTGACTGATTTTTTACTGTGGTTGTTTGTTTGTTAGTTAATCAGTTTGCTTTGGTTTTTTGTTTTGTTTTGTTTTGTTTTGTTTTGTTTTGTTTTTTGTTTTTTGTTTTTTGGGGGTTTTTTTATTTGCTTGCTTGTTGTGTGTGTTGGTTTGTTTTTTTATTAACAATAATGCTATCCGTTTCAGTGTAAACTACGGCAGTAATTTCAACGAGATACAAAACAATCATGCACTACAGCATAGCAAGGGTATACATTGGCTACATTAATTATTACACCATGATTTTATATCTTTATGTGAAGATGCGTATACATTTAAACATAAGAACTGATGAAACAAACAAACCTGTGAGGGAGCACATCACTCTTAAAAATAAATCAGTTCAAATGACTAGATGAAAGGGTCAGCTGGGTGCAACTAAAATACTAGTCATTTTTTCAATACATATTTTAGTCACTTGTGACTATTTTCAAGTCGTATTTTGACTAGAACTCAGTCGTTTCTGATTAGAATATAGTAACTTTTACTATTAGTTGCACCCATGCAGCTGACCCATAATCCAGTCATTTTAACTAATTTGTTTTTAGAGTGATTAAGAGCAGGTGTAGGCGATTAAGCGGGATTTTCTTAGTGTGTTTTTTTTTTAATTGAAATCAACTCTTTGTTAGATTCTGAAGCGACAATAAAAGTGCATGTACCGTACAGGATGATGTGGAAAAGAAGAAAATATAACTTTATATACTTGGTCACCTTGCTATGTTTTACCCACATGAGTAATCCATTGAATTGATATAAATACATTTTAAATACAAAATACTTTTATACAACCAATAAACAGGTCTCTATTATACCCACTTACTGTATCAAAACGATGCCTACAAGTGGTATTGTAATGACGGCATCAAGGCACATTATTGAGATAAAAAATATTTGTTTTTATCTTGGACATATCATAAAGAAAGATAGTGATATATTGTCAGATTACATTTTGATAAGTAAATTAAGTACTAACATGGTATATACATTTTTCAGGGTTAAAGGGTTAAAGTGTTACGCGATTAATTTAGCATAAAACGACTCGATATACATTTCCCAATTAACGTCAGAACATATACCGATAGACTGGGGATACTGGAGCGTCATGAGAGTCACGGCGTAATGGATCTGGGTGCAATATACAAGAATCCACCATTATTATTTTCATTATTATTGTATGAAATGAATGACAAATTATCGGAAGTAATAATAACTTTCTCATTTACCATGTTCACAACGCGATTACGCATATTAGAAAGCAACGCCTTTATATAGTCCGATAAAAATGGTACTTAATGTTGGTTATAAAGTATTGACAGAAGTTACCAACGAGATCGCAATAGTATTTTAGGCTGTATGAAGAGAGAGACAGATGGATAGAGGCAGAAAGAGAGAGAGAGAGAGAGAGAGAGAGAGAGAGAGAGAGAGGAAGGAGAGAGGATGAAGGAGGATGAGAGACACATCTGTGCCTTAGATATTCAATTGGTCATAATTTTTACAGAACTCTCCGTATTTGTAATAAAGTGGAAAACAGAGGATAACTCGGAAGGGGAACCATACAAGAGATAGAGTTACATACAATCATTGCTTTATGCCAAACATCAGCCCTAGAATAGCGAAATTTATGTAAGTCACTTGACTGACTGCAACTATACATGCTAAATATATTACATATTATCTGATTGTCCCAAGAATACAACTAACATGATTCCTTCATTTTTTTGTTTTAGTTTATCAAGCTAAAGTCATACCAGGATAGACTAATGAAGTCCACATCAAGTCTGATTCTACGGTGGTGTGAATAGACACTGCATGGAGTGTGGTGTGAAGGAATATTTCATTTTCCGGTTGCTAAGTCTGTCACTTTCTCTAGACAAGTTAGATGTCGAGTGTTCTCTTTGTCAATTCACTATTAACACCTGTCTACACTGGAGGTGCTGGCTGAACAATGATGTAAACTCTTTCATTTACAAGTATAGATGTCTGAGACCGTCTCACAGATTTTACACTTCACTTTACAACACCAGATGAATTTACAGTCACACCTTTCAACTCTCCTGATCACCTGAGTGTTATATCCACGTCCACAACACAAAAGATCACAGCTATCTGATCCAAGCGATGTCCGGTTGCATTCCCGTCCCGTCGTTCCGACGATACCGAGTTCAGGATTCTTACGACAGTAATTCGGTGATCTTTGCATGAAAACGAGATCATCTACAGCAATGGGTTCACGTCGCATGTGCTTGTTTTTATGACGGAGTCGACTATGCTTCTTGTTTCGGACTACGACCTCGAAGCTAAAACGATATCGACTTTTAACGAGATCTCCGATTTCCTTGAAGCTCGGCATCGCTTTCCAACATGTCTTCAATGAACAAGAGGACGATACACCATGACATCGACACATAGTCTTCATTCCAGATTTCACCAGCTGTAAGAAATCAAGAAAACACGACTGTTTTACATCTCGGCCCTTGGTTTAAAAAAACAAAACAAAAAAAAACATGAAATGCAAGTAACGAAAATACATCGACACTCAGCTTAACTTTTCAGGCTTTTACTCTTGCGCCATCACCGGCAAGAATTGAGATTCTTGTCCGAGTATTCACGCTGATAATCAGATAAACTTAATTTGTTTGCTTGTTTATTTTCATTGTAAATTATAAATGTAAATCCATTTGATTTCAATACAGTTTTTCAACATAAGTGTTTTAAAATTGTTGACGTATATACTTTATAAAAGGATGTGAAAGTAACCCAAACATCTAACAAGACAAAAGATGATTGCCTTGTATATCACTTTTCGCATTTGGGGTGTAATTTAGAATAAACATTCAAGCAAAAACCCTTATTAATTCAGAAAAGAAAAGTGTTTACTATTAGTATTTTCCCTCTACGATGCAAGGCTGCATTTTTAGAACTCTCGTTATTCCCTTTATTTTTATTAAAAGAAAATAAGTTGAATTCAAACATTAAATAAGCCGTTACAACGTAGTAGGACGGATCCGAGACATTATACATGTATAGTACAGGTTCACAGACCAACGTAATCACTCAAACTACTTTATCATGAAGCTATACAGATGCCTGCTGGAGCAAACATCAAGAAACTTCCATATCAAACTGTGATACCCTCTGGTTAGGTATGTCCTTGGTCAGTATTTACAATCTTAGAAGGCTTTTTATGAAAGTCTTCGGCATGCCTTTTGATCTTCAAACACGGCATCTCTTCTTACAAATGACAAACCACACGGGTGGGCTAGCGATGCTCTCCGAACGGTGACAGCAGCGGGCGAACGAGCGAGAAATGAAGATTTGGATAGAACTTACGACGACGATTTTTTTTTCATTCATACATATAATATTTATATTGACGGAATGGTGGCATCCGTCGATCTACCCAGCATCATAACCTTATAATCTCCAATCCTCTTTTACCTGAGTCATGACCAACCCAGGAAATTAAGCAACAAAGTTTCTACAACTTCGGAAAGTATATTCTACCCATGATGATGCAAGCATTATCTCTTTTATCAGTTTATATTTAGATTTTATACTGTGGATTTCAGTTTCAGTTTCAGTTTTAGTTTCAGTTTTAGTTTCAGTTTAGTTTATTTTGATATTTCACAAACATACAAATAATAAAAAAAATGAATAACTGTTCTTTCAAATGTAAACACACATTATAAAGTAATATTGCAATGTGTTTTAAATGAAATCAGATATATGAGAGGATTTTTTTTTAAAATTGTTTTTGCGAATTTCGTATGTATTTCTTCGTTTTTCAACTTTAACATTTTTAATTGTTTTTTTTTTTTTCAAGTTTGCTGTTTCATGGTGTTATCTGGACCACTATTCAGTTAGAATAAATGATAATAACAACTTAAAGAAGAAATTATAGATGATAATAGAGGAATATGAGGAAATGCTTTTCCCCATTAGTTTTGTACACAAAACTCATAAATTCTCCGTTTTCGGGCTGACATGAGGTCAGGCGGCTTTCGTAAACTTGGCGGAAAAAAGACAGTAAGTGGCGTGGCGTGAAATGCGGCGGTTCGAATTTCGCAAAAAATTATCTAGAAGGTGGCCATGATGCCCCCCCCCCCTCCCCCCCCCCCCCCCCCCCCCCCAGTATTTTAGGTTAAACCCCTGTAGCGACAGGTTTTTATTACGGCTAAAGTTTCTCTCTAACGTATGCAGCAAAAATCAAGAGTTGCACCTTCACATGACAAAGGGAACAGTGGTTAAAGAGTGCTTAGACAAGTCAACGTGTACCGCATTTCGGTTGGGGGGTGGGGTTACTGAAGGTACGCATACATTATATTTGAGGAAAAGACCATCAACCTGTTTTCCCCGAATTCTTAAGTAAATCAGCTTCTTATCCGCAAATTGTAGGGAACTGCATCTCCTTGCTTAGAGATGTCGGAATGCCATTTAGTCATTTACGACAGGAGTTTCCCACATTTCAAATTAAGTCGAAGCGTAGATTTGCTATTTTGTGTTTGATGGCATACCTTGGCTGGAGGAAGGTGATGTAAATCGGGTAATTGAAGTTATTAAAGTTACTTTGGAGGCCTATCGCAGGGTGACAATGTACGTCCCGTATTTGAATAATACGTTTGTCACAATGTCCCTTACGACCCTCTCTCCTGGACGCAATTTTGTCCCATATTTCAAACATACTGATAAAAATAATGGAATATGTAGCCAAAATATATTAATGATATACTACATGCATGGGAGGTTTTTTTTTTTTTTCTTCTTCTTCTTTTTTTGCTTGCTTTTGCTCGCTTGCTAAGTTTGGAAAGTAGAATGTTTATCAGGGAAGCATCACAGCCCCCCCCCCCCCAGCTAAAATGGACGAAGTTATTCAACTATGACTCACGACAGCAGCAAAAGATTCCTTCTACGGGATCTTCATCCCCGAGGAAGCCAATTGATAATTGGTGAAACGTCGATACAAGTGAGTTTACTTCCAGTATACATGTATTGATTTAAATAGTTTGCCTACATCATATTCGATCTGGACTGCATGAATGAGAAGAAGTTACATCAGTTTAATGACTAATGAGCTGGGGGCTTGACATCTTCAAGGCCAATTATAAGAACATTTTTTAAAATTTTGAAAGCGGATTCTTCAAGTTCTTGATTTTTAGAAGAAAAGGTGGGAATGAAATACCTAAGGTACCTGTTTTCTAAAGAGGAGGCAATCCATTGAATTGCAAGGGTTAAAGTAAAGTCAGCTAGAAATGGTGCACCATCTCCTTGTCGATGCATGCAGGCTAATAAACCCGTGAAAACTTCTTATCTGCAGCTTGGAGCTGTGTGAGGGTTGGGCCTGAGTATTTTCTATCTATCAAAGTGTTTCGAAGACGCCAATGAAGACGATTCTCTAAAATTTTGCTCGCTCGCTCGTGATTTCACTATTGTGCCTTGCCCTCTGGCCCTCCGATTCAAAGTCAAGGCCCAAGAAAGTCCAAAATCCGGTGAGAGATCCATCACCAACACAAGGTAGGTGATTCTTGTAAATTTGTCAACCACCTCTCTGCCCAAATATTCTGCAAATCGCTGTTGGAATAAACTGCTCGCTGGCCAAAATGATCTTGTTTTCTAGCTCTTACGAGCGACAATAGCAAGTGAACCAAAAAAAAAGGGATTTTTTTTTTATCTAGCCCGTTATCTACTGAAAGCGAATAGGGTTTTAGGTAAACTTGCCGCTCGATTTCTTGTAGTGATATTCAGGCCTGGTTATACCAACATTCTATGAGTACAAGAATAGTATTTGATAGAGACATAAGACGCAAACCGACTTCCTTTCATAAGAATAGTACTTATCATCGGCATTGGTTAAGATACTTAACACGAATCGAAGCGAGCGAGCGCTTCCAGGTGTTTGAGTGTTTTAAAAAATATTCTTTTAGTATTAGAATTGATGATAATTTGAATGATTGTATACTTGCTTTACCCATTATTACATTTTATACAGTTGTGGGTTTTTTCAGTTTGGAAATTATGGGGGGGGGGGCAAAATGATATCTTCCCTCCCCCCCCCCCCCCCCGATCTACGCCTTTGGTAGTGTATACTAACCTGCCTACCAGCCTCATTATTATGAAGATTCATTTCCCGCACACCTGGTTTGGTCCTGGACGGACGACTCGTAGCTAACGACGGCGATGGCGACGGCGATGAAGATGATGATGAAAACTTGTCGGCAGCATCGACAAACTTCCTGGCTAAGCTCATTCCATACTCGACATTATCGGAGCAACCACCCCATTTCCAGTCCTCGTCATCATTGACGACATCGCTACTCGGTCGACCACGTGGGGCTGCACAGGTGCACTCGGTTATATTACCGACACTACAGGATCTAGTTGCTGAGTAAACCACTCCTGCTGATGTGATAGCGTAAATGAATGCGGTCTCTCTATTACCTACCAAAAGATGAAAACAAAGAATACTTATACACCTGTCAAAACAACTACACCAGCATCAAAATTGATTAAACAAATATACCTCTACAGTAGTCGGTCAAAATAATGGTCTAAATAAAAGGTTCTTACGGAAATCAACAAAAAAGCATTTCACAAATTATAAAACATTTTGTAATAAAATGATAAAGGGTATTCATTATTGTAAAGGGTATACCAAGCTAGTCAAAATGATATTGCATTTGATTAAAACACGTGTTACAAGGGGATCCGTCATCGGGTAACTTGCCGAATTGGTTGAAAATTAATCAGAAGTTTCTAAGCTTCGAATTGTCCCTAAACCCCAACCACAAGTCAAATTTCCTTGTGAAATACATATTTTGTAGAATATTTTTGAAAGCACTGTCTATCTGTAGAATGAAAGTACATGTGAACTTTGATAGAGATGGTATGAAAACATGTCTAGTAATGCCACTTCATCTCAGCTTTATCCCACATGGATCTGAGAAGAGGACAGAGAAAGAGTTCTTAAAGGTATACATCTGTCACTCACGGTTAGTTTTGTATGGAGTAATACAAATATTTGTCATCTAGTAAAATAATCAGATTCCAGATTGTTTGACAAGCTTAGAGTCGTATTCATTTATAGTCACTGAAACAAAGAAATACACTATTAACATCGTGTTTAGGAAAATATAATGTCATAGAATGTGTAGAGCCTATATTTTATCTTCATTGCAGCTTTAGTAAATCTTTCAAGAATAAAAAACATGGCACCCGAACAATCGCCGCCCTCTGGTCGGTGAAAAGAAACTGCAATGTTTTCAAACGGTGTTATACGCCGCTTTTATGAGAAATTGTGTGTTAATGAGAAAATGAATTTGAGGCCCCGGGCAGTGTAAGAAAGTTCATTTAACCTACACAATCACTATCACCAACTCTAGGAAACGAGTTTTATCAACATGATCAAGGAAATATACTTGCAAACTAGATGAATCATCGACTGCGCGCGGTCTTTGCCAGATCAGAAATATATAGCACTTTTAATTATGGGAAATGAACCATTATGCATATACATGATCCAAGTTTGAAGCTGATCCGTCAAATGGTTAACTTATCGCGAGACCAAGCCATTTTCATATAAAAATGACCTCTGTGACCTTTGACTTTTGACCTCGTGACCCCAAAATCTAATCAGATCATTATCCCTCCATATGCATACATGAAGTTGATCCCTCAAAATGGTTTGCTTACAACTTCTAGTTAATCATGACTTTTTAATATGAGTATCACTTCTTCATTGACGCCGATTGTTCGTGTTTTGTCGTTAAAAAAATCTATTTCGGTTCACCTGAAATGCATGACATACTCAATTAGACCCTTATAAACACACTTGATCCGACTACAAAGCAACTGCTAGAGCCCATCTGACCGATCTCAGAAGTCTCATGAGACCAAGAAGTAATGGCTCCTTGGTGGAACCAAAAACTTGGTCCAGTTTTTTCCTTCCATCTTGTCAACCTCCAATCATTTGAGATGCCCCATATCTTACTTTTTGTCATGATTAGATACACGATAGCAGCATAAAAGTCCTTTCTTCATCATTTTCAATTCAACATGGTTAATGAGTCTGAGATTCAGCCAACATGTCCAAAACTCCAAAATGGAAAAATCCACTCGATTTTCGGATACTTGCCTCAATCCCTTTTTAATTGTACAATCTTTTCAATGCTCCTAGATGTATATTGGATTGACCTCGCAATGAATCATGTATTTGCTAAATTCAATTTGTCAGGATAAGTCGAAAAACACCCTAAGGCAGTTAAACAGTCATTTTTCAGCTTACGACTGAAGGAACCTTTTTCGGCGCAAACTTTGGAACATTAAATCTGGAAACCTGAAATTATAACTCACGGCAGTGTTTACTTTGAATTTATTTGAAACTGATTTTTGACACTCTTACCACTTCCCTATACATATACTTCTCTCTTATCTTCTTGTTCGTATCCCCTTCCACTTCTCTCTCTCTCTCTCTCTTTCTTTCTTTCTTTCTTGAAAATGAAAAGAAAAAATGGACGAATCTAACTCCATTTCGAAAAAATAAAACGAAACAAAACAAACAGACAAACGAAAAAAAAAAAACCTTTTGTACCGTATAAGCCAAAGTGAGAGGGAAGGAATCATAATCATTTTTAACGACTATGGATTCCAGAAAAAATTATAACCGGAAAGTTTTCTTTTCACCATCATTCCTGCCTTTCCTCTGTCAATGCTCAAACAGAGTGATTACAAAATGGCGTCCCGCAATTTCGCTCCATCCCTTCTTGACAAACGTAGATCCACCTCTGGTCTATTCGTTTCAAACACCAACTTCAAAGAAATTTGGGATTTCTCTGGTTCAATAAACTCCCCCTTCGTTTTAGGTTCTTGCATTTTCCCGCGCCTCCCGAATTCATCAAAATGGGAGAGTATATATATAAGCCTTACCACAAATTGTTCTCTTTATGCAAACATGATTATAATAGAGGCATGCCATTCCCCCACATTTATATACAAACAACGGCTTGAATAGAGAGCCGATTTTGGATATCACGAACAAATCTGTTTTTAATCTCTAGCCCCCGGGTAATTTTTCTTTTCTTTTCCTTTTCTTTACCACAAACATGGAAGTACAACGGACGTATATAGTATCAATGTGTGAAAGAGGCAGTTCAGAATTTAAGAACGAAACATATCTTACCAACTATGTAGTTTTCATATAGATGTTCCATTCAGACATGGAATTAACTTTCCTCATGATATATCATATAATAAAAATAAAGATAAGTTGTTGGGTTTTTTTTAAGTTAACCCTTTCATGACAGGAATTTGAAGCCTTATTTCATCAGCTTTTCTATTTCAAATTGGCAACACCAGTATTTTTCTTTCATGGCTACATTTTTCTTATAAAAAATTCGCGTATATCTGCAATGAATATAAAAGGACGGAAAGTATGCTTAGAAGTTTAAAATTTGCCAGTTTGCGTTGAAAAGCATTTATTTCGCACTTTCCAATTTGAGGATTTTAATGCTTATTGCCTTTTAAAACATTTCACCATCAAACGACAAACATGAGCACAATATGTGAAGATTACTTTGCTCTCTATGTTCTTGCATTTGGAATATTTTTAGGGCTCTGCATCAAAATCTATGGAATTTTGTCACAAATGGGCTAAAAGTATGGCCCGTGGAGGACTTAGTCTGAGACAGGGGTATAACATTTTACGGCCTGGCATTCCAATTAATTCGGAATTAAGAAAGGTGAAAACATTTATATAAATCTAAATATGAATCATAAAGTTTCCAGTTTGATGGCTGATTCTGAAAATCCTTCTTGATAAGAAGGTGTGGAATTTACCACAGTACTGATGATATCAGAAAGACGCCTGTAATGAGGGTGAGATTAAAACCCTTCGCCTCGAGTTATTTTTACTGTTAAAGGGTTGGCCTAATAGTGAGCCGTCATAAACACCTTCTGTTTGTCGGTATTTTACACTATTAACAGCCTGTATTTTATATAAAAGATGGAAAATTGTTTATTATCTTTTGATGATCAAAGTCTAAATGTAATGCATTATTAAAGATTCATTAAAAAAAAAACTAAACAAGCCTGCTAGGTATATGATATGATAATCGGACTTAAAATATCTCAGATTTTATCTACTGTAAAAACACCACTAGACACGCTAAAGAACGCTGTTTGAATCACTGGTGACGACGTGCAAATGTGTTTGTCTTCTGTTTTATCAAAACGCTAGGATTTACTTCAACTATTACAAGAAAGTAAACAGAATGTACATTACTAAATATTCTTTTATCATTAAAAAGAATTTCTTAGTTTCTGTGGGCAAACAGAAACAATAAAGACATATCATTGTCCTCATGCGAGTAAGAAGTAGCTCCTAAATTTTCAAGAAAGAAATGAATGTTACATAATAACAGGCTCATTTTCTGAGTCCAAAGCAAAGTAGAGTCACAAACTGGTAATTATAACAGAGTTCAGTAGGTTCATTCGTACTACATACAGAAGCTAATTAAACAGAAATCTAATAAAACGAATTCCTTATTTCAGGGCGCTGATAACGATTTCTTTAGATGCGATTGGTGTGGAACAATAATTGTGAGACACTGCAGTTATGAAGAGTAGCTGGCTGGCACAAAATAGTGCAAGGTGAAACAAAAACATATCATCCCATATAGGCCACAGCTTTTACTACTCTTAAATAACCAGGTGAAAACAGAATGATTCTCATCAAGACATTTCTGCAACCGACATATCAAACCATCATCATGGTGAAAGGTGTACTGTCGGCTGTCTTGTTTGTACTTAACCTCGTTAAATGTAATTAAAGTAATGAGACGACACTATGATAACCATCAAAAGACAAACGAAATACCGTTTGGTTTGGTCTTAAGTAGCAGATGACTGGAAGTAATAACGTTCTTAAAGCCTATTTTTGTCCACGTAGAATCTGGAAAGATCACAAACTATAGAAATAGGCATGGCTCCATACATTCTCTCAATTAATCTAAGTTTTTAACACTTAACTCGAAGATTTCTTTTTAAACTTTGAATGTGTCCTACTGAATTTCAGATTGTGATTAAGATCGCTAAATTCTGCAAAGCGAGATGAAGGACTTTTCTCCCCAAAATCATTTGAAAGATACGATTTATTTGAATATTCAGTGTTTTTTTCACCTGACTCTGTGTGAACTGAATTCCATCTTCACTTGAACTCAGTGAAATAACTCAAACAGTGTCAAATTTCATTGATCCAATATTGAAAAAAAAAATGCTCGCCGCGATCTCTTCGAAAACTCGACGGACATGCATATGGCACCAATAAAGGGCCTACGTCTCAACAACTTATGAGAATAAGAGATCACATGGCATAATCTGGTAAATCCTGAGAAAGTCCAGAAAAGGTCCAAGCAGAGGTGTAGTATGTAAGATTAGGTGAGAAGTAAGGAAAATAACTTGCCTGTATTGATGACCTCTCCGAAAGGATTGTTGACGTCACCAATAACAGAACAGTTCCATCTCTCAGTACTAAATTGACGTTGACATTCAATGATTCCTTCCTTAGCTCCTTCACGAATCGTATTGATAATATCCGGTGAATTCGAACATACTTTCCGCTGTTCAAAAGAACAATTCATCGAAACATAATAGTTTTTAAAGACTATGTACGAGTATATGTTTACCCGTAGTATTTTATTCAAAATGTTACCATTCATTTGTAAAATTCGCCTAAATGCATGATTTAATGGAATGAAATGAATACATCTGGAATTCTATAGATATAATGAAATATTATTTCACAGTATTTTCACATAATAGGAAAGTAAAAGCCTTCATTCCCTTATTGTACATCACTTTTAGTTAAGGTTTACATTCAAATTAAACAAAAGAAAGGGCAAACTTCCCTTCAAAAGTAACTATTAGGTTAGTGATGGGTCGCATCTATAATGCATTGTTACACGTAATAATTATGTCACTTATAAATTTGTAAAAATGGATTTCAACCTCACCAAAAAAATGAATCCATAGAATTCAAATAGATTGAAGATTCATATCTTCCAAACTATTTTCAGTATGTTATGCTTGAACCTTAACTATTAATTCTGGATAATAAATATTTGATACTAACTTGTTCGACAGTAAGTCCCGGGAATCTTTGACAGGCTGTTTGGGGATCGACTAATATACTACTGATTGGTGGAGCCTCAGTAGCAGTCTGATGTCCAAGACTTCCATCATGGTTCGTATCATGAATAACACTTACAGACCCAAGGGATGCAGCACCTAACCACCTGTAAAGTATGAAGAGAATAATGTTAATCATTGTCGTTATTATTTTCATTTAATTTCATTCCGTATTTAGTGCCATATTATTAGTAATAATGATAAGAAGAATAAGAACAAGCAAAAGGATGATGATGATGATGATGATGATGATGATGATGATGATGATAATGCCTTTGTCATATCCTATATCTCAATAGTTTAAACGTTATCCCTTTTCGTGTATTCATTGATATATTACACAGAATTATTGCTTTTGAATTTCTTCTTATATATATTAATATGTGCTTACAATATGAGTTTGTTTGTTTTTTTAATGTTAGTTACATGTACAAGGATAAATGTATGTTTACCTTCCCTCAACCTTATGCCTATGTGTGCACCAGCCAATGTGGAGAGCCTCTCGACAGAATGTTTAAATTCTTTTAGGTGATCCCCAGGCATTGGCTTGTGCTATATCTTTATACTGTGATTCTATTCTGTTATCTTTGTGATTTTCCTCATGTTATCATTTCACTTGAAAATAGAATAAATAAATAAATAAATAGATAAGATAACTAAATAAATAGATAAATAGATAAATAAATAAATAAATTAATTAATTAATTAATAATAGCAATAATGGCATATATAACATTGCCAATACTATATGCACGGACTGAATGGTTTCTGCTGTACGATGTAAAATACAAAACTGGCTTATCTTATAAATGTATTTGTTGTTGTTGTTATCAAATCTCTCAAAATACAAGACGCACTCAAAAAAGTACACAATTACCCCCCCCCCCCCCCCGGGTGATTACCAGTGTATCTCGTGAAGTCGTATGCACAGTCAAGTAAAACAAGCATGTAGACTTTTTCCGTATTTATTCATGACTGTTATAAACTGGGTAGGCCTAAAGAGCTAAATGTAAAGATAATGGACTTCTGTCTGCAAGAATCGGCGATTACCTTCGCAGATCTTGCTTCGATGTTATACCACAAACAGTGAATTCCCCAATAAATAAATTAATAAATGAATAAATAAATAAACAAATAATCAAAGAAATGACTTTGGTCAGTTTGGTCGCTTAGATTTTTTTAGGTTAAAAAAAAACGATGGAATTTTCGTTATCTTATAAGCGTTAATACAAAGGAGTCATTAAAATAAATTCGGTAATAATTGTGACGAATTTCAGTCGGAATCATAGTGAATTAAAAAAAAATGGCGTCACCAGTAGTTTGAATAAATATTCTGCTGCCCTGCACCTTCTCCCATGCTCTTCTATTCACGAATACAATGCGCAGGTATTTATGAAGCCAAGGCCTTCAAACTCCAGTGATCTTTTCAAAAATTTCACGTATTGTGCCTAAGTTTTTTTTGTTCAAGTCAATTGTCCATAATTATCGAAATCGCTAGGCGTTACGGCTCATTTAATGTCGTTAATAGTTATCAAATTAGCCTTAATTACATACAGTTGGAGCCAAAAGCTTACATACACTGGGCAATTCAATGGAAAATATTCATTTATCAAACATGATAAAATCTACTATATCTTCAGAAATGTATGCGCTATACCGTGACAAATGTGGTATCAAACAAAAGAGCTTATCATGCTTTTTCATTTCAATGGCATGCTATTAAGAATGAACTATCATCATGTGTGACTTTCTTTGAAAAATGATAGTAATATTTGTGCAAAATATTATGTCAGTCTTGGTTAAAACATTTCAAATTTTTGCTCATTATTTCTAACCACAAGCATTATGCCACCCACTTTTAATATGGCATCTTCATTCAATTCATATAGATTTATAACAACAACCATTATATGCGATGCTTGTGCTGAGAAATAATGAGTCAAAGATATTAAATTTTGCTTTGGACATCAAATTTTTCGCAAATGTTAATTTCTTCAAATAAAATCATGCCTATATATACCTCAGTACTATAATGGCAAGCCAGTCGAATGGAAGAGCATTAAAAATGTTTTGTTTTATACCAAATTTGTCATGGTAGCACAAATATTTCAGAAGATATAGTAGATTTTATGATTTTGGGCAAGTGAACATTTTCCATATTTCAATTAATTGCCCATAAACTTTCGGCTTCAACAACTCACCATTCACTGATAACTATGGATTTGATTCGACCCAGGATTGAAATTTGTCATTGTAAACGATTTACAATAAACTAACAAAGACCATGGTACCACCTGTACCAGATGTCTAGAGGCAAGTTACCATTAGGATACAAATCTTCATGCATACCTTGCACATAATATCAATTCTCGCGATAAGTCAAAATATCAATGCGCGTGAAAAAAGGTGTTTCTTTCCTTAAAAGATATTGTTCTTGAAAATAAATCACACAATCTGATTTGTGATATTAAAAGTACAAGATTTAAAGTTCATATATACACAGGGCCAACTAATTTTTCTTGCTGTTTTTATTTGCAAACAGCAAACTAATCAAATACATGAATGTAGTTTCTGCTTAAATGAACTTGAAACTGTTTAAACTTTGGATATTATTTTTGTTCGCAAAAAAATAAATATTAAATATCAAGCAACATAATGATAAACATTATATGTGATGACAATCTACATCTACCTAAATTTAAAGCTGCACACGGCGCGCAGATATAAAACCAGACTCTTGTTAACAAGCTGGTCGACATTCCCTTAGCATAATGAAGGAAGCTATTAAACACTTTGAATACAAAAGGCGATTTGCTTAGGATGATATTAATGGGAATTCGATTGATATCTCTAACAAAAATCTCTCTACTATGGGGTTCCGCTCAATTACCCAAATGGGAACGAGGATAAAGATATATTTGATCTCTGGCGTGTGAGCCGCTGCCTTGGTCTCAACAAAACGAAATGAGTTAAAAGTAATGTGAGGGCTTCAAAATGGCCCATCGCTGAAGAGAAATCTGATCAACAAGTAAGGCACTGAGCCAGGGAAAACAGACGTGTTTATTGATAATGTCGAGATCTCTATACTGCGATTAATATTAAATTGTACTATCTGTTTGTTGACAACTAGAAATATATCATATTTAAAAATTAGATGTGTTATACGTATGATTAGAATTTAAAAGCTGAAATTTTCTACCGAAATAAAGTCACCCTCGCCTTGCTTCATGAATACATGAACGATGACACCCTAGCAAGTCGGAATGGTGACACAACAATTATTATTCATACTGTTTTAATCACTATACGTCATGACGTCGCCAATCATGTCGCTCCTATCTTGATTTAGTCAAGAATATGCATAATGTTGAATAAACAATATATAATGCATCAAGACAGATGATAAAGTTGTCATATGAATCAGAAGAAAAGGAAGAAGCATAAGAAGAGGAGGGGGAAAGAAGAAGAAGAAAGAGGAGGAGGAGGAGAAGGAGAAGAAGAATCCCTTGTAAAAAAAAGTAAGTACCACTGTGCCCCATGGTAATTTGATAGTAATTTGATAGTAATTTGATGGTACACCATAAAATTACTATACCATTGTATTTCTTTTTTTAACTATGAAGAAGAAAGAAGAGGGAAGAGGAGGAGGAAAAGGAAGAGAGGATGATGGTGATGATAATGGACGAAGATCCTCAGCGTTTATAGCGTTTCCATTCTCATTATGCCATTTGTGACGCTATATAAAAAATGGCACCTATAATATAAAAGGCCAATAATAATGATAATAATAATAACCCTTATTCACCCAGGGTAACAACTTTAGCTATCAGCTTATCTTCCAGCGGGCCCTGCATAACATAATATGTTATTATTACCCTTCTCCATTCTTATATGCCGAGCGCCTTGCTAGAATGCAGAAGGTCCCATTTTTGTAAGTCTTTGGAATGACTCGGCCGGGGATCGAACCCATGACCTCCCGTTCATGAGGCGGACGCTCTATCAATTGAGCCTAGTTTCGTTGTATCCACAACATTTTCATAGAGCACAAAAAACTCATAGTACAAATATTTTGTTTCCGGACAACGAGCTACGAAAACAATCAAACAAAAATGTTTATCAATCGTCTGTGACACCACATGGTGTGTGAAATACACGTCATGGACTAATGAGATTCAAAGATAAAGATTTTTAAAAAAAGAGGTGAATTTGAAGGAAGAAATTCAATGCCGCTATAGCTTTGGGTTATTTGCATTTCAAATTGATTTTGAAGTCTTCCATGGGTAAGAGTCAGGAATATATTTATTTTATTTTCAATACAAGTGTGTATCATTTAAGAACTGAAGCAACAGTGAAAATAATGAAAACATAACGTATGCATTAATATCACATAGGTTTGAAAATTAAATATAGTTCCATTATGATTATGATGGCTAATGCACATTTTTCCTCAATTTATCTTTCATTCTCCTTTTCAATCTCTGGAAAATTACCTGTTACTTTTTTTTAAAGATGCTATTCATCATTAATATATGTAAGAGTAACCCTGATCTTAAACTTAACGTTAACCACACTGTTACAACATTCGTTTTAAAATCATTAGGTTGTTTTATATATGAACCTACCAAATGCTGTTTAAAAATTTGTATGTAAAACATATGGGGACTTTTTAAAAACAACTCTTGGTAGGTTCATATTTTCAGCAACTGTGCATAAACCAACCCCTACTCTGTATTTCCCAATTTGTGCAGATGCGGAGTCAGCTAATAATAATCCAGCTTTTTTTTTTTTTCTTTCTTATTTTTATTTTTCCTCGTCTTTTTTTCTTAATTTTTTCTTTTATTTTTTACTAATCGGCTGCTGACTTGCTATTAAATCAGATTTTGTAAAAATCTATCCCGAAGAATGCACTGTAAATGCTCTTACGCGCTTGCTCTCAGTATGCTCTTTGTGTGAGGGTGTGTGTGTGTGTGTGTGTGTGTGTTAAAAGAACCGCTGATCTCACTGATTCAAAATAATTCAGAGAGGTAATTGCTTTTGTCATTCATTACTTGATTTAACAAATTGCATGTGTTGCAAACTCACTCTTTGATAGAAGTTAGAATTATTTCTCTCGGTTAACCATTATAGTCGTTAAAAACTTTATGGACAATAGAGACGAGTCACTACGGTGGTGTTAACTGAACACAGTAATGAAAAAAACTTCCAATAAGTATCTGCGCGCAAGTAATAAATAAGTGTACAACATAATGCCGCCTGTTACGCGTGTTATTCACACTATATATTTCAGATGGAAATAGACAGAAAGTGCCGGGACTTCCGCAATAAAACTGTGCGATTATTAAGGCCAGAAGGTATATTAAAATGGTTGTTAATGACCAGTCGTTAAACAAATAATGCAAATGTAATTTCAAGGCAAGATACAGAATTGTCTACCATCCACACTTGTTGTAGAGGGCAAGGGGAAACGTCCACAGGCTCAGAAGTGTGCAAGGCTATGTTTTCAAACTTGGATTGTATCACTCTCCAGAGAGCTTGTTGGACACCCTGTTGACAAGACTTACGATCAAAGTAGGTTAGAACGTGGTCCTTGTAATAAGGCTTAGAGCTTGTTACCCTTATCCTCTTTGCCCACACGCGTTCTCCATGTCATTGAGAATGGATTTAGAAATTGCCAAAATGAATAATGCCATGCATGATTAAGGTTAAAACGGAATGGTCTCTTTGCAGACATGTTCTCATAAGATCCATGGTGCAGAGTAGAGTGTTATGAGAGTCGGTCGCGGTACACCTTTTGAAACAAAGAGTTATTGGTCGCTTTAAAAATCATGCTCCCCCAGGAACCATGGACTTTAGAGGTTTTAACCCCCCCCCCCCCGTTCACACAGAGCTAAGTCTGTTTTTGTATTCTCACTTGCAACCAAATTATTTCAATTGAATGGCTGCTAAAGAATTTGGAAAAAAAAAATATCAGTTTAAAGTCCTAGACAAAGTGAATAATTATGAAGTATTTTTAAATACCTTATTACTCATGGCATGACGCCTCATTAACACTCTACACACAGAAAAAAATCAAATTGATCGGTGTATATACGAGTTTCAAAAACCATTCATTCATTATAATATGTTATGTTTTTGACCGTTGTTAAGCAAATTAATACTTATTCTCTTGTTTTAGTTTAATTATTAATGAATTTCGTGAGGAAAATTTATAAAACTGCATGATTATGAATTTAAAAAATAGGAAATTGAATAGATCTGATCGTCTTTAGCAATGTTCATATCAATTCCTGTTCCTTAATTTTTGTAGATCTGATCGAGGGTCGAATGTTACATGTATGTTGAAACAAGGTTGCCAATAAGCCATAATCTTATGTTACTTGAATATATAGCCCTAAATAATTTTGACGACGTAGTCTCAACTATTCTTGATCTGGGAGCTTGACTTAATTACCCACTTTCACTTTTTTTCCTCCAATTAACTTCGATATAACGCTGAAGACAGGTGTGCTCTGTCAGTGCATAATCAATTTGGTCAGTGATAGCTAAATTCTACAGTGCCTTTTTACAAAATCACAAAAAATGGATATGATATGAAGAAACTTAATATGTTCGTTGGGTAAAGCACGTAATCAGAAAAATAAACAGAAAATTTATAGCAACATGTACATAGTTTCTTCTCTGAATTAACTTTGGAAAAGTGATTTAAAAGGGAAAGAAATTGATCGTGATAAAGGGAAAACAAAGGTATGCAAGAGGGAGAAAATGATGAGTTAATTGAATACTTACATCCATGTAGCATCTGTCTTTGTTGGCCCTGTTAAGAAAATAGAAATCCATAGCATACAGACCACACAGCATCGGTATGTTAAATTCCTTCTGTATCTGTAGGAACCATTCAATAATTGGTTCTGTCTTGGTTTATTGCTACACTCCATTATTAAATCCCGATGAAATCTCAGTCAAAAAATCGACAGCTACACCCCTCTGTTACTGATCAAAATATATTGGGGTGTTTTGGAGAAGAACTAGATAAATTCATTACAGAACATAATTCTCTGTAACAGTTGAACTGCGCTAAGGTTGATTCAGATTGGGTCCGAGTAACTTTGCGGTGATATCTCTTGACGACTGCGTCATGAATCCCTTTGATGCTCGCCGTCTCCTTTACCACTCACCAAACAACACCGAACTCATAACACAGAATGACACACGAACAAACATTGAGTGCCAAAACTTTATCCAGGGCCATAAAATGGCACGTCTCTTGTGATTGGTCGACAGGGGAAGTCACATCCGCTAGTATCAACCAATGATAAGTGTTGATGTATTACTCACTCATTTAGTGACTAGTATTTAGAAAAAAAATAGTACGCAATCATATCGATTAGAATATTATTTGGACAAGTTCAATATACAGTCTGCTCTCTACTCGATGACGCAAACATACTGACTTTTGACTAGGCCTGATACTGACAGCGAAGATGAACAAATGAAGTCTCTGTATGTATATTTGATATTCGCAGCGTGAGAACTCTGTTATTTTATTTTATTTTATAGAGGGTTGCTTCGTGCTTTGTACACAAAGGACGTTAAGGGGGTATCACAATCAAGGAGCATCATTCATTAAAGCTTCCCGCTCTTTTGTAACACTGAAAGAACTGCCCGTAACATTGTGAAAACGGACCTATTGTAGAGCGACAGTCCCATTGTACCTATCTAAACGATCCTTCCTGTTATCTCAATTGTTCAACTTTTTATCAAAGGCCAATCAATTTTCTCCACGGATTTCTTGTAATACAGGGAATGACAATTACTGTACAGGGGGATTATAGAGGTATAAACACCTATGTGTAAAACTGAATTAAAAATGTAAACATGAGATAGATTCCATTCCAATGACCCACGTAGGTAATAAAAAGTTTTATAGCGCTTAGATAATTCAAAGCTGTATATAACTAATGTCCTTTGGCAAGACATTCATCTACATTTGCCACACTCGACCCAGGTGAGGTAAATGGATACCTGACAGGAATTAATTCCTTGAAATGTTCAGTGCGCTGTAATGACTGCCTGGCTAAAGTCGGGGTAATAATATCCAAACTCCTTTGGAAACGCATGGACACGTTAGATCAGTTTACAAGAACGGATTATTAAGATGATCTTGGCCGTTGATTGGGATGCAAGCATGCTAAATCGTGTAAAAATGATCGAATGCGTCAGTCACAATAAATAGAATAAACGAACAAGTAAACTTGTCAAACTTAGCTTTCTCACATTTCTATACATTTTGTCTCCAGCCCCCCCCCCCCTTTTCTTGTTCCCTCTCCCTATCTCAATCATCTAATTATCGGCGTGTATTTTGTTAATCATCACAATAAAATTTTCACAATAACTAATTTAATTCAAACCATATAATACAATCATGTTAATCATTTTTGTTGTCACAGAGGTCTCCAGCCAATTTCACCAATGCAATTATGATATCAGTCTAACTACATGGAGTCAAATGAAATTCCCAAGAGCTTGATTTAACGGTTTGTATTGTGTTTTCTAATGAAATCTGATTATAATCAGAAAGAAGTAACAGTTGTTGCGATCTAAAGCACTTACTATCACATTTTGGCAGCCACCCCCTCAAACACACAAAGGAACTATACCGCTGTTATAATATGGCAAAGACCTCCACTGCTGCAGGTGTTATCGACATGAGGTGGTTTGGACGAGACATTAACACTACAGACACTGGCGTTGCTACAGGGGTACGGAGGCATGACCACCCCCCCCCCCCCCCCCGCACATGATTTTACATATGATTCAATTCAAATTTTAGTGATTCTAATCCAAACTTGTAGGATCATTCTCGGTTTTAAAGTTACTGTTCTCATAATCACAGTTTTATAACCATATTCAGTTTCAGCAAAGGAGAGACAAAATAAACGCAGGTGTTGTGGTCCAGTGGATAAGTCTGTTAACCACGAGGTTCGGGGTTCAAATCCCTGCCACTGCAGTAACATCCTTTGGCAAGACATTTATCTATATTTGCCACACTCGACCCAGATAAAGTAAGTTGATATGGTAGGATTTATCCCTTCAATGCACTAAAGCATGCTAAGTGCTACGGCTGCTGAAGCTAAAGCCGGGGTAAAATCCAAAGTCCTTTGGAAGCGAGCACGTTACATCATAATGTGAGTACACGCAATACAAGCACGGCATATTATTATTATTATCATTATTGTTATTGATAATTATCATAATCACCATCATATCATTATTATGACATGACATTCTTAAAAATCAAAACATAACACCATGAGTTAGCAAAATTGAGTTGCTATATACTCTCTAAATACCAGTAGTCTTCTCAGGCACGAAAGGATTTCAGGATACATTTCTCATGATACTTTGTATAATATACATGTATTTAGTTTTAGGAAAAACAAACGCAGTAGGGATAACATTCATCTTCAGTCCTTTAATAGGTATTACAGGCCTACGTAACTGTTGTAATAATAACATGTATGCAGTTTCATACGTATACTCGACTTAATTAGTATATTGCGTAAGGACAAAAATCGAACTGTCAACTATTTCATACACTATATGTATAATATAGATGTATAACAAAGATGCATATTATATATCTTTTATTTTTGTCCACAATTTAAGTCGTTACAAAGATAGAAACACCCTTTAATATAAAACGAAGTAACAGCTGAAAATCTGACTACTTTTTGGCTGTGATCAGTTTGCAATCCATCAAGAATCTAGAACATGGGATCGATGGAATATTTTATGTCAACATATCATCTCATGGAAATACCAACTGCACACAAAGGATGGGAGGTCTGATGATTCATACAACACGACTGAAAAGGCAGCGCTGGTGAACTCAAATGATGAAGGGGTAATTTTAAAGAGAGGAATGTCGTCGAGATTCCTCCATTGAAATTGATAATTATCACATTCTTTCAACTTTTTACCGTGAAACCTTGCACAAAAAGCAATCAGAACCTAAATAGAGTAAAGGACCGTAACTCATATTAACTATACTTCCTCTTTACTATACTTTCTCAAACGAGTCAAACGACAGAGTGGGAAAGTGTCCCATATCCCCCGGATCGTCAATGAGTTTGGTGTGTCATTTTCAAGGTAATTTCCAAAATCGAAAAATTAAAATTTTCTTCTGAAATAGTGAAAGAATAATGATAATACAATAATACATAACATTTATTACTGTTATTTCTAAGCGCACCAACTTCTGTCTAACGGTTAATTACTAGAACATATGATAAATTTGAAACAAAATTAATTAGATTAATAGAGCTTAATCATTTGAATATGTCTGTGATATAGATCTATGGTACTTAATCATGAAACGAGTCATGGTTTGAGACCAGATACAAGAAGTTGGTTTCACAATGATATCAGAAATAAATGACTCCTATACATCTACGATTCTAATTCTAATTGTACTTTTGCCTGACATTGCATGGATAATATAATTCTGTAGATTTTTGAAAGTATTAACTATCACAACTGCCATCAACCAATTTATAATTATAATAATCTTGCTCGAAACTTAGTTTGTCCTTGAATCGAGACCTTAATTGCCTGTAAAACATCACCAAAAAAGATGCTGTCGCGATTTCCCCCAAGGGGTTGCTTCAAGCACATATTTCTAAGTTCAATTATTGTTTCTTTCCTCTGAATAATCTCCACACTTATGTTGACTTTGAATGTAGCAACAAAATATATCATAATAGCATATTTCAACGCTTTATTAGAGACAGAAAGGAGCCTAACGACACAAGAAACTATTCAATTACACAACGACCAATTTCCTTTCCCCTCACACGACCCCATTCTACTACATCAAATTTCTCATATAAAGAGTTCGTTTGGCTCCAGGCCATGCTTTATACTTGACATCCAGTTAATTCTCCCCTCTCACCATCTCTCCCATTAAACTCTAACTTTTTCGAGCAGGCTCAAAAACTCCTATAATCTCTATTCCTCGGGCTACATTACAGCGTTATAACAACTAATACAATATGATCGGTTCCTTCCTTTAAAAAAAGTGTGACCCCAGCTCCGCCCCCCCCCTTCCAACCCGCCTTCTCTCCCTCTCTCTCTCTCTCTCTCTCTCTCTCTCTCTCTCTCTCTCTCTCTCTCTCTCTCTCTCTCTCTCTCTCTCTCTCTCTCTCTCTCTCTCTCTGTATTCTCCTGCTGGGTAAGCGCTTTGATCAGAAAATTGAATAAAGACACCGGCTCAGTGCGCATGTACCGGCGAGGAACGTGCAACCATTTTCGGCAATCCTGCGACGCCACATGTGTTTGTTTTTCGACTCAATTTGTCGGTAACCAAATACTTTTTCTATCAAAAGGAAAGAATTTTTTCCCGGGAACATATTCCTTACTTAAAGGGGCGTTAACAATTATGTTTTGATGTATATTTTAATAAGTACACTTCAGCATCTGACAAGAAACCCGATCACGTAAACTTATGACTCGAGGCTTGAGAACTTCACCTGGCATGAGTTTACCGGTTACAGAGTATGACGAAAATTCTGGATAATAAATGATGCGCGCATACATGTATTCACTTACCCAGATTTAGGTTTCGCGCGGACACTATTCTTTACAAACACGTACAGGTTCAAACACTGGTCTACTCGCAACTCGCTTTTATTTACTGAGAGTGTATTTAAACTTAGAATAATATCTGAAGCCATGTCTTTAATAGCTACCCCATTATCTATGCAGTGTAGCTAGCCTCTTCAGTTGAGAAAACTGCCATCCCCGAGGGCCCCCGGGGGAAAAAATACATAGGCCTACGATGAATACAGAAATATAAAAGAGCAATATGTATCATATTCAGCGACAAAGAAACTTTAAACATCCAGAGCGGTACATTGTTAGTGCTTAGTACACTTTAAATCAGTCATGGAAGAGTCATGATATTAGAAGGTTTTCTAGCAGGGTGCGTATTACACAGCGGGAAGAGTAGTTAGGCAGACGACATAAGTTATGCCCACATGGCGGGAAAACACGGTCATCTTCACAGCAAGAAAACCATAAGAACAACGTGTTCATCCACATCAAAGGAAATTAGTTGTGATTGGTAGCAAGTGGTATTTACGATGTTAAAATGAAACAGTAACAGATGATGAGTAGCGGCACAGTCAGGCATGTCGAGTAATGAAAAAAAAAATGACTCTTTCTGACAAACTATACAGCCTGGCCTTGCGGCTTGCTCATTGCAGGGCTTGCTATTGAACTGATGTCATCGAAAATTCTCAATATTAATTTTTTTTACCGTGAAGAATGATTTACTGCAATAATACTATAATTTCGTGACCATGGGTGTCGATCCCGGGGAGGGGGAGGGGGGGATATATCCACCCCCCCCCCAATAATTCACTATCAAAAAATGACACGGCCCCTGTTAATCCCGCCAAACAAAGCTGAATGAAGAAGGGGAAAACGAGTTTAGAAAAAGAAAACCCTGGGAGCGCCCTCTCATGTCAAGTATCTCAACAAATGCCGGTTATAATCCTAATGAAAGGAAACTGGTTTGCATCTTGTCTCTCTATCTAGTGTTATACTAATTGTTCTACTGGCAATTTAAGTATATTAACCAATACCGGTTATGTTACTATTCTTATGAAAGGTAATTTGTTTGCATCTTGTCTTTCTATCTAATGTTATACCAGGAAGGTGGAAGGGGAGATCTCCCTGGTTATATGTTTGTAAAATAACTGCAAGTATTCGAACTACATGACCTAAAATAGGGGAATTTTCAGGAGATAATCGCCTATTATCATACCAAATATGAGAAAGGAAGGTACCGATGAAAATAATATTAAAGTTACTGAAATCATGAGAATAGAGTAACAATACAGTAGAACCTGTTCTCGGTATTTTTAAAAATCTTTTTTTTTTCTCGCTCGCTACGCTCGCTCATAAAATCTACACTCTAAAAAATATTGGGCAAAAAATTGCCCAAATTTTATCCAACATGAGGATTGTCCGACCACCAATTGGGCAAAAAAACACATTTTGCATGATTTACTCAGTGTTGGGTAAAAAATAATACACCCAACTTTTACCCAACAAGATTTTACCCAGTCAAAAATTCTTGACTTACCATGTCTGAGGACCATGCCTCGAACCAGTGCGTGCCATGACACAGTGTCCTCAATACCTACGCTCTACCTATTGCGCCAGCGAGAGATCGCTGAGAGGGTAAGGTCCTGTGGTAAGGTCTTCTAATAATCATAAACTCGAAACCTGGATTAGCCTTACTCCCAGAATGCAAAATAACCCAAATGTTGAAAAAAGTGTCTAAGTTTAATTTTACTTTTTTTCCACTGGGTAAGATTGGGTAGATAGTTGGGGGAAAATTATCTGATTGCAACAAGGAAAAGGCCACCCTTAAACTGCCCTGTAATGTCTAACAAAGTTTTTACTGAGTATATATACGTAGTAAATGATTGGGAGAAAATAACCCAGTTGTCGGAAAAAATTACCCAACAATAATTTCCCCAGTACCATTTACCCAACTAATTTTTATATTTCATTGGGCAATTGCATGTAGTAAATAATTGGTAGAAATAACCCAATTATTATTAAGAAAAATTTGCCCAATTTTGATTTGCCCAGTCACACCTGCCCACACCTGCTTTTTACAGTGTAGATACACGATATTTTTGAGCACCGAACACTGCAGTTCCCTCAGCAACCTGGCTCCGTAACATAAAGGTTTGCAATCAATCGCAAAATGGCAATGGCCAATCAAGATCATTGTTGCATGCGCGTATTGTGCAACATACCCACCATCAACCAATCACAATCGTTGTTTGAAATTTGCAATTGATCGCAAATCTTTGTGTTACGGGGCCCTGGTATATCACAATAGTTTTGAAGCTATAAGTGTCGAAGTATCCTCGAAGATATGCATCACCAAAATCATCTAGTTTATTTTGGTATAATAGCTCGCTTCACCCGCTCGTAGAAACAGAGAATGGTTTTGGGTGCCAAGCGACGAGCCAAATAGCGTCATATTTGGCAATTAGGTGATCATCATTATCTTTGTTCAAAGTGCATCGAAGAGTCTACATTTTTCTTTGCTCGCTGCGCTCACTTGAATAACATTTAGATACATGATACTGGCAATTTGGACATGCAGGACAGTTGACTAAATATTTAAATTACATAAATATCTTATAGGCCTATAGTGTATTTTGGAGATAATTATCATTGATCGTCAAATGACTGTTTTTCCTCGCTCGCTTCGCTTATGCATGATCCGGGATCATGATCGGCCAAGGTACATCAGAGACGCACACTTTAAACAAGATGTGGAGATCACATTCACAGTACATCACGATCGGCCAAGATACATCAGAGACGCACACCTTAAACAGATTGTGGAGATCACATTCACAGTACATCATGATCTGGGATCATGATCGGCCAAGATACATGAGACACACACTTTAAACAGGATGTGGAGATCACATTCACAGTACATCATGATCGGCCAAGGTAGATCAGAGACGCACACTTTAAACAGGTTGTGGATATCAAATTCACAGTACATCATGATCGGACAAGATACATCAGAGACGCACACTTTAAACGGGATGTGGAGATCACATTCACAGTACATCACGATCAGCCAAGGTACATCAGAGACGCACACCTTAAACAGGATGTGGATATCACATTCACAGTACATCATGATCGGACAAGATACATCAGAGACGCACACTTTAAACAGGATGTGGATATCACATTCACAGTACATCATGATCGGACAAGATACATCAGAGACGCACACTTTCAACAGGATGTGGAGATCACATTCACAGTACATCATGTTCGGCCAAGATACATCAGAGACGCACACTTTAAACAGGTTGTGGATATCACATTCACAGTACATCATGATGGCTAAGATACATCAGAGACGCACACTTTCAACAGGTTGTGGATATCACATTCACAGTACATCATGTTCGGCATAGATACATCAGAGACGCACACTTTAAACAGGTTGTGGATATCACATTCACAGTACATCATGTTCGGCCAAGATTAAAATATTTGATAATAAAGCTATAATTTATTGCTAAATGATACAAAAGATTTGGTAGATTTGTACAAAGAATACATGTGAAAGGCAATAATAAGTTCATTTACCTTAGAATGTCTCATACATTTCCTGAAGTTAAACAATAGATGGCAGCACAAACCCTCACTTTAATACTTGTAGGACTCCAAGAAATTCTCCATAAAAATAATAAAGCACTTTGTTTTTAAAATGTAATAATCAAAATACATACCATGATAAACAACCATTACGATTCATATTGTACAGTGATTGTCACAGACTTACCTGTACATGTACCGTACTATGAATTACACAGAATACTGAATAATGAATATTGCATCGCTTTTTCACATTAAAAATTACAGAAATCTCAAAAGGTCACCTTTTCATTACAGTCTGCAAATGAATTATCAAGTTATGAACACTAAATCACTTCAAATTTCTGTTCATTAGTGTTATGAAGCCCTTTCACAAGTGGTTGAAAAAAAATTAAGAGTTTTCAAAGTTTAAAATAACCAACTCTACAACTTATTTCTAATAATTCTACATTCTTCAGATAGGCTGATCTCTTCAGTTCAGTGATTAATACCTACTTTGTTGGAATACCCTGCATTTAATACCCAGAACAATTAAAAAAATAATTATACCAAATAATTACAGGTAAAAACAAGACAATGGAGCAACAGTGGGGTAAGTTTAAACTTCTACTCATTTATAATATAAAAATAATATACAAATATACAGTTCGTAGAATATTTAACAAAACATTAAAAGTGTCCGTACATTGTGATAACTTTGGTCTAGTGGTTAGGATCTGGCGCTCTCACCGCCGTGGCCCGGGTTCGATTCCTAGTGTGGGAACAAAATTTTTTAGAGGTGTTGTGGCTCAGTAGATAAGTCTCCGGACTTTGAACTACAAGGTCCGGGGTTCGAATCCCTGCCGCGGCACTAATGTCCTTTGGTAAGATATGAATCTACATTTGCCACATCTTTCGGATGGTGACGTTAAAGGTTGGTCCCAGACGTAAATAATCATATTTGATTGATACACGTCTGTAAAAACCCAATTCAACAACAACAACAATGATAACTTTTCATTTCCAATCCTGTTCCTCAATCAGAATACACTGCATAAGTACATGCAGAAAGAAATAAAACTAATCCCCCCCCCCCCCCCCCTTTTCATCACAATCACTACCATGATACAGACGTATTGGCAAGAAAATTTTAGATTGCAAAATGAAACTTCTTTTGAAATTAACAATTTCAAAGACTTCTTGAGATGCAACTGAGAAAAGAAAGGCAAAAATAAAAGGATGAAATAAGAACAAAGAGGAGATAAAAGGTAATGAAAACAGACAATTCAGGTGTTAAGTGATGAATTCAAATTTACGTAAAATGACAATACTATTATTATCTCATCACTGCAGTTCAGACAATTTACAAACTTGAAGATGAACTAATACTGGTACTAATATTTTATGAGATATACTACCAATCAACAGTGGTTCACTTTTTCATGGTGCATCTTGATGTAGAACAAAGTCCCATTTATACACCAAATTTTACAATTCATAGACCTGTTTTTAATTCAAACCAGAAAGACAAGCATTTCTTAAGAGTAGGCAAGGAATATTAGAAACAAATAGATTTAGGCAGTTCAAATTGTAAAGGCACTGAAAGGGCTATAACCCCACACATAATCATGACCTCAATAATACTGCACTACCATGGATTTGTTTTATCTGTTTGCAATCTTAAATAACATTCCTTTCTCTTCTATTGATACTTTAAATTGAAATGATGTTATCCACAAGCCTTAAAGCTATGCCTTCTGCCACTGATTTCAGATATAATGTAACAATAAGATTTATAAACTGCACTTTGATATAAGCATTTCTATGTGACATGGCACATTTTGAAAGTGGCTCCACCAGTGCCAGACGTGGAAAATATTATCACGACATGATAAGGGCTAAGTACAAAGTAGGTCATCATAATCACCAAGAAGTGTGCAGTTTTAGATAAAGCTTTCATTCATCTTTAATACCCTTAAGTCAAATCAATTATTTTTTAAATTATTTTAAAAAACCCTCAATTACTGAATGTTTTCATTGCAATGCTTTTATCTCCACTCTATCAATTGGCAATATTAAATCATAAAGCTTTTAAGGCAATCATCTTCACAAATTCAAAGAATGAAAGTAGTCTCAACCGAAAGCTCTTATCAATGTTTACTATGCTACTCTGGTCAGGTGTGTCACAAATATGAAAGGAAAAATAATGTACATGTTCCATTGTGGACTTCTGCAGTATGTTAAATGGCAAGATTAAATTTTATATGATCTACATTTCTACAGTATGAAAACATTCTACATTTTATATCTTCATTTATTAACAACATACTCAACATAATGGAATTTCTACAAAAGCAAGCCATCCAAACAATACAGACAAATTACATTACTTTTGCGTTATTGCAAGAATATCAAGAGTAACAATTCCTGCTATCAATACTATAATTGCAAATTCAGCACTCATGTTTAAAAAGAAAAAAGGTAAGATAGTTTCCACAAAATAACAATATAATAAAACTACAATATGATTAAACAGTATAAAGAAATTCATTCATAGCATGAAAGGTGCATCATTGCCAATCTTGACATCATTCTTCAACTATTCCAAACTAAATATTGCTCTACGTCCAACAACATCACATAAATAGACTCAATAACTTTAAGGTAATAAAGGCATACATGTACTGTTCCTCTATAATTATGTAAAATATGATAGCAATACATTATACACTAGACAGAAAATTAATACTGAAGTTAAGGCACAGATTTGTTAGAAATATTTTTTGTATGAAACTGTATACCATAAACACACATAGAATCAATATGTGATTCACTGACAATATTTACAATGTTGATGGAATGAACTTGTGCATGCATTCACTGGATTTCCTTGGTTATGCAATTAGCCGGATTGCAAGCATCCATGCCATAAGCCCCAAACATCCTACTAATGTGAGCCAAGGATACTAGGTAGCACAAATGTTGACCTCAATACTGATTTGACATTGCACTATAATTGTCCTGCCCCCCCCCCCCCCCCACCCCCACCCTTCTCTCTCTCTCTCTCATCTTTCTCCTTTTTTTCTGTAATCACCACTCTTCCCTTTTCTCTTCCTGTCTGCCTTCTTTACGTATTTTAACATATTTTCTTGAAATGGTTTCTATACAAGGTTTCATTGTCTTACATTGCTTTTATCTGTACATCTCCCCCTCCCCCTCCCCTCTCTCCCCCTCTCTCTCCCCCCTCTCCCTCTCTCTCTCTCTCGCGCTATTTTAATACCTTTTTTACAATGGTTTCGGTAAAAGGTTTCAATATCTTGTAGCTATGTTTCACCCCATGTTACCCCATTTTCTATCAACTAGCCTCAATAACACATGAAATGTTACATAAGGTAATGGAAGTGGCAAGATGATTCTTTGCAACATACAATATACAGGTACTAATATAAAACGTCACTTCTTATCTTATGCAACATCTTATAGTTGTTACTCTCCCAAATCTATTTTGCAGCTACTTAAAAATACAAATATGTAGCTATTCCCAGTCTAAAAGGAAATCTGAAATGAATGATAGGTGTAGGGCCTACTAAATATAAAAACTGTGAATTCCTTTGGACTTTGTACTACTACTACCATTATATAAATGATGAGATCTCTCCAACCTTCCTACTCCATCTTCAGCCACATCTTCCTGAAACTACTTGATCCAACCTTTACTGGTCACCTTGACCTCCTTCTACCAATCATGTCATCCCCCATCCCACAAATCTGTGCTAGTAAGATATCTGAGTATACAGCATTGATGCTTCCAGTCACATGATACATTCCTGGCCTCTCCTTACTCCTCTCATCACCTTTGACCCACTTTGGAGTGGCTGGGGGATGAAGAGCACCCTCTTGTGACCTGTTGCTTTGTATCTCTTCAACCTATAATATGAAGCATAGAAATAGAACCATGATGAATAGAACTACCACAACAATCTGTAATTTCCATTTTTTTTTTTTTTAAGCTTACTATCTTTTTAAATTTATTTATTGTGGTATTTAAAAAAAACATTGTACATGGCAGCCTTGCAGCTGAATTGAGTACAATTTACATCAATAATGACACAAGACTACTGCACAAAAGGCAAAAGTATCAAAAAGACATTGAAATAGTACATTCATGAAAAACTATAGATATATATTTGCCACTGTCTATAGACATATGAACTGATTAAATGTACAAACAAGAAGTTCAGTGTTAAGCAAGATAAAAAGATATTATATTGCATAAGACATAAAAGCAAAACATAAACTAGAAGAAAAACTTCTTTAGGCATACAAGATCAAAGTACATTTGATTTATCTCATAAGGCTTGATATTGATCTTATTGTCAAAAGAACTTGAATATTTTGATAAGGAGGACAAATAATTGTGTAGAAAGTGAAAGAACCCCCAGGCTAGCCATCCCAATCCCTTTGATGACAGACTATATTCTCAATGTAATAAGGGATTGCTAAATATTGACATAAGAATCATCTGATGATTACTGTTAGTTTCCGTTCTCAAAGACCCCATCAATAAGTGAAAGAAAGTGTTATTATAGTATATAATGATGACAGACATACTGACTGGGCATCTTGAAAAACATTAATTTTCAAATGTTGACACATACTCCAGATAAGAACATTATTTGCGTTCTGGATATCAACTTGCATTCCCAAAGCAAATGATGATTCCTTGAAAAACAATTGTTAAGATTTATCACTCCTTCTGTTGTCAATCATAGCTTAAGTTTATATCCCTCATAACTAGAATCTGTGCAGTTGATTGGTTTATTGCATATCATGTGACAAAATATAATTCCAACCGGCTTCACCTAAATCAGCAAGTTTCCATTATGACATCACTATCCCTGAATAGAAGTACTTTTCACAGATACTATTCAGGGATGACATCACAATCATAATGAGCATACAGTGTTGTGACATCAGGAGTTTTATATGCATCAATTATCTTGGGTGTGATGATGTTATCATATCAGCAATTTTGTATTCCCACTATGCAATCACTGCCTACATTTTTAATTTGTTTGAATTAAACATGTCTAGCTTTGCTCATTTACTAAAGATGACTGTTGTAAACTATATATATACTGAAAGAAATGAAAATGGGAGAATAATAATTGCGTAGCTCCCTCAATGTTCCCCAGAGCTGTCATCCACTTTTAATCAAGGGTTGAAAAAATGCCTCCGCCGGGAATCGAACCCGGGTCACTGGCTTAGAACGCCAATGCCTTACCACTAGACCACAGAGGCAGGCCAGCAGTTAGGCGTGACTTCTTTCGGTGTTTATTATTTACAAGGGAGTTGCCAAAGTTGTTTGCATTTGTCAAATTTCTTTCAATATATATATATATACTGTCTCTATTTGAATGTCTGCTTAAACTATGGTGCCCTCAATGACTAGAATGTGACCAAATCACATTCATATCACGTCAAGTACCAAAATTTCCAGACTCTCTCGACATCATATATATACTATTATTTAATCCTGGAGTATTTCATAGAATGATGTACCATAATGAAATAACTCCTGTTTACCAAATCCACGTAATTAATTTGCACAAAATGCATTGGCAAAAATAAATAAAGTCATCAACATGGAAAGTATTTTCAAACAAGTGAGTGTTTAGGGTAGTCTTACAAGACTGTAAAGAAACAAATACTTCAAATAACTTGTAGTAATTGACTCCACAGGTAAGGGCTAGCTGAAATTTGTTGATCCCCAAGCCTTTCAGGAACAATACACTGTACAATAAGCAATGATAATTTACTGGCAAACACAATCTGAAATTCAAGAGGTAACCTAGGGATCTCACCTTATGAAAGTGACAAGCACACTTCCCTTCTAAGAAATCTTGATATCTTGCCATGGTCATATTGAATGTATCTACAAAGTGATAACCCATTTGGAGTGCAGCATACTGTAGGCCTTGGTTATGAAGATACACCTTCTTCTGCTCTGCCTACAAATGGAAGATGTACATATCCATTAACATTCTATTAATATGATGTTAAGATGTGAACCCTAAAGACTTTGTGATGCTGAGTTAATACAAAAGTACAAAAGGAAATTGAGCAATTTAACACCATACACCATAGTAGAATGCAATACTTCACAACAGTGCTAAATACCATACACCATAAAAGGATACCCTGGTACAAGGAAATAATTACCAATAACACCATACACCATAAAAGGATACCAGGGTACAATACTTCATAGCAGTGATTAACACCATACACCATAAAAGGATACCAGGTGACAATACTTCATAGCAGTGATTAACACCATACACCATAAAAGGATACCAGGGTACAATACTTCATAGCAGTGATTAACACCATACACCATAAAAGGATACCATGGTAGAATACTTCATAGCAGTGATTAACACCATACACCATAAAAGGATACCAGGGTACAATACTTCATAGCAGTGATGAACACTATACACCATAAAAGGATACCAGGTGACAATACTTCACAGCAGTGATTAACACCATACACCATAAAAGGATACCAGGTGACAATACTTCACAACAGTGACAAAATCTTTGATAGCATGGTATCACTCTAATGAAGAGTTTTCAAGGACTTGCCAACCTAAAATGGTTAATGAGAATTATATTTAAACAACAGATAAGAATTAAGAATCACTTATAAATATCACTTTCTAAAACTGATAAAAAGA
This sequence comes from Echinometra lucunter, assembly GCA_029962745.1. Taxonomy (NCBI): domain Eukaryota; kingdom Metazoa; phylum Echinodermata; class Echinoidea; order Camarodonta; family Echinometridae; genus Echinometra; species Echinometra lucunter. The sequence goes on from CM057151.1 coordinate 230,766, forward strand.
GATATTAATGCCACAAGTACATTTTTTTTATATAAAAAAGTCTATCTGTCCCACAAATATCCTATTCCTGAGCAATACAAAATGTAAAGCATAAAACTTAAGTCTTGCTTAGACATGATTCAGTGAACTGACTAAAAAACTGCAAAATAGCATCCTATACGTGAAGCCCTAAGGAAATGATATTAAAAATGAAGACATACTTACGAGAGTGAGATAATGTATGCCATCTACTGGTTGATGAAAACCAGCTCCTAAACCTTTCACTATCTTCTGAATACCTGTCAATCCAACCCTAATAAAAAGATAAAAACAAACATCTTCTCATCTCAACTCTTACATTCCTAGCTCTCTGCAGTCAAATGGTGATCTCATGCAATGATATTGTGATATGCTGTTGAATAATTGATTCCCCATCACTGAATCTGTCAACACTGCTCCCTTCAACAAGATTGATTTTGCTAAAGGCCTTATTCATTGGTTTTACTATTCTTTTGAGTATGAACCATTGTAGAGTAATTTTGATGCTTCTCCAGATCTATGTATATATAATTTATATTTATTTCGATAAAAATCAAAAATGTTACTACAAATGTACCCAGGTCCTCTGGGAGAAGGTGAGGAAAAATTCTTCCTAATTGGAAGGAGGGAGGGTTACAAAGTGGAGTTACAAGTTTGAAAAAATATGGACAAACTATTATTTCTATTTTGTTACTCTTCTGTACAATTATGAATGATCCTATACATTCAGATTACAGTCCATAAATTGAATTGTAATTTCAATTACATCATGACAGAGTTATATCTTACCTGTGTAGTATTTGTTGTATCACTGTAAGATGATGTATTGCCATCCAATGGACCCCTCCTATAACAAGTACAGTCTGAGAATCATTTGATAATGATCCTGCTGTCCTGAGCAGCTGCTCAAAGGTTTGCTCAAACATTGGTCTCTCATTCACAGGTAACCAGAACTGAGGATAGTAGGAAAAGCTGACTGATGTCCGTCTATCATTAAGGTTTGTGTACAGTTTGGTGTCATGTGTCTTATCCCACTCATAGAGGGAGCTATTCATTCTTTCCATGAGGTAGTACATGATTCCTCGGTTAGTAGAGTCACCAATGAATAGTAACTGAACAAAAAGAAAGTAAATACTATTCCAGATTAAAAATATATCCTTCCTTCATAGCTTTACAAGGCGAACCTTAGTTATAGAAACATAATCGTTATTCCTGACCAACATTTTGAAGTATAAAATTTAGTTAAAGCAGTAAATGCTACATGAAATGTTGCACACAGCACACTTGATGACATTATCAAGGAATGAGGTAAATTCCAATACTTTGGTCTCATTTCACTATTTGTATCAGAAATCAAAAGAATCCTATGACACAAGATTGTCACACCCTTCCTCTCCCCACACTGGAAGCTAAACAAAAACCTTTGTTAGGGACAATATGGTAGAAATTGCTTCTGTCAAATATCAATGCTGAAGTCCACATGGAAATGATTTGTTTTCATTCCACTTAATTTTTTACAACAGTTTTCCTAAATGAGAAACATATAACTACATGTATATAGTGTATAAAATGTGACAACCGTACAAAACATCTTTAAAGCCCTCTTCATCTTACCTTCTTACCAGCTAAGCATTGTCTGGCTTCTGATTGGCTAATCTCTCTATGATGACAATCATGAGGTTGCCATCTTCCTCTATCCCAGTCACATGACCTTTCATCTGAACACTTCTCACATGGTACAAGCCATTGACCTAGATAGTAACAATAACAATGACATGTAAGGGTAAAGAGATAGTAGCAATAGCAATGACATGTAAGGGTAAAGAGATAGTAGCAATAACAATGACATGTAAGGGTAAAGAGATAGTAACAATAAGAATAAGATGTAAGAATAAAGAGATTTTCTTCAAACGTACGAAAGTACTAAAAGCTACCCTGTTTTAAGGACAAGTGATAAGTGACTTATTTGTAATCTTGAGTTTTGGTAAAGACATTGTAACATACACTGTTACAAATAAAGACAACGTGCAAAAGTAACAAGGCAAACGCCAAGCGTTGTCTCGCCTGCATATTGCAGTCATGAAGAGACTGCATGTCAAAACTATGCTATATGACTTCTGAGGCTGTCAGCAGTTTAGGGGGTGAATTGTGGTTCTGACAGTTTACATATGCAATAATGGTATAGGCCTACTTTATCCCTAGGAAATCAGATAACACTAAGAATGCTGTTAATACTATGAAGCTATAATTATTTCCATGCAAGTAAGGAAATGAATGTTAGTGAAAAAGAATGTAACTGATAATAATGTGAGTAAAATTGTAAAATTAAATTAATTATTAAGGTGTTATGGCAAACTTATTGTTTGAAAAATGGTATGAATTTGGTGATTCCACGTCAAAGCTATAGAAAGTTATTAGGTGTACAACATAGCACAGTGCCAGTTATGAAAAGTTCATTGACCTTTGACCTTTGACCTTAATCAAATTCAACTCACATTCGAACTTGACCTGCACCTTCAAGAGATGGACCTCTCATATGAATTTGGCAATCCTACCTCGAAGGTATAGAAAGTTATTGTGTGTACAACATAGCACAGTGCCAGTCATGGAAAGTTCATTGACCTTTGACCTCTGACCTTATTCAAATTCAACTCATACTCAAACTTGACCTGTGCCTTCAAGAGATGTACCTCTGGTATAAATTTGGTGATCCCACCTCGAAGCTATAGAAAGTTATTGTGTGTACAACACAGCACAGTGCCAGTCATGGAAAGTTCATTGACCTTTGACCTTTGACCTTAATCAAATTCAACTCACATTCGAACTTGACCTGCACCTTCAAGAGATGGACCTCTTGTATGAATTCGGCAATCCTACCTCGAAGGTATAAAAAGTTATTGTGTGTACAATATAGCACAGTGCCAGTCATGGAAAGTTCATTGACCTTTGACCTTTGACCTTATTCAAATTCGACTCATATTCGAACTTGACCTGCGCCTTCAAGAGATGGACCTCTGGTATGAATTTGGTGATCCCACCTTAAAGCTATAGAAAGTTATTGGGTGTACAACACAATTGTTGACGACGACGCCGACGCCGCCGACGACGCCGACGACGACGCCTACGCCGACACCGGAAATAGTGATACCTATGTCTCGCTCCGCTACGCAGGCGAGACAAAAATCATGTTGAGAAAATCTGTTTAATGAGCAATGGAAAACAAATCAAAATAATCATTAAAACACAAAACATGTGGTCTACTTCTTGAAATGATAAGAGTTTCTACCTTTCAGTTAAAGGGAAAGTCCACCCCAGAAGTCTCACTGTTTCAATAAAAGGAGATAAATTTGAACAGCATTTTAGAAAAGAAATGAGCAAAATTGGTCAAAGAATAAGAAAATTACACTCATTTACAATTTCACATGTTCTCAATTTTCTTGGAAGTTACACATTTTCTAACCCCCATAGTCAATGTATGTTCAGAAGAATTACTTTTTACATAACATACTTTGACTATGGGGTGAGAAAATGTGTAACTTCCGAGAAAATTGAGAAAGTGTGAAATTTCATGTACTAAGTGAATGGAGAGCTGCTCGCATATGATGTGTCATCAGTGTTGCCAATTTTCAGAGCCGAGAGTAACTTACTCGAAAATGTAAATGAGTGTAATTTTCTTATTCGTTGACCGATTTTGCTCATCTTTTTTTTTAATGCTGTTCAAATTTAACTCCTTTTATTGAAACAGCGAGACTTCTGGGGTGGACTTTCCCTTTAAGAATTACTTGACTTTACCTGGTGCATTACCACTAGTACAGTAAGGTAAACTAGTTGCCTTGGTTACGACCTCTGACCAGCTGACATCAGCAAGAAGTCTCAGCCCACAAGTATGATAGGAGAGATAGGGTAACCTACAGTCCTGTCAATGATAGATGTCATTATAAAACAAAATAAAGTTAGATACAGTCATGAAAAACAAGACTGCTGTGAGTTATAGAATTCAAAGTACATGTATGATAGCCAGCATGTTTACAGGACTGTTTAATAGGATTACTTTGGTGCATGTTCAAGTCAGATAGTCTTTATTTCATAGGAGTTCCAGTAAGGCCTTTGGGTTATTATGCTTGCGCCTTTCCCCTGTCAAATTTATTTTTAAACAACATTCTATGACCTTAATAAAGCACAATTTCAAATGAGTTCCAGCAAAGGCTATTGAGTTATTAGGACTACCCTGTCAAAGTTTATAAAAAAACATTCTATGACCTGAATAAAGCAAAAGGTAAGAACAAACCTGGACCAGTGTACAAACTGCTTGTCTCTCCTTGGAACCAAGAGATGTAAGACTAGTCCTGAAATGATGTCTTTGGATGTACACAATATATTCACCAAGAACCCATGGCTGGGAGTGAGTGATGTCAACCACATGGATGTTTATACGATTGCTTCCAAGGCCCAAAGTAAAGTTAACTGGTCTGTATGTGGTGGAGACACAAAACACATTTCATGAAAGTTTTTACTGTAAACACATGCCAGAGTATATCATGCTATGGAAAGTATAACAGTGTAGACATAAACTGCTTGTCTCTTTTCTATTTTTTTCTCATGTGTTAATTTAGGAATTTCCCATCAAATTTCTGTCTATGTAAACAATATGCATTTTCTGACGTTTTTCTTGGGTTTTCCCCGCTTCTGTTTACACGATGGAGTCATGTTTGGTGTGATTAAGTTTACAAACCATTTACATTAACTGGCAAGAGAAAAACCATTACTCTACACTAGTGTTGTAGTGCCTTGATGCAAGGCCTTGTCCTTAAGACCAGTTTTTTTCACTGCCTGGCCTTGGACTTTGATGCCTTGGCCTTGAGGGCTTGAGGCCTTGAAAATCTCCAGAAAATTCAATGCATTTTCAAGGCATATACTTTTACAAGTATAATTTTAAATATTTGTTATTTTTGTACAGTGAAACTAAACCATCTTTAAAATCTAAAACAAATTGTATGTAGTCATAACAGGCTTGGAAATGTTTGTATCACAAAATTTTAGGCAAATATTAGAAGACTTTGATAATAATTACAAATTAAAAGTATGTTACTGCAGTATGTTACAGCCCTGTGGGTGTGCTTGGGTACACACTGCCATTGTATTTCTTGTCACCAATAGTCTTATTTTATTTGCTTGCTGAAAGTAGGAAAGAGAGAGAAGGGGGGTGTCAAGTAGTGAGCACTGCAAAGACCAGTGAATGTGCTGGGAACATCGTCTCCAAATACTAGTATAAAGTTTGACAGATGTCAGAATTTATTGTAGTTTTTGTTTCAACTAAGTTTTGTTGTCACCTTCTTTTTCTATGGTTTCCAGGAAGGAGAAGGGTTCAAAGTCTGTTCTGATAAAGAATTGATCATTTAAAGTTGCTGCTTTATCATTTAGATAGATAGTTTCAACATAGCAAAAGCACTGTAGGAATTTTGTTCTAACTCTTAGAAGGTACAAATAAAAGAATAATGTGAGGTATAGTTCTACAGACCTTGCTACCCCATACTTGTCCTCTAGTCTAGCCTCACAGTCACAGCTCATAGCATATGCTCCTATCTGAACTACGATCTGATCATAAGCTACCTCAGTGTGATAGACTGTCTGGTGAGGGTCAAAGGTTATATTAAGAACTGGCCAGCTATGCAGGGCAGCCAGTAAGTGCATCGTGTTAGGATCTGAACAAGGATAAAGAAAAAAAAACATAAGTGAAGGCATATTTATTACACCATATACCATAACTCATCAAATGATCACATGCGATTTCTAAGTTCAACAGAAAACCAAACTAGCATTGTGTATATCAATGACTGCATACCAAAGAAACAACTAGATGAATCGCCACCACGGGTGGTCGAAATTTACGCCTCCGCCATTGCCAGATTGGAAATATATGGTACATTCATGTTGTTGTTTTTAATTTTCATGTATACAATGAAATTGACCTTTGACCTTGAGACCCCAAAATCTAATCAGATCATTGTGCCTCCCATATGCATACATGAGCCAAGTTTGAAGTTGATCCATCAAATGATTATCGAGTTATCGCAAGAATGAACCATTTCTATGTATATAATGACCTCTATGACCTTTGACCTTGAGACCCCAAAATCAAATCAGATCACTCTCCCTCCCAAATGCATACATGAGCCAAGTTTGAAGTTGATCCGTCAAACGGTTCTTTAATTATCGCAAGAACGAAAACGGGACAGACAGACCGATGTACGGACGGACGGACGGACGACCCGAAAACATAATGCCTCCGGCACCAACCTTCGGTGGCCGGAGGCATAAAAACAAAAACAACAAAACCAAAAAGAAAAAGAGAACCCTCAAAATATAAATTCAAATCTAATTTCCATCAAAGACATTCAATTATGACAAATCATAAATTCAATACTAGTAATATAGAACCAATATCAGAATCCTTGTCCATTGCATAGAAGTTTAAGAGCTAATGCTGTCTATTCTTCCTCCATCATCACTATTTTCAGAGGGTATACATAGACATCAAGAAGAGCTCTAAATCATTTGTATTTATCACCAAGAGGTCCAATAAGAACTTGACCAAAACCACACATTCCATGTACATGTGACTTACATGACATACATGAGTATGACTCACCTTCACTGCATCTAGGCACTTTCACATCACTCCTTCTTTGATCAAGACCAAAGATGTTCTTGATGAGTATACCATCATCATCATAATCATCCTTTAGCCTTTTATCACCTATCTCATCTTGCTCTCCATCCATCTGACTATAAACTCCCCTTTCCTCCTCCAGATATATGGTTTCCATAGCAACTAGGATAGGATGAAGCTCTTTGGTAGAGTGTGTATTAGGAGGAGAAGGGAGAGGTAGTGTATCATCATGTCTGGGATGCGAGGTAATAAAATGTTCTATTTCCTCCAGGAGATGACTGTACTTCTCAATATCTGCTGATGGATAGAGCTAAAAGAAAATACAGAGAGTATGTATTATTAACAATGACTGCATGCTGCCTGAGTATCCATTTCAAATATGAAGGCAATAGACAGAAAAGAATACATGTATATATATATTCAAGTTGGGGAAAGTTATTCTATAATGCATACATTCAGAATAGTTAGAGCCCTATGAATCGTGTTACCATTTATCATTTCAACTCATTTCAAATTATTTGTACACTTGAAAGTTTAAAAGTTTCACTTCAACGAGTTTCGTAATACAAAATTAATTTTCCTCTCATATGAAAATGGTGTAAGTGTGACACATATACTCACCTGTCTGAAGCTACCTATAGAAAGCTGTTCTCTCCTTGCTGTCATTAAAATGTCCAGATCCTCATCAGTCAAACACAAGTCTGTTTTATTGCATTTATAGCTCTGTAAGAAATAAAAGGTTTATAGAATCTTCAATAGAAAGAGAGAGAAGTAAACATTTCCTCCAAGAGACTGAATATCTCGTCAGGTCAGAGTTACCTTTTCTCATTATATTTTCTACGAAAGTGCAAAGTGTATTACACAAATTGCAATCATCCATTCATTGGACTGGAAAATTTTGCTGCTCTTTGAAGTGAGCTTTCTCATGTATTTAAGATTAATTTGAGCTTGTGGGCTTCCTATAATGTCACATAATGTAGTTACCTGTATACCAATGTGAAGCTTGTCCAATACCACAGCCACATCTCGAGCAACTCTCTTGGTAGAGTAAAGTAATGAAATAGACTCTTCAATAGTTGTTTGTTTGATGTTATTACTACTCCACTGCTGATCATCATCACTGGTTTGAAGATGTGGTTGTCCAGTTACCTGGTGAGCAAGGTTAATATCATATCAATGTTTGATAGAAAAAAAAAAATCATATACACAGGTAAACAAGATTAAACATTCAGCATAAAGCCTATTTTCCTGTATTTCCTGTAGTACAAAGGAAATTGGAAAGTAACTTGTTATGGTTTCATATTATTCCTCCTATATTAGAACATACCTATGCCAGACATTGTTATGTTTTCAGATACATTTTAAATGTAAACATTTGAAATAGTTGATAAACATGCTGTAATACTGACCTCTATGACAATAGGATGAAGTGTGGAATTGAATATGATGTCAAAACCAAGAAGTTGAAAGCAGTGTGAACATCTGTGAAGAGACAAAGAGTCATGATGAAATAGGAACATGAAAAAAATCATGGTAGATTCGACCTACAGCAGAATATATGAATTCAATGCCTTGTTTTCAATTATACAGCTGTACATAGAGTGCTTAAAAGTAGTATGAATTGGGAATATATATTCCATATTGCTGAGAATGGAAGATATCCACATTAGAAATACCTATAATTTATGGATTATGGCATATATGGATTTAGACATGTCTTAACTCTGCACTGGTCTATACCTAGCTATATATATGGATTTAGACATGTCTTAACTCTGCACTGGTCTATACCTAGCTATATATATGGTGGATGTGTAGCCATGAAAAGAGAGGGAAAAAAACCCTCCAACAAACCTGTATGGGTGTTCCCAGGGGTGAGTGAACTGGGAGAAATCAGCGACGAGAGAAGGTTCAGCTACCAGCAGTGTTTCTGTTATTACTGTCTCAAGGTTCTGGAATGCAGTGTGAGCTACCTGAGATCCAAAGCTCTGGACTAAATACTGTCTGAATTGGGCCAGGGACCAAGTTCTGCTTGGAATCTAAATGTACATAATGAACAACACATTTCACAATCAAGCTCATATACACTGTTTTATTCGTGGGTTTAGAGAGCTAAGTCAAGGTAACATGTCTGGTACAAAGACATTAAACAATGGACTAGAATTCAAACACTTCAACACATGTGAGTAAAGCACAAGAGCACTATGCTCCTTTGAACCACAAGGTACGGGGTTCGAATCCCTGCCGCAGCACTAATGTTCTTTGGCAAGACACTAATCTACATTTGCCACACTCGACCCAGGTGCAAATGGGTACCGGCAGGAAGGAATTCCTTGAAAACTGTGAGCACTGAAATCGGTAGCCTAGCTTAGCTGGGGTAATATTGGGAGCACCTTGAGCACCTTATTAGATGGATACGTGCGCTATATAAATATCCAATATTATTATTATTATTATGCTAATTCAACCTGGACTACTACACCTACCTTAACCCTTAACCTAAACAAAACCCTAATCAAAACCATAAACCAATCGATATATTAAAGATAACATAAAGGCAAGAGAAAATGTTGCCAGAATATATATCAGATCAACACCATCCACACAGATCTTCATTCTTCATTGCAATGTTGTTATTCTAAGAACTTTTTTTAAATGCTACCATGTGTTATACATTTTGTATCATTCTAACTTTTAAATTGCAACAAAAAATAAGTGATATTGACAATGATAGATATGTTACCTTCATAAATCCTTTCTGATAGTCTTGTCTGAAGAAGACAAGTCCTTGAGAATGTATGTAAGCCCTCAATGGAGTGATAGAAGTCACCAGGACATAGGCACGTATACTGACTGGTGAACCAAAAATGAGCAGAGGGTTAGGGAAATATTGCTGGACAACAGCCCTTTCACTGCGGTACCTGTAAACATGAAATGAAACATAGGAATACAGTATTACTACAAATGAACACATTGCTCCGAATGCATTATCTCTGTCTCTTGTTATTTATGATAGAAAAGATCTGTTTTATGTGAATTTAATTCTTTTGTAATCTCTGTCTCTTGTTGGTTAAAGGAAACTGAATGTTCTTTGACTGTTTACTCTTGCATAATCTCAGACCCCATTCACACTCACATCGTTAAAGAACTCTAAGCTACAGCGCTCTTATTCAGAGCGTTGTAAAATTAGTGTGAATGCTCCATGATCTAGGAAGCGGTCCTCAAGAGTTCTCTAGAGTGCTCCTACAGATCAGATTGGATGGTCTTTAGGAGGCCCTTCCTAGAGCTATTCTAGTATGCAGTGTGGTGGCAAAATTAGTCTTTGGTCGGTTAAAGGAAAGAAATATCCAATATAACCTTCTACTCAGGTCTGAATTTGTTCAGTCTTTATGTCTGGTAGGTAAAATGGAGAGAACTATATTATGAATTACTCAATAGCATAATCTCTGTCTCTAGCAAGTTAAAGAAAAATAAGTGAACAATGTTCCACTCACTGTTTAATTCTTTCATAATCTCTATCTCTGGTTGGTTGAAGGACCTGGATACTACCCTCAGGTGACTTGAACACCCATCTAACATCTTTGCCCATAGCATCAGCTGTCATGAGAAACTCATCAAATTGTGCTGGTAACACCCAACATACAGGAGCAAGCTGGCTTCTTCTTAAGGCTAGAAGTAAAATCAACAATGGAATCACAGTACAGGACATTACAAATAAAATGAAACTTTGCATGTATGATATTCTATGTACTCCACATAAGATTCTAGGCCTCTGACTGATCTAAGCTGCAGTGATTAAAATGGATCTGAACTATTATGTCACAGAGATCTGCATTTCTTCTTTGAACAGTTCTGTTATTTTTACACCTAAATACACATAGCAATTTTTATATGTGTAATGGATATACAGCATATCAAAGCATTACTTGTACACTGCACATAAACCACACTATAAAAAAAGAAAATGAACCATCCTTGAAGTCGAAAATTCCTTGATTATTATCACAAAACCTACTGAGTTGTATATTGTCGCTTTCCCGGAAAAAGGCCACTAACGCACACGTGCGAGAAATGTACGTTTTCGAGAAAAACGCGAATGAAGTTTTGACCTTATTTTGAGCTTTTAGCAGCTAGTGTATTATTTTTCCGTCCTAACTCTCAAACTTTCTGACATCTGAATATTTTGTGCTTTTATTTAAAACACTCTAAAGGTTTTCTAATCATTAGCATTTTATCTTTAACGGCTTTCTTCCCGGACCAAAAATGCGCGAATACGTAAATCCAGTTCCCAGAAAAAGGCCGCTAATGCGAATCGGTCTATGCGCGTAAGCACATTGAGTGAAGAATCGCGTCTTTCTTCCGGGAACAAAAAAATGCGCAATAGTTCCCAGAAAAAGGATGCTATTGCAAATCGGTCTATGCACGTAAGCACGTTGAGTGAGGAGGAATTCACGTGCTCACGTAATTTTGCTTATTTGGCTAATTACGTCATGACGTCAAATTGAGGTTCGAGAATTGTACGAGAAGAAAGCTTATGATATGCTTTT
>CM057151.1:251297-365480 GCA_029962745.1 Echinometra lucunter
GTGTCTTTGTATGTTCACTTGTTTTTCCCCATTTTTTTGTTAAAAGCTTTGTAGATGTTTTTCTGTATTGTTTATGTTCAGTTCCATTTATGTGAGTTACATGTACATGTGAAATAGTATGTATGTGAAATATTTACATGCATTTGTGAAATATGAAATAAACTAAAGTGAAACTGAAACTGAAAGTATCTACACATTGCATTTCATTTATAGATTGATGTCTTTGATATCTATAATGTCCCACAAGAAAATAACAACAAAACAATGATTGATTCCAACTTCGATCGACTCTCCACAAGCACCATGCATTTGAGTTTACACAGTGAATGGAAAAAAGGAATATTTTGAATAAATGCACAGAAAGAATAGTCTGCAATCTGATGATAATATGTTCTATGTTTGATGTAAATCTTCCTGTTTAATGTTAACACTCAACAGGCATTAACTATATAATTAACTTCCACATATGGTATGACCTGCCAGGGGGTGTTTTATAAAGCTGTTCGTAAGTTACGAACGACTTTCCGCAGGACTGGTGATACCTTCTTATGCTACATGTACATGAATGAGAAACTGATTAGCAACCAAGAACATGTTCCAGTCGTTCGTAAAGTCATTCGTAACTTACGAACAGCTTTATGAAACACCCCCTGGTTGATGATGAATGTGCCATAGAAACAACTCTTCAACCTAACCCACATGTGATTATTAGCAAGGAAGATGGATTGAGCCTGAAGAAATTTCTTTCACCATAGTCCATCAGCAATGAGTCATTATCCCAGCTCACAGGTCATGATGGGGTCAAAGAACATCTTGCAAGACTCTCTACTTTACATGGAGTTAGGAGGAATACACAAGGGAGGCATAGAAGGGGAATCTCAATATCTTAGGCATGTTTCCTGCTTAGTTTAGGAAATTTTCAATGTTCAGTCAGGGTTATGACCATAATATGGTCACAGATGGTCACACTGTCAAAGATGACTACTTATGATCTATGCTGCAGCATGTCACAATATGGTAAAAAATAGAATTAAGAACTGAAAAAATATATATGTGTATGGGTGCTGGTTTCTTAACCTATTGCCTACTGGAACCGGGTGGTCCTTGTGCAAAACCTATGGGTATTGTTAGAATTCAGTAGCCAATGCACTTAGCTTGCAAGTAAAGTTTTTCTTCTTCCTTTTTTTCCCTACAATAAATCACAATCAGAAATCAATACAAAAGAAAACAAAATTATGGGATGGGCCAGCCATTAAGGTTACATGTACATCTGGCACCCTTCTCTCCCTCCAATGGATAACATTTTAATGGTCCTACCTTCAGCAGATGTATCAACAATGAGCTCTTCTTTTGTAATACTGCTCCTTCTCCTCCTTCTCCTCCACCTCTTTCAATATCTTCTATTACTGTCTGGTCTCCATTCTTGTCCTCCATGAAAATATCTCCATCTATGAAATCCATCCCTTCTAAAATATTCCTGTAACCTTCCAATTTATGTTTACCTCTTTCTCCCATACCACCACTGATGCTTCCATAAGCATCTCCATCAATCTTGAAGCCTGTGTCCAGAGCAATATGTCTTCCCTTCCCTTGAAGATTTTCTCTGTTACTCCAGTTTGTATTTTGGCAGGAGAAGTAAAGTGACAAGAGAAGAATGATGATGAGGAGGAAGAAAACATCACGCACATGATGTCGCAGGAGTCGCATCATACAATGCCCTGTCATGGCTAGTATAGTTATACTCATAACAAATCTCAAGAGAAATATGTTCAATGTCGATATTACTAGTGCCTGATTTAAGAGTCTTTGTCAATGTCCCAATGTATGTCCATAGGATCTTGTGATAAAAAATTTATGCCACACTCAACAAATGAACATAACCAAAGTGCAGGAGTTTGCTGATGGTTTCATCACAAGTCTGAGAACAGAAAGAAAGAAAAAAAAAAAAAAAACAATGATTTCAATATATCGTGACATAGAAGGTACCTTGAAGTTTTATCATCTACTTGATGAATGCTCTTCAAAATCTTTTATCACATGAATGCAAAATTCTTTTTCCACAGTTATTCAGACTCATTGTTTACGACAAATAGGACTCCATCTAGACAGTTGTTGCTGCATTAAAATAACAACCAATTTATGTGAAAATCGATTCAATTCTTTTCATGTCTCATCACATCTAAATGTGAAATTTCTCATAAGAAGGCTAATTTTAATACAAATCTGTAAATAAAGGAGATAGTAAAAAATAACCCAGTTGGCTGGGGCTTCAGCATAACATAAGAGAAAACTGGTCAAAAAACTGCATACTGTCTATAAGGCATTTGGTAGAGAGGCCTTTCAGTCTATTGGTCTTTACCTGGTTTCCCCTGTAACCATTTTTTTTCAGTGTGTTTTGGTCCATGCCCAATAGTATACATTCTAAAGGTTTTTCTAAACATCCCCCCCCCCAACAAGCTATATTTAACATATGGTTAGAGAACTTAGGGTTAGTGTTAGGGTTAGGATTATGGCTAGGGTTATGATTAGGGCAAGGGCTATAGGCCCAAGAGTTGGGGTAAGGGATATCGGGGGGGGGGGGGGGGGGGGGAGGGCTTAAAAACCATCTTCTGAGTTCTGTGCTATTGGTGACAAGTACAAGTTAGCAATGGTAACTCAATCACCATCACCAATCACCATCACCCATAAGTGCATCAGCTGTAAAAGTATCAGTGTGCTACACATTTGTATTGAACACAAGCTTGTATAGGATAGCTCGTATGCCACTCATATGATCTAAGATTCATCTTGCATGCTTTATGATTTTATGCAAACAGTGTGATTTTCCTGACACAAATACTAGTATGATATTCTGGCTTACAAATTACAAATAAACAAAGAAACATGGCAGCACCAGCTCCTCATATTTAACAAGAATGTGGAAAAAGAAATAAGGATTCAATTTTAATTGTCCAGTGCCAGTAGGGCCTACAACCTGAATGTACAGATTTCCACCCGCGTAGCCAGGGGGGGCGGTGGAGACGGTCGCCCTCCCCCCCCCCAAAAAAAAAAGGCCAGAAAAAAAAAAAAAACAGAAAGAAAAAGTGAGCAAGAAAAAAAGGGTAAGAAAATGTAGGAAGAGAGGTAGCAGACAAGGAGCAATGAAAAAAATAATGTCGGAGCTTCTGCACTTCACACCGAAGTGGGGAAAATCCCCCTCCCTGCACCCTCCCCCCTACGGAGCCAGCTTTGTGCTCTCAATATGCAATTTGCACACTTCACATGCTCACTACCTCCCCCCCCCCCCCCCCCCCGAAAAAAACTAAAAACAAAAACAAAAACAAATGAAATCCAACTTTCAAGCTACGCCACTGCGGATTTAGACTATACCGGTAATTGCAACAAGGTTTGTCAAACAGCGTCCTTCACAACACGGGCTCTATCATTGCACACCACTGCACTGCACACACGTACCCGATGGACCAGGCAGAATTTGATAGCATTTTTCGAACACATGACGGAGCTAGCAGGAGGGAACTAACGTTAGGAGATGGGGGTTAACCGTACGGGTTAACTTAGCTCTCATGCCTCTCAAGTCTCATTGATGATTAAAATAGACAAAAATTACAACATCAAATATCTAACTGGCATCTCTCTTACCATACGTATATCTATATCTTCCAGTTTGGTTTTTATGCTGTTTTGGCACCGTTAACGTTTCTGACTGTACCCATCTATGTACACGACTTACGGCTTATAAGCTTAGCTTGTACCCTCACCGTGTGGCGCCTGGCCTGCGTTTGACTCGAATCACTCGATCGAGGCTAGTATAGGCGAGGGACAGGGGCTTCAGGGGAATCCCTGAAACCCGTCGCATGCTGTCGAGCTGAGAGTTACTGAGCTGAGAGCATGCATAAAGGGAGCTATAGTACCCAATGAGGTGAAAGTGAGTCCTCCCTGCATGGAGCCTGGAGGACCAGCGGACCAGTGGGTGCGTGCTAGGGGTAAGGGCCCGGGGGGGGGGGGGGGTATCGCCTAATATGCGGGCTAATATGGTATACGGGGTATGCCCGAGGGGTATGCCCCTCTAATGGGTCTCTTTTGCAAGAAATCCCCACAGGACATCCCACACTCCCGTACAGAATGATGATGATGGTGATGATAATGATGATGAAGATGATTATAATGATGATGATGAAGATGATGATAATGATGATGATGATGATGATGATATCCGTGGCGTATGGTTTTCCAGGATGGTTTTGTGCTGGAAAATCCAAAAACATGCCCCCCTTTTTTTAAACATAAGTAACATTACTCTTCAGAATGATATTCTCGCCCATATTGTCGCTAAAGTACACACACGAGATGCAAAATCCTCCCAAATGGGTACCCTTTTCAGCTTGAAGTTGCTATTCATAGGTTTTGAATATGCTCTAATTTCATATCAAAATAAAGTTTATGGTGCACAAATCACTATGAAACCGATTGAAACTTTTGAAAAGTAAATGGGAAACAAATATTGCCTCAGATAGTGTAGACCGGGGTGAAGAGATGAACATCATAGCGTAGCTTCAAGTCTTTATCAAGGGTTGTTTGCCTGTAGTACTCTAACATGATTTCGATTGGGAATTTCATTCGAAAAATATTTTTTAAGGAATTTACTTTTTAGTGTAGGTTGTGATGATTTTCAAGCAAATAAACAGTGAAAATAACCCAGATACGAAATTATAACTGAGCTAAGACTACCACTAAAGGCCTAATTGAATTGCAAGCCAAATTACTCTCACCTTCGCCTCACCTCAGTGGCGTAATGAGCCAAAATATTTGGGGGGGGGGTTCAATCTTTGCGAGGAGCAAAGCGACCAACCCTGAGGGAGTGTAGCGACCGAGCCGCTGAAGCTCCGACGTTTCTTTGAATTGTTCCTTGTCTGCTCCCGCTCTTCTTATGTTCTCTTACCTTTTTTCTTTTCTCGCTTCCGCTTTTTTTTTCTTCTACTTTTTTCTTTCTTTTTTGTTGGTGTTTTGGAGGGGGTGACCGCCCCATCGCCCCTCCCCCCTTGGCTACGCAAGTGCACTCCCATGGTAAAGGAGCTTTTGCAGTATTGATGGTTTGCAACTCTGTAAAAGAATACTATTTGGCACTACAAACTTAAAGCCCGTGTCTAGTTTTGGTAAATCTAAGAATATTCATTTTCAAAGTATGAATCCATTTTCAGATAAACAGATAAAACCAAGTGTAATATCATAAAACACATTATAAACACATTGATATTATGCTTGTTTCCTGCCTTGCTATGCATGCTATTTGGGAAATTGTGAATGTGTTACTTAACAACAGAAAGGGAGTCTAGGGAGAAGTAATGAAATTCGAGTAATATCACTAATATAAAATTGAAAATAAACCATGGTTGAAATTTATTTGGGGGGCTGACGCCCCCAAGCCCCCCCCCCCCCAGTCAGCTAGGTGGCGGCAGTCAGCTAGGTGGCGCCCAATTTTTATCCATTTTCCATTATCCATTTTCATTTCCCTCTGTAGTTTTTTTTCTCCTGCTTGTTTTCCTATTTTTTCACTACAGCCCCAGCTATAGAGATTTGTTCTTGTATTTCCTCGAAATCCACTCACTACATGGTCCTGAATGAATCTCCTGTACTATAGAGCCTATAGACGTCTAGGACAAAAGAATTAATACGGAGCTAGGTGGCGGCAGTCAGCTAGGTGGCGGCAGTCAGCTAGGTGGCGGCAGTCAGCTAGGTGGCGGCAGTCAGCTAGGTGGCGGCAGTCAGCTAGGTGGCGGCAGTCAGCTAGGTGGCGGCAGTCAGCTAGGTGGCGGCAGTCAGCTAGGTGGCGGCAGTCAGCTAGGTGGCGGCAGTCAGCTAGGTGGCGGCAGTCAGCTAGGTGGCGGCAGTCAGCTAGGTGGCGGCAGTCAGCTAGGTGGCGGCAGTCAGCTAGGTGGCGGCAGTCAGCTAGGTGGCGGCAGTCAGCTAGGTGGCGGCAGTCAGCTAGGTGGCGGCAGTCAGCTAGGTGGCGGCAGTCAGCTAGGTGGCGGCAGTCAGCTAGGTGGCGGCAGTCAGCTAGGTGGCGGCAGTCAGCTAGGTGGCGGCAGTCAGCGTAGGCTGGCGCAGGATGCGTTGCGCACCCCACTCTGCCCAATCTTTATCCATTTTCATTTCCCTCTGTAGTTTTTTTTCTCCTGCTTTTTTTCCTATTTTTTCACTACAGCCCCAGCTATAGAGATTTGTTCTTGTATTTCCTCGAAATCCACTCACTACATGGTCCTGAATGAATCTCCTGTACTATAGAGCCTATAGACGTCTAGGACAAAAGAATTAATACGGAGCCCCACTAACGATCCATTGTTAACCACAGGTGATTAGAAATGCCTACGCTTTCTTAAAGCTACAATTCAACTTTTTAAAGACTCCATGAAATGTGACTATAAGAGTAGGATTGTATTACCAAATGGTTGGCAGAAATGATATTTGCTTACGAATTAATGCAAGCTAATAAATTATACCAACGTTCATCGGACGAATTTATGCATGGTAAAATGTAAAATTCACTAGAGTAATTCATTGAGAATTTTTTCTTTTGTTTAAGGTCCTCATCAAAGGGACATGAGTGTCAATCACCTTCAATACATTATCAAAAATCATGAATAAGTTGATTCATATACACAATCTCATAGTTTATTCTTGCCTTTTTGTATTCAACTGCAAGCCGAATTCGAAGAAAATTCAAACACAAAAGTCCAAATGTTAATTGTACGACGCTGTGTGAGCTGTGTAATCTTGATTGCAGTTTCTCCACCGGTTCGTTTTATTCTAAATTATTCTCCCCTGCTGTTTTTAATGTGATGCCTGATACCACATTTCCTTTTCATGTGCTATAAATGCTTATGACATACAGTGAAAATCACTTACATGCATAATATATTTGGACTTTCGTTTGATTTGGGGAAAGAAGGATCATCCCCTTAAAATGCTAGTATTTTTGCTCCGTCAAGAAGATCTGTTTACTCACACTATGAACATGGCGGACAAAGAAAGCGGACAAAATAAACAACCTCTCATTCTACCCTTCACAATAGTTCTGGTAGTCAAAAGAACATCCCTTCACAGCTATTATGTTTAATCATGTAGTTCCAGGTGAATATGCATGTGACACCTGTTCCACATATTTTAGACAATAGCAGTGAAGGGATGTTCTTTTGACTACCAGAACCATTGTGAAGGGTACAATGAGGGGTTGTTTATTTTGTCCGCTTTCTTTGTCCGCCATGTTCATAGTGCCAGTTTCCAAGTGCCTTCGCCTACTTAAAGGTACAATTGAACTTTTGAAAACGCATAACCTCAAAAAAGTTAGAAAGATGAGTGAAAATAAAACTGTAGGAACGAAATGGTTGGCTGAAATTGCATTTGCTTACAAGTTAGAATTATTAATGTCGTGATAATATACCATAATTCATCTGACGAATTTATTCATGGCAAAATGTATTCAGTCATTCCTGGAGATTTTTTTTTTTTTTTTTTTTTTGTACGAGTCGTCATCAAAAGAACATGACGGTCAATTACCATCAAAACATTGTTGATTAATGTACACTGTTTCATTTTATTTCATTTTTGTCTTTTTTCATTTTCAACTTCAACCAAATTCAAAGAAAATTCAAACACAAAATCACATCACATTGTTGTAGATTTATACTGTTTTCACACTGCCGAAACGGAATATCCATGCCGTTATATTTCATGACGCTTCACTTTCAAAACGCTTCCAAAACGCTTCTGGTTTCTGTTCACACTGAACCAATGAAGTCCATTTGAGCGAAAGCGTAATATTACGGTGTGAGAGAGTGCGGAAATACATCATTACCCATCATGCATTTTGCTATCTCTAGCTGTATAATTTTTTTTGTTTTATTTGATATATGTAACAAAACAAATCAGTTATTCAGAATAAAATGTATAATTATTACTTAACTTATTGCAATTTGTTTAAATTTACTGAATAATTATTTTTGTTATTTGTATTTATAGTTTAATTTTTAAACTCATGTACGAATGCTAACGCGTTTGTTTCTTCATACATGATTCGCGTCCATGCAGCTAGTAGCGTCGAACGTACGCTGCACGCTGCCATGCCGATCCATGCAGCTCGCTAGCGCTGCGATCGAAGATACCCGCGCTTTCACTCGTTTCCTGCATTTTCCAGGTTTTTGGTGGGAACCTGGTTGACCTTTGGCATTTCATTCCGCTTTATTTCCCTTTTTCTGTACATACCAAAAAATAAAGCGTCATATTTGGAATATTCCGTTTTCAAAACACCTCAAAACCTAGTGATAGACCTCACACGTAGATTGCGGAATATTTGATTCCCTTTTCAAATATGACGCTTTGCCGAGTGTTCATACCAAAGCGTTTTTTTCAAAAAACGCTTTTATTCCGTTATATTTGTTTGGTGTGAAAGTGGTATTAGATGTGAGTGCCTTGTTATGCCGTTTAAGCTGCCAATCTTGTTTGCACTTTCGCCACTGGTCCGTGTTTTCAAAATCATTCGCTGTTCTGTCCCTACTGTTTCGTGATGCCCGATACAACTTTTCACTTTCATTCATGCTTATGACATACAGGGAAGCTCATACAAGCATAGTATAGTAGACATTCGTTGTGACTTAGGGAACGAATTAAGGACCATCCCTTTAAAGTGGAACTATGTTGCTCTTCCAAGAAGGTCTTGCTATACTGCCTTTCTTTAATAATCTGTTACAAAAGGAATTTGACGCACAAAGAGTTCACTATCCTCTTGCTATGGGTAATTAGAACTGAATGGCATTCCCTTTTAATTCATTGCTGTATCGGGGAGCCTCATACCTCAATCTCTTCTTTGTTATGTTTGTGCAGATGTATTATCACGGCGACATTGATGTATAGTGTGTCCCCGGAAAAATAGAAGTCCTAAAAGTTGTAAAAAAAAAAATTGTTATGGAAACTAAACTGTGCTCTTTGACTAGAAGAATTTTAAACGTCTAGTACAAGACAGTATTATGCTTTCATGTTCATATTATATTTTGATGTCCTAGTATCCGCACATGCTTCACCTAACAGTATTATTTTGAAAATGACATGTGAAAATCACAGAAAGGATCAACATTAACACCTTAAACTCTCAATGAGAAAAATGTTTTCACCTACCTAATGATAAAGGAAAATCCTTCATCATAAACGAAGGAAGGTCGACGTTTTGTAGATAGTAGAAGATAGTGGACGTAAAGTAAAGGCATATCTTTAACTGGAATGGTTTGGCTGTGAAGCATGCATGAATTATCTTTTACTTTATGGACGAGATAAGCTTATTCTTTCGTCACGCATAATGAACCATTAGTTTGGGGTTTCGTGTTATTTTTTTCTTGGACATACTGTATCATGCACATTTCTCAAATTACTTCAAATGCCTACAGTATAATACTATTGAAACTCTGTTTTTGTTCATCTTGGGATAGTCACGCTCAAAACATTTGGATGTGCTCCCTGAATAGTTTTTGTTTCGCTGTTTGAAAGGAATGCTTCCACCTGTGTAACATCGAATGCTCTTGAATGACAATTAGGGGCTGATCTGAGTCTTGCATAGGCCATAAATTGAATCCGTTAATACACCCTGACATACACCCTGACATTGAAGTATAAGGGGAGGGGAATGTAACTGGATTGTCGCTGATGAACATGCATAAAGTTTTAAATTGGCCCATTAATGAAAAATACACTGTATTCATTCTGGATTGATGTGGGATGGAGTATTACCCGTACCATCTATAGGTCCTACCTAGAGTTTGGCCAATACGCTTTTGATAGGGAACAAATATGGCAATATATTACTTTGCTCATAGCAAGCGCACAAGTTGCCTCTTCATTTTGCAAAATGGAAATTTGAAATTGATAACCTCACTACAATGATCAGACTATATCCAATTTCGTTCAGAACAATGTTTAAATGTAAATATGAAACCCAATATTGAAAAGAAATTTACTGAATAGATAGTAATAATTCAACCAGTCATTTCATAGTGATGTGAGAACACCAAATTTGAAAATTTTTTAAAAACTGCTATTTCTAATTTATAAGCCTTTATGAACCCTTGTTCAGGCTTTACTTTTGTATTCGTACAGATTATTTTTCAGTAAAATATTTTATTTCTGCCTCTCCCCATCCCGATCATGTTAATTTTTTGTAAATTTTGTAGTCATCTGTAATGATGTACCTTACCTCTATTTGACCTGACTGTTTAATAAAAATATAAATACAAAAGAAAGGGTCTTGTTAAAAAAAAACTACAATGAACCCAACACTGGCTTGAGTGCATCGCGTTCATACTTGTATTAGATCATTTGTATAGCGCCATCTCCCGTTTTAAACGATATAGTTAGAACTACCGGACTCTCTCTTTCTCTCTTTCTCTCTCTAGCTCTCCCTTCTCCTTCGGAGCTGAAATTAACTAAAGTTTGATTTATATTTTTTTTAAAAGAAAAAAGACCCCCTACGCACACACACACGCACACACGCACATACACACACACAAAAAAAAAATCATTCACACAATCTCTAAGCCGGTCTCTAAAGCCGTGGAGCCTGCTTGCACTCATTGAAGTGAACCCAGTGACCTGGTAATACATGGTAAAGGGGCTTTCACATATCCACTCCGTGGCCCGTACGGCGAGTGAAAACAGACATTTTGGCCTATTTCGTACGGTGCCCGGCCGGGGCCCGTACGGCTCCCACAAGTGCCGCGAAATTTTCACTAGCCGTACGGTGCTGAGCTGGCTGCTCCCAATTCTTTCGGCGTTTTCATCTCACCGTTAAGCCGTAGAAAGCCCGTAGAAGGCCCGTAGTGATACCTTAGGGGTCCCGTGCGGGCTCCGGCCGGTGGCCGGGTGGTATTCGCATGATTTTTCCTGCTATTTTTCATGAAAAAATATTGACGGGCGCGAGGTTCCCTCACCGGTCCCTCAAGGGTTCCGGGCAATAGTTATGTCCAACACCGGGCGCCTGCCGTAAGGGGACCGTTTGATGTAACAATTGCCACTGCGGCCCCCTCTCAGCCAGTGGCGGCACCAAGGGGGGGGGGGGGCATGGGGGGGCATTTGCCCTCCAACTCATAAGCTTTGCCCCCCCAGAAATTTTGAGGACTGAAAAGAAAAATTATACAGTAATTTGTAAATAAGTAGATGATGTCATAAGCATCATATTCAAGCTGTGAAGTGCTCTAAAATACCATTTTCCACTCTTCACAAAACTTCGAGTGAAAACCCAAAAAAGTGGTTATTTTTGGCTTGCTCCCTTTTAAAATTTCTTTTCTAAAATGCGATTAAAAACAAGAAAAGTAGCCATTTTTGGCTCGCTCGCTTCGCTCGCTCGACATATATCAGAATATCTATTCGAAAATGCGATTAAAAACAAAAAAAGTGGTTATTTTTGGCTCTCTCGCTTTTAAAATTTCTTTTCTAAAATGCGATTAAAAACAAGAAAAGTAGCCATTTTTGGCTAGCTCGCTTCGCTCGCTCGACATATTTCAGAATATTTATTCGAAAATGCGATTTAAAACAAAAAAAAAGCGGTCATTTTATGTTCACTTGCTTTGCTCGCTCACAAAATTGATATTAAAATGTGTGTAAGAGGAAACAAATAGTCCAAAAATTCAATTATCCCCCCCCCCCACTCCTCAAGTGGATTTACGTCAGCGACTAAAACTCGCGCTTCACGCTCGATTTTTCCATTAAAAAAATGACTGCCCCTGCCCCCCAAACATTTTCTTTTGCCCTCCATTTGCCCCCCCCCCTTAACAATCCTGGTGCCGCCACTTCTCTCAGCGGCATCGAATCCATCCGTTTGATAATACAGTGAGTGACATTGCCCCCCCCCCTCTCTCTCTCTCTCCCCTCTCTCTCTCTCTCTTTCTTTCTGCCAAAGTCAGCTTTTAGTGCTCATTACAGCACAAGTGAAATGGATAAAGGATTTTCAATTAAGGCCGAAATTATTGAGGGAAAATTTAATTGTATGGCACATCTCCCCCCCCCCCCCCCGCCCGCCTTCCCCCGAATACTGAAATTCAACCTAACAGGTGACTTTGCTGTTCAGCACCCCTGTAATAAATCGATGCTAATGGCCTGACCCTCGTCCCCTTTTGAAAGTGCTGTATATTTCAACGTATGTCACCATTTGCTAATTTTAAGTTCCCCCCCCCCCCCCCCCCACAGGTTCAGATACTCTATGTAGCCATACGTGGGGGTGGGGGAACAAAAAAAGTAGGGGGACTATTTTTTATGTTGAGATATCCACCGAACCGACATGTTCTGATTGAATATGAATATGATTATCATATAGGCCTGTGCAAATGGTGCGACGCACGGCACCCGGCACGGCGCTAGCCGGGCGTCAACAGGACCCCGGCCGGGTCCCAACCGGGCACCTGTTCATCGGACGGAGCCCCGGTTCAAGCTTACCGTACGGCACCCGGCCGGTAACCTTACGGTTTGTTGACGGGTGCCTTGCGATTTCACTCCATCAATTTTTAACGAGCATCGACCGGGCCCCGTAGAATGTGTGACCACAAATGCCGTAGAAACGAAAGGCGTAAAGGACCCGTACGGTCTTTAAAATCCACGGGAAGCCGCTGTGTTGGAAAATCGTACAGGGCCCGGTGGATTTGTGACCTAGGCATAAGTTAATCTTTGATCAGTAAGTGTTGCCCAGTGATTTTCAAAGTGATCAAATCCTGTCTTATCCCACAGCACATTATTTTTAAAGTTTTGTATTTTTATTTTCCAGAGAATACACTTTTCTGTATAATCTAGTCATATTCTTGGAGAGGAAATATAAACCTTTATAGAATGATGTTGAAACTGGATGCTGGGTAATAATTTATTTTTGCAGTCTAAGGAAATACAAAGATGATTACGAACAAAAAAAAGCTGCTACCAATCTGGAACCAAGTTTGCACAATTCGTTTTGTAGGCCTTTAGATGGATTTGAGCATATTCTTCTTTGCCTCCCAAAAAGAGAGATCTAAAATTCTTCATGAGTTTTATGCAGGGGCCACAGAAACAGGACTGGGGGGCTGTAGCCCCCCCCCCCCCCCCCCCAGTTTCAGCTATAAAAAAAAACATATTGATTGTAAAACTTAATATCTAAATTATCATTCCCTAGGCTTTTAACACCATAAAACCCAAGGGCTTAGGGGCTCCCCTGAACCCCTGGCAGGGTTCCTCAACCCCTATTATGCATAAAACCCAAGGGCTTCAGGGGCTCCCCTGAACCCCTGACAGGGTTCCTCAACCCCTGTTATGCATAAAACCCAAGGGCTTCAGGGGCTCCCCTGAACCCCTTGCAGGGTTCCGCAACCCCTGTTACACATAAAACCCAAGGGCTTCAGGGGCTCCCCTGAACCCCTGACAGGAATCCGCAACCCCTGTTATGAATGAAACCCAAGGGCTTCAGGGGCTCCCCTGAACCCCTGGCAGGGTTCCGCAACCCCTGTTATGCCCCTGGCACGGTTCCGCAACCCGTGTTATGCATAAAACGTTCTTTGGAGAGGCAAATAATTATTTGATAAAACATTGCACAAGTATCTATTGATAATCTATGGCAGGGGCGGCGCTAGATATAGTTTTTGTATTGTTTTATACAGGGACAGACTATATTCGCAAAAATCACCGTGGTATATCCTTCTTCATTTAATGTACTCTTTACCTCTGCCTCTCTCCTTTTCCCAGCCTTCCCCATCAGTCTATCCCCACTCTCTATTCTCGACCTCAGTATTTTCCTTCTTGCTATTACGTCTTGCAGAAGAAAAAAAAATTTAGTAATTTTTTGCATGGTGTTCAACTTTTTATTTGTAATTGCCCTGGTTAACATGTTTTAATCGCACTTATAATCTACTTTCCTTGCTAGTCATTTTACAGCATTATCTTTAAGTCTGTAAATTTATGTGGTAATACCTTGATGTGGTAGAAGTCATCATGTATTGTTGTTTTAATCATGCAGAACCCTCATTGAAAACAGTTTTTAACTGAAGAGGCAACCCTGTTTAAATGAAATTGTAAAATAAACAAACAAATGAATAAATAAATAAATAAATAAATAAATAAATACTTAAATAAGTATTATCATTATTACTACTTTTACGTTTTCATATGATATCAAGGATTGGAAAATGCCCCTTTTTGCGAATGATAGAACACGTTATAGTAAAGAGGCACAATTAAACTGGAAAACTGGCACTTCATAGCACTGAAAAGTAGTGCGATACGAACATGACGAAAGGGGGACATACTGTTAAATCTGGACAATATCCTCCTCCGAACCCGACTTCCAGTGGAAGTTACAAGAGGAATTGTTAGCAAGAAAGTTGCCCGATTCGAGTTCAAATTTTAGGTGTTTAGATCTTCAAAGGATCACAATTTGTAAAAGAAAAGTAAAAAATGTAAAAAGGTTTCAAATTTAGGTGTTTAGATCTTTAAAGGATCACAATCTGTAAAAGAAAAGTGAGAAATGTGAAAAAGGTACTAATCAGAATCTTTCAGAGAGGGAACACTTATCTTAAGGGAAAAAGGAGAAATTATCAGAGTTGAAAGCATCATTTAATTGTATATTTAAAAATTAGAGCAGCCATACCTCCTGCTCCTGCATGCGCTCCCCCCCCCCCCCCCCCCCCCCCCAGCGCCTGCTCTGATTGGATGAAAATGAGTGAGATTATCTGCTGCGCAGTTATCTAAGCTTTGCGATCAGTGGCTACATAGGATAAGAGGTTACATACGACCGCACCCAGATAAGATCGAGGGCTGATACAAAATATCAACTTGACTTCAACGACTGACAAGGTAAGTATTGTGCTCTGATTACTATTATGATAACAATTGTAGCTGAAACTGCATCATTGATAATTCATTTTATATAATAACAATTATATTAATATCATTCATTCAGACATGGAATTGTGACAGTATAGTATACAGGTAAACATCCTACGGCTGTTTACGAGTATGCAGATTTTAGGGGAGGTTGTATGTGAAGGCAAAATAATTATAAGGCATTCTAAAATACTGGAGACGAAGCAGATGAAAATGACCAGTAATTTCCAGTTCATGTCGCACAATAGTCCAGCTGACTCAAATCCAAACTCTACGATGATGTTGGTGGTGATTATGATGTCATGTGAATAGCTTTGTCTTTATGTCATCTTCATCATGAGCATAACAATAAGCCTTGGTGCCTTATTATTACAATCAAGCAAAGCAAGCGAGCTATTTTCCCTTTCCTCTTTGTTTGTTTGTGTTTGTTTGTTTTTTGTTTATGATAAACAAATTGAAGTAAACCAGCAAAACCGCCATTTCATACATGCCTGAACGGAAATTTGTGTTGAAAACGTATAAGGGGATGCACCTAAAAGATCCATGACATACTCAATTCTTGTATTTTTTTGCAGAGGTGATATTTTCATGCCATTAATAATGTTTCTCTTCTGCTTTTCCTAGACAGTGTCTTCTCCATTTTCTTATAGGAGGGTCCTTTTCAGGTCCCCGAGTACGCCAAGTTGTGAAACTTCCACCAACCCGTTGCTTAGTGTTTCTGTTTCCATGCCAATCCACTTGCTAAAAAGGTTAGATTGTACTTAGCTGAAAGTCCCTAAAACTAAGAATTACTCTTTCGAATACTTTTCTTTCTCGTTTCAGAACTATAGGTGATGGACTGGCATTTCATTCCTGCCACATCTCTATCCATTCATCACTATGTCATCAGCGGATAGTCCACACATGATGGTCGAAGTAACCAACACAGAAGAGACTGACACGCTAGATAGTCGTGATACTCGCTTTGAGATGATCATTCGTAACACATCCACTGTTTATTATATCATATTAATCATCTTTGGAGCTGTGGGAAATGGTCTAGTTATTTTTACCTATCATACCCGCGCTAAACTTCGTGTTGTGTCATGTAACTTCTTCCTGGTTCAAATGTCTCAAGTTAACCTCATTGTCGTATGTCTCATAGATCCTATGATCTTATACAGTGTGTACACTGAAAGACGATCGACAAATAATCTCTGCAAAATCTGGATTGTCATCATGGAAGTGTGTGCTGGAGTTACAGCTTTCTATATTATTGCTATCGCCGTTAATAGATACTTTCTCATAGTGCATCCAAGACTCTTTAGACGACTGTGCACACCCAAGAGAATTAAAATTATTATGCTGTTTCTATGGTTGTTCATATTCTCTATCGCGGCATTCGTTACTATTAAACTTGGAGTTAAAAGAGATCGCGTCACTCAAAGGTGTATGCTAGACAACAGCACGGCACTTAGTCGATTTTATAATAATTTCATCCTTTACTGCTTCTTTATGCCTTTAATGATTGTTGTTCCGTTTGCACATGCGCTAACACTGAGCGCCATTCGAGAGAGCAGACGACGAGTAAGAAGCCAAATATCTATCCAAAACATAAGTTTAAGCAACATCCCAAGAGTAGATGGCGCCAAAACTCAATGCCATGCACCTGTGCGCCCGAAGACAACTTCTCACAAAGTTACAGGGTCTGGAGATAAGCTGCTCGTAGAAATAGAAAATGCATCAAGTTCCACAGTAAAATCTCCTTTCCCTAATATAAGTCCAACTGTCAGAAGAGAAGCAACAAGAAACACTGATTTGGCTAAACGCTCGTCGCATGATACAGGAGATAATCGTGTCACATTAAACACACATGAGTTACCACAAAATATGAGTCCATCTACCTACAAGCCATCAAGAGAACCAGTTAATAGGAGCACCAAGAAGCGGGAATTGCCATTGATTCGTATGATGTCACTCCTATACATTGTACTGTGTTTGTCTTGGGTCCCTTGGTGGATGAAGAATATCATTGATGACAACAAACAGAATGACATTACAACATTCATGTATACCCTCGCATGGCTTAATCCAATTTATTATTCTTTCAGCCCTTTCATTTACGCACTAAGTAACAGAAATTTTCGAGTCGCATATGGGGATGTGTTTCGAAGCGCTGTATGTAAAACATAACTGAAAACCTTTGCATATATATCGAGCATAATGATAATGATAAGAATTTATTCATTCATTATCTTATTTATCTATTTATCTATTTATTAATTTATTTATTCATTTATTCTTTCATTCATTTAATTGGTCACTAACTTTTGTTTTGTTAAAAAATGCATATGTTCCCATTCAGAGCCACAGAGGGCCCACAATACAAGGGAGCCTTGCTGTAAAACAAAACTGTTTAAACACAAAAATTATGATATGCAAATTATAACAACATTACTTTTAACAGAACAAAAGAAGTAAAACAAATATAACATGAAATCATAATACAATGATAATAGTAACACACACACACACACACACACACACACACACATATATATATATATATATATATATATATATATATAAAACATTAAACGGAACTCAAAAACAAAACAGAAAAAATGATACATATAATACATACAATATATTTTTAAAGTTCATAGAATAGGTGAACTTCTCATTCAGTGAGATGATTACAACATTAAAATAAATCAGGAGATGGCCTGGTATTACCTATAAAACGTTCTTTTTTTAAATTTGGAGATAAAAGAATGTTAGAATGTTGTTGCAATGTATAGAAAGAGCGGTGCTTGTTTTCAGTTTTGGGTCTAGGAAGGAAAGTTTGGTTTAACATGACGGGTTGGGTATTACTTATGGGTAGATGTCATAGTGTTGCGGAATTCGAGTCTACTGAGGTATTGAGGGAAACTTGATAATTTATAAACTTAAACAAAATTCTAGAAGTTCAATCTTGTTTCAACGGATAGCCACTGAATAGTACCTAGCAACCTTAATGTTTGAGTATAGTAATCATCATTTAGGCATGCGTATTTATTTTGACATCTTTGAAGTTTTATTTCAATAAAAACAACATCATAAGTTTGAAAGCAAAATGAAGATTAACCCTTACTTTTAATATTAGCAGGGAAAAGATAGAATTTACACCAAAAAATCAGACACATAAAAGGACAGTTCTTACTTATCGAAATTCGCCAATCTGATAATATGATCACCGGTAAGGGGTCCGCCCACTTGACTGAAGGCCCGCGAGACCGAAGGCCCGCGAGGCCGACTTTTCTCGTATCGTATTTTCCTTCATCACAAATAATGCGCTATCGGTATATGAAATAATTATGTCTCCTTTAGCATGTTTAGTCCTCGTTGCCCCTTAATAATTATCAAACTTCCTTCTGGCACTGGAATTGGTCAGAGCGGTGTGATAAATAGTTCATCATGTTGAAATAATGCAGGGCGAAATCAACCAAATTTCTATGACTTTTTATATATTATGTATAGCAGTAAAAATGTCTGGGGAAATTCAAGCAAATCATAATTTGCCCAATATTATCAAGATATACTGGTATAATGTACGAATTCAGACTAATGTTTCAATGCCCAGTTATGCATGTTTTATACTCCACTTTAGTATATGACTGCACTGGCGTAAATCCCGGGGGGGATGGGGGGGATATATCCCCCCCACTTTTTGGAGAGGGGGGGATGGCGTGTACAAATATCCCCCCCCCCCCCACTTTTTAAGAAAGAAAATATATTTTGATTAATCCGTTAGTAAAATCTTTGAATATCTGTCATAAACAACCATCATATTTTAGAATTTCTATTTGAAAATGTGATTGAAAACCAAAAAAGTGGTTATTTTTGGCTCGCTCGCTTCGCTCGCTCGCAAAATAAGTATTAAAATGTGTGTAGGGGGGTCTGTGGGGGTCAGTGAGGGTGTGTGCTTATACTTAAGTGTGGGATCGACAGAAAAAAAATCGTCAAAAAAGTCAATCATCCCCCCCACTCCTCAGAGTGGATTTACGCCGGTGTATGACTGTATCTAGTATGGTATTCTTGTCTTGGGTATAATTCGTCGAAACTCCAACTGCACAAAATTGTCATGATTGTAGTGATTCTAAAAACAGATATCATCTTTAACGCACATAAAATTGGCCGCATATAATTAGCCCCCTCTAATTATTGTTTGAAAAACGTATATTCTGAAAGTTCAAGATATTTTTAGTTTACAGATGGATTTCCTTATAATTATGTTTCACATGTAAGCAAACGATTTGCCCAAGGCACTATAATCTGTGTTTACATAAAAGCAATCAATTGCATAATCACCTTCCAATAATCAGAACACGTTTTGCTTACAATATTTTTGTCTAATTAGGTCCCCAATACTTAACTCTAGATCCCGAAAGAAAAAGAACTTTAATTAAGTGTATTTGTATTTACAAGAAAATTAAAGTTGAATATTTTTTTGATATCCGATGAGATCATTAGTTGCAGTCAACAATACTCGGCTAATAGAGGTGTTGTGGTCCAGTGGATAAGTCTCCGGACTTTGAACCACAAGGTACGGGGTTCGAATCCCTGCCGCAGCACTAATGTCCTTTGGCAAGACATTAATCTACATTTGCACACTCGACCCAGGTGAGGTAAATGGATACCATGGCAGGAATCAATAAAATTCCTTGAAATGCTTGTGCGCTGTATAAGACTGTTGGGCTATAGCCAGGGTAATAATATCCAAAGTCCTTTGGAAGCGCATAGAGACGTTAGATAATAACGTGATATGCGCTATACAAGAACGGAATATTAATATTATTAATAGTTACAACTCATTTTATATCATGCATTTGATTCATATCCTTTCTTCAATGTGCACATGTATGGTAATAAGCATTGTTATATTTATTAAGTGCTGCATTCTATATGATCATGATAGAAGTTTTAATTTGTACCGTTGAAATACCAGTTGCAGATTCCTCACAACTATTATGTCCGTTCTTTTTTGTTTTGTTTAGTATCTGAGTAACCCCGTTCTTGTCGCAATTTAGTTTTCTGTCTGGTAAAGTTTGTTCTATTTTCCCTTTTCCATTTCTCTCTCTTCATACCCCTTTCCCGTTCTCTACTTCCTCCCCAAGTTACTGATTTTCACTTCCTGTCTGAAACTATTTATTTACATGGCCTATCCACAACAAGCCCTGCTTCACTATTAGCCCCATGCACTATTATTACTTTCTTTGTATTTGTTTTGGTATGTATTTGCTTAACAATTGATATAATATTTCACATGCAGATATAGACTGTGTATGATTGATTCCTGTGGAAAAAAATAAAATTGATATTAAAATGACACTACTTCTGTTGATGAGATGATTAGTTTCTGATTTCACCGTGCCTTTACCAACGGTATATTCTGCGTTATTGGAGACATTGGATGATTGCTGATGAAATTCAATGGTTCTCTAACTTGATTTTCAGTCAATTCATAAAAAATTTTAATTTAGACACCCTCCCGGCAAATAAACATATTTGTATATCGCGAAACTCAATTTCATTTACAATTTGCTCATAATTAAATTTGTAAATTTTCTAAACTTAATATTCCAAGTTCACTGCTTTCCAATGGATTTCTCTACACGATAATTTAGATCTACACATGTTTATTTCTTAGGTCTGGAAAAGTGCTACCTCTATCATCCTAAATGCCTAGGTCACAAATCCCCCGGGCCCCGTACGATTTTCACAACCCGGCGGTTTGCCGTGGATTTTAGAGACCGTACGCGTCCTTTACGATTTTCATTTCCACGGCGTTTGTGGTCCCATATTCTACGGGGCCCGGTTGATGCTCGGTGAAAATTGGTGGAGTGTAATCGCAAGGCGCCAGTCAACAAACCGTAAGGGTACCGACCGGGTGCCGTACGGTAAGCTTCCAGGCTCCGTCCGATGAACAGGTGCCCGGCTGGGGCCCGGCCGGGGTCCTTATGGCGCCCGGTCAGCGTCCGCCGGGTGCCGTGCGTTGCACTGTTTGCGTATATGATTATATTTGATAATTTTGCTTGTACGAAAGAAGCTTTTTATTTATTGCACAAAAACAGACAATAGTAGCTGCATAGTACATGATTTGTCAAAGTGCAACATTGACAGATTCCCTTCTACTGTTCATTTGCCCTCTTTTTTTTTTCTTTTTTTTTTACTTTGACTATAGTCCCCCCCCTGCCTATTCTTGTCCCCCCCCCCCCCCCCACGTATGGCTACATAGAGTATCTGAACCTGTAGGAGGGGGGGGGGGATTAAGGGAGCAATACTTAATATGAAAAAAATGGTGACATATACAACATTTTTCAAAAGGGGACGAGGGCCAGGCCACTGGGAACGATTTTTCACAGGGGTGCTGAACCACAGAGTCGCCTGTTAGGTTGCATTTCAATATTCGGGGGAGGGGGGGGGGGGGGGAAATGTGCCATACAATTAAGTTTTCCGGCCTTAAAAATCCTTTATCCAGTTCACTTGTACTGTAATGAGCACTAAAAGCTGCCTTTGGCAGAGAGAGAGAGAAAGAGAGAAATCGAGGGCAATGTCACTACTGTATTTATATCAAACGGGTTGGATTCGATGCCGCCGTGAGGGGGCCACACTGGCAATTAATACATCAAACGGTCCTCGTACGGCAGGCGCCCGGTGTTGCGCCCAGGACCCTTAATTGAGGGGCCAGTGAGAGGACCGCAGGATACCCGTGCGGCAGGCTTGAGCACCGCAAGGCGCCCGTCAATATTTTTTCAAGAGAAAAAGGAAGAAAAATCGTGCGGAGCCCTCCCGGCCACCGGCGGGAGCCCGCACGGGACCCTTAAGGTGCTACCACGGGCCTTCGACGGGCTTTCTACGGCTTAATGGTGAGATGAAAACGCCGGGAGAATAATTGGGAGCAGCCAACTCAGCACCGCGGCGCCCGTACGGCTAGTGAATAAAATTATGTCTCGGTACTCGTGGGAGCCGTAAGGGCGCCGGCCGGGCACCGAACTACATTGGTCAAAATGTCTGTTTTTACTCGCCGTACGTGCCCCGGAGTGATATGTGACACAGGCTTAAGTGGTTTCGCGGTGGGGCGCGGAAAATGAGATGGAACGGGTTACATACACGTCTTTGCCCTGTAGAAGGCGCCCTCCCTTTCCCAAAAACGGGGGTTGGGGGAATAAGACACAACGATAGAGAGAGGAAAAGAAAGTGAATGAAAGGAAATTTTTGGAAGGACTGAACGAGGAAAAAGAGACGGGGGGGGGGGGGTAAACAGTGGACCTACTACTACATAGGCAAAGAGACTGAAGGATAGATTAATTATTCAATTCAATTCAATTTGTTCTTTATTCGCATAAAACAGCACAATCATTTAAAAACATTTACATACCAAAAATACATACATAAATGTACATACAAAGATCAAAACATAAAAAATAAAGCATATTCAGCATATTAATAAATAGTACACCTACAGAAATACAGTGAAGGAAGGGGAAAAAATTAACCCAGACACAGAAAGTCAATCAGTTCTTTACATTCACTCAGGCTTAAAAAGGATTCATCCCTTTCATCCCTCATCAAAATCAATTCCCTAATTTGCTCGACTTTACGTGCAACATTTACTGAAGAGCATTGTACCTCATTCCACTCCCTAATTATCTGTCTATGGTCCATCATATATTTACTTTTCAAGTATTCAATATTGCCTCCAAGTACAGAGAATGAACCAAACTGACTCATATTTGTGATATATGATACAATAAAGTTATCAGCCTGAAGAGAATTCAATTTGAAATTCATGCATCTCTTATGAAACCACAATTTCATGCACATCATTTTGGCAAGAAAAGGTAAAAACACAAAAAACTAAGTGGTATAAAAAAAGGAGATAAAGTATACAGCGAAAGAACAGATAGAGAGAGGACATCGAGAAAGGAATAAGGTAAACGGTAAAAGAGAGGAAGAGATGGTGACGAAAGAGTGAAAATGAAAGAAAGAAATCTGAAGTGACTAAGAGCAAAGGTTGAGAGAAAAACTGACTATAAGAAGTTTGCTATTTCTTAAGAATATGTTGTGTCTGTCTTTTTCATATTACCACCAAAGAAAACTAATTACAAATTCACTTTGCGAGATGTCAGAAAGTTCAAGAGTTTACATGCAGAATCAGAGACTGCAAAATAGTGTTCTTTCTATACTCAGTGACCAAAATGAAAATCAAAGCTTTTGTGACATTTTCCATTTAAGATAGTTACTTTTATCTGTTTCAAATCTTGACGGCATAACAGTCCGCACGGCTATCTTTATTTCTTTAAGTATAAAATGCTGCATACATTTCTTTATGTATACTTCTCTGTATTCTCCCTCTATATTTCTATTAGTCCCTTACTTTTCCTCTTCTTTCCCTCTCTCTTTCTTCTTCTTCTTCTTCTTCTTCTTCTTCTTCTTCTTCTTCTCCTTCTTCTTCTTCTAATTCTTCTTCTTCTTCTTCAGTACCCGGCGGGGGTCAGTCAGAATACTGTATATTAACACGCGTGAACACAGGTTTTTCCAAAATCACCCTAGTTTATCCAAATCAAAATCACACCCTATTCGAGGTTTTCTTCTTCTCCTTTTTTTTTTTCCTTCTTCCTTTTTAAATAGAAAAAAATGTACACCCTATAAAGAAAAGCATACCCGGTACCTCTCGAACATAATGATTAAACTGAACGAACAACTCTTTTCCTTATTCGGGGGTCTTTTGGTCTTTTTTTTTTTTCCTGTCTATTTTGACACCCTGAGCTCTAACCCTATAATTCCCCCTTTTATCACTTATTTTTTTGTTTTGCTCGTAAAGCAATATATTTGACTCACCCCCCCCCCCCGGATGTTAGTAACGAAACGAATATCTAGCTTCTTTTCTCCACTGGCATTATCTTCCTTACTTATCTTCTTACTTATGACCTTTCACTTCTTGCAATGATGGTTTCGTGCAACTTTCACTGATATCATAGCAGCGATTATATATACTTCACAGTTCACAGTTCGAAAAAGTCTCGCCATTTAAAAATATTTTTTCAGATTTCCATACCTGAGAGAGCGAGGAGAAAGAGGTGGATAGGCTTAATCCATTGCAAAAAGAAAAGAAGAAAAGAAAACTTCACCTTCTTCCCCTTGTATTTTTGTCTTCTAGAAAATCCTGTCGAATCTATCAAAATTTGCAAATCCTGCGAGGGGGAGGGCACATTAATTGATATCATGTCTCAGGCCCGCTGGAGACGGTACGCTGATTTTAAAATCGTTAACCCTAAAAAAGACAGGGGGCCATATAAGGACCCCTTTACAAATTTGAACCGCAGCGCTTCACGCCACGCCACTGACCGACATTAATCACGTCGATCTTTTGACACCAAGTTTACGAAAATCGGTCATATCGTTGCCGAAATCTCATGTCAGCCCGAAAACAAAGGATTTTTTTAGTTTTGTGTACCGTACCAAACTAGTGGGAACATGGCCGTACGCAGATTTTTTTTCCGGGGGGGGGGGGGCAAGAAGCATAAAAATTTTCGAAGGAGCTTAAAAGCGTGGGAGCGAAGCGACCGAGCTGGTCACGAGGGCGCTTTTGCATTTTTGATAGTGAAATTGAATGATTTGTTACACACTTTTCGTGGATTTTGTGAAAATTTTCAGTAAAAAAAGAGGAAATTTTCACAATTTCTGGGGGTAACCCCCCCCCCCTGCCCCCCCCCCCCCCCCCCCCCCCCCCGCTGCGTACGGCCATGAGTGGGAAACTGGATTTGCTTATATTTCTTAACCATCCGACTGCACATATTATTTCTTCCTTAAGCTGCATCATCTATTGTAACGGAACGGTGGTCCGGATATAAATCCTTGATAGTGAAACAGCAGACTTAATAAAGAAAATTTTAAAAAAGAACCAGAAAAAAGTTTAAGTAGAAAAAATAAAGAAAATTAGTGGAACAAAAGAATAGGCCTACATTAATTGAAATCACTTTCATTTCTTAGAATAGAGTTTGCAATGAAAGAACTTCTGCATAGAAATTTTATCTCCAGGGCCTTTCATTGCTTGGTTATCAATCAAACTGTCGGCTATCTATGAATATGATTTACATCAATTATAATATTATTAAATATTATTTGAAAAAAAACGAAATTTACCCCCCCCCAAAAAAAAAAAAAAATAAAAAAAATAAAAATAAAAAAAATAAGCAAACAAATAAATAAATAAATAAATAAATAAATAATAACGATGGATTTGGGTTCTTTACGTGATTCTCGAGGTCTTACGTTGGTCATTTCAGTGGCAGATCATAAACTTTGAGTAAGATGACATACTGTTTAACATCACATACTGTTTACCATCATATATATATATATATATATATATATATACCCATATATATTTTTTTTTCTTTCTTTCTTTCTTTCTTTTTTTTTCAGTTACTCGAGAGCCCTCGATAGGCGGGCCCTCTCCTCCTCTCCCTCTCCCACTCCAGCGTCCAAATTTTCCCTTGTCCATCTTATGAAACAAAAATCATAAAGGCAGACTCGGCGGCGAACAGGCTCTGAACCATCCTACGATTAATATTTGACTGGAAGCTCTCCATAGTCTTTGCATACATGCGCATTTTTATAGCCCGTGTAATTCTCGGTAAGGAACTATGGACGTTCCCATGGCTGGCGGTCTAGCCGCCAAAAGAGGTGGTGGTTTGCCTAAATTACGAGAACTACTGCGCCGACAAAGACGGGATTCTGACGTAAGTAGTTTCTGGTGTTTTTCATTAATCTTTTGTGAAAATATTTGAAGAAATGTAAACGTGTCAGACATTTCATGAACTATCCTTTTCACATGCCCTGTAAACAGGGTAGGCTCCTATATGCGTCAATTCGACCGTCGAGTTCACAGGATGAGTGCTCCTGTGTAATGCTGCGTAGGTCTAACGTTACATGGTCTACTATGCCAGCCAAACACCCCACACACCGCACCATACCGTACCCGCCGGCCGCACAGGTACAGGCGATACTACAGTAGATCTAGATCTACATGTACTAGGTTGGCTATACTGACATGACTGAAGATGCATGAATGAAGAGGGCGAGAGAGAGAGCCAGTCACGTATTAATTATGGTTATTGGATGTATTACCGACCTAGACCGAAGTGTTCTGTATCTAACAGTCGTCGTTAGCCTCGTATTCTGGTAGGGTCAGCACTCCTCCTTTATACTTATAGAGACAGAAGCGCCCTAAGCGTTGTGCGTGCAATCTCATTGTGATGGGCAGCGCAACGAGAAAACTACCTCAAATCATCCATTTTTCCCCTTTATTCATGAATATAAAAATATCATAGACTATAGAGTATGGCTTACCGATTTTATGATTTATTCCTTTAAATCTCCATTTTCAGGTAAATCCAGAGTCCTATCGTTAGGTCCTCTCGCTTTTCGCAGGGAGATCAGCGAATTCGCGACTCTTCGCATTTCAGCAGGCCGTATTCAAACGATTGACCACGTACGTTTGGGCATATACGTACGAACGATGTTTTCACTGTTGTTTCCTGTTGGTCGATCAGTCGATCGTTTTAATACGGTTGAAATGTGAGAGTCGCAAATTCGCTGATCTCCCTGCGAAAAGCACGGAGGCGACAGAGAAAGAGGTTGGCTGTTGCAAGATTTTCAACCGAGAGGACCTAATGTTAGGATCCTGGATTTGCCTGAAAATGGAGAGTTAAAAGGAATTTGTATAATAATTTATTTCAAAAAGTTTCTAAAATTAAAGGGAATAAGAAAAGGAAGAAACCTTGGATTGATTCAGTATTATTACATAACATAAGTAAGAAAAAACAACTATTTAAAAAATAATGTGAGAGTCCAAATTATAATACCAAAAAGCAATATTTGAAAATAAGAAATTTAGTTAATAAGTCACTAAAGAAAAAGGAAAAGGTTTTACGAAAGCAAATTCCAGTAGTCCAGTGGTAATCTGAAAAAAACTTGGAACATTATTAAAGAGGTACTTGGTACTAAAAAGAAGAATTTGCCTACCTTTGTATATGATGATAGGAACACTATTTCAGGGGATAAGAATACAGGAAACAGTTTTAATAATTTCTTTGTTAAAATTGGATTATTGTTAAATGATTCTGGAAATCATATGAATAGAATTTAATATGCCAAGTTCTTGCAACCGAAACATTCTAAATCATTATCTTTTGAACCTGTAACTGAGAATGAAATACTTGAAGTTGTGAGTCCAAATTATAATACCAAAAAGCAATATGTGAAAATAAGAAATTTAGTTAACAAGTCACTAAAGAAAAAGGAAAAGGTTTTACGAAAGCAAATTCCAGTAGTCCAGTGGTAATCTGAAAAAAACTTGGAACATTATTAAAGAGGTACTTGGTACTAAAAAGAAGAATTTGCCTACCTTTGTATATGATGATAGGAACACTATTTCAGGGGATAAGAATACAGGAAACAGT
Organism: Echinometra lucunter; assembly: GCA_029962745.1. NCBI lineage: Eukaryota > Metazoa > Echinodermata > Echinoidea > Camarodonta > Echinometridae > Echinometra > Echinometra lucunter. The sequence continues at coordinate 278,663 of CM057151.1, forward strand.
TTTAATAATTCCTTTGTTAAAATTGGATTATTGTTAAATGATTCTGGAAATCATATGAATAGAATTTAATATGCCAAGTTCTTGCCACTGAAACATTCTAAATCATTATCTTTTGAACCTGTAACTGAGAATGAAATACTTGAAGTTATCAAAAAAATTAAATGTAGTACCGGTAGTAGTTGGGGCATTGATAATTTGAGTCCCATAGCTAGTTATCAAGAAAGTAGTAATACTTATTCTGCAACCATTATGTCATATTTTTTAATCTATCATTGTCTTCTGGTGCTATTCCTCCTAAACTAAAAATATCTAAAGTTATCCCTATATATAAAAATGATAACCTACACGATATTTCTAATTATCGTCCCATTTCGCTTCTTCCATACTTTTCAAAGATCCTAGAAAGAATTGTTTATAATCGATTATATGATTTCCTATGCAGTAATTCTCTTTTAAACGATAATCAATTTGGGTTTTTTTAAAATGCTTCTACTGAAATGGCATTGATTAATCTACATGATTATATAATTCATTCATTGAATAAGAAACTTCATACTGTCGGAATATTTTTAGACCTAAGTAAGGCATTTGATTGCTTTGACTATGATATATTACTACATAGACTACAATTTTATGGAATAAGGGGTCTTCCTCTACTCTGGTATCAGAATTATTTATTTAATCGTGTGCAATATGTTTCTTACAATAATGTTTTCTCTGAGCCTTTAAATGTCTTATGCGGTGTGCCCCAAGGATCCATCCTAGGGTCGCTCTTATTTTTTATATTTATTAAAGATCTGCCAAACTGTTCAAATAAACTGAGATTTTTACTTTTTGCAGATGACACCAAGATTTTAGCTTCTCATGAATCTTTACAATCTTTGAATAATGTTCTCAGCTTTGAATTGCAAAAAAAGTATCCAATTGGTTTTATTGTAACAAATTATCTTTAAATATGGAAAAATCAAATTATATATATTTTTATGTTAATAATGCTTTTAATAACAACATAGAACTTTTAAGTGTCAAAATGAATAATCAAGACATAAAACGTGTAAGTCACACAAAATTTCTAGGTGTCTTGATTGATGAAAAACTTACATGGAATAATCACATAACGGATGTAACAAACAAAATATCCAAAAATGTTGGAGTCATCCACAAACTTAGCAATTTCTTGCCTCAACATATTCATTTTACTTTGTACAATACCCTAATCTTGCCCAATTTTTATCCTATTGTAATGTAGTTAGGACAAACACATATCCAACTAAATTACAACCATTGTATATTTTACAGAAAAAAAAACATTCGTATTTGTTCATTTTCTTGGAGACAAGCCCATACTAAAGAGTTATTTGTTTAATTTAATGTTCTTGTTTTTCAATTGAATTCTTAATACTGTGCAATATTACTTTTTAAACATAAGCAAAACATACTCCACAAATCGTTATCATCAATGCTCACCTTGAATTTGTCTGTACATTGTCATAATACTAGAAGCAGAAATAATAATCATCTACATGTATGGACTGTTAATAAGAATTATACACTTTTTCTTTTAGACACCATGCTCCTGTTATTTGGAATAATCTACCACAAGAAATTAAAACAATTAACTCAATGTGTTCCCTTAAGAGAAAACTTAAATCTTTCTTAGTCACAAGTGTTTGAAATCTTAATAATACTGCCATGTAATGTTTTGTGATGGGCTTGTGCGGTAAAATGTATTTCTAAATGTAATGTCATATATTTTTGACGATATTGTTGGGCAACTGAAGCGTTAAGCCTTTTTAATCATGGTCTGTTATTGGTAAGCAAGGTCATGTAGTGAGTGAGTTTGGAACTTTGCATTTCCTATACAAATTACCCACCAATGTTCGACAGTCTCATCTGAAGCTATAGGCTAGCATTTACATCTTTTCTCCCCTTTTTGTCGTAATGGAGTTTAAACAGTGCTATCATTACCTATCAGTCAGTGTTTAATCATCTTTTAAACATGTTTCTTGGCATTTTTTAAGGGGATGACATTTCAAATTTTCTCTGGAAATCTATAGACCTTTCCCCTTGATTTCCTTTGGCTTTTTGTAGTAAATGTAAATTGAACAATAGCAAAATAACTTCAATTTCAAAATACCTTGCTAGAGCATGTTGAAAATATTAAATGTCTTGTAGTGATTTTTTATTCTCAATTAAATTAGACATTACATATTCAGCATATTTTGAGTACATGTAAAATGTCCTGTTCTATCGCTTCACTGTATTTACTGTTTAATAGTTTGTGGACAGCTCCATTGTGAAGCAGTTGCATAACTAAATTAGACTATCCTCCACTAATTTTATCTTGTAAAACACAAATATATACATATAAGCAGATATTCTCACTTTCCAAAGAAAAATAATTGTGGAACACAGTCATGCACAGGTCATATTCTCTAGAGGCATGAATAGTATGTTGCTCTTTTCCACCTTAAAAATTTGTGAGTTTTGGAAACTAAAAATAATTTCCAAATCTGATGATGCACATTAAATTCTTTGTTTTGATAGGTGATTGATATGACACACTTGGCACATAAGAGTAGATAGCTTGGAAAATCTGTTACAATTTTGAGATTTGAATTTCGGGGGGGGGGGGGGGGGGGGCAAGACAATCCTTCCAATTGTGATAAATGATAAGTAACAGAGCAGGTAATTACAAAAATGATTTCAAAATATACTGGTGATTGAATTAACACGAAGTGGTAGTTTTTACTGAAAAGTTGGTACATGTAAATGGGAAATTTCATGAAAAGCAGTAGTCTGGTATTCTACCGCCTAAATCGGTAGAGTTGGCAAGTATGAAATTTTCAGGATTAAGAGGACATGTATCGCTTGGAATGTTATGAAATAACTTACGTGTGCTTTCTTGTAATCAAACAAAAGCTATAAAATTTATTCCACCATTATCTCTTTCTTATTTCCTTTCTCTAATTCCTCTAATTCCCCATAAGCTGGCTTTTTAAAAGAAAGAATATATCAACATAGTGTTACTGAAAACCTCCAAATGGAATATTCACTCACCATAGAAACCTACAGAGAACATCTCAAACAAAAGCTGCACTTCAGTCAGTCTGCACTTTGATGTTTTTTAAACTCCAGATTACTGCTTTCTGAATCTGATTTCAGGGCCAAAATGATACTCCTGATCTGGATTTCGAATACGCAGATGCTCACAAATATACTTCTGAAATTGCAGGTAAGATTAGTAGAGGTGCTTTAGTTGAGTGGATTAAAGCACTTGACTAGAAATGAAAAGATCTTAGCTTCGATCCCTGACTTATGTCCTTGAACATGGTATTTTATCTACATTGCTTGTACATTAAATAAATCACTGTGATCATATAATAATGATAATTTAATTTCAAGGTGCTCCAATATTATCCCAGCTCTGCTAGCTGCCATTCCTGGCATCCTGGCACTCACTATGTACCAATGAGTGTATGTGCGTTTCTTTTTTTTTTTTCTTTTTTTTTAAATATTTGAATCATAATAAGAATTTTTTAAATTTATCATACTCACCCAGATTTTAGTCATGTGGCTTTAAGTTAAAACAGACTCAGAAGTTTGGAATCTATGTAGATTTGAACTTTTAAAACCAATTTCTCTTGCTTGTACAGCATAAGCTTAGGCATATTACAAAATGGAAAAAAAAAAATTATCTGACATTTATCAGGCAGGCCATGCATTTCAAATTCTGTATGATGAAACTCTTATGATTCGTACCTTGATAAGATTCAACTGATTTACCTCAAATCAAATTGTTTTTTTTTTTCTCAGAATTGTATAGTTATACTGAGGAACCAGAGTTTTCATTGGGACAGAAGTGTTTTGAAGAAGATTTCCATTCCTATGGTGAGTCAAATAATTTCTATTCATAATATTTTACCTGTAATTTTCAATACATTTAAATTTTATTGGTGTTTGTGTCAGTCAAATATTTAAGTGATAAGAGTGTTATATCATTGTTATTACATGTCAGGAAGTGCAGTAGATGATTCATTTGTAAATCACTTTTGTATGCTCCTGAAGAATTGCATTGCTTTCCTATGAATATCAGTTGTTACAACCAGTCCATCTAATCACCAGATCTTCTAAGGATTGTCTTCTTATGATGTTGTTTTAAACCTTTTGTTTCCATGGATACAGTTGATGTAAAATGGAGTCAGCTGGATGACAGGAGACGGATGATGCATATCTTACGTCTACAGAACAGCTTAGAATGTGCCAAGAGGGAACAAAGAATGAAAACTGCTAGAGCTGTTCTCTATCTTGCTCAAGGTAGGCTTTTCTGCTAACAAAATATATTGAAAGCAATGGTGTTACTTGTAACAATATGATAATAATGATATTCTGGATTTTTATAGCGCCTAATACATCTTGCCGATGTTTCTAAGCGCTTTACAGAAATATTATTACCCCAGTCATCGGATTCAGATCCAACTATGATTATTGTTATTATTGTCATCTATGTTATGCATAAATATTTTTTAGGATAGTGTTTACATGATTTCCATACATTTACCAATATATGTATACTTATCCTTGATTTATGAACCATACTGCTCTGTTTGATAAGTATCGCGTCTGAAACCTGTATTACTTAGGCTGAGAAAAATCTTTATTTCAAATACTCCATCTGTTTATTTCAAATGAGAAGTTCCAGTTAATTTACATATTGTGAGGTACATTGTTACATTTAAGAATAACTCTGGTATGTTTATATCACAAGGTGTATTCAGTGAATGTTCATCAGAAGAAGACCAAGTGAAATGGTGTCGTCATAACTGTTTTCTTCTCTACCGATGTGGCATCTTTACAACATTTGTAGAGTTGTTATGCATGGAGGCAGAGTAAGTTTGTTCTGGGACTTAAAGTATTGTTTAGACATTGCATAGTAAACCAGATCTCCACACCCCCCCCCCCCCCCCAAAAAAAAAAAAAAAAAAAAAACAAGAATAAAATCTATAGGGAAATTGAATCCTAGTCACAAGGGTGAAAAAATGTACCTTGTGCATCATATGCACTCTGTATTTTTGTGTGTTTTTTGTAATGATGCAAAGGTATAGAGAGCACTATGCTTATGCCATTTTATTTAACTGCAGTGTTTGTTTTTGTTTTTGTTTTTGTTTTTTTGTATTGTGGGCAGTTTACCATGGCAGATGTGAATAAGACCTTATTAGCTATTATCAGCTTACTGGAGGCTTATAATGTACATTAAGATTTTCTTGTCTGTATCTGCGATTTCCATAATTGTATATTTTTTGTGTAGCATGTCAACATGTTATTGGTACTGATAGAATGACTGTATAACTATAGTCATGGATTTATGAGTGTCTTAATCCAGCATAGCTGTGATTATAGGACTGAGCAGGATGATCCTGATACCCCTGGGCAGGGTATTATATATTCTAATTGCCTAGTCTTTTGGAGGAGTCTTTAAGCCGTCTGTCCCGTGTTTAGGAGAACCACACCATAAGCACTTTAAAGATCCTGCTTCATTTTTTGAAAAAGAGTAGGGAGCCATCCAGATGAAGTAGTTTAAAGCTGATGATTTACTTTAATATTTCATGTAATTTATGTAAGACTTCATCTATGTTTTTATTGATTGAATAATTTTTTTAGGATGAAAGGATAAAGCTCACCTTTTGATACATCATCTGACATTTAAATGACACAACTGTGTTGATAGTGTTGTTATATGTAAACCTAAATCATCCATCCATCCATCATGTATGTTACTTTTATTTGTTTTTATATTTGGAAAATGAAGTGAATCAGTCCATCCATCTAAATTTGAAGTATCCCAAATCTTAAATCCAGTAAATTCTCTTTCCATTTCATGAATTTTATTAGAAACTCAGTTGCCGCTTCAACTGCACTTCGTAAGCCTGCTGTATCTATTGTTGACAGTACAGACCTCAGGTAAGTCTTACAGGCAGCCTGATTTAGCAGATTAAGTTTCCACTTGCTGACTGAATTTTTATTGGGTTGAAATTTTTCAGTGTTGGTTCATAGTGATTTTTATGAAATGACAATAATAAAGTTCTCTCTCTTGCTTTATTCAGTTTAGTAATCATGGAAAATGTTAAACCATTGAGAAAATATGTCCATTTTGTATATGAATAATGAAAACTTTATCTGTCTACAATCCATGAAGGTTTGTTGGTTTTTAGTCATGCACAACTGCATAAAATACTGAGGCATAGCTGTATACGTGCATGCAGTAGAGCTGAGCTGATATCACACAGAAGTGGCTAAAAGACTTATTGAGTATCATAGCTTAGTGGTTTGGCTTTCAATAGAAAGATTTAGGATTCAAATCCCCATCTGGCACCTCATTTTAAAAGATTTTAATCTACACTCATCCCTCTCCATCCCAGTGTTAATGCTCTAGTGGTACTTACATGTACATGTGCATGGATTCATGATTGGGCCATGATCAGGGGAGCATTTCATGAAAGGACTTGTTGGATATTTTATCCGACAAAGTCTGTTTTATCCGACAGTTGCCATAGTAACGATGCTTCTCAGCCAATCAAAATCAAGGAAAGATGTCAGACGACAAATGTTGATGAAACGCCCCCCAGGTTAATATTGGAATGCTAGAAATATCACAGCATGTCAGATTATATCATAATGCAAAAAATCCGCTTTTATGATAACAGCAATGTTCTGTTGTTCTTTGCATGCAGAGTGGTATTAAGTGTACTCTACATCATGGTAGAAACCCTCCGTACTGAGCATCCTGATGATACAGATGAAATGAAGGCACAAATACATAATTTCAAAACAGATATAGGTGAGTGCTTTCTATCTTTTTTCCCTGTTGCCTGTTATGCTATATGCCCTATCAAATATTAGGGTTATTATAGCTGTTATGTTTATTATAATTTAAGCTGTTTTCATTATGATTGATAGTCTGCTGTTGGTTATGCACTGGAGTGTGATGAGATCAGAGGTCATTAGTTCAAAGTATGCATTATGAAACTCATCAGCACCAGGAAAAGGCAGTGCATAGATATTACACTTTTCTTGTAAGCAAATACAAGTAGGGTGCATGCATAATTTTATTTGAAGATATTAGATACAAGCTGAGGACTTCACTTTTCTTTATTGAAGAATTCATACTTTATGAAAGAAAAAAGGACACACTCATGAAAATTACTTTAATATGAATGGATTGATGATGTGAATGAAGTGATTGAAACATATTGAATGTTACAAGCAAGTACCAGTAAACTTATTCTTGAATGTATTAAAAGAAAAACAGACAAACAGATTTTCAACTGTATTCACGTGGATGTATTATGAGTACTTCACAAACGAACAGGAAAGCTAGGTATTTTGTTTCTCACGAGTTGTTCACATATGTTTGTTAATTACAAACCAGCAGGCACTTCGTGAGCAGCGACACTTTCTACCGGGGGACACAAGCATTGCTTTTCAAATGAGTTAATTGTTTTTCTCGAAAATAATTGTTTCATAGAGCCAATAAAAGAGAGAGAGAGAAAAAAAAACCTGAATTGCATGTAGTATCATGCACTCTAACTTTAGTACACTACAATTCATTACTGTTTAATGTTAATTTTTCAGTTTCCCCCTTGAAAAAATTTAAGTTATGGTACAAATGATTCATATCAATTTTTTAGTTTCGTTGTATAAATTTGCCCATAAACTATTTTATGATAGAAAGCATCTGTGAAGCATTGTGTACATTGTTTTTTAAGTGTATTCCTTTGGCAGTCACAATATATCCTTTCAAATTTCATAGCTCGTACAAAAGCATTGGTGATCTCCATCGCTACAGGAAAACACCCCCCCCCCCTCAATGTTTCACTCCTCAGTGCGCTTACATAATAGGGGACTGAGGTAGCCCAACAATTTCACCACGGTCTCTTCCGTAACTACTTTACACTTTCCTGTCAAATTAATGAGCAAAATAATCGTTTATGAAGGTTACTCATGCAAAAATGTTCACAAATATTTGTGATCCAATCAGCTCTCATTATATCACGATTTTGCACTGTGTCTGAAATGTTCTAGGATAGGTTGATTTTATCATGGATCGTTTGATAAAGGCCCTACTCTTAAAGTGAGCAGCACAAACATACATGTGTTCCTCTTTTCGCACGAGAAAAATATAATTATGTAAATGTTATATTAGTGACAAACTGCTTCTTTTTTTTTCCTTTGGTGATGAGTAGGGTTGGGTTGAAGTAATTCTGTTTCTTGCTCCTACCATGAGCTTTAGCTGACTTTTTAGAGAGATTGCCGTTCTCTTTATAAGAAGATTTTAATTGGCTGCTGATGTATTAAACCAGGATGATACGTCAAGTCACCATGGAAATTTCATCTAAATGTAAATTAATAAATCCTAAAGGATTTACCAGGTAATGACATATGAATATCAAGTAAGACTGTTAGTGTTACCATCCTACTCATTTAATTGTCAGGTGGTATAAAGTCGATAATTTTTCATCTGTTTGTTGGTATTAGAAAGCCCCAAATATATTCGTAATTTAAGCTTTACTTGCTCCTTATAGCTATGCAGTAAATATTGCCTTTGTAAAGTCTAAAATAAATATTTAATTGTTTTGAAACAGGTCAAGCTGTCAAGGAAGACGACTCTCTTTCTATCATTCTCTTCAACATGGTTACTAAATTCTGCAGTGGTCATGCACCACATTTCCCTATCAAGAAAATACTGCTTCTTCTCTGGAAAACTATTCTGGTAAGTTTGAAATATTTCTCTCCTTGGAAACCATTTTAGAGTTGTAATCATAAGCTTAACCCATTCGTGACAGGAATTATTTAAAGCCTAATTTGATCAGCTTTTATTTTTCAAATTGGCAACACCAACATTTTCATTTTATTGCTACATTTTCTTATAAAATGTCATGTATCTGAAATGAATATAAATTGACAGAAATTATGATGAGAAGTCAAAAAGTTGCCAATTTGCAGGGGGAAATGGTGATTTTAAACTTTCTATCACATTGTCAATTTAAGGATTTTAATGCTTATTTTCCTTTAAATAATTTTCAGCATCAAACAACGAAAATTGACACAACCGAAATGGGCACAGTTTGTGTAGAATTCTTTTGCTGTTTCTGCTCATGTATTTGGTATGATTTTTAGGGCTTTGCATCAAAAGATATTAGGCCAAACCACAAAATGTGGACCTCTGCCATGAATGGGTTAACTAGTACAATTGGGTGTATTTTTGTAATTGAACTTTCTTTGCACAATGAAGCTTGTATATAGTTTTTATTTTTGTATTTTTTTAAATTAGTACTATTTTGTCATTTGAATCAGTTAATTGCTTTAAAAGCCTCATGAAATTGCACCAAAAGTCAAATAATGAGAGTACCTCCCCTTCCAAACTTTGCAAGGATTCAAAATTTCTTGTAGGAAATTTCAAGTTCCATTCTATATCAGAGGTGAAGGATGGGTCAAGGTGATCCCTTGATCCACTTCATAATAGTCTCACTAATCTTACAATTTGATGTGTAAACTTTATAAACGTTTCTAAAAGCTTATCCATCAATAGATTTGAATTATTATTTGATAGTGCATCCCCTGAGCTTTGCTGTTGTTGATGGCATCTTTTCTACAGTTCTCATTAGGTGGTCTAGCAGACTACTCACAGATGAAACAGACTACAAGGAAAGCAGCTGGTCTACCACCTGTTCGAGAAGATACCATGTGTGTTGCCAAGACAATGAGGGCATCCTCTCCTCCAATGGCAGCAGCTGAAGTCTTTGATCCACAACGAAGGTCAACCAGACAAACCAGAAGGGTATTCTTATTAAACCTAATCAAAAATCTATCTTTATAGCTCTTTAATGCTCAGAGTTCATCTATTCTTGTTTGATTTGAAAGATACTGAGTATGCCATAATATCAAATCATTGTTAAGTATATTTTGAGGGAAATTTTGTGTCTTTGTTTTTCCTTACATTTCGTACATAAGTGATACTACTCTTTACTATCAAACATATTCTGAGGTCAGGTTGATGATATAACCTTGTCCCAAATTGTTTTCAACACAATTATTGTTTTGTCTCCCTTTCTCCCTCCCTTCCTCCCTTCCTCCCTTCCTCCCTTCCTCCCTTCCTTCTGCTCTCCCTCTTCTCTCTCCCTCCCTCCTTTCCTCTCTCCCTCTCCTTCCTCCCTTCCTCCCTTCCTTCCGCTCTCCCTCTCTCTCTCCCTCCCTTCCTCCCTTCCTCCCTTCCATCCGCTCCTCCCTCTTCTCTCTCCCTCCCTTCCTCCCTTCCTCCCTTCCTTCCGCTCTCTCTCCCTCCCTCCTTTCCTCTCTCCCTTCCTTCCTCCCTTCCTCCCTTCCTTCCGCACTCCCTCTTCTCTCTCCCTCCCTCCTTTCCTCCTTTCCTCCTTCCTCCTTCCTCCATTCCTCCCTTCCTCCCTTCCTTCTGCTCTCCCTCTTCTCTCTCCCTCCCTCCTTTCCTCTCTCCCTCCCTTCCTCCCTCCCTTCCTCCCTTCCTTCCTCCCTCCCTCCCTCTTCTCTCTCCCTTCCTCCCTCCCTCCCTCCCTCTTCTCTCTCCCTTCCTCCCTCCCTCCCTCTTCTCTCTCCCTTCCTCCCTCCCTCCCTCTTCTCTCTCCCTTCCTCCCTCCCATCCTCCTTTCCTCTCTCCTTCCTCCTCCCTCCCTCCTCTTCTCTCTCCCTTCCTCCCTCCCTCCCTCTTCTCTCTCCCTTCCTCCCTCCCTCCCTCTTCTCTCTCCCTTCCTCCCTCCCATCCTCCTTTCCTCTCTCCCTTCCTCCCTCCCTTCCTCCTTTCCTCTCTCCCTCCCTTCCTCCCTTCCTCCCTCTTCTCTCTCCCTCCCTCCCTCCTCCCTCCCCCTTCCTCCCTCTCTCTTCTCTTTCCCTCCCTCCTTTCCTCCCTCCCTTCCTCCCTCCCTCTTTCCCTCTCTCCCTCCCTCCCTCTCTCCCTCTCTCCCTCTCTCCCTCCCTCCTCCCTCCATCCATCTCTCTTCTGTCCCCTCCCCTCTCTCTCTCTCTCTCTTTCCCTCTTAGTGCAGTTTTTTCTAATGTACCATCACTGTAACCATAGATTCCTATTTATATACTTTAATTCAGTTGGTTGTATAATTGATATATGTTTCTACCTTTTCAATTAAAAAAAAGGTTGATTTTCTGTAATTCCCAAATTATTATTCCATAGTATCAGTATCATTATTTTTGTTGATCCCCATGATGTAAGTGATCGGTTTGTATTAATGGTATGACATAATTTTCTGTAGAAACTTACATTGGTTGATTTTTAAAATGAAGTTATTATCTATTTGATAAAATGAAGAAAAGAAAGTACAATAGTGGAAGCACACATGATTATTGCTAGTATGAATATTTGTTTATTGGAAACTGAAAATTCAGAGTTACAGAGTAGTGCAGAGTTTGAAAAATGAAATTGGACAAAGAATAAGAAAGGTGTATAACATGACACATAATGACTGAATTATGAATGATTGAGTAAGTGCACCAGGAGTGATCTTTTCTTTTTTAAGAATTGAACATACTTGTTCTTTGTCTAATGCTCTTAAACTTTCATTTAAGTGTTGCTTGTTTTAAGAATTAGCTATTGCTTTGAAATTTGATACTGGTGGGTGTTTCACTTCATAGAGCAATCACTTATTAGAATATTAATGTCACTGGTCCATTCTTGGTGCTGAAGGGATGTAGGATTACATGTAGTCCCATTTGACCAATAAGATCAAGAATAACTGCAACTTTAAAGTATTCCAATCATTGCTTTCTGAAGTATGAAGAAGTACTAGATAGCAGTGTTTGCGACGCCTCCATTTTATGAAACTTAGTGCTGTAAGTTTTTAAGGATAATTTGATTAGGTTGGACCTGCAACACATGTATCCAATACCTTTTATACATTAAGTTCAGGATGCAGGTTTCTGAAGGATTTATGGCTTTTAGTAAAGATTTTTTTTTTATTTTGGTCAAATAGGACTGCCTGTATTGCATGAACGCTCATCTTTCTAAAATATTTATGCAGTAATAGATTCCATTGCACGGCAAAGGTAGAGAAGAGTAATGAAGGCTGTAGAACACATAAAAGCAGAGTGTTGCTGCCAAAGTCTCTTCCTGTTTTTCTTGCCTTCATATCTATCTTTGACTTGCTCTTTTCAGATGTTTGAAACAAATATGGTGTGATTTAATTTAATGTTTATTTTTTTATTTACTGGCTAACCTGTTTTGTTCTATTTCTTTACCCCATAGGTGTAGTAATACTGACTTGCATGGTCATGTGGGTTGAAAAATTAACACTTGTCAAGTTGAAGCACATCCTAAACTATATATGGCATCTGAATATATATTTCAACAGCAGGTTTCTTTTTCAAACTTTCATCTTTTTAATGGCTGATGATCAGTAATATGGGCTTTAATACAGAGATCTTAAAAGGGGACATTGGAAAAACTTCAAAATAATATGGCCAAAGTGAAATTGAGTTTCTGTTTAGCAAACTAGAAGAGTTTTTAATTTTTAAAGAAATATATATTTGGTATTTACTGATCAGTGAGACAAAGGAGTAAGAATATTTTTGTGAGATAAAATTATTTTGTCATTGACCCTTTCCACTTCACTCTGCTTTAAATAATGTCCTCTGTTTTCTCCAACAAATGGGAAAAATGCACCCACACACCTTTGTTTCTTGTGGAACTCAACTAATTGCCCTGACCTTTCACCCCTGACCTGACCTGATTCTGCTGTCGCTGGCGGTTACCCATCATCCATCACCGTGACCCACCCTTGACATCATTTGCTTCTCGTGTACGTGGAGTGTTGAGTAGTTACCACAGTAATGTACTGTTTCTGCAGTCATTCATAACATTTTTCTGGATTGTGGAAATTGCATCTTTATGTCTGCAAGAGTTTTGTTTCAAATGTCAGTTTTGTTGATCAGTTCCCTTACCATTTTTATAATTTTAGTGTACCTTTGTTGCATGTTTTGATTTCTAGTGGTGTCCCTTCTTGTAGCCTTAAGTTCTGTTGAAGAATAAAATGTTTGATTTTAATTGTCTAAATTGTTACTTGGACTTGATTGAACTTGTTAGAATATTGTACTCTTTTACTTGATCAACAAAAGCTTTTTGAGAAATGTTATATCTGGGCAATTGCAGAGATTTCATGGATCATTGGATATATGAATTCTATATAAATAATTGCATATCCCAGGTCAGAAAGGGTAATGGATTATTATATTTCAATGATACCATGGGTCCATCATGAGGTGTTGTAGCATTAGTAAGAGCTTATTTTATACAACTCACCCTGAGACATACAATATTCTGAATCATTTTCATACATAGTCATTGCTGTTTTGATGTTATTCTCAATACAATATCTCTCATCAACTGTGGTGCTATAATGATAAATACCGCAGTCTAAGAGAAAGCAAGCAAAATTTGAGACATATTCAAGCAGACAGTCAGGAATGGTGGAAGAAAGTTTGTCCTTTTGCTTTTTCCTTACTTTTATTTAGCATGCTTTATCAAATCACATTGCAAGCCAGGATGTATAGGGTTACTCATGGTATATGGCTTTGAAATTAAGACTTTCTTTCACACCTCTGTAATGTCAGTGCAAGATTCATGAATTCACTGTCATAGAGGGTATAGATAGGAACATTCAAGCATGTGTTCAATTAGAATGCACACAAGAAAAACAACTCTGCTCAATAAGATTGCATGTATTGTGCATGAACTTGACTTATTCTAAAAAGATTTTTTTTTTTAATGCAACATTTATTTTGTAGAGACATGTTAGTCCATAACTTAGTGGTTTTTAACTATTTTCAGCATTAGCTGTAAATGTACAGATTGAAGAAGGTATTGATACATGTATAAAAGCCTATATCTGATCCTATTCAGGATTGAGGATTTTCCTTTTGGATTCAGGAATTATGAATTTTATGACAACCTTCAAACTTACCTCTGGGAAGATATAAAGTGGCACTCATTTCCAACTGAGAATTCAGTATGCACTTTTTCAGTTACAAGAATCACAATCTTATCCTTGAGTGAAATTTGTGACTTTGATATTGAACTGAATAGGAACTCAGGCTTCAAAATATCTGTTCTGCATTATGAGGTATAACTCCCAATTTTGCTTTGTTTTAAATTTTGCACATCAATTGTGGTAAGATCAACAAAATATCAAACCAACCCATTTTAACATTGGTATATGTAAGGCATTTTTATTGTCCAAGGATTCCAAGCCTCAGAAGTCTGCTTACAATGAATAGGTTTAACTTTAGGCAAACTTAAACTCTACCTGAATAGGATTAGATGCATACAGTCTATAAGTACAATAAACATGCCATTTCTCCTCATGTATTGATGTAATTCATTGCTTTGCAGATATCTGTCTATTTTTTAATCAGGAAATAAGACGTCACAAATATATTTTTTAGATTTGTACATGCATAATATGTGTTTAAAAAATAAATCATATGTAATGGAAGAATTTCATTTAATACAGTCAGGGAAATAACATGACCAAATAATATTCTGATACAAAGAATATTTTGTGTATTGTAAAGTTTGGCTGTACTAGTAGCTGCGAAGCTGGAAACTTTTGCAAAATGATTTTTTTTTTGGGGGGGGGGGGAGGAGACAGTCATCCATTGCAAAAAGTAATGTAATTGTGTCAGTTTTGATCACTTATATTATTGGCATAAAACTGTCACATATGTGAACCAGTCACAAAACTCAAAAAAATTCTCATGCATGCAAAAGTTTCTAGTTTTGAGAGTATTGTAGATGATGATGATTGCTGAGAATATGCTGTCATGATATGGTAGGTAAACACTGATAAAATAAGATTTTGTTCAATGGATTGAATATAGGGTTTGGTGAAGCAGAATGGGATAGATGAACCAATGCCTGAAGATCCTAACAACCAGGATAAAGATGATGGAAATGGGAAAGAAGATGGAAGTAATGGTAGTGAAGAAGATGATGATGGGAATGGTAGACCACCTGATACTCCTAGAGAACCAAGAGTTCTACCATGGACACCTAAAGTCAGGTATATTGTATGGTCCTCTATTATTGACAATGAAACATTGAAATGGAAGGCCGTTGATGTGTTGTATGATTTTGAAAGCCTTCCCCTTTGTAACTGTCAATTGTATGGTCCTCTATTATTGACAGTGAAACATTGAAAGGGAGGGCCGTTGATGTGTTGTATGATTTTAAAAGCCTCCCCCTTTGTAACTGTCAGTAGGAGCTCCAAATAGCTAGGTATTTTATAATGGGTTAATTGTAAATGAAGAACTGTAGAACATTTTGGAGTACTACATGATGAATGATATTGGGAAATATATAGTTTTAAAATCATCTTTATTTTATTTCCACTCATTTCAAAATCAAAATACCTGTTTTAAAATTAAAGGCATTGGCTAACATTGTTATGATTTTAAAAAAATCTCATTTTGTTACTTAAAAATGGGATAAACATTAGGGTTATAGTGTAAAAATACCAGTGTGAAAGTTTCAGAGCATAATATCCACGGGAAGTATTTTTAAATATTAGAAATGTGAACCAATGTTTGAAAATATACGAGGGTCGGTTGCATAGACCCAACGTAAGGAGTGCGCATGCGCACATGACTCAACGGACCGCACTGTGTGTATTGACGTATCACGCGGCGGAAGGCAAGTAACGGTATTTTTGAATTCGCGCAAACGGTCCTCTTAGTTCAGTGTCTCTCGAGACGAAAGCTAATAAAATCGCGGTTTGTGTCTAACTTACAGCTTTTCCTTCCAAATTATGGTTGGTTTCAGGGTTTCTGAGTATAAATACAAGTATTCATACACATGTTTCATCTTAGTTTGAGAATTTTTTAAATCAGCTGCTCACAAAGTTAGCCAATGCCTTTAAATAGATTGATATGTTTTTCTTTTTTTATTTTGTTATGATTAACAGGCAAAGAGACTTGGACAATTTCTTGGATCACACTAGGAACAAATTTGTAGGATATCAAGTGCCAAGGTGAGTCTATAATCATAATCATCAAAACGTTTGTTATGATGTACTAGTAGTTTTGTGAAATATCATCTGATTGACTTCATTAAAAGAATAATATCTGAGTTCAGTGAAAATGTAATTGTTTTTGTTTCAATGTTTACAGTGACACAACGACTCTAGCTGGCCTTCCACAACCCATCCATGAAGGTGTACAAATTTTGAAAAAGGTTAGTTAATTTTACTTTTAATTCATATTAATAGTTTGTAATTTAGGCAAAATATATTCTTGTTGAAATAGAGTTAATAATACAAACTTGATCTTGGAATTTAGTCTTTGATCCACAGAAAATTGAAAGGATACAAAGAAGACCTTGTGAATGCAATGATCAGGGCCCTGTTGCATAAAACTTACCATTGATGGTAACTTTGCCATCAATTGTAGCTGCCATGGAAACCATGGAATTTGATTGGCTGTTACCATGGTAGTTACCATTGATGGCAGAGTTATCTTTGATGGTAAGTTTTATGCAGCAAGGCCCGGGTATTACAGTGCATGTATGACTTCTTCAAAATGTTGATATAAATAAAATGCCAGGATTTGTGCTTTAATGTAAAGTATTAATGGGGCATAAATCAATGCAGGAATGTAATACTGATTTAAGAATTATTTGGGGGCCTTATTTTTGTGTACTGATTCTAATAATTCTCTTTTTATTGATAATCATTTCATTTTCAGATTTATATTTTGTTTTATCTTTCCAGCATGTGTATGTTTCACTGTGTGAATTACAAATCAAGAGAGAGGAGGAAATCAATAAAAATCCACTTTCTAAGGTAAGATGAATGAAGGTCTAACTCTGACAATGGCATTGAGTGTGTAGGATTCAGGGAAACCAGTTTGTAATTATGCTTCCACTGGAACACAAGCTAAGAAGCAATCTAACATTTGTTTGTGACTGTGTTAAAATGTTTTAATAGTTCACAAAATTAGGTACTGATAATTATAAAATGATATCGTGGGTTTGTGTAGGCAGTATTACCTTTCAGATGTACATGTATTTTAATGTTATACAATAATGTGAATGTTTATAGAGCACTGAAATAATAAGTATTATGAGGGACTTACTTACATGTTGCTTCATTGTATCTTTGTTATCATGTTTACAGGGAGAAGGTGACTCTGTTTCATCATCTGTAGAATATCTCTACCAATCCATGCTACCCAATTTACCCCAGTACATGGTGAGACATGTTTACTCAATGTTCTTATTATGTATGAAGAAGAAGACATAGTTCTTACGTTACATTTAGACTTTCACATTAGGCCAAGCTTCAAGGCCAAGCTTCAAGGCCACCTAGAACCAGTGTAAAAAAAAAAAAAAAAAAGGAATTTATTTTAAAACACCTGGGTGGTATTCTGAGACCATTTTATCTCTTAAATATTTTATTCCATCTTTGAAAGTAAATGGGTATTCTGAGACCTCTTTTCATCTCAGATTTTATCATAATTTTATCTCAGTTTCTCACTTCTTGCGCACGTAGATATGATGTGTCCAGCTTTTGCCCTGATGTCCATCTTACATTTAAGGATAATATTTTAAAAAACTTAGAGTAGGGGTTATTTTATCTCTCAGACATCTGCTGTGTTCAGTATTTCAGGATAATTATGCTGCTGGTCTTGCTATTAAAAGTATGAAAAACAGTCTATTGATCTTAATACTGAAGCATCATTCCCATTGGATAGTCATTGTGGATTTAAAGACTAATATTGTCCTTGAAATGATGCTTTTAAAGATGTGCTAAAACTGCTGAAAATACTGAAGTCATTCTTCAAGGAAATTCTGTTGTGATAGAAGTTTAGCAAAATTTGTACAAAATAACACATTTGCACTGTATCGCCCTATTATTGGCAAAAAGCGATTTTATTGGCTGAGCAAGATGAAAGTGCAATTTCCTATTGGTTGTTGTATCATAAATTAGCTTGTTTCGGATGAGATGAAGTCTTGCTAAAAAGGTTCTCAGAATACCGATTTTTAAAGATGAATGGGTATTTTGTCTTACTGACTTACTGTGGAAGCGTCGTGGTCTGGTGGTTCTGACTCTCGTCTTTCAATCAGAGGGTCGTGGGTTCGAATCCCAGCCATGGCGTTAATTTCCTTCAGCAAGAAATTCATCCACATCGTGCTGCACTCAACCCAGGTGAGGTGAATGGGTACCTGGCAGGAATTTATTCCTTGAAATGCTTGCGCGCTGTAAACGGCTGCCGGGCTAAAGCCAGGGTAATAATATCCAAGTCCTTTGGAAGCGCATAGAGACGTTATATCATAATGTGATATGCGCTATACAAGAACTGTATATTATTATTATTATTATTACTGACTTAGAATCTCAGATTTTGTCTCAGATAAAAAAAGGAATTTCAGAATACCACCCCAGATGCTAGCCATGTAGCTGGTGTCTAGCCCAGATCTTCTTCATTAGATTATTCTTATCTTCACTCTCTTTGATATTTCTAAGGGACATGCTAAATGTTCATCACTGTAGTGCTATTATCTATAGACACGTTGCTTATGATTCTTAATCTGATACATTCCCTCATGTAGATATCTCTGTTAATAGACAGTTGTTTATGATTCCTAATCTGATACATTCCCTCATGTAGATATCTCTGTTAATAGACAGTTGTTTATGATTCCTAATCTGATACATTCCCTCATGTAGATATCTCTGTTAATAGACAGTTGCTTATGATTCCTAATCTGATACATTCCCTCATGTAGATATCTCTGTTAATAGACAGTTGTTTATGATTCCTAATCTGATACATTCCCTCATGTAGATATCTCTGTTAATAGACATTTGCTTATGATTCCTAATCTGATACATTCCCTCATGTAGATATCTCTGTTAATAGACAGTTGCTTATGATTCCTAATCTGATACATTCCCTCATGTAGATATCTCTGTTAATAGACAGTTGCTTATGATTCCTAATCTGATACATTCCCTCATGTAGATATCTCTGTTAATAGACATTTGCTTATGATTCCTAATCTGATACATTCCCTCATGTAGATATCTCTGTTAATAGACATTTGCTTATGATTCCTAATCTGATACATTCCCTCATGTAGATATCTCTGTTAATAGACAGTTGTTTATGATTCCTAATCTGATACATTCCCTCATGTAGATATCTCTGTTGAAGATCCTTCTTGCAGCAGCTCCTACATCTAAAGCCAAGACTGAATCTATCAATATCTTAGCTGATGTTCTTCCAGAAGAAATGCCGTAAGTATTCTCCTATGATTTCTACCAGAAATAACCATCAAATCGTGTTACCTGGTGGACTAGGTTCATACTAAAGATACATGTAGAGATCGATGGGCCATCTGTCATGTATCTTTATCTCCTTTGATTTGTTTTTATTTCTAAATGTATTCCTAAATGTGCAGTAGGTGCATTTTCTTATATTGCATAGACACATACCACGAACAAGGGTCATAGAGAATGACTGTGTAAAGTATATTAACACCAAACCATACTCCTGAGGATGGTAAACCCATTTCCAAGAAAGAATACATGGTTTACCATGAAGCCTTTTACTGCTGTACATTCTACCACCATGGAAATCTTCAAAGGATATTAACCAGCCTGTGGCTTTGCTATTTAGAGTCTTATTAATTTTAGCACTATGTTATACCTGTTCTATTTCAGAATCTGTTCTGCTATTTATAGTCTTACTGATCTTTAGCACTGTGTTGTACCTGTTCTATTTCAGAATCACTGTTCTACTATTTATAGTCTTGTTAATCTTTAGCACTATGTTTACCTGTTCTATTGTAGAATCACTGTTCTACAAAGCATGAAGCTAGGAGTGGATGTCAACAGACACAAGGAGATTATTGTGAAAGCAATATCAGCTCTTCTACTTATCCTTCTCAAGCATTTCAAGCTCAATCATGTTTACCAGGTAATTAAACCTGTACCATGTTTGTGACCTCATATCCTACCCAAGTACCAATATCTTGATATTCTTATGTTACAATGAAAAACTGCCATTTTGTTTTGCCCCCAAAATAGACAAAGGTACTTACCGGTATATTCTCAAGGTTGTTCTTATGTAAAATGATTAAAGCTTCTGTCTAAACAATCAGAACGGAATTAAGACCCCACAGTGAACTCTTAAAAAAGTTAGGATCATTGTTGCATTCCAAGTAACACAGATGAGGTAAGATATCCACTGATCACTGAGCTGGTCAAGTCCACTGATAAGGTCCTAGTGAGACTTTTTCCAAGATAGAAAAATTATACTCTGCAATCAGACAATCTGATTAATTTTAAAGCATTTTGAGACATTTTTATCCATTTTAAAGCAGTCTGAGGACTCATAATTATGATATCTTCGTTTTTCTTATGTTAGTTTGAGTTCATGAGCCAACATCTGGTGTTTGCCAATTGCATCCCTCTTGTGCTGAAATTCTTCAATCAGAACATCCTCTCCTATGTTGGAGCTAAGAACAGGTGAGCCTTTACAGATGGATTTACTTCTTTCAACATGCATTTGAGTAGGATCAAGAATGCCTCTTTGAAGAAGGGACAGTTTTATTCAATTATGAAAGTTAGTCACAATTATGATAGGTCCAGTCAGTGCAATTGCTCAGCCATCATGGTGCATTGTCTGAGTAATGCTGCATAATTTAAGTGTACATTTATTTTCCAATTCATGTTTTATGGTTTACTTAGATTAGATATGTATGATTACTACATAAATCTAATGATACTTCAACAGCTTATGTTTCAGAATGATTTTTTTGCACAGATTTTGTTCAAGAAGCTTAATCAACATAACTAAGAAATATAACGGTAACTTCAAATCAATTTTCTGTGTAATCTATCTTTGGATAAATTGTTTATATTTTTTCTTGAAAGCTTATATTGATAATTTACTTCGTTTTTGTATTTGGTGTACAGTATTCATGTAATGGACTTCCCATCCTGTGTTATTGGTGACCAACCTGAGCTTACAGCAGAGAGTCTAGTAAGTATTTCATTACAAGCTACTATACCACTGTTAATTTATGTGTACAGCTACAGCACTTGCCATAGTTCCTCTTTCTACATCATGTCTGGATAAAGAGTATGTTGAAATATATGTTTCAGGATTTATCATAGACTGTTGAAACAACACTGAAGTTGAGACTAACTCATTATACAAGTGTATCATTTTCTAAATGGCAACATTTTATAAATGAGAGTTGAGGCTTGATGAAATTTTGGAAAGAAATAAGTTTTATTTTGCATTAGGCATCTTAGGAAAACACTGTGGTGCGAAAAGACATGTTTGGAAAGCAAAATGAAAAAAATTATTGAAAATCAGAATTTTCAAACAAAGATTGATAATTACATGGATAGCATATAGACCTTATAAATGAATATACAGTCTTGCTGTGGAATGATATTGGCTCAAATTTCTTTGCAGTATGTCACAGTAGACATTTTAATTTTTGCATTTTTGCATTTTGCATTCCAGATGCATTCTTTTGCACCACAGTGTTTTCCTAAGATGCCTTATGTAAATTTGTTTATAAAACCATCTGTGAATTAGATCAGATACTCTGAATACTAATAATCCACTAAATTAATGTCTTGAATTCATTTATTGATTATAGGAAGCTGGAGACAGTCAGCCTTACTGCTGGAGGAATCTTTTCTCATGTATTAACCTGCTAAGAATCCTCAACAAGCTTACTAAATGGAAGCATTCAAGAACAATGGTAAGATTAGATTTAGTAAAGGAAAGGGGTTCTTAGATTGAGTACGGTGAAGGGGGGTGGAGGGGGTAGTAGATTGAGTAGGTACTCCTTACCCTCTCCTATATATTAACCTGCTCAGAATTCTCAACAAGCTTACTAAATGGAAGCATTCAAGAACAATGGTAAGATTAGATTTAATAAGGGAAAGGGGGTTCCTAGATTGAGTACAGTGAAGGGGGTGGAGGGGGTAGTAGATTGAGTACGGTGAAGGGGGGTGGAGGGGTAGTAGATTGAATAGGTACTCCTTACCCTCGCCTGTATATTAACCTGCTCAGAATTCTCAACAAGCTTACTAAATGGAAGCATTGAAGAACAATGGTAAGATTAGAATAAGGTTAGAAGGACAGATAAGGAGACATCTAGATTGAGTAGCCTGAGGGAACAGTGAAGGTAGGGTATCTATAATGAACTGGCATGAAATCAACTGTTCATGTATGTAGATGTGAACCTTTGAACAGTGAAGGTAGGGTACCTATAATGAACTGGCATGAAGTCAACTATTCATGTATATAGATGTGAACCTTTGAACAGTGAAGGTAGGGTACCTATAATGAACTGGCATGAAGTCAACTATTCATGTATATAGATGTGAACCTTTGAACAGTGAAGGTAGGGTACCTATAATGAACTGGCATGAAGTCAACTGTTCATGTATATAGATTTGAACCTTTGAACAGTGAAGGTAGGGTACCTATAATGAACTGGCATGAAATCAACTGTTCATGTATCTAGATGTGAACCTTTGAACAGTGAAGGTAGGGTACCTATAATGAACTGGCATGAAATCAACTATTCATGTATATAGATGTGAACCTTTGAACAGTGAAGGTAGGGTACCTATAATGAACTGGCATGAAATCAACTGTTCATGTATATAGATTTGAACCTTTGAACAGTGAAGGTAGGGTACCTATAATGAACTGGCATGAAATCAACTATTCATGTATATAGTTGTGAACCTTTGAACAGTGAAGGTAGGGTACCTATAATGAACTGGCATGAAGTCAACTATTCATGTATGTAGTTGTGAACCTTTGACATTCAGTAGGAAGGGAATTCTGATATTTAATGTGCATGGCCAAGAGTTTGCCACTTTCAAAGTGACATACTTTAATTTATGTCCATACATAGGTTTTAATACCATGCTCACATAATAATATATTGCTCTCTACTCCATTCCTCTCCATCCACTAACAAAACAAATAATAGAAGAAAAGTTAATGAGTTGGAATCTTTGTTCCTTTTTTTTTAAATCATTATTTAAAAATTCTTCTTATCTCATTATTTGTAGATGTTAGATAGTCTTCAAAAAGGCTGTCAGTCTGAAGCCTTTATAGTGCTTGCTGAATCAATATGTTTTATCTCCTGATAATCTATAGATGCTTGTAGTCTTCAAATCAGCCCCAATTTTGAAGCGTGCATTGAAGGTGAAACAAGCAATGATGCAGCTGTATGTGCTGAAGCTGTTGAAAGTACAGACTAAATATCTTGGTCGTCAATGGAGGAAGAGTAACATGAAAACGATGTCAGCTATCTATCAGAAGGTTCGTCATAGACTCAATGATGACTGGGCATATGGCAATGGTAAGTCTTCTGTCCCCACTTCAAAAATGATATTTCAAATGGCAGTAGTTTTTGTAGGAAAATATGTATAGATGTCCATTATCTATAATTATTGATTCAGGATAGGAATATGAAATTATATTCAAACTTGTAGTTTTTCTGCAATATTTATGAATGTTTGAGTCTGTGAATGTCGTCCGTTTAGTATACTAGCTAGTACACACATTATGAATGCAGTTCTGCAGACAAGACAACGGGCATTAAGTACATGCTAAGCACATTTAATCCAAAGAGGATTTTTTTAATGGGAAGTTAATCTTTTCAAGCATACATACATGTATATCTTGCTTTGTTGGTTAATTGTCTACAGATATGGATGCCAGACCATGGGACTTCCAAGCTGAAGAATGCGCATTAAGAGCATGTGTGGATAGATTCAACTCTAGACGATATGAACACAATAACTCATCATGCCTACATCCTGAGCTTGCTCCTGTTGATAATAACTTACAAAGTGTGCTAAGTCAGAAGGTAGAATTGAGTGAAGAATTCCAACGGTACTATGAGGTGTGGTTAGACAGAGAAGTCTTCTCAACACAGATTAACTGGGACCTACTTCTGAGAGATCAGGTGTGTATATAAAGACACCTCAGACAAGGGACCATAGACTATGTCTGTGTGTAGAGATCAACAATCAGGTCTTTATAATCAAACCAGACACCAGAGCTGTAAATGGAGACCCAAGACCAGATCTGTAGTTTGTGTTTAAAGACAGGGCTTCAAGTCTGTGTATATGGATCAAAGATCTTGCCTACATGTTTAGACCATAGACTAGATGGGGTCAATAAGAACGGATACATGGTCTATTCCCAAAGAATGGTTTGGGGTAAAGACAAGAATCTAGGTCTAGATACATGTAGAGACCAGCTATGTGCAATGCTTCTGATTCATTGGAAAATCTGTGTTGTTAGTATAAAAACTGAAGATTCTGGCACTACTCCCAATTGAACTAAACTTTGTGTACACACATCATGATTAAGTTCTCAATTTCATAGCATATGCAATTTCCAGCTTATGTTATAATTCAGTGAGATACAAGATTTGGAGTTTGTGGGGTTTTTAAAGTGAAAGCTCCTGCAGCACATGTTGTTTTTAAATGGTTGCATTGTAACCTCAGGTTAAGTTGCATTTTGCAGTACAGGGACTTTGCATTCTCAAGCATTTGTGCATAGACACATCTTCCCAATTTATCAAACTCATATTTTGATGTAAACTCTATTCAAAGTGTCCATTTTCAGGATTTGTATATTAAGCACACATCTCATCCCATCTTACAGAGGAACATTATAATAAAAATGGATAGTGATACAAATATATTGTTTTTCTTTTCTTTTCTAATGCAAAAACAAAAGAATAAGTTATTATGATTTTGATTCTAATGTTTCAATTTCATCATGCACATTAACGGTACTATTATGAAATACAATATTTGTGATTAAGTATACTTTTAGATGAATCAAAAAGTTTTAAGTAATGGGTTTTTAAAATGAAATTTATATTAATTTTAATTTTATTGCACCTTATGTTAGAAGTTGTCTGTAGGAAACGGTTTGAATAGTGAATATAGGTATGGAGATCTGTTTGATTTTGGAAGAGGATTGAATAGGTTTCTTCTGTAAGCTGAAATCTAGTATTCTGTCATAATTTTGTGGTGTAGATTTTGAGCTTGAATTGATAGAACCTTCAACCTTGTGCAGTATTTCCTACTAGTACTATAGCAGAATTGTTTCAGTAAGTACGTTATGTTATAGGCTCAACAACCATCCAATGATATAGTGTATTGTATTGTATTTTCTTTATTCTTTGCAACTCAAGACGTTGGATTGATCCATAAAGTAACATAAAACATATTTCCTTAAAATACATGATCAACATCAAAACAACTTATACTGTATACAAAATCTTAGATGGTTATTGAGGCAACTACCCATTCTTAATTTATAGTGCTCATATTATGTTCCTGAGACCCCATAATACAAACTTTAGGCCAGTTAAATACTGTAAAGGTAATAGTAGTTTGATCTAATTTTTAAATTTTTTTAGCCTTTATATTGATACATTTGATTTATTCATTGATAAAATCATCAAAAGAATAGAACATTTTGTACTCTTCATCTCAGAATTTTCTTTCATCCGAATTTGCTCTAAAACTTTTTATTTCTTTAGAAAGAAATGCAAATATTATTAAGGAATCATCTCATCTCTGATGATTCTTTGCCAGATTAATTTAGATGATCATAGACAGATTTCCATGTCCTTTTGTTTGTGCTATTTTGATCTGCAGATTTATAGATTAATTTTGTGATTTTTCTGGGAAGGATTAGCTCCATGTAAATAAATATATCATATTAATGGAATATAGATTGCTCATCTTGAAAAATTGTGTCCATGAAGATTGTCACCTCAGTTTGTGTTAATATATCGATATGAGCTTGAATACAAATTATCCTTCTTAGGAAAGGTGATCGTGTGTATAAACTTCATGTATGTTTGTAATAATTGTAAATAGGTTTGACTTAATTTAAAATAAACAAGATCATGCCCTGTGTGATCTGTGAACCAAATTCTTGCTTTGTAATATATCAGTATGTAGTTTTTTATGTGTTGATGTTTGTTTTTATCATAATCCTTTACAAATCCTTTGCCAACCAATCAAATGCCATAATAGTATGATGCCATGTATAAACAAACACTGAATGAAACTGAGCAAAGAAACTGAATTTTGATTATGTGTATGTTCCTCAGTCTATATTGTCACCCTCTATTCTAATAACATTATTTTGAAGACAAAGTATTCAGTGTTTGTTATTTATTAATTTTGCAATGTTTAAAACTAATTCTGATTCATTGAAAAATGGAGGAAAAAAAGACTAATTCTGTTTCTTTAATGATGACAATATCACAAGCAATACTTGACAAAATACATCACTCTTTTAGAAGTTTAGTCTTGTTTAATTCAATGGAGAAACAACATAATGTGAATACTATATACTGAACAAAACTGGGGATACCACATGTCACATGTTGACTTTCCTTCACCATATACTGGTAATGCAGTGATAATCACAAACTAAATGATCTGCTAACAAGTGATGTGATATACTAGGCAGTACTCAGTATTACACTGAATGACATTTGTTTTCAATTTACAACCCTGGCTAGTACTTCTGTCCCAGTGACCTTGTCATAATTAGCTACATGGAATTTTTCCCCACAACTTAAATATTTACGAGTTGATGCTGAATTCAGAACAAAAAAAAATAATTTTTATGCAAAGCTTATTATGACTCGTGACTTATGACTTATCATGACTTCTATTGATGTTTGTTGGATCAATGCATGCATCAACAAATCATTAAATGTATAAATGTAAATATCAATCGCATATGTTTAAACAAATTTTTATATGAAGTGAACAATTCATGTCAATTGCAAAATTGTAGTGTATTTTACTTGATAGAAACTAAAATGAAATATTGATCGATATAAAAAGCAATAATGTTCACCTGTTTGAGAAGTACTTATACTTTTCAGTCAATTCCAGTCAAAATCTTTGGAATCTTATTTCATTAAAATGGAAATTTACATGCATAATCTATGATTCAAAGAGAGTTCCATATGTATGCATGAATTTATTATCTATAAACTTCATCATTCCTAACCTTGAGCATGTCATGATTAGGAACTTCAACCTCCCCAGTGGTCCCCACACACACACACATTTATTCCTATTGTAAAAGCGGCATAGATTATAGGTATGTTCCACAGTACAACCACATTTTGACTGCAAGCATTACTTAATTTAAAGCACATTCCTATACTTTCTCTAGGCACTCTTGTTATATAATTCTATGACCAAAAAGCGGACAATGAAAAATGCCAATGTGAAATGAATGTACAAATTCTGTTATTTCATTCTTTTTTTAAGGGTAATAGTGTTTTAACCCTAAACATCCTTCCAAACCAAACATCACTGCATTCTTTGACACCATACTGGCTCGAAAGAATTAAAGGTGTGTTTATCAGGGCGACCAAAGTTCTGTTAAGTGATCCAAGTACCTGACCAGCTCACCCATTACCCTCGATGAACACAACAGCGACTTGATTACCTGATTAGCGTCGTGGACTTGAGTTCCACAAAAATAGGGGGAATTGATTACCAGTTGACCAGGGGGTGTAACATTTTTTTTAAAAATCAGTCTTTATTGATATCATTCGTAAATCTATGGCAAACTATGTACTAAAGAGTTACAATTGATTGTAACTCTTTATGTTACACCCCATCTGTGACTCGGGTCATGGCGAAAACACAACACAATCTGAGTTGTGTGTAAAGCTGCGCAGAGGCAACAAGCTCGGGCCAGATTTCGGGAACTCAAATCACTACGATAAACACAACATCCAGAGAGTTGTGACCACAATCTGCGTTCGCGTTCGCGATTCAAGTACCCCTTTCTTATTTCTAGAAAACAAGTCGCCCCAATAAACAAACTCATCACTTCATTAAAGCAGACTCGGATAAAACAACCACAAAATGTGTCCCTTCTTTATCATGTCCCAAGGAAAGGTAATATAAACATGCATGTATCCATGTGATGGTTAATATCTACTGTATTACAAGCCCTCAATATTCATCAGAAGAAGCAATTGGCAACAAGAAATACTATGTTCTTTCCACATTAAAGTAATTGGTAATATGAATGATTCTTTTAAACATGTATACACAATGAAACTGTAGCAGAGCGTAACAATTTCTATTTAGCTCATCCCTAATATAACATAATATTCTTGGTTAAAAAAAGACAGAAAAAATACAGAAAAGGAGATATGATGCAATCTTATACATGAACATGTATTTATCTGAGTTATCTCCGTTAATGATTTCGAATCCATGAAAGCTTCTTCCCAATTTACCTAGTGATAAACTATTGCAGTATTAACCAGATCGTTTCTTCCAATTTCGTAGCTAAAATGTAAAATGCATGTTATATACATTACTGGTTAGGTCAGAAAAACTGAAAAGCAACTTAATCCAGAAAATATGCATTAGAATCATATTTCACAACAAAAAGAATGAGGTCTTAGACAAAAGGGGAAAGATGACTCCCCCCCCCCCCCCCCCCCCATAAAATGTTAGAAATATGTAGACTAAATGTAAAATTAGTACCTGACTGCATGTACACATTCATAACTGATTTCTTTTGTTTTTGCTTAGTAGGAAATGGAAAAAAAAAAGAGAAAGACTTTGAAGTAGAAATTCCAAAATGCACCACTTTTGTTCTGGCATTAGGTCATAAAAGGTAATATAACTTATGAAAGTTGGGCACATCTTGGCAGGTTTGTAAACCTCTGAATAAAAACAGTTGCAACACCCCAAGGAGTGTTTTTGGGGGAATGGAAAGTTTTCAGAAAAATTCTTGGAAAGGATGGGAGGCATCATGATCCTGTAAACATGCATTTCTTAGGACATAATATAAGTGTCCTACTCTAAGGTATTTTCATGTATTTCACAGAAATACAGTCATGAGCCTATAGACCAGTTTGTAAGATTGTTTTTCACAATATCAAACTCACAAATATAGTTTCAGATGTTGTTCTACATATTCAGTTCAACTGTACTTGTCCCTACTAGTATTCAACAGTCAAGTTTCTGGTTATATTGCTTTAAACCAAGAGCTTTTTATATAAACATGTATATAAAAATCACATCTAACATGCAGCAAGTTCAAGGAATAGACTCATTCATACAAACAAATTTTACTCATGAAAAATACATCTCTTGTATACTTACATGGCAAAGTTTGAATTCTTTTCTCAAATTTTACACTTCAGGAAGTGCCTTTTTTAAAATCATATTTGTTGTTTTCACGTAATTCATACTTTTACAAAAGTATTGATTAATTTCAGACAAACAGAACATTAAACAAAGTAATCCATAGAGATTAATAAAAAAACATTTAAACATTCAAATAATCAATGAAATACATTTAAACACTGAACAAAGATTAATTTCTCAAGGAAGCATAGGGTGGCAGGTTATAATAAGAGTTGGCAATTAGACAACACAAGATCACTATCAAGTTATTCTTAAACATACTGAATGCATTCTTCATACTGTCATATCAATTTTCAATCAGAAATAATCTCAAGAGGTGTTGTGGTCCAGTGGATAAGTCTCCAGGCTTTGACCACAAGGTACGGGGTTTAAATCCCTGCCGCAGCACTAATGTCCTTTGGCAAGACACTTATCTACATTTGCCTTACTCGACCCAGGTGTAAATGGGTACCGGCAGGAAGGAATTCCTTGAAAGCTGTGAGCGCCGAAAATGGTAGCCTAGCTTAGCTGAGGTTATATTGGGAGCGCCTTGAGCACCTAAATATAAACATCTACTATTATTATCATTATTATTATTACCATTATTATCATTATTATTATTATTATTATTATTATCATTATTATTATTATTATTATTATTATCATCATTATTATTATCATTATTATCATCATTATTATTATTATTATTATTATTATCCTTATTATTATCATTATTATTATCATTATTATTATCATCATTATTATTAACATTATTATTATTATTATCATTATTATTTATTTTCATTATTATTATCATCATTATTATTATCATCATTATTATTATCATCATTATTATTATTATTATCATTATTATTATCATTATTGTCATTATTATTATTATCATTATTATCATTATTATTATTATCATCATTATTATTATCATTATTATTTATTATCATTATTATTATCATCATTATTATTATTATCATCATTATTATTTATTATCATTATTATTATCATCATTATTATCATTATCATTATTATTATCATTATTATTATCATCATTATTATCATTATTATTATTATCATCATTATTATCATTATCATTATTATTATCATTATTATTATCATTATTATTATTATTATTATTATTATTATTATCATTATTATTATTATTTTCATGGGCTATTTTGATCAGAATCGGTAATCATTTTCATGGAAACTTATTACTAAAACATATTCACACAGAACATTTGGATTTCATGCCAGTATACTTTATCCAAAATATTACCTTAATACAGTAAATCATTGTCATGATAAGTTTCAAATACTAAAACTACGAAGGTAATAGTGAATTAGGAATTAACTCTCTAACTCTAATTGGTAATTACACAAATGAAGTCAATGATCTTTTAAGTGCACATTAGTGCACCAAAGTTAACTTTAAGGGGTGCTTTTCACTTCATAACCATTTGAATGTCTTCTGTATTGTTTTTCATAATTGTATGCCATCATGTATATATTTTGATGATTAGTTCCATGTGATATCTAAGTGAATTATGTAACAGAACGTAGCAATGGAGAGAGACATTCACTTCATCATCATGCTTCCTCTATCAACTGCATTGCACTATACACTGACAAACAAATCATGATTGGTATTTCAAATTTCCTATACACTAATATCTCGACAAATATACTCAGATATGACGTATTAAGTATTACAGCCAAATCCAGCAGTTTTCCCACACACTTTACACATGCCCATTTCTATTTTCTAATTCTTCTGACAATTAGCATACATAACATTTCACAAGAATATAGGCAAGGATGACTCTTATTTTACAAATATAAATCACATTTACTGAATAGCTTTCATTATTTGGCAGAAAATACTTCACACATGTACTTAACATGACTCCTAAAACATCTCATCACTTAGAATGGAAGATTGATTTTTCTACATGATAAAATTATATTTCATATACATAAGTACTGATTCAATAAAAATATTGATTACATATAACAATTAAAAATATGATCAGTACAACAACAGAAGTACTTAGTGTAGTGTTAATAGAAAATTTTCTTTTGGCTTGATTTTCATGTACATAATCATATAACATTTGCACATTTCTACAAATGACAAATATTTCAAAGATCTATGTGGCTATACACATACAACATACTATGCATACTTAGTCACTTCCCATGTTATGTTCACAATATACTGGTTACGTATATCATCTTCATTCAACACATTAACCCTTCTTTAGTTAACATCCATGGTACATGCAATAATGTATGAAAGAAAATATGTCATATTGAATGGTCTATCAAAAAGATGACTATGTTAAGCCTATAACTCTAACTGCAGCTCTCTTTTGCTTTATAGATCTACATAACATAATGGCCCGAATTCACATAGGTGGTTCAGATTTAGACTACGGTTTATGCAGATTTCATGGTAGTGCGCTTGATTTATTGCATACATTTTAGGGGCTGTCTTACCGGGCTTTGCGTAGAGTTACGTAGTGTTACGTAGTGTTGCGTAATGAATACGCAGCTATGTGCAACTATACGCTGTGCCTGCGCAATCCTACGTAACGATATGCCGAGGGAAGCAAAAGGTGTACACAAGATGGATGCAAAAAATTAGACATGTTTAATTTTTTCACGCACCCTCGGCGTAGAACACTGACGCGCAGTTTGTACGCAAGTCTATGCACACTGTTGCGCACTGTTGCGTATGTGCTTGCGTAGACTTACGTATATCTGACTTACATTTGTGTAGTGATGCTTATAGTTGCGTACCCTAGTGCAGATTTGACTTTCTTATGTTTGATCCCTTTTGAACAACTGCTAGATTTCATTCATGAAATTCGTAATTTCTAAAATCTCCATATATATGTAGGGATTAAAATATATCAAAGATTTCAACAAGATGATATGGAGTACCATCACCTCTAAGGATACAATTCTGTTCAATTTTAATTCAATTCAACCATAAAAACATAATTATGAAGAGCTTGTTTGCAAAAGGGGTTATAATCCACTTTTTGATGAAAACTCAGTTATTGACATCAGCTGTGTCACCAGCATAATAACGCGATGAAACTATATTATAATATTGTATAATTGTCATTATTATAATGGTCATCATTATTTTCATTGTTATTATCATAGATACTATGTTATTCATGTTATCATAAAAAATAGTATCAATGTCCTAATTATTACATCAAAATCGTCATCACCTTCACAACCACCATTACTAGTACTATTATTATCATCATCATCATCATCATTATTATTATAATTATCATTACTATTATTATTATCATTATTATAATTATCATTATTATTATTATTATTATTATTATTATTTTTACTATTATCATTATTATCATTATTATTATCATTATTAGTATCATTATTATTATTACTATTATCATTATTATTATTAGTCATCATCATCATCATCATCATTATCTGAGTAATTAATCATTGTCTCGACAACGACAATAATTAATTGTCAGTCCCTTTGAACTCTAAATTTTCCCTGCAGACACCATAGGAAGAATATGAAGTGGCGTCCACCTGATCGTATCTTCACAAAGAGATTTTCTTCTTCAAAGTCACCTTGTCATAAAATTGTGTTTTAAAATATAACTGACACCGTGTGCTGTGAATATAAACACAATGCTGTGAATAACCCAGTACTGTGAATATAAACACACAAAAAAAATAACTTTCCCTAAATCAAATTAGCATAACTTTTTTATGAAGAAGTTTTAGGCAAAATAATTTGACAGGAGCATTCTTACACTAAATCTTATTGACTAAATTCTGTTTGAAAATGAGATTGATCTGTCCAGTCATGTATGAATGAGCAGGCATTACACGCAAAAATGTCACTTTTCAAAAGTCACATTTTAGGGGGTCTGTGAAACAAGGTTTCTCTGGTGATGTTTATCAAGGTTGTGTCTTGGTTGGGTGAGAACATGTTTAATAAAGCAAGAAGCATGAAGCAAGAAATGCTAAAAAAATTACTCTTAAAAAATCTCTATCCCTTTCTCTGTATTTTTTCTTCTCTTGCTCTTACTCTCATTTATCTTTCTATCTTTCTCTCTTCTAGCTCTCTTTCTCTTTATAGCTCTGTCATATCCTACTCCTTTATTTCATTATGACATTTCAAAAGTTGTCTTTCTATGTCATTTCGTTTTTACCAATCTTGTAAGCAACTGTACGCAACTGTAAGCAAACATACGCAGCCTAGCCCGGTACGCGGTTCCTACCTAATGCTACGTAAACATACGTAACCCTACGCAGGGAATACACCAACCCTGTGTGTAGCATTACTTTTTTTTCCCCACGAGTATGCAGCCAATTTCGGCATACTCAATACGCAACACTACGTAACTCTACGCAAAGCCCAGTGTGAAAACCCCTTTAGAAAAGTCCAATAATGAATGCAAGTGTTTGGCGTAGGGTGCTAAATTCATGCTAGTTGCTAAGGTTTAGACCATGGTTTATTTGCATCATTTTAAGTAAATCATGAATTAAATTTAAATAAACCGTGGTCTGAACCACAGCAAATAACATGAATTAGCGCCCTATGCCAAACACGCTCGTTCATTATTGGACCTTTCTGAGTGTACATGCAAAATCAAGCTCACTTATACCATGAAATTCTGCATAAACCATGGTCTAAATCTAAACCACCTTTTTGAATTCCAGCCAATGTCTCTGCCCAATACAGAGAAGCACAGATGTACTGTAAGTTTTGAAATTCTCAGATATTTCAACATACACTGAAGTAAGTAAAGCTTGGAGGTAACAAACTAGAACACGATGCAGGTATCTACTAGTTTCTCAAATATGAATATTCTATATTCAGAGTATCAGTAAACAGTACTGATTAAGATTTGTTTGGGCTGTGCTACATTATACAAATAGCGAATAGACATGAGTGTGATGGTACGAGATTTCGCATGAGGTGAAAGAGCGACCTTCGAAGTAATTTGTGGGAATCTACTGTGACGTCACGCTAACCGTGCAATGGTACATTTTGGATGGTACGAGTGCAATGGTACGAATATCGCGCGTTCAGCTCCCATAGACTTGCGTACAACAAGCTGAGTAGGCGTTGTACAATATGAAGCTACCTTTGAAAGGAGAAAAGAAATTACACTTTTTTGAATGAACAATACTGTGCAAAATACTGTCCATGTAATATTGGACCTGTATCTACTCTTAATTCTGTTGAGATCATAGAAGGATGCATCATCTTTTACGTGTTTGTATTGAGCATCAATTTCTCTTTATCTGTCATACGATGGCAGGAGAGAAGTCACGTTACTACTATAAAGCTTGGGTTGGCACAGTGTGTCAAACTTACACGTACCAAGGTTGTGCATCACCTTATTGGCATACATGTACATGTATGTTATTTCAGAAATTTTCTCTCCCCTGAAATAATGAAGACTCGGTGAAGACTCCAACATATTGCCAAATCCAGAGTATATGTTTGTCTCCTTCTAATCTTGAAGCTAATCCATTCTTCTGCATACCTACTTCAAGCACCTCATCTGTGTTTATTCCAATCAACAACCACAGCCAGCTAGTAGTAGTCATTACTGATAATGTCAACTACTTATAGGACTTGCATCATGTGACTCTGTCATACTACTTTGTCTATCCATACTAGTATGCTTATTGAGAGGAATCACAAAGACTGTAATATCATCCCCTGAGCCAGATTTGTTTTCTTTTAATGTCCTCCATCCATTTAATTTCAGCACCCCTCTAGCTGCCATGATAAGCTCCTGGGCTGCTGATGCATACCTATCATAAAACAAACAAATAACATATAATTATACTAAAATATACCTCACACAACAACTGAAATATATATGAACTATTCATTCAAGAAGACAATTCAAAACAAAATTGTAAACCCACAACATATCAAGCTGAATAACATCTTTTTCTGTACATTTTTAATGTGTACTCTTTGATAAGCTCGTGATTTTATTGTACATGTATTTATTTGTTGTTCATATGCTTTTATATATGTTGCCTTGTATAGTTTTAAAATTGTATATTGTACCTTTTTGAAGAGGTGAATAAAGACAAAATGAAATTTGGTTAAATTCTCAGTCTTTGTAAAAGATAATCAGCTTTTGCATGGATGCAAGGTATGTTCATAATGCATCAATTACAAACCATAGCTTCTTATAAGTTCACTTTTTATCTCACTAAGACATAAACATAAAATAGGAACACTGAAAAGACTTACTTCTTGTAATCATTGGAAGGGAAGCTATTGAGAACTTCTGTCACTACCTCTGTTACTCTGTCATTTGATAACACATCCCATAATCCATCAGATGCCATGATCAATACATCATTCTCAGAATTGTCCTTGTCAAATAGGTTGTAAACTTTCACCTGAAAATCAGCAGAAGAAATATCAAATCAAATGTTTACAATTTATGGGATGTAAATTCATATCAAATCACACAATCAAAAAATAAATATGCCCCAAACAAGAAAATCACTTGAAAATGTATGCATATTCAATAGGTGGTGTAGAGTAGAAATAAAAGAAAGCGCAAATTAGCGACTGACCCATTACCCTACTGGATTAACACAAATATCAAACCATCAAGTTCAATTAATTGCCACCAGCAATTAGAATGTTCACAAAGACCAGGTACTAGTAATAGGAATAATAGCTTTCCTCAAGCATTCAGTGACCAGTTATCAGTCAAAGAAGCAATTTTTTTAAGCTCCTGTTGTCAGTGATGGGATCAATATATTACCTCAAGTACTGGTGAAAGAAATGGAACTAGTGATATGAGTGGTTCCTTACCTAAGGTATTGGTGGTAGGAATGGTTTCTTACTTCAGGTACAATTGATAGAAATGGTTCCTTTCCTTAGGTACCAGTGATATGAGAATGGTTTCTTACCTAATTAAGGTACTGCGGTGGTATATGATTCCTTACCTCGGGTACCAATGATACGAATGGTTTCTTACCTAATTAAGGTACTGCGGTGGTATATGATTCCTTACCTCGGGTACCAATGATAAGAATGGTTCCTAACCTAATTAAGGTACTGCAGTGGTATATGATTCCTTACCTCGGGTACCAATGATAAGAATGGTTTCTTACCTAATTAAGGTACTGCGGTGGTATATGATTTCTTATCTCAGGTACCAGTGATAAGAATGGTTTCTTACCTAATTAAGGTACTGGAGATAGGAATGGTTCCTTACCTAAGATACCAGTGATAAGAATGGTTCCTTACCTCAGGTACCGGTGATAAGAATGGTTCCTTACCTAAGATACCAGTGATAAGAATGGTTCCTTACCTCAGGTACCGGTGATAAGAATGGTTTGATGTAAACATCTGTACCATGAACCTTCAGCTCATGATCACCAAACCCTCTGGTTACTCCAATGGTTGCTAGTACTCTTGCTTTCTTTCCTTCTCCATAAATCAAAGGAAACTTGATGTCTGCTTCAGTCACTTCCTTGTATGCCCTGTATAGAGTCAGTAATGGGCTATTTAATCATCATTTCACGGTTTCTATATGACTTAACAACTTTTGAAAGAAAAATATGGAGCTTGAAAGCTCTAGATTAGGGATGCACCGGGGGAATGCATTATCTGACTGAATGTAATTTGTATATTTGAATGTGACATCATTACAGACACTGATTTATCATACAGTGTAATATTATAGACTTCAGTTCTTCTCTCCCTCGGGGCTTCACTTCTGATGTATCGTATGAACTGGATACCGGTATTGTTGTGTACCACTATTGTAACAAGAACTACTACCACTACTTCTGAGGAGAAGAAAAAGAAGAAGAAGAAGAAGTAGAAGAAGAAGGAGAATAAGAAAAAGAAAAAGAAAAAAAAAAAAAGAGGGGGGAAGAGGAAGAGGAAGAAGAAGAAGGGAAAGAAGAAGAAGAAGAAAAAGAGGAAGAAAAGAGGAAGAAAAGGAGGAAGAAAAAGAAGAACAAGAAGAAGAGGGGGAGGGGGAGGAAGAGGAAGAAGAAGAAGAAGAGGAAGAAGAAGAGAAAGAGGAAGAAGAAAAGGAGGAGGAGAAGAAGAAGAAGGGAAAAAAGAAGAAGAGGAAGAGGAAGAGGAGAAAGAAGAAAAGGAGGAAGAGAAAGAGGAAGAAGAGGAAGAAGAGGAAGAAGAAAGAGAAGAAGAAGAAGATGAAGAAGAAGAAGAAGAAGAAGGAGAACAAGAGGAAGACAAAGAAGAAGAATGATGGTATCGATAATAATGATAATAAATGGAAGTCATAATACTGATAACAATAAAAGTACTTAATAATCATAATAACCACAATCATTACAACAGCGGCAGCCCTACAGTTGGGGGGCAGGGGGATGGCTACCCTCCTATGATATTTCAAGTGATCAGAGAAATAAGAAAGAGAAGAATGAATAAAATGCAGGAAGAGAGGGCAGGGTCATGTAACTATATAATAGCCCTATTTGTTCATTTAAAGGTAATTAAACAGTAGTGGTAGCAAAATGAAAGTTGGCATGAAACTGCTCAAATATAGTCTCATATTGTTCGGCTTGCATGAAAAGATGCATGAGTGAGATAATCCACCATTCTATTCACAATTTCCGTTGATTTTCACTAAAACAATTCAAATGATCGTATATCAACCGTTACCTTATACCCTCGCTACGGACCACCTACCCCGACGCTCTCAGCTCAACAGCGCATGGCGGTTCGCACACACTGTTTACACGTGTGTGAATTTTCGACGCGGGCCTGCGCTGAGAAATCGACATATCTTCCGTTGATATTTCAGCCATTTCTAAACAAATATTTTTCCAAAAAAAAAAATGTTGACTATATTCGAAATTAGTCATGTAGTAATTTTCATTCCATCTAACAAAGTAATTAAATATTCAAAGTGCCACCTTTCCCACTACTGCTTATTACCTTTAAAACACAAATAAACTCACCTGTAAGCCAAGATTATAAATGACCTTTCCCTGCTTTAATAGAAACAATAGCATTAAGCGCCTAATGAATGTTTGGTATTATTATCATTATTATTCAAAAAAACATACTTGCCCCTCTCCCTCCCCCTTATCAAAATACCCTGGCACCACCCCTGAATCACAACATGTTGCATTACACGATGCTGTTTCAAGTTATACAAATTAAATGAAACAGAAAACCATAAAATGCGGTATGGTATAGAACTAAGGTACACTGACTACAAACAGTTTTTTAATTCATGGGGCAGTGAGATCCTAATCTCAGGAGTGGAAAATAAATGACTATATATACATGTCAGTATATTTTTTAAAAGCCTCTCAGCCATTTTCTTGGTCACTTTGTGTGCAGGAAAACCAGGAAAAACTTAACCCACTGAGCATGATTTGATTCCAATATAGCATGCCATTTCCATAGACCTTAGCCAGAGTTATCTTGGGCTTAGTGTTCAGTGGGTTAAAGGGTTGTCAAACATCTAAACAATGTACATAATAGTAGCATCATAAATTCACTAATTCCCATAATCATGTACCACTGATTTCATTCAAAATGTCCCCAATATATATCAGATGTTTCTTATTTCATTCAGCTTAGCTTAACCCAATTTCAAGGTTGGATTTCCCATCTTATCCTCTCTGAACCTCATTCAATGAACTATGAATTGAGTGACTGACTGATCAAGACAGGGGGATAAAGGTCATGAGGCTTGATGGATCCAACATAATTCACTCTTGACTCATATCGCAAGGCACATGTGTAATAACAAGGTTATTTAATTAGGCAGTCAATAATGAGCACCCTACAGGCACACAGCAATGATGAGAAAGCCAGTCTATACATCATTCATTATATGTATGGTTATGCTCTATTAACCAGAAATATACAAATGTTAGTATTCATATTAACTTGTTACTAAAATGAACTTTATTTTGATGCAAGAAAGTAAGACAAATTTTACAGGGGATAGCATATTTTTCCTTGCATAATTAAGATCTTAAATTTCATGTTAACACCTTTTACAACAAAGATTCAAAGCTTCCCATGTAGATAGGTAACTACTCATACAGACCAAGTGTAAAAATAATTGTTTTTTCATGTTTTCACAAATTTCATTTTCAGACAAATCATGACTCTTAACATCTCTCTGAATTATTCTTTTAACGTATCAAACTAATTTCCAGTTTTAAGGTATGTCATTAATGGAAAGAGAGTTGAGGGTGATGGTGATCATCTATTAACCAGTTGAATACTACATTCTCAGATTCATACAGGATTAATACAGGGAACATCCAGTTCCCATAGCCAACGGCTTTATGAATTCTAGGATATTTGTGACCGGTCTTTAGGTTTTATTAATTTCAAATCAATACAATTTCATTACATGTGTTCACTTTAAAATATTAGAGAACTGCATGATAGAGGCATTGGATGTTTTCTTGATTTACAGTAACTTCATGTAATTTATATATCTTTTGTTCATTACTGCTAAGCAGAGCTTAAGGAATATTCATATACTCACCATCCAGTCATATTTTGATCTCGATACATGAGTTTCTTTCCTAAGTCTTTTCTCTGGACTCGTTTCTGGAATTCTAGAGAGCAGAACTCTGACCCAAGAAGTTGTGGGTTTGCACTGGCTACCATCTGTAATCTTTGTCTCTCACTAAGAGGAGTGAAGTCTGTTGACATTGGTATCACCTTACCTTCCTTGCAAATGATGGCTCTACATGAGGTGGATAGGGGATTGAATAAAAAACAGATTTGAGGAGTAATACATAAACTGCAATTCTGGTAAATATATATATATATATATATATATATATATATATATATATATATATATTGATTATGATAATTACGAGATAATAATCCGAAAAATCAATGATATACATGAAACTAAGTATTAAAAAAACTTGGCAATATTTCAAAATGTGTTAAACTGGATAAAGTCAACAGTCATAATACTCAGTATCAAATCATGAGAAAATGCTATTTCAAATAAATTTTCAACAAGAAGAATTTCACAAGTATTCAACTCAAAACTTCTCATGCAATAAACATTCCTTTACGACATAGCTTTATATTAAAACATACTTGACAGGTATTCCAAACACTCTCACTGTTCATTACCTTGAGTCTCCAGCATTGGCCACATAGAGCTTTCCTAGGAGAAAGATGGCTACTAGTACAG
The DNA here is from genome assembly GCA_029962745.1 of Echinometra lucunter. NCBI lineage: Eukaryota > Metazoa > Echinodermata > Echinoidea > Camarodonta > Echinometridae > Echinometra > Echinometra lucunter. Next base: position 319,191 of record CM057151.1, read on the forward strand.
TACAACCTCCCGGTATGTGATAGTCTAACTTCTCTTTACGTACTTGCTCATCCTGTAATATAAACACAATAATTCACTTCAAAGCTATATAACATGGTTCCATGAATTAGATGAACATTGTCATTTACATCTACCTCCATTGGTATTTACAGATATCATTTTCACATACATGTACTTTAAAAACCGAAAACACAGAAAAAACTACATGTAAATGTAAGCCTATCTTTTTTTAAGCAAAAGAGCAATGTTAAATATTGTCACTGGGACACCAAAGAAGATTACCTGTACAAGTCAATTTACTGACTGTATTAGTACCAACAAAATGATGACAAAATTACATAGCGTAGAATTCACACTGATAGCTCTTTAGAATAGATATGTCTGTCCAAACAATGCACATGATCACTCTTTACTTCTTTATATAATTTTTTATTTTGACATTTGTCATAAGTGTAAACTGGCTTTATATGTAAAAAAAACTTGCGCTAATTATAAATCACATGTCATGAGTGTACACTGGCTGTATCTTTAAAAAGCTGATGGTATCAAACACAGAAAACACATCTGTAGAATACATGGACTATTAGCAGTGGATGAAGACACAAAGCATCCAACCAGAATACATGTTTTATGCGTAGTACAAGTAACATAACCCAAACCAAACAAACCACTATTCCCTGGATACTTAACTCAAACTGTCTTCATCCGAACTACACATTCTTACTTCACATCAAATTCTCACTATCTCCATTTCACCATTCCACACAAGACCACTCCTCTAAGCAACTATCTAGTCAGATAAACACAATCACCCTACCCCTATATATCATTTGATGTCTTCTAATGCCAGCCATACTCTTGTCTTTTTTTCCTCTCTTTTTTCTCTGTTGATTACATTATCTGTGTCAACTTCAAGATAAATATAGTTCCTTCTGCCATCTTCCATCCCTATCTCTTTCCCTCCCTCCCCCCCTCTCTCTCTCTATCTCTCTCTATCTCTCTCCCTTCTCTTATTTTTCAGTCTCAATCATTTGTTTTTAGATATATTAATTTTATAGGAAGGATAGATATTAAGCAATTAGAATAGTGAAAGATGGTTTTATCATTCAAAAATGTGTTTTACAAGTACAGTATTTTTCAAGATAAAGAATTTTATGTTAATACATTTACTCTGAAAGATACCAACCCACTACCTGATACATCTCATTCATCAAGTGTAAGCATATTCTTACTTCTGGCATGAGAGAAGGGTAGAGAATAGGTTATGGACACACCAATATGTTATATCGTCCGTGTTTTCATGAAGCGACGGATACGAGGAAAATCGCAAAATTGTCAATTTTGAGCTTTTTGCATTTTTGGACATCTTTCACCAACATCTTGAACCTCACAGAATTTCAGACCGTAATAATGTCTCATTACGTAACTATGGCAATGACATCAACAAGAAAGTACCTAGTAAAAGGATTTTCTGTTTTCATGAAGTGATGGCTTTCAGCCGTCCCATACATTTTACATCTACGACTGAGTTCCGTCACTTCATGAAAAAATTCGCTTTGAATACGTGATCGCGCACAATTAGGTCAAATGCGCGCTCATCCAGTCCCATTCGTTTAACACGCGTGCAGATGAGATCTGTCACTTCGTGAAAACAAAATCACAGTGGGACCTTGATTTTTTTGTTTTCACAAAATGACGGCATTGTTTACACCTCATTTTCTTTTAAAATATAAAAGGAATATGCAAATGATTGATAATGAACATTGTCCAGAATATGCCCCATACAAGGATATAAAATTTAATCACCCTTCATACATTAGAGGTTGAGATTGAGGTCTGAAACTTTGAGAGCAATTCACTCAAAACAAAAAGTTGCACACTCATCAGTCTCTTCATGAAAACAGGGATGATATCATTTGTTGTCTCAAGTTTTATCATTTGACAGTTTTGGTAGTGGTGTCAGTGGTGGGACTGAAAAGACTAATGTCCCAATATCAAATTCCAAACATAGCCAGTATTGTGAGAACATAAGAGGGTAAAACAAACAAATACAAAGTTATGAATGAATAGCTTCAATCCACTCATTATATCTATAAAATATATTCACACATCATATCCTCTTTGAAACCCCAAAGTGCACATGATGGCAGCATTTAAATGAAGTTTTAAAGATATGCATTAAAATCATGTGCATTACTCATATTTCTATGCTTGTATTAAATCTATCATGTATGTGTATAATAGCATCATCAACCTTATATCTGAATTTCAAGAAAGGATAATGTAGACTTTAAATTATCTTGTTCTGTTTGTTAATGGACCTATGATTACGGATCATTTGTTTGCCCTGCAGTGCATGGAAGGATTATGAATGGGTGCTCATAAATGTAATGCTTGAATTATGGGGGAAGGGAGGGGGGCTTCAAATTTTCTGAACATGATTTTTGCCTAGGCTAATGCCCATGACTTTAACTGGCATACGATACTGAATCATTTGTAGATCAATAGTAATTACTCACCATTTCAACAAAAGCAGACTCTAATGCTCCAACGACCATACTTTCTACTGAGATTTCTTTGTCAGTAAAAGGCCATTTGTTAGGCCTCTGGTCTCCAGATCTTGTAAACTGTCTCTGTTCTAACGAACTATTAGCAAGCAGATCATAGACTGATTCTAGCCTAGATAAGACGCGTGTATGGAGAACACGTGATGCCATTACAGATACACCTGATCCAGCATGGCCGTCAAAGATTGCAAAATACGTCAGTGGAATCTGATCAGCATCCTGACAAGTTAAATGACAAGTAAAATCAATATCATCTGAATCATACAATACCAAAATTATCAATACACAAAAAAGGTAATAAAACCTTATCAGTACAAAATACTTTATAAATGTGGTATAAAACTTATCTAAATGTGCTATCAAAGGCAGTAAGGTTAAAGACATCCAGGGGGTGGCCTAATCGGCTGTGCTCCCCTTTTGAAAAGCAGAAAAAGCAAAATTTTCAGATAAAACAGACACCTGAAAATGCCGACCACAGACCTCCCAACTTTTCTGACTGAAAAATAGGGATGATTTGGCTCAAAATTAGGAAAGAAACAACATTTCCCATAGGAGTGTATAGTAAATTTATCAAGAAAAATAGGAAAATCATATCAAAACAAGAGCTTGGAATGGTAAAAATTCAGATTCCTTCCTCCAAATTCAGAATGATTGGGAGGCTTGCAACTGCCCCCCCCCCCTGAAAAATTCTGGATCTGGCCCTGGACGTTCATGCAGAGAGAGCATATGAAATTACACATTTCAAATATCGATCTTGTATACATATAGCTGCTGGTTTGAAAGCCACTGAAAATTGGTTAATGTACAAACCCATGGGAGAAGAAAGTACCACAGTAATCATGGAAAAACCCCAGTTTTACAATGGTATACCATGTTAAGTTGATAGTATGCTTAAAGGGTGTTGCAAGAAGGTTGCAATCAATTGCAAATAATTGTTAATTTTGAAACAACCATTCTGATCGGCTCAGGGTCTGCCCTTTTAAGAAGACATGCATGCAACAATGATTTTGATTGGCCAGTGACAATCAGTTGCAACTTGCAATCGATTGCAACTTTCTTGCAACACCCCATTAGTCTGTCAACTTAATACTGTGCTTATACTATGGTAATATTCACAAGGGAATGCACCATTTGCAACACTTCAAAGGCTTCTCCTAAATATTGTTGGGGAGGTGTTCAAAGTGTAGAAAAAAAATGTACAGTATGAATATTTACCCTTAACCTACATGTATAACCCTCCTATTCTGTATTCAGTATGTTAAAGTTTGCAACATTATGAGATACATCATATCATATACTAACATCTTGCAGAGCATTACAGTATGTTAGGACATGAATAGTTTGTTCACCTTACGTACGACTCAAATCCAGTGAGGTCATAAATGTGATTCACCGATGTATTGATATGATGTGGGTTGGGCAAGCTAGACACTCTCAATAATGCTTCCTAGTTTCTTTTTCCCCAACATTTATACATTTGCTTGAAGAGTCAGTCTACCAAGTGAGGCATGAATAATAACATTACTACACAGCATGCTGCACCATGAAATCTTCCTGCTTAATGCACATGTGTTAACCCATAGAAGTACAGAGCTTTCTAGACATAAAATTTAATCATCTTTAATCCTCAAATTGACAAAAGCTATTATTTTTTTCTACTCTTATGTTGTTTGAAAAAAATGAACATGGATATAACATGAACCAAAATGAATTATAATTGTAGGATTTAATCAGAAATTGCCAATTTGAACACAGAAACGGTGATTATGTAATATTCACTGCGTTGCCAATTTAAAGAGTATAATGATTTGTTACAATTAAATTGCTCTAATATGAACATGCTGCATCATACTGCGTTGGAAATGGACTAAAAATTTTCAGTGAATTTTTCTCTTTCTGCTCATGTAAAATGTGTAATGCCTAGCATTCTGGACTAACAGATACTGCCAAAGTGTCTCTCAAAGGAGACACTGTACCTCTATGTGTTAAAGTCAACAAACATTTTGAGTGATATACTACAGACCATTGTATGATCTACATGTTATCTCCTTTTAGAAACTGAAATATATTCTGTTTGGGGAGTTTCATATGTATGAAAATAGAATACATTTACTCAATAGGTAGATGAAGTATACTTATGCCATTGTACTTGAATGGAAATCTGCCTTCCAACATACAATGCAATATATTACCAGGAGATAACACAATATAATAACTGCTAAGCTTGACCAATTATGATCACAGGTATAAGGATGTATACATATATATATGTGTGTCACATACTGATAAATATATTTCATACCATACACATGGATTATTCCAAGAAAAATATATGTCTACACTGCAATACTACAGTGGACAAATGAAATTTTCAAGTGTCTAAGTTATTGAATTGGCAAATGGCAATATCAAATTTTATACCAGACTCATTCAGACCTACTGATATATTTTTCAAAGGTGTGAATTATTTTTTCATGATATCAACCAAAAAACTGACAACAGCAGTGGGTTGTTTTGTGTGTATATTTTTTTCTTTCTTTTATCAAAATGAAATTGCAGTTGAAGATGAAACCAACCTTTATTGGCAGACCATTTCCAGGGCTTGTATCAAGTGTTTTCTCTCGATGTTTATTATTAATAAACATATGTCTAGCAGCTGCCTGGTCTTCATTCAGCTTACTCTTCCCAGCATTCACAACTCTGAAAGTCAAATACAAGTACATTTATTTATGAAAAAATATATTTTCTACAAGGATGTTCCCACCATTCAAACTTCCTGAAAAAACACTGTGATTGCAGCCTAAATAATAACCTGATGAATTCTATGAATTATTAAGATATGATTTTCTAACATGATAAAAACTATTCATATCTCAGTACAAGTATTTCATTGAATGAAAATGAAAATAATATAAATATGTAAAAACAAGCATCCAATTGTGCATATATATTTTTTTTCCTCAATAGTTTCACCATTCATTCTTTGTAGACATTGTGCTGCAGCTCAATTGCAGCAACCTACATAATATTAAATTTCAACTATGGCCTCTCCAGAGTGCAAGTAATTGGCTTGCCAATATTAGCAAAAGGACATAAATAAGTGGAACCTTGCACTCTGTCAATTTGCACATAGAATGGTGGAATACCTCAATTACATGATACACCATCCAGAATCAATCTCAGCTCATATATGAATTCATAACCAGAATGACTGGCAATAAGTATTACATTTTACCATAGGATCTATATGCATGTAGAGGTCATAATGTAGTGTAGAACAAGGTTGTATATTTATATTATATTGACTGGCCTTGAGGGGAACATAAAAAATGTTGCCCGCAAAAAGAATCATATTGTCTGGAGTCAAAGACGAGTGCAAAATGGATCTTTTAAGGGCAACATTTTGATGTTCCCCGAAAGTAGAGCCAGTCAATATAATTATTATTACCTACAGCTGTATGATGATGCATAATTCAAGCCTATCATTTTGTAGCAGTGATAAACATGCTAATTGCCTATCCGTCCCTCTGATTTCAGCTTATTCACACTATGAACATGACGGACAAAGAAAACGGACAAAATAAACAACCCCTCATTCTACCCTTCACAATGGTTCTGGTAGTCAAAAGAACATCTCTTCACTGCTATTGTCTAAAATATGTGGAACAGGTGTCACATGCATATTCACCTGGAACTACATGATTAAACATAATAGCTGTGAAGGGGATGTACTTTTGACTACCAGAACCATTGTGAAGGGTAGAATGAGAGGTTGTTTATTTTGTCTGCTTTCTTTGTCCGCCATGTTCATAGTGTCAGGCAGGTATGTAATCCTGGCTAAGCGATTGTGACGTAAATGGTTACCTCGCGTATCTATTGTTTTTAACCTCTATCACGTACACAATACTGCGCGTTTGCACTTTGCTAAATGCGCACTTTTAACCCATAGAGGTACAGTGTCACCTTTAGGAGACGCTTCTGCAGTATCTGTTGGTCCAGAATGTTGGGCAGTACATATCATACATGAGCGGAAAGAGAAAAATGCACGGACAAATTTGAGCCCATTCCCATCGATGTATGGTGTGGCGTTCTCGAATTAGAGCAGTTTAAATGTAACTAATCATTAAACTCTGTAAATTGGCAACGCAGTGAATAATATATAATCACTATTTCTGTGTTCAAATTGGCAATTTCTGATTCAATTTTACAATTATATTTCATTTTGGTTTATGTTATATCCATATTTATTTTTTTCAAGCTATGTAAATGTGGAAAAAAAATAATTTGTATTGCCAATTTGAGGATTGAAGATGATTAATTTAGACCTCAAGAAAGCTCTGTACAGCTATGGGTTAAGAAAGGGTGGAATATAATAATAATAATAATAATTAAGACTTATATCGCGCCAAATCCACTCTGTAGAGTGCTCAAGGCGCTTTTTAGGAAATTATAAAAGAAATTAAGAAGAATTGAACAGAAATGTTTTGAGGTAATTTTTGAAAGTTTCAGAAGTCAAGCACTGTTTGATGTTATGAGGGAGGCTATTCCATAGCTTCGAGGATGAGTAAACAAATGATCTTTCACCCCAGGTTTTGAAAACTTTGGGGGTAACAAGAGAATTGGAAAGGGAGGAACGTAAGGATCTTGAAGGGGTATAACTTTTGATCAGTGAAATAAGGTACTGGGGAGATGAGCCATGAACACAATGGAAAGTTAACAATAAAATCTTGAACATAATACGCTGTTTTACAGGGAGCCAATGTAAGGATCTTAAAATAGGAGTAATGTGAGTGCGCCTGGTGGATAGAGAAACGATGCGAGCGGCAGCATTTTGAAGTTTCTGAACTTTCACTAACTGGAATATGGATATTATGGACTGATAATTTAGTACAGAGGTGCAATAGGAAAATGAAAAATTTTGCAGAGGAGGGGTGTATGAATATTATGGCCCCTAGTCATACAGCTGAGCCCTAGCTGAGCCATTGTGACGTATTTTGTGTTGAGTTAATCAATTAGACAGACCAAATACGCACTTTTATCTTGTCTCCAAAATGCCTCATTCAGGCAATAATAAATTATAAACCACTTGAACTCTCTTAAGCGCAAGCACTGCTTTTAAATGGCATGTAAGCTACAGCTCGATCTGTAATGAAAATTACAAGTCAGAAAAAATGGGAACCAGCAGGATTCGGACCTGCCATCTACTGCTTACTGGACAGTGAAAAAACAACCTCCTGATTAGAAGCCTGATGAAGCCATTATAATAATGTCAAATGAAAAGATATCCTAATACACTGAAAAAGTCATCAAAGAGACTAAGAATTACCAGTATATCCTGTTTCAATATGTGGAAAATACACTATCATTCTTATTTGTAAAAAGTAGGGCAAAAGTACATCAAAAGTTGTTTTGTGGCATAGTATCATTATACATGTATACAAAACTTTTTGCAACTACATATATAGCAACACAACACCAATTGATAAAAACATATTTATCAAGATTCACATTCTAAGTTTGGATATGAATTATTTTAGGAATCATGCAGTTTTGCTGTCAGTTTCAAAGCCTATTTTTTCTGTAAAGTTGCATCAACATAAATTACTAAATTTGAACACCAACTGAGAAAGCAGTATGTCACTCAAAGGATGATTATTTTAGTCAATTACTGTTATTCATTCCATACATGTGAAAGAAGTTTCACACAATCCACACAGCCTTAAGCCATCATCATTTCTGGATACATCTTCTCATGCTACTCCACATCACTAAGCTCCCTTATATAGTTGTTGGGGGTTTTGACTAGCATGAAAATGAAAACAAAAGTTTCCTGAAAATCAAAAGCAAACCACATGTTTTTGCGGTCAGGATGACAAGGTTTATTTCTCTATATTCTCACCTCATAACTCAGTTTTGTTTTCTATTTAATTCATTTTGTACATAAAATTAGTGTGCAGTAAGCAAACCATATGTTTTTGCGGTCAGGATGACAAGGTTATTTCTCTATATTCTCACCTCATAACTCAGTTTTGTTTTCTATTTAATTCATTTTGTACATAAAATTAGTGTGCAGTAAAAGTGAAAGTGAAAGTGAAATTTTTGTTTAATTCTTTGTGAATATAATTTTCTATTGCTTCCAGCCATCTGTAAATTTTCTCATTTTCTTACGAAGTATTTCCCCAATCTTGTTTAACTAATTTGTGATTTTGAAAAACATTTACATTGGGTCTATATTACTTCCACTTCACAGCTTACATTGTTTTTTTTTTAACAAATACCTATGTAAAACTACCAGAAGATATGTACACAAGAAAATACAAACTATCTTTTGACAATAGAAAGTCGTAGTTGGAAAATTAATTTGCATAAAGGTCCCCACAACACATAAGCAGCTACATGTATATATCAGTATAAGGCTCTAATACTTACTCAGCATAACCACTATACCAGGGTAGTTTGGACAGATCTCTGGGAACCATAATAGGTCGTATGATAATATCTGTTGCTATGGCAACCTCCTCACTACTGAGTTGGAGGAATTCTGCTCTGGAATACTCATATTTTTCTTCTTTCTCTGGGTCTCCTTCAATGGCCTTGTCTCTATGTAATCCTGAGTGTTGTATGGTGGCAACATTAGCCATCACGTTACTCACTGCTTGTCTGAAACGATGCATCCCGGTCACTACTGTTACCTGTGTTACCTGGAAAGAAATTGGAAATGCAGTGTATCTATCAATCATTTGTAAAAGACATCATCCCCTAAAAAACTCAGACAACTAACTCAAGCCAGAGGGAACTACTCCCCTGGAACAATTATCCCCTTGCCAGACAACTCCTAGTATTCCTTAAACAACAACTGGTGTCCATTTCATACCCATCATTTTTCTGATGATGCAGCCCTGAAATATGTAGGCCTAGATGTCTATGAGTCTGTAGTGCTAAATCAAAGAGCTTGCATTAGGTTTGCTCATCACATCTTTCATCCAGGCATCAAATTTTTATCACTTATTACAAACCAACTTGGGATCAACTACACTCGACTATGACAAATACTAATACAATACTGGTATGAAAATATTGATATCAATCTGATCTGGTAGCTAAATGATTTTATACATCTCTTCCTGAAAAAGCTTGTCATCCTGTAGATTTGTATGTCAATATCATCAAGTGGGCACACTATAATGACTATACCCCCTTCCAGTAAATGAATTCTGTACTCCCCCCCCCCCCCCCCCCCCCCACTAGGCATTATTATGAAAACACAGTCACAGTATGCATGCACCTCAAGGTCTTAAATTTACAACATTCAGATTTTAGCACTGTTAAAATGACCAGAATGTTTGCATATTATATGACTAAATATACATACAGTGACTACCCCCAAATTACATTTGTATACACCTATACCTGTCCTGGGTCCATTATACCCACGAGCATGCCTATAGCTACCTGTCCTGGGTGCATTATACCCACGAGCGCACCTATATGTCCTGGGTCCATTAAACCCACGAGCACACCTATAGCTACCTGTCCTGGGTCCATTAAAAACACGAGCACACCTATAGCTACCTGTTCTGGGTCCATTATACCCACGAGCACGCCTATAGCTACATCAGGTGCACATACGCTTCAGATGTACTAGTATTAGTTCGTGCAGTATGGTTGGCATAATGTGGATAATACGTGCACTCGGTCATAACCCTAAGGTATACAGGCTTACCGACCACAACAACAGAAAACAAGCTACATCATATTCGCATCATGATAACAACATATATACTTACAATTCAACAATTATTCTATCCTTGTGAATTGTGCAGTCATTTCTAGGTGTGCATGTACGGTTCCATATCAACAAGATGTATTCTGGTGTGTGTATTCTGCTCTATGACTCATACATAGATCTACAAGTACAAGGAAGAAGATACAGGTATATCTAGCTCGGGGTATATCACTGCGTGTGTAGTGTACACGCAGGTCAGCAGGAGAATGCCTGGTGATAAGATGCTATTAGGATTCTCATTCCCGTTAGCAATCCCAGCACAAAGTGGAAAATAAAAGATACTGATAGCAGAATTAGTGATAAGGGGAGGGAGGAGGCGAGGGAGACCAGCAATTGCTTCGTGAGATGAAATAAAAGAAAACAATCCTGCATCATATATGTTTCCGCGAAGGGAATTCCTTCAAAACAATCATCAAAGGGGAATGGATGTGCCGCCGCCCCCCCCCCCCTTCCCCCACCACACTACCACCTCTTTATAAGAATATTTACGTAATGTTATTTGAGCCGATGGAATTCCCGGAATAAATCGCATAATTTGCTTTCGGAGAATATATCCATCTCTAGACTGGTATACACTCTAAGACCATAATGACTGATTGAACACTGGATTTTGCTGATTGGATTTCATACTGGTCATTAGGACGAGCCGAAAATTGGGCTGAAACATGGGGAAATGTGTGAGGAACCGGAACCGAAGGAAAGTCTTTCCCTCCTTATTATCATTTTCTCTCTTTTCATATAACTCCGACAAAAGATTTCAGAAGGAAAGGGTAGGCCCACACCTGGTGTGATGATGTTCATAGCTAGGAGGGGTGGGGGGCGGCTGTTTGCTCTGTTCAATGGCTTGTTTTATCTGGAATGATTTTATCCTAGTCTTTATCGAGCATTGATTTTTATGTGTTAAATGACCAGTCGCAGTCGCTTTGAGGCGGGGCTTAAATAGAGATAGGGCCTATTGGTGACGTGATTTAAATGCGATCTCTTCAGCTTTTCAAATTTCTTCCACTCCTCCTCTTTCTTGCTTTAAGTTGGATCACAATGCATGTATACATCTATTATAAGTGTCCCGAATGTATGTTACTTTCAACTGTAATGTCTTTCATGCATGTGCTACTTTTATGTATTGAATGAATTGAGAAATAAAAATCTTGAAAAAGAAAAAAAAAAGTTGGATCACAAAAGTTGAGGTGTTTTAGCACAAATTTAAGTCACCCTCTTCCACACCCCCCCCCCCCCCCCCTGCTTTAGCTTGTTGTTCTTTGTTTCAATACCGGCATTCACTTCACGAATTTGTCCGAATTTAAAAGAATCAATAATGTTGCAGTTTAAGCAGGAATTCCCAGTGAGAGAAAATGACATCAATTCACCAATGGAAAAACGTTAAAAATGTTAAAATGTCCGATTTACTGTCCCGACCATTCTTGCAATAAGAAAGAAAGTCTTGGAGTAGAAGACGTGCCTTGTAAGATTTACAATACATTTATTCTTTGTTTTTCTTATGTTTTAGAGTTAAGTATTGAAGTATTACTAGGGCACATTGGAAGAAATATATCAATTTGTTTCACCGTGGACGATATTACAACACCGCGAGGATCTATGAATTATAACAAAGGTTATAGTAGTTAATCCCTTTTCGTAAAGGCCAAGTCTAATCTCTCTCCCCCTCTCTCTTTCTCTCTCTCTTTCCTTCCATTCCTCTCCCTCTCTTTCAAACTCTCTTGTCTTTAGTTGTGTCCCTTTCTATCTAGAGTCTACCCTTCTGTCTACCCTTCTGTCTCCTCCACACGCACACAACACACACACACGCGCACACCCTTTCTCTTTCTCCCTTTCCCTCCCTCCCTCTCTCTCTCTCTCTCTTTCTCTCTCTCTCCCTCTCTCTCTCTCTCTCTCTCTCTCCATTTGAGGGCATTTTCAAACTTCTGAAGTTTCGTTTGCCATTCGCACTTGCATAGGCCTCAGTCAAATTCGTAGCATGCTTTCATCACTTCAATATTGGCATAGCAAAGAGGAATAAGCACAAATCAGCAAAATTGTTTATGTGTTTGTGATTTCATCATTCAGCCAAGATGATCGCAAAATCCTTCAAGAAAAAAAGGCATTGTTAGAATTAAACTGTTCAGCCTTTTATGACTTGCCAGTCTCCAATTATTAGCCTTCCATTTTCTTGCAAGAAATTGCTGTAGGCGAAATCATGGCTGCTTCTGATGCGATTTGATTTTATGATGAAATTATCAACTGAATTACAAATTAATTCACAGTCATGTTCCATATGGCTCTCATTATAAAGTATATCCTTGAAATATGATTTGTATATGCATTATTAGGATAGACCTTCATCATACAAGTCAAAAGCAATAGGAGGGCGCTGTTTACCAGTAAAAGTTGCTAAACATCATCCTTGAGGCCTAATTATGACTATAACGAATGGCATATGCCTCTTTATGTAGCACCGCACCTCTACGTCATGAAATGCCAGGAAATACATACTGCCATGATTATGCAAGCTGTTTACACAAAAGATCATCGAATGACAAAATAATAAATCTCTAGTCCAGGTTAAGAAGGAAAAAAGCAGAGAAACAGAAATAAAGAGAGGAGAGCCTGCATATGGGACCAAGTAGTTACTTCCAAAGATGCATGGTTTGAACTATATCGAAATAAATCGAAATTATGAAATAATACGTACAAAGAGGGGATTACTCAATTCAATTCAATTTCAATTTCAATTCAATTTTCTTTATTGCCATGTTTTAAAAACACAAAAATTACTCTCGATAAAAATGCCTAATACCAATTTGAAAACTGCTGGCTGGGACTGAACCTTCTCACCATTGTCTGATTACCTGAAAACATGGTAAATATACTGTAAACCGTACTGTAAATCATAATCTTGCCATTGTTACTGTATAGTTTACATGCATGTTACAAAATAACAAGTGTTACTGTTGCAGTCTCCTTCTTCTGCTACTGCTTTCGCTTCTTCTTTTCTCTTTACTCTAAACGCTCTCCACTCCGCTCTCCTATATATTTTAATATTTGTGCTAAGTTGTTCAGGTGAGCCCGTCACAAGCACTCGCTTTTAGGGACCTCGCTTTCTTCCTTGATTAATGTTATTGTGATATATTATGTTACTACGTATAAACTGTACATAATTGAAAAAAAAGTTAATTCCTGCAATTCATATTGAAGAAAATAAATGGTTCTTTGAAAGAAAAAAATATAGCACTGCAATAAATTCATTCTACTGACACACATTGTACTTATAATGACTATACAGCTTTGTATATCAATTTGATTTTAAAATTTGAATTCAAACTATAACTGTCTATAGGACTTGTCATTGATTTTATGTGTGAAACTTTAAGGTGAAGACAACAATTGTCAGATGCATAAAAGGATGCTATTTCAACAGTTCACTGAAAGTTATTAACTATCAATGAAAGGTTCGAGTTGGCCAGCTTCGTCACAATTTTGAATGGAAAGGCAATAAACGCAATTGTATCAGCATCCTTTTATTCTAAAAGATTTTTGAATGACTTTTCGTAAGATGACAAGCTGAAATCAATGCAATCCTCAACAAGATACGAAATAGTAAATTCAGTAATATTTGGTAGAGAGTTCTAGTTCTTTGTCACCCCCTTTTTCCCCGAGAAGGGAATTATCAATAGTCGGGTAATTGCAGCGTCCTATTTGGGTTTTGAGTTAGACTATTCCTCAACATGCTCAAGTCATGAATTAGCTTTCATTGTCAGTACAAAGAACTGTCATGTAACATAATTGTTTGCCAGTGGCGTAATGAGCCAAACATGGGGGGGGGGGGGGAAGCTTTGCTATAAAAAAAAAAAATAGGTGTCCAGCTGCTGACAAGTAAAAAAATGTCCTCAAGGAAAATGAAAAATAACAGAATAAAAATGATCCAATCGGCTAGATATTCAAGAAAAAAATCGATATTTTTTGAGAGAAAAAAAGGACCATGGTCGTGAAAATTCGGGGGGGGGGGGTGTTACCCTCAAACTCACCCCCCCCCCCCCTCCCCCAGTCTGCCAGTGTTACTAAACAAACTAAAAAGATTTTCGAGCAAAAGGCGTCAGTTTCCTTGGCTCAATAGTACCCGTCCACTGAATGAGAGGGATCAGCGCCATTTGGAAAGTAGGAAATGAATGGTATGAGTTCGGAATCGTCTGTTTCTCCTGATTCTGATCCTGATCCGAGTCCAGATTCATCGTAAGATCGGGAACCGCTAACATGTTCGTGCTTAGACCCCAAGTCGGCATCACCAGATCCTAAGTCGGCGTCACCAGATCCCGACTGTGCCTCACCAGATCCCAAGTCGGCATCACCAGATCCCAAGTCGGTGTCACCAAATCCCAGGTCGGCGTCACCAGATCCCGACTGTGCCTCACCAGATCCCGAGTGTAGACGGCGACTTTCTACTCCTACAAAGCAAATCAATTTTTGTTGAAAGAGAATCATGAATGTTTTGTCATTGTTACTGCCTTGCCTGTTGGTACACATTTTCCAAACTCCAAATACACTGTACTGTTAAATACTTAAGTGTACTTTACACTACTAATGGTTGATCCATTGGTTGATGGGGTGGGGGAGAAGGACAGTGTGCTCTTATCTAGGAAAACAATGATGTATCGCGCCAAATCTACTCTGTGGAGTGCTCAAAGCGCGTAATTACACACAAAACCCAAGCTGGGATACTATAGGTTCCTCCTATCCCCACTAAAAAGAGTTCTCGCAAATTGAAATACCACGGCACGGGGGGGGGGGGGTAATTTAGAACCCAGATTCCACTTCACATTGAGAGGACTTTTCTGTTCTTTTCTGCTTGCTACATTGCACAAATATTTATCGGGATCCTCTCCCTTCCTCCCCCCCCCCCCCGAGAATTTTGGATTGGCCATTGACTTTTCTTACATGGTAAGAGATCATTTATATTTACTAATTTTTGTTAATATCTCTATTTGCTTTGATAAGGTCCTGACGATTTCTTTTCTGAATTTCCATTTTTGTTTTTGTTCGTACTAAACGTTGATAAGAAAGGGAAAAAGCCAGTTCGAAAAAATGAGTACTGGTTCTTTTTTTTTTTTTGAAAGTTCCGAGTCAATCAATGAATATACAATAATAGTAATCCAAGTCTTCGACACGTTTCAAGCTAGAAAAACAACCGGGAATGTTGATATATGAAAACGACAAACTGAAATACAGTTCATGAATATTGCAATCTACCTATTGATTTTTACTTCAGAATGTTACCTTAAAAATGGAGAATGAACAATGCATGTTAAGTCATTAGATTTTAAAATCTTTAATCGATTCCCCCCCCCCCCCCCCAGAAATAGCGTGTATTATGTATGTAAGACTCCATCATCACAACGGTTTACAGCCTTGCGATATCATGTTAATGTGAAAATCGCAAACATAATAGAAAAAATAGTAAGAGAAACTACTAAAATGCACTTACCTCCATTGAAAGAAATGGTTAGCACAGCAATCAGTAATAAACCAAAATACGATCTCATTTTGAGGTATTCTACTGTAATGCTACAAGAGAAAACTTGATCAAAATGGATCTTCCTGTCTATTGATATCTCCTGTCTGATTACTAAGTTTTATATAGTTTTTTTTTCTATCTGACTGACCCCCCCCCCCCCCGCACCACTGCACACTGTATTACCAATCACGGTACATGTACGTCATGACTTCATGCACTTCCTTTCTACCGTTTTAAGAAAAAACTTTCTTTCACATTATGCATTTCCTTATTTTTATTCCAGGAAAGAAAAACAGACCACGTTGTGAGTCATATTCCTCTTTCCTTACACTAAAAAGAAATAAAGTACTTTTCACAATAAACTTTACATTAAGTTTAATACCTGGGGGGGGGGGGGTTCATAAAGCTGTTCGTAAGTTACGCACGACTGGAACATGTTCTTGGGTGCTAACCAGATTCTCAATCATTTACATTTTTGCAGAAGAACATATCACCAGTCGTGCGTAAAGTCGTGCGTAACTTACGAACAGCTTTATGAAACACCCCCAGTTGTGCAAAGGGATAATCAAAAGAGGGGGGTGGGACAAGAAGGGAAAGGGGTGCTAATCAGACGTGAAAAAAAGGACATGTATCAGATTTGAAGGGGGGGGGGGACTTATCGGAAGTAAAAATGCACTACATAAAACGAAAGGGGCATTGAAAACGGGTACTTATCATAATCAAACTGGGCGCTCATTAGAAGTGAAAGGGGACATTTAAAATGGCACTTATTAGAAAGTAAAAGGGGAACTTATCAGTAATCAAATCAAATAGGTGTGTATCAAATTTGAAAAGGGGCTCATGCCAGAATGGAAAAGGGACACATCATGAAACAAAAGGGGCAGTTATGGCATTTATAGCACGTTAAGAGAAGGAGAAATGGGACATATCAGAAAGGAAAAGGACATTCATCAGAACTAAATTAGGGCATGTACCAGATTTCAAATGGGGCACAGTTTGCCCAAGTAAAAACAAGCAGAAAGTGAAAACTTATCATAGGTGAAAGAGGACACTCAGCAGAACGGCAATTGCACTATTAGAACCGAAATGGGCAGTCAAAGGAGGCACTTATCACATTTCAATAGAGACATTCATTGTAGAATGGAAAAGAGTGCTATGAAAGAAGGGAAAGGGTTACTAATCTGCTATAAAAGGGGCAGTTGTAGGATTTAAGAAGGGTGACTTATCTGATTAAGAAAAAGGGGGCACTCATTAGAAGGGAAAGGGCACTAGTTTAAAAAGAAAATAGGCCCTTGTAAGAAGAACAAGGGGACACTGGACAGGTTTGGAAAGGGGGCATTTTTCATCGGTAAAAAGGGACACTTTTTGGGTGCTTGGAAAAGTGGAGGGGCACTGTACCCTCTGCCCCTCCCCTTCTTCCCTGCTCCTCCGCCCCTGAGAGCACCCGGGTCTAATAGGTACTGGGTTAAATTAAATCCTTTTCATCGAAATATCTATAAACAGATATTTCGATGAAAATGTATCATATTTATACGAAAAACAGTTTTTCTTATAAATATGATACATTGTATTGAATAAGCATTATATGAAGTTCATAATAATGCTTTTTTGTTCATTGGTCTTTTTCTAATAATACCATAACCAATCTTAAATGTCAAATTCTCATGATCCGTTTGATTATTTGCAGTCCTGTTTTTATATATTTTTTGTATCATTTCCGATGTGTGCTTGATGTGTTTGTGTACCTTCATACCTTTTTCTTGCTAGTGCAAACATGACAAATGTTTCATATTCATTTAAAATCTTTTATAATTTTCATTTTCCTCTTCTTTCGGCTCCTTCCCCCTCGTCCGTTTTGCTTCTTTTATTATTTTTTAAATCTTCCTCACCTCTCTCAACTTTCTTTTTTCTCTCATATCTCTTCCTCTTTCATTCTAGTTATTTAAAATCAATCATTATAATTTTACACTCTAATTATATTTTCTGTTTGACTTGTTTGTAAATAATTTTGTCTTTTGATAACACATAATACAATGCAATTCCTTTTGCCCCTGTTCTTCCTTTCTCTCCTCTTCATTCCCTCTCTATCGTATTCCCTACCCATCTTCATTTCTCCCCCTCCCCACCCCTCTCCCTCTTGTCTGATCCCCCCCCCCCCCACACACACACACACACACCCCTTATATCTTTCTTTCTCTTTCTGTCTGTCTCTCTCTCTCTCTGATATCTGCCCTCCCCTTCCTGCTCACTCTTTCTCTCTCTTCCGATTCAGTTCTTCCATTTTATTTCAAAATGTATATCTGAATTGCTATAATCATGATTGAATGTCAAAATGCATACCAATTTGTATTTTACTTTGTAATATAATGCCTCAATAATATATGTACATTCCACATGATTCAGCTTTCAAGCAGCAATATGGTTTTTGATAAATACCTTTTCAACTCACTTAAATCAAGAAAAGGAACACAGTTCAAGTCACTATTTCAAATATTGCAGTACAAAATATACTGAACTTTATTCAAGCTCAGTAGAGCGAACAAATTTCTTTCTAAAATTTACAACACTTAACATAAACATGAGGATCAACATGCCATGGATCTGGGAAAAACATATGCTCTGCATAATAATCAAGTTCATACAGCTCATATACAATGTATGCTACATGATGTAGATATTCTAGTATCATACTCATCATCTATTCTTTTATTTCACAACCCATTAATGGATCAAAAGATATCAAAGTAACTGCTTTCGTTCCATTTATTAAACTGAACTGAAGTGGAAAGCTATTATGAATTGAAGTGGAAAGCTATACATACATAATTATGGGAAACAAAATTCTGGTCACAAACATGTGCTAATAAGGACAAGGAAGCTATATTTTCACTCTTTGGTGCATAATCAACTTAGAGTAGAAAGCATACATTTTGCAAAGATTTGGCTAAAAAAGAGTAGTTTGACAAGAGGAGGCTATTTATGAGAGTTTGTGCTAAGGAGATCCTTCAATATCCTTTTATTTCTCTAACCTAATCATTAACCTTTAGTCACAAAAAGATTGGTTCGCCAAAAGATATGTGCCTTTGATGAAACATGAAAGCTTACTTACAGTCTGTAGCCTATCTTGAATTCTATTTCACATTGGAACTTGTTTACAGTTTACCACACACAGTAGATAAATATTTATAATCTTGGCATGTTCCTAACTCCATACCAATGACATGTTTAATGAACGAAACACAGCATTACTATTTTTTCAAAAACAAAAACAAGATGCTTCACTAATGTTGAACAATGTGAAGTACAAATACATTATTGTGTTTTGCATAATGAAGATTCACTGCCTGACATATTACTTACTTAAGTATTGCATGTACAGAAATTGATTTTTTTTAAAAGCATCACGATGCAAATCCAGAAGTGATGTGATGATATGTAAGCTGCAAGCAAAGACTGAAATATAATTGAAATATAATGTACAGGTGAAATTCTCAATTGCAATGAGAATATACGAATACCAAATGATAAGAGGATGCCTTCCCTTATGGTTCCTGTGGAGTCACCCCTTTAGATTGTTCTTACTACATGTACCAGATGAGCATACTGGTACGTACATGCACCTAAGTCAATGAAAAGAACAGTAAAAAATGGATGCCTTAGACTGTCACAAGATATACCATAATTATCAAAAGGTGCTTTTATAAGTGTACCAACCACTTTTGCACATACACTGTACTTTGTGTCATGTGATAGCTTTTCAAGTAACAGGCTTATTTTGAACACATACTCTATGAAAAACTGAATGGTTTATCATGCACTGCTGAGTTTAAACAAATTCCATAGACCAATAAAGAAATCAACTTCTGGTAAAGGTTAAAAACAAAATTGGGGGTGTTCTCAAAAGATAAGCAGCATTATATTGAATTTTCCTATAGCAAATCACACTAGAATGGGGATAATGGCGAGCATGGCAATCCATGCCGATCTGTGAGAATTTTGCAAAGCGTGGCAAAATCGCCCTTCAACCTGGATGCGCGGATGAGATGCACACAAACATAACTGAGGAAATATCGTCTTCGGAATGGGCCTGAAAGCAGGGGCGATTGGAGTCGCTTTTAATGTGCTTGACGTAAGCTTTAGGCATCGCTGATACATTAGAACTACGGGCATGACATTTTTAATACGCTTTTAAGATGATTGCGGCGCTCTTGGCAACCTCAGCGCTCTCGCCACGGAAGTTTTGAACATGTTCAAAACTTGGTGGAGACAATGGCGATGATGGCGATCATTGGCGTTTCAGAAAGGCTCAAGATACGACGGAGAAGATTGACATGCTTTGTTGATTTTTGAGGATCGTAGTGGAATTGCCTTCTAATGAGATGGGGGTATAACACTTTCAATCAATTCATTAAGACATTAAATGAATATAACTAATATATATTCACATCCAATATCAAACCTGAACAATACAGTACATGTATCTCACTATTTGCTAATTTTTTAATTACAAGGAAAAATGAAATGACAAAAAAGGTAATCAATGCAGCACAATCCTCAATGCTCCCTTATTTGGCAGAATAAGATTAATATATGTTAGGTATCTTGGTTATCAATCACTCTGTGTAGAACTTCAGTGAAATATCATTACAAGCTCAGATCCCTTCCTAGATCTTACATGACTCATTCTTTACCTTGCTCCAAATTAAATAGGAAGAAACTATTCTTACCACTCCTCTCAGCACATCTTGTTCAAACAAACATCACTGGGTATAGACGGCTACACAAGTAAACATAATCGCTCAGTGAATTATTTTCAGACAGAAACATGGTTGTTACAATGATCAGCTTCCTGTGTTAAGAACTTAAGACAGCCCTCTACAGTACAAAATAACCAGCTAATTGTGTTTAGACAGCTTTACAAAGTTACAGATCAACTCAACATATTAAGACAGCTATACAATCATGTAATAAAGACAGATTTCTGTAGAGCAAACAACCAGATCATTGTGTTCAAACAGCAATCCAAAGGGACAATTATGATCTGTTCGTTGTGTTTAGACACCTTTACCAAGATCAGCTATTCAAGTTTAGCTCATTGTGTTTAGACATACAAAGTGACAATGATCAGCTCCTTCAGGTTGGTAAGACCATCTGTACGACCAATCATCAGCTCATTGCATTCAGATAGCTATATGAAGTAAAACATGATCAGCTCAATATGTGAAGACAGCAATACAATGATCAGCCCCTCAAGTTTGGAAGGCAATCCACAGCTGACCAATAATCACTTCATCATATTCAGACAGCTATCCATAGTACCCATCAGCTTATACACTGTAGTGAGTAGACAGTCTTGGACAGTACCAAAATCCATTCATACAGATCGACTTTTCTCTCTTCTCAACATTTGGTGAGTCTCTTGATAATGGTACATGAGCCTAGTCAAGGTGATACATTTACAGATTGTCATATGTACAGTAGTGTTCCACTATTTTGGTCCTGCTCCATACATTACTCTGTCAAGTGTCATTCATCAATGTTTGGTAACCAGAATGCCTGTATGAAAGAAAAGGTACAGCAAATAATACACATGATGACAATGATAATATCTAAAATCTTGAAGAAAAAAACCAACTACAACATAAACAATGGGTCTGCCAACCTGAATTGCACTCCAAGCCTCAAAATTTTCTGAGGATTTGGTTTCACAGCATAAAATAATGGTAACCTACATGTAGATATAATGCACAGGTATAAAATTTCATGTTGAAGGCATGTGACTGGTCCAGAATGGACTACATTGCAACAATTCAATACAATGCTATGCTACTGATAAAACTTACAAGAACAGCTGATTAAAAAAGAGAATGTGCACTCAACAAAATCTAAACTAGAAAAATGGACAAATTCCAAATTTTCACACATAATCAATACCTACAGAAATTATATCACAATTCATTTTTTTTTCTTCATATATTC
The DNA here is from genome assembly GCA_029962745.1 of Echinometra lucunter. NCBI lineage: Eukaryota > Metazoa > Echinodermata > Echinoidea > Camarodonta > Echinometridae > Echinometra > Echinometra lucunter. Next base: position 341,029 of record CM057151.1, read on the forward strand.
ATTTTGAGCTGAACTATAATACCTGATGACCCCTTTGAGAGATGGATTTCGCTCTTGAAAATTGTCCTTCCTTATTGAGCATTTTGTGAAAATAGACCAGAAGTCCTTGTAGAATGTCCAACTTTAGATTACACCTGTATCACTAAATTACACCTGTATCACTAAATTACACCTGTATCACTAAATTACACCTGTATCACTAAATTACACCTGTATCACTAAATTACACCTGTATCACTAAATTACACATCTCTCAGTTAAGCATGCTAACAATCCTTACCATATTTTCAGATGATCACATCCTTTAGCATCATTACCTACATATTTTGAGCTGTATCCTTCCCACACATCAACAACTCACCACATTTTTAGATAATTACATATTGGAAGGCCTCGAGGGAGATATCAGAATATATTGCTTGGAACAGAACCATCATGTCCCAAGTTGTAAGAGAAGAGCAATATGGTTCTTTTAAGACAGTAATTTTTATATTCCTAGGAAGAAGGGCCAGCTAATATCATCACTGATTATATCAGTCCTTCCGGACCCCATGGAAGAACAGTTGTATTTTATTGATACGACTGAAATGGGCTATCCACCATTTATATCCAATATGTATATATTTGTATGTTATGTTGCTTTGAATGGAAATAAAAACAAACAAACAGGTATATCATGATGCCTAGTTTATAGTCCCTATGGTTACAACTAATTCATATCAGGCATGTAATCTCATCCAAGCAATTATGAAGTAAACTTTTACTGTGCATATTCATTATTTAAACTTAAATTACATTTAAATGTGTCCCCATTATAGTACATCCACTCTTTACTGCGTGATAGGGACTTTACAAGTTTCTGGAGCCCAGACGAGAAGAAAATATACATTGTTAATGGGAAATTCCAGGATTTCCTGGAAGAAGCAGTTATCAGGAAATGTCACTCATTATCACCAAGAAGAGGAAACATGAATCTAATTCTCCCTATCACAAAAGATTCAACAGTAGAGGGCGATATTTCCCACACACAGCGTAGACAAGGGCACTTCTAACAAGTCCCATAAAAATCATAGTTTTTGAGCCCAGAAAATGCAAGCAACAAATTCTGATGCTACCTGCATAGATCTAATAAAATTATTAGATTTTATGAAACCTGAACAATATTTTCGTCAAATGAGAGATTTGTTAACCTGGCTGTACATTTTCTATGGAAGCCGGATGAACTCTTGTCGAATCGTCGGTACTGGATTTTTATCTGCGCATGTGCTGACCTGTGCGGTATGCGGGAAATGTCGCTCTCTACTGTTAAATCTTGTATTTGTGATAGGGAGAACTGCACAGTTCAGTTTCAGTTTCAGTTTATTTTCATATTTCACATAAATGATGATACATGCATGCAAGTGAGAAATAATACATAAATATACATATGAATAACATCATAAATACGAAGATTCATAATACAAAGGGGGAAGTTCGAACATACAAACACGTAGACCTTAATATATTCACCATAAGCTTAAGACAAATTAATTACAGTTCAAAGGCCTGACACTAGTAATAAGCTCATTTTGCCCTTCCTACACATCAACAAAACAAAACACTGCAATGATCTTTACACTTAGCTAATATCAGTAACTTACCATATGTTGTGATGAGCTGGCAAGCATGAGGAATTTAGGGTTGAATTGAAGACAGTAAATTGGATTATCTTCATGCTTTGATTCCAATGTGGCTACCTTATGGCCATTTTCTGTGTTCCATACATGTATGATACCATTCTGAGATCCTGTTCAAAATGCAGAAGAGTACAAAATGAAAAGCATGGCCCATAAATCTTTCCTAAACATTTAATGAAATAATTTCTACTTTCCTTAAACTTTCATTATGAAACCAAATTAAGACAGCCTTAGCAAATCAATCTACAGCAAAAACAAAAAACAAAAAACAAAACAAAACAAAAAACAAAACTGTAGATTCATATAAAGATCAGGATTCTCGTCAGTGTCAGAATGCTTTGCATAACACTCAGATACAGGAAATTACAACATTCAATGTTTTATGGTTTGTTACCTCTGGACCCCTCCACATTTCTTGACAGATTATTTGTCATTATTCCCAAACATTATAAATGTATAGAGGAAATTAATCTTTCTAGAAGAGGAAACTGATCCCATTTTTTATCAAAAACACGATAAAAGGATATTTTGTTAATGCTGAAAGACAATGATGTATTAGCCCAATAAAATCTTACATGTGTATTTTTACAAACCTGATAGAACATATTGTGCATCTGGGCTGAAAGATGCTTCCAACCTTGCTCCTTTGCCATTCAGGTGACCCTACAAATAATCCACAGAAACAACACATCAGACAATGAAGGATTTAAAGATGATGGAACAAGTGATCCCCCCCCCCCCTTTTTGGGGGGTGGGGGGAGGGTAACATTAATCTACTGCCAAACATTTTCATATAGGTAGTTGAAGTATGTACTGTATTTTCTACAAAATGAAAAATCCTCCTAGTATCAATGACCAACATGTATTACAGAGGAAACTTAAAGGGCAAGTCCACAAGATGAAGTTAATTTCAATATAAGGGTAAAAACTTCCAAACAACAGTGAAAATTTGATGAAAATCGGATAAGATAAGATAAGATAAGTTATGAATTTTTTTAAGTTTTGCTCTTTTTTTTCCTTCTTTTTTTTGCAGTTCTTCAAACAGTTGATATAAATATTCAGTGAGTTGATGATTTCATATCCTGACAATTTTCCACACATTATATATACATAAATGACAAAAATTTCATATTTTAGCTACAAAAGTATAAACGTTGTCCTAAATACTCCTTACATACATGTACTTACAAAAGGGTACTTAGTCTAATATGTGTAGACATGATGGACAAAATTTCAGTTTTTATCAACAACAACAAAAAATGCAATTTTCTGAAATTTCTTTATAGATTATATGGAGAATAGTGAGGGTATGACATCATCAACACATTCATTAAATATTTACATCGATTGTTCAAGAACTGTTTCACACACAAAAAAAATTGAAAACATATTACTTCCTTATTTTTCATCCGATTTTCATCAAATTTTCACCGTTTTGTTTGGAAATTTTTACTCCTTTTATAGAAATGAGCTTCATCTTGTTGTGGACAGCACAGGTCCTTTAATACCCAGAAATGACATTTCACAACAAAAATCTTTATAAAGCATGTACTTCAATACAATGGAAGAACATCAGTTCCAAGAAAATCCAAAATGGAGGAAGAAAAATAATACTAACCATAAAAGTTTGTTGAGCTTGTCCAGTGAAGGCATCTATGAGTCTAATAACAGGTCCATTGGTTGTGATAAGTATCTTCCTTCCATCAGCACTAAACTTAAGAGATGTCCAGTCACAATCTCTATCTTGGAGCAGCTTGAATGTTGTGAAAGGACCCTGAACAGGTACAATAGACAAATCCAATGTTTAAGCCATAAGAAACAAATCTGACATTTTCACAAGATTTTTCAACACCATGCAAAATAAAAATCAAAGTTCTGGTTGAGACTGTTTGCAGCAATAGCAGGTGCTATATCATAGTGCCATATTCAGCTTTGTGAATTTGTCACCCGTTATCATCAGTAGTATTTACTGTTCCCTGCAATCATATCAATCATTACACCAGCTTTAGCATGGCAGCCGTATCCCTCTGTGCTTTCAAGGAAAAAATCCTCACCAAGCATACAGGACATGTTCACTTCACCCAAAGTTTTAAGAAAAAAAATTATAATAAAACCAACAAGTCTCTTTCTGGAATTACTATAAAAACCATGACATCACAACTTTCTAAACTTAATTTCTTAGTAGATTCCTAAGAAATTTTTTTCTTGAATATTGCCGTATTTTACCCAAACATGATATACAAAATTGACATTTAAATTGAGACTAAATTGAGACAACTAGCAAGTAGCGATCACTATGTCGAAAATATCTGTCCAAAAATGGACTGTACCAGGCAAGTTTCAAGGCAACATGTATGTCCCAAAGCAAGGTTTTTCCTTTACCTTATCAAATGATCTCAAGTCGTAGAGTTTAATCATCTCTGAGTTGATTCCACAGGCAAATATGAGACCTTCAGGATCAAATGATGCAACTGGTCTACCTTGTAGATGCATCAGACCCTGAAAAAATACAAAACAACAAAAACAACAATGACAGTTGCATGGTAGAGAATAGGTATACCTCAATAACAAACTTACATGTATGAAACCATTATGGCCAAAGGGAATATTGCTGTTTCCATATTAAGAAGCAGAGGAGATAAGACTGTAAGGCAGCTAAAACCTCACTGTGCAGTGATCCCTATCAGGATAATTTTTCTTTATCAAATGCATTTCCATAGGACAAGTTACTATGCCACAACGTGAGATATAAATGTGATGACAAATCATGCACAAACATGATTCCATGGAAGCATGAAACTTAAGGTTAAATGCCTTCATCTCTCATCTGACAGCTTGGTAATCTGAGGTGGTATCCGAATGCATTCATCTGACAGCTAGGTTATCTGAGGTGGTATCTGAATGCATTCATCTGACAGCTAGGTAATCTGAGGTGGCATCTGAATGCATTCATCCGACAGCTAGGTTATCTGAGGTGGTATCTGAATGCATTCATCTGACAGCTAGGTTATCTGAGGTGGTATCTGAATGCATTCATCCGACAGCTAGGTTATCTGAGGTGGTATCTGAATGCATTCATCTGACAGCTAGGTTATCTGAGGTGGTATCTGAATGCATTCATCTGACAGCTAGGTTATTTGAGGTGATATCTGAATGCATTCATCTGACAGCTAGGTTATCTGAGGTGATATCTGATTCATGCATTCATCTGACAGCTAGGTTATCTGAGGTGGTATCTGAATGCATTCATCTGACAGCTAGGTAATCTGAGGTGGTATCTGAATGCATTCATCTGACAGCTAGGTAATCTGAGGTGATATCTGAATGCATTCATCTGACAGCTAGGTAATCTGAGGTGGTATCTGAATGAATTCATCTGACAGCTAGGTAATCTGAGGTGATATCTGAATGCATGCATAAGTACTCACCTGACAACTCGGAGAACGGAGATCCCACAATCTGATAGTCTTGTCCAATGATCCAGAGAGAAAACTATCATCAATTGGTGACATGCTTAAACTCACAACCCTGAAACAAAACAGTTCTGAATTGTTTAATAGTCCCTCATCATTTTGTAGGAAGTACATGTTCAGGCACAATACTTCAATGAATCAGGGTATCTAAAGCCTGTAATGATACTTAAAAAGAGACAAACACACACAATCTGATACATAATCTTGACTTTTGAATTTTCATTACATGAGACATAGTTACCTTGATGAATCACTTTGACAGGGTACAGAATAACAAAGTGCAGAGAATTCAAGAGAACTCAGAAGTACACTAGCAGCAAAAATACCATATTACTTTACAAATTTTTCTTCTCTTACATACATATATATACAATTTTTAAAGCCAACCTCTGATCAGTGATACCACAAAACTTACTTCTTTGTATGCCCTGGGAAGTATCTCAAATACTTGTTATCATGAAGTGACAAGTAGCGGATGGTGTCATCGACCTTATTCGATGTATAGATGACTGTGTTCTGAGCATGTGTAAAACGGATGAGGTCAACTCCATACTTCTTGCTGTATAGTGTCCTCTTTGGTCTGAAAAAGAAGAAAATTGGTCCAGTTACAATGTTTTGAAAACTGAGCTCCTTTATCAAAATCTTCGTAAAATATATAAATAGAGCACAGTCAAGAAAATAGTTCCATAATTGGCATTCATAAAATACTACAATACATTCATATTAGCAATCTCCTTTCTATATTTCCTGGGAATGAAACTCTCAGAAGCACTGCCCAGTGCCCATCACAAAAATGTTGGAAATTTGAAGATTAGAGTGATATGGGGGGGGGGGGTCCATAAGCAGCACTGAGCAATGCAATAGTGAACTTCATGAAAGAGTACCAATCACATGAAAAAAAAAAAAAAAAAAAAAAACACATAATTTGTATACAGCTACATGTAGTAAGCTATTACCTAAGAAATAACCCCCAAAAAGTTTATGGGGCATTCCAGGGGTCAATTTGGTTAAGGAGTTTGAAGAAAATAAAGAATATTACAAGACCACAATTGTGTGGAATCAAGTGACTGTTTGATTCCTTAAATGCCCCAATCAGTCTGCTTACTAGTGGCTTTTTTGTTTAATGACACCCATTTGAGAGTATACACTATATCTGAACTCACATCCTTTTCAGAAATAATATTTGATTTTGAAGCTTATATTTTGGTATATTTTTGGTATATTTGGTATTTTGGTATATCATATTATAGTAGGGAACCTCACATACATGTACACAGTCAAATGTTTCATGATGACTGGTACACTTAAAAGATGGATAAACTGTTCATTGGAGAATGTCATTGGAACTTGACTCTATTCATTTATTCCATGATTGCTGCCCCTACTGCTCTACTACTGCTCACTAAACTAAACAAATATCACATTCCTCAATTCAGTTACTAAGCTGGTCACCAGAGAAGAGGGACTTTTCTTTACAACTTTCTAGTAAGTGACATTTTAATTTTCATACAGGTGCTTGGCTTGCAACATCATATGTTATGTTCTATAACAACAGAGTATTGTGAACATTTACATGTTTTTGTTCATGTAGAGTTGTGAATTCACTTGCAGCTGGTCCTAAATGACAGAGTGGCTCTAACCTTTGAAAATGTATGAATTAGACCAAGGAGTTTCAAGAGCCAATTTTTTTTATGGTGTCTTCAAATCGGCCCACACGATGGGAAAATTTTATTGAAAAGCATCGATTTCTTTACAACCCTTTTTCAATGTTGTCTTCAAGGTGGGTGCGAGGGGAAATCTACTATAAAAAATAAAAAGTCGGAAGTTGTTCTTCATTAACTGATAGAATATAGCTCTTCAACATGTGTATGTACATCTTAGATATTTTCTCTCCCTTCATTTCCGCCTTCATTTCTCTTCACTGTAATTCTATATTCTTCTGCAATTCACCTCTTCCCCATCTATCCTCATTTTTCTGGTGCATTTTACCACAATTTCCATAAGACCAATGATATTCTCTGCTTCTGCATTTATTTTTCTTTTTTACCCTTACATAATGTGTTCTTTGTTTCCCACAATTCTTCTTTTTTTTTTTCTAACTTCCATCCATCCTTATAATTTTTATCCTATTCAGTTTCATTAACTTTATTTTCATATGTCAGTCTTTAACAACAAAATTCAATATTTTATTCTATCCCTTTATTTACCTTCTCTTTTTCTATCATGTGATTTAGAAAAAAATCTTTATCACTGTTAACCTGGCCAATAGTCTTTCAATTTTACACTTTTACTCCTATCATTCCATACTATTCTTTTCTTTCATTGTTTTGTATTCCTCTCTTATTAATTTCCCACAGTTCATCTTCGCACTCGTTCCATTCTTCCTCGTTTCCACTATTCCCTTCCTTGCAGGCTTACAGTTTCTTTAAAGTTCAGTTTATCTACCTCGTATTCTTTCTTTCGTATTGTCAATCCTAATTCTTGTCTTATTTTTCTATCAGTTAATGAAGAGCAACTTTCAGCTTCTCTTATTTTATAGTAGATTTTCCCCTTGAACCCGCCTTGAAGACAACAATGAAAAAGACATCGAGAATTTTCAATAAAATTTTCCCATCGTGTAGGCTGATTTGAAGAAAATTGGCTCAGCGAGCCGCGACCCGAGTGTTTTCCAGCGCGCCGTGCCGAGTGTTTAGTAAAAGCCCATAAAGCAAAGATTGTGGCTGAAGCTGAAAGCAGAATGGTACATGTAGATCATGATAATTCTCTATGACTACATGTATGAGCAATGCTTGAGCACCAAACATGTCATTTGGAAATTGGAGGCAAAAAGCATCAAGCTTCACTACAATATTCAAACAAAATAAACAGCTACATGTATATGTAGTGATAGAAACTTTGCCATGTTAGAAATTATAAAAATGTCTGACAGTATACATGGATAATTACATGTATATCATTGGGAGACAAGACATAATTTATAGGCTTTTCAAAATACAGATCTACTGGTACATGTGCAATGTACATGTATGCTGCTACAAATTTATGACCTCACCCTCTTATGTATCTGTAATAGTGTAATGTGATGCCAATGATAATGCTGATGAGAAATGGTGCTCCTGAAGTACAAATGAGTTTCAAAGAAGCAAGCTTGTAAGCCGAAAACAGTATAGAAATCTCACATCATGCAATGATATAGATCTACATGTACATGTATGTATGGAACTCATCACAATCACTGTCACATACATGTATTACAGTACCGTACACCGAGTATTGGAGACGACCGTGGCTGTAAACTCACACCAGTCTTGACTTTTGCTATAAAGAGTACACTGCCTTCAAAAAATTTGCAAATGGTATCCTCCACCTGGTAAGCACTATATAGGCACCAATCCTGCAGACGTAAGCTGAAACCCTAATCCTAGTCCTAACCCTAATCCTAACCCTAACCCTAAACCTAACCCTAATCCTAATCCTAATCCTATGAATATTTAAGAATATTTATGAGCTTGCATCTGCAGGATTGGTGCCTATTTAGTGTTTACCCCTCCACCTTGATAATGGCCTAATCGTAAAATCTGTCACCTTTCTTCCTGCGCGTGCGTACGCATTGTGTACAAAGTCTATGGGAGTGGAATGCCGTCCCCAGCACTGACAAAATAAGCGGCAATGAATGGAATGGTGACAAATTTCACGATAATGCCTTGATAAGTTATGTCAGACTTACATAACTTACATGTATAGGGTCTACAAGAATATATACTGTCACTGGCAAGACTTACTTACCCAGGGGGATGTTTCAGAAAGCTATTCGTAAAGTTACGAATGACTTTTATGAATGACTCAAGTATGTTAAGCCAAATGGGATACTACGCCTTAAAAGGTGAAATATGCAGACATAGATTAATATTCTTCTTGTTTAAAAACATTTCTATTGTGAAGTTTATTTTTGCCACAATTTGATTGAGATTATGGGAAATGCAGTCACACTTTGTTAAAAGGTCAGGAAAAACTTAGGGCATCCCATTTGGCACTTCGTGTTCAAGTCGTTGGTAAAGTCATGTGTAAATTTACTAACAGACTCATGAGGATACACTTTCATACTAGAAGACTCATTATACATGTTATCAGGGGCTGTTACGTTGATAATGTGATAGACCAAAAGACCAACAGTTAGCCTAATTACCCTTGTACAAGTTTTAGTATGGTCATGACTCTTTCTTTTTCATTTGAATAAGTCCAGATGATGGCATAAAGTTAAACATTCACTCTTGGACCATTTTCCAACTTGGACCCCAAAATGAGTCTTTATCCACCCAGATCTTCAATAAATCTTTTCCACAGGCCGTTGTTAGTTTGCAAATGTGCATGCGCAAGTTCTTGTTTTTGTACGTTTTTGCTATGCGAAACGGCAATTGCTGGGATGGCTTCAACTTGGCGTGCAAAAAGGGAAATTTGATGGATTCTAAACACATTTGACGTGAATATGATTTCCGAACAGAATATTTAAGATAGGCATTGTATATATATATTTTATCAAAATCTTAATTACTTAAGAAAATGTTAATATTAGTAGTAGATCTAGTAATATTAGTATTTTCACTGTGGCAGATGAGAGCTCCACCGAGAAGCAGTGGTTCTACTCTGAACGCTGCCACTCCGTGGCAACATCCCGGGACTAACCTCTTCCTAACAGCACAGAATGTCATAATGTCATTTATGGATTATGGTTAGGTTTGGGATTAGGATTAAAAAGTTAGGGTTACATGTAAGATTAAATGTTGGCAAACCCGGAGAATAGGGGACCGGAACGCGCGCGCATGCCATTTGTACTGTGCAGAGATCGGCAGCAACAGCCGAAAGTCAGGGTATGTGACAAGTCCATGATCAAGTTCAAAATGACTTTAAAATATGTTTTAATCAAGTAATTGTGTTCTAATAATTAGTAATATATTACATTGTCCTCTCGGCTTTCAAATGTGTGATTATGTGGAGAAAATCATTTTGATTTTTGCCTGAAATGTTCTCAAACTCACAAATGTTTCATCCATGAATCTTGTGCAGATCGTCCCCCTCGCCGCAGACTCTGCAGCTGCCACCGGCTGCATTTGTTTGCACACAAATGAATATGTGCGCGCGTTCCGGTCCCCTATTCTCCGGGTTTGCCTAAATGTTAGGGTTAGGATTTAGGATTTAACGTTAGACTCTCATACTATTAACTGTTAGAGTCTAACATTAAATAGGGTCTAGACTAACTTAGACCCTGGCTATACGAATATGAATTCATACGAGTCTGCGTTGTAATGTTAGGAAGAATTGTCATGGAATGTACATGTAAGTGCAAATAATTTATACCCTAAAACCCTGGATTCCCAATCATTTTTTCTGGTGATGAATAGACAACGATAAATAGCGTTAACTTACTTTCCCTCCAGGCAATCATAAATAACAATTGAATCGTCCTCACTGCTTGATATCAGCGTCTCTCCGTTGTGCGAGAAGTCAATGCTGTTGATCCGTTCTGTGTTCTGGTCCTTAAAGAGTTTTGCTACACGATAGCTTCTCATTACTTGGTCGGACAACTTCATAATGATGTCGGTGACTTTGAAATCTACTAAAATTCGTGAGAAATGTGATCTAACTCAACTGCTAAATCTAATGATTACCAAGACTCCCAAATTGATCTACAGTTTTAACCAATAACATGAATAACAGAAGAAGCGGGATTGCTATCTATTGCCAAACTTTACAGCTCGGCCAAAACCGATTTGGACAAAATTAAAGCAGATCGACCCATGCGTATCTACATGTACTCTACTCGTACGTCTTTCTAGTTCAGTGATAGTACTCTCCAGCGATCATAGGCCTGATGGTGCAGGGGACTCTTTCCCCCCCCCCCCTTTCCCCCCTGGAGTGCAAGGGCGGAGCACAGAAATAAAAGACGTCTTCTATTTCTGTGGGGCGGAGCCCCCTTACATCTTTGGGGTTTCATGGTTTCGCTAGTCTATATGAGTAATTTATTTATTTTTTATTTCATTTCATTTTTTTATACAATTTATGGAGGTTTTTTGGGTTTTTTTTTTCAATTTATATGTTTTTTTATTTTTCTTTTTTTTTCTTCAAATTTTAAAGCCGAAATTGTGTGTATTATGTGTGTGTGTGGGGGGGGGGGGAGGGTAAGTTAGCATTATGTAGCCTACCCAGGTTAAATATTATGCAGGCATGCAACAATTCCATGCACCGGGAGCGTATATGGGCAGGAAAAATTAGTACAATCTTCATCAAAAGTGGCCTTCTTCTTCTTTCCTTTTTTCCCCCTTTTTTTTTCCTTCTTTTTTTTTCTAATTAAGTTCTTCTTCTTCGGCTTCCTCTTCTTATTTCTTCTTCACTCTCACTTGGTTACTGGTTACCGAACCGACCAACTGTTGGTTAACAAAAGTAGGCCTATAATTACCTAAAACATAATTTATGGGGATTTTTTTAAACCAACAGTTGGTCGGTCATATTTTAACCAACTCAATGATTTTTAACCAACTTTTCTGAGAATCTTCTTCTTCTTCTTCTTCTTCTCCCTCTCCTCCTCCTCCTCGTCCTCCTCCTCGTCTTCCTCCGCTCCTCCTCCCGTTTCTCCTCGGCTCCCTCTCTTTTTTTTTTTCTTCTTCCTCAGTCAGACTTCTTCCCATCAGGCTTCTTCTTCCTCTTCTTCCTCTTCTCTTTTCTAATCTTTCTTCTTTCTTCTTCTCAGGCTCTTCTTCTTTTTCTTCTTCTCATTTCTTCTTCTTCTTCTTCTTCTTCTTCCTCTCCTTCTTTTTCTTCTTCTTCTTCTTCTTCATCTTCTTTTTCTTCTTCGTCTTCTCTTTCTTCTTCCGTTTAGGTTCGTTCCAAGTTCTTTTTTTTTCCCTTCTTTTTCTTCTTCCTCAAGCTTCTTCTTCTTTCATTTCATTTCATTTCATTTCGTTTATTTTTCCATGAGTCCATCATCACGATAGGACACAAAATAATGAAAGTTAAAAATGTATAATCATATTATGTAAACAGTTCACAGGGAGATAGAGATAAACTCGCGGCTATCCCTGGTGGCAGTACTGAAGAAGTTCACACCTCCATATTTTCATTCAGGGTTAGGATGGGGATGGGGATTTAGGATCATTAGCGGGTTAAGATTAGGTTCGGATTAGGGTTAAGATTAACAGTTAGGGTTGGAGGGGGTGTTGCGGAACTTCTTCAGTATTTATACCGTATAATCAGATAATGAATAGGCTATAGTAACCGTTCCCCCGGCCCGCGGACTGATTGATTCCCGCCCCCCCCCCCCCAATATTGCAACATACTAGATTGGTAAGCGGATTTGAATCATTCTGTGAAAAATTGATGAAAATCATATATAGTTTTCAAGTTATGAAAGGATGTGAGCTATACTTCAGTAATGGAGGCTAGGCACGTTGTTTAGGAGCAGGAGCGGGTATAGCCTAGGTTATGGCCTGTACCTTTGTAGAGGCGTCGATCCATTTTTCCGATGGGGGGGGGGGGGAAGACAACCAAGCGGAGATGAACCCACGGCTACTGATATTATACATACATACATACATACAAATATATATATATATATATATATATATATATATATATATGAATAACATAGGCCTATGTCAACGGGAAGCAATTTCAATTTGGGGAAATTACGCATCTTGCTATATAGACTGTGAACCATCCTGTTTTTTATTTTATTTTGCGAGCGAGCGAAGCGAGCGTGCAAACAACATTTTTGTTGTTGTTATGAGAGAAGTGTTTAGTTATCAAAATACACTCAGGCATATATGACACCTAATACATATATATGGTTACCTCGCTGCCAAATATGACTCTATATTTTGTCACATCGCTGGTCCATTGCTGCTGCCCCCGATACCACTCTGTTTTTTAATATTAGGAGCGAGCGAAGCGAGCGAGGAAGCATACACAATGTTTTTGATGGTAGAAGTAGTAACCCCTTCGGCAAATTACGCTGTGAGCCTATGAAACATCTATACTGTCTATTCGGTCTCATCTCACTTACCGAATACGTTTGCTTTTAAAAACCATTGATATCAAACGAGTGAGAGTAGCGAGCGAGGAAAAATATCCCCTTTTCCATGATAGAAGTGTTATTTCGTCATCATAATATATATGTGAAAATAATATGATATGCGCCATACGGAACGGAATGTTATCATCACTATCATTATCAGAATACACTACAAACCTGCATGTCATGCCTGTATGGTATCTAAATAATACATCCGATCACCTGTGTGCCGAATATGCACTGTTTAGCTACCTGGCTTGCAGTCCGAATCCATTCTCTTTCTACCATAGCAAGCAAAGTCAACGACCGATCCTGACAATATTATATGGATTCGTCACCAAAATTTGTCAACCCCCTCGCTGCCCAAATATTAAGATATTTTGGAATTTCGCTGCTATGATAACCTACTTGCTGTCCGAAATCATCTCGTATCTAGCTTTTACCAGCGAGAGTAGCGAGCGAGCTAACGAAATATATGTCTTTTTAAATCTAGGCCGTTATCTACTGAAAGCGTATCTATTTTTAGGTCAACTGGCCGTTCGTTTCTTGGATTGATATCTTGTTTGACACATATTACCTCCTATGAGTAGAAGAATAGTATAGCATTAGATAGGAACTGTAGATGCAAACCGATTTCCTTTCATAAGAATAGTCATTATCATCAGCATTAGTTAAGATACTTAAATGCGAGCGAGCGAAGCGAGCGAGCGCTTCCCAGTGTCCCTTTTTCTTCCTTTTTCATTGTTTTCCGCTTTCATTTCACTTCCTTCTTTCCTTTACCTTTCTTTTCTCTTTCCCTTTTCTCTTTCCTTTTTTCTTTTTTTTTTTTGGTTCAGAAATTATTGGGGGGGGGCAAAATGATATCTTTGCCTCCCCCCCCCCCCCATTTCACTTCCTTCTTTCCTTTACCTTTCTTTTCTCTTTCCCTTTTCTCTTTCCTTTTTTCTTTTTTTTTTTTTTGGTTCAGAAATTATTGGGGGGGGGGGGGAATGATATCTTTGCCCCCCTCCCCCCCCCCCCCCCCCCCCCCCAAGGATCGACGCCTCTGTACCTTTGATTATCCCACAGAGATATCTCTATGGATTATACCCAGTTTGTCTGTGGGGTGAGTTTTACAAGGTCGAACTATGCTAGGATTGGGGTACATAATAGATGCAGTGCATGCATGAGCTCTGAGCGCGCCGGGCGCGGGCGGCTAGGCTCGCCGGGCCGGTGCGGCCGCGCGGGTGCTCGCCTGATACCCCGGACTCGACGTGAACTCTGCGCTCTATCATGCAATGTACTGTAGAGGTAATAATAACATGTCGACACGTTGCGAAACAGTCAGTAATATTACGACAGAAGTTCAAAAAAGCTCGAGCCTCAAATCAAAGATTCTTTTAGGATCTTTGCCTAAGCTGAGAAAGATTCCGGTACGGCGAGTCAGTGGATTCCATTTTTTGATAAGAAGAAAAGAGGCGAGGCAGTAAGAAAAAGGAGATTCTTAATCTTAACGTTAGACGAGGTCGAGGATAGTTGAGAGTGACTGACATTGCATTGGATTTGGAATTTCCTCACATTGCACTTTTCTGCACCTGATATACTTTGGTAGGAAAAACGTCATTCCCTTCCCAGTTAATAGTGTTTTTTAAATCTGTGTTATTCATTCTTTCCTTTTTGGGGGGAGGGGGACGGGGAGCTAGCTGCATCAATTCAACTTGTTGAGAGTTAGAGTCTAGTTTAGTTAAGCATGTTAATAACAGTTTGAGTAATAATATGTAGCTCCAGTGGCGTAGACAGGTTCTTACACCTGGGGGGGGGGGGATGATTTGCCGTTCACGAGAAATCGAGGATCAATTTCATATACAGATACACACACACCCACACACACACCCACACACACACACTCACACACCCACACACACACCCACACACATACACCCAAAAGCACCGGCGTAAATCCACTTTGAGGAGTGAGGGGATGATCGACTTTTTTACTGATTTTTTTTTTTCTGTCGAACTCACACTTAACCTCAAATTCTAAAATATGAGCGAGCAAAACGAGCAAGCGAAAAATAACCACTTTTCTGGTTTTCAATCACATTTTCAAATAGAAATTCTAAAATATGATGGTTGTTTATGACAGATTATTAAAATTTTACTAACTGATTAATTCAAATATCATTTCTTCCTTAAAAAGTGGGGGGATATTTGTACACGCCATCCCCCCTCTCAAAAAAGTGAGGGGGATATATATATAAATCCCGGGATTTACGCCAATGCCTGAATGCACAGACATAAATAGAAGATGTACGCACCATGACAAAACGAATGTAGAATATGGATTGACACACATTATTGCATATTTGCATCATGCTATTTATCTTTTTTATATAATTTTGTTGTTACACCACTTCAGAAAAACTGTGACGGCGCCGAAACTACCCAAAAGTAATATAAATTACTACATAAATCAGAATAATGATCGATATAGTTATGATAGTAATCATCATTTTAGTCACATTAACGATGATGATAACTATTATTATTATCATAAACATAATAATAATAATACATTACTAATTATTATTAATATTATTATTATTATTATTGTTGTTGTTGTTATATTCTTGTTATAATGATGATAATTATTATTATTATTATTATTATTGCTGTTCCTATCATTTCTAAACATGTTAATTCAGTTTAATTGTAAGCAAACATCCTTCCCTAAAACCTGGGGGGATGATTGTACATGTCATCCCCCCCACCTTGTGAGGTGGGGGAGATGCATACCCTTCATCTCCCCCCCCCCCCCCCCCCCCCCCCCCCGAAACTACATAGCATGCTTTTCTATTGGTTACTCGACGTAATGCTGTCGACCTACGAGTCTGATAAGCGTCAGTTTTCTTCTTAAAATTCACCATTTTCAGTTCATTCTTCAGATATGAAGCAGAAAGGGGAAAATTGAGAGCCTCAGGAACATTGCTGGTATGGTAAGTCAAATCAAAACTTTTCTAATCTGTTATAGAAGATCTAGGTCAATATATTTCGCGTTTGCGTCGGCAATAAGTTTCGCTATTCAAAACGCCGTTTCGACCTACGGGTGCTCTAGGCCTATGTGAGATATGTGGTACTGAATAATATTTTAGGTTTAATTAACTAATTATTATGGGGTCTAACTTAGACTGCAATAGTATCTAGTCTAGACTCCAAATCCAACAGTAGATGTAGAATAATAATAATAATAATAATAATGATAATGATGCATATAGGCCTATAGCATCATTTTACATTTTGATCAAATGTTCAAGCTTTCAAGGTGCTTTTAGAAAAAAAAAATAAAGAATGTAGTATGAACATAAAAAAGAATGCTTAAGCACATCACAAACAAAAAAGTGTCTATCTTCAGAACCTGCTGTTGAATAAGTGTGATTTTAGGTTGTCCTTTAAGGATGTCAAGGAGTTTGAGTTCTTCAGCTCCTTCTAGGCTGTAGTGTGGTAGTGAATTCCACAGAGCTGGTCAGGCATGAGCAAATGTTCATCTCCCCAGGATTTCTTGGATGGGGGAATGTGTAAGACTAGATTGGGAGGATTGTAGAGTGTGTGCAGGTTGGTATTGATGTATAGTCAGTGATTGTATTACCGAACGCGTGCATTTACGCGTCCAAAATTAATTTCCTATGCTTAGAACTATGCAACATTCTCCCACAAGAGATTTCAAAAGGAAGATGACAAAAACGAGGCAAAAACACTTTTGTAATATCATCGTTTTCTCAAAAAGCAAAAAATGGTCAAATTGGCTGATTGTCGATTTGGTATATTGTCCAACTTTTTCCCATAGGAAATGCACGTTCGGTAATACAATTCCATTTTCAGGTCACCAAAACGCCGCATATGCGGAGAGGGGTGCGATCGGAAGGTGATATCGGATCAAAGACTACTTGTCTTTGAAAATTTTTTACATCTTCATTTTCTGTAGGTATTTGAATATTCATGGTGGAAGTTTGATAAGTATTTAGGGAATATTGTATTTGATATGACTGAATCTATGAAAAGTGTTCGCTGCCGTAATAGGATACACTTCCATACTAGAAGACTCATTATACATGTACATGTTATCAGGGGCTGTTCCATTGATAATGTGATAGACCAAAAGACCAACAGTTAGCCTAATTACTCTTGTACAAGTTTTAGTATGGTCATGACTCTTTCTTTTTCATTTGAATAAGTCCAGATGATGGCATAAAGTTAAACATTCACTCTTGGACCATTTCATGGACAGTTGTGCTTTGAAGCTTTGTTGAGGCTATCTTTCTCTGTTGAGGATATCTTTCTCTGTTGAATCTCTCACAGCTAAGTAGTCATCTACTGAGAACATTCTTTGACCTTTGTTCCTTTGCTCAAAGTCTTACTAGGTTAAATAATTTGCATAGCTGAAAGATAACCATCTCATCTCTGGCAGGTAGAGGAATATTGAGAATAAATACCATGCCTTTGTCTAATATGTGGAAAATTGTTTTCTGTACTTTTTTAGATTCATTTAGGAGTCCAAGATGTCTACTACAATTCGAACGTACAGTGAGGAATTAAAGTACATCCACAAACTGTCTGACAATTGCTTTCAGATCAAGAAAGGATTTGTTGATAACATGCAGGTGAGACCTTCAATCTAATCTCAGATTATCTGCCCATTTTTTGTCATTATGTGTCATTTTATCCATGTATTTGGATGGATAAGTTTATAGATTATGTTGTTTGTATTATTCATATGAATGAATCATTAAAACTTATGTGTTCTTGATAATGTACTATTCCTGTCATAGAAATAAAATAGAAATACTTAAAGATGTCACATATATTCTTTATATAATATTCTTTTTTATATACAATTCAGGTGGAAGGTTGTTTTTATGTCGATGCAAAGTTGGAAAAGCTGATGTTAGAAGAGCTACAGCACGCATGTAGATCGAAAGGTAATTTTTTATATTTCAGCCTAGTGAAGATGGAATTGACATTGTGTTTGCTTATCATGATTCTCATTAACTTAAGCTTTGGGATCTCTCTGTCCAATCTCTCACATCCTAATTTCTGATTTTTTATGTCACTTCAGTGACTTCACCACATTATTTTTGCAGTGCCTACACTACCAGTGAAGTATTGAAGTAAAAAAACAAATAATTTTTCAGTACTTCTTAAACACTCAGTGATCCTAAGTTTGACTCAGGCCTGTCGGTGCATTATTAGTTTATTAGATTGATTAGAAATTTGTCTGAAGTTTTTATGCAGACTGATTTGAATGCTTGAAATTTTTTAAATCAAGTATTTTTCTTATATTTTCTAGGTGTAGGAGGGTTTCTACCAGCAGTAAAACAGGTTGCAAATGTAGCAGCACTACCAGGTATTGTAGGATACTCCATAGGACTACCAGATATCCATTCTGGCTATGGCTTTGCTATAGGTAAGTGCCAGTGACATCTGAGTTTCTTATTTTCTTATTGCTGTAATCTCATCGAATGTTATGAGATTTATTTGTTAGACTGTATGTTTGTTTTGGTTTGTTTGTTTGTCTTTTATTGAGAAAAAGGCAACTAATTTGGGTGAATTTTCAAATCAATTGAATGGGGAAATAAAGAGGAACAAAAAAAAAAAAAAAAAAAAAAACCTACAAGAAACAGCCCATGTTAGCGATTTGTGCTAACTGCAACCTTCTTCAAGAATGTAGAGATAATTTTCCTCATTGATAATGAACGTCTGGCAATATTTTCATGGAATATTAAACAAAACTTGGCTCTTCCAGTTATTGTAGTGCTGATAATGGTGACTAAATCTTGGTGTTTTTTTATCATTTGTTTCTTTCTCTTTTTTTCTTTTATTTGCTTTTCTCTAGATGGTGGCTCAGCTAGCCCCATGTAAATGGAAAGTCTTCTGCATTTATTGACTGACCTTTTTATAAATGAATTTTTTTACTTTGTATGACAAACATGCAGAGTATCACTGATTGTTGTGTCTTTTGACAAACTTCAGTGCTGACATTTTGAATGATCTATTGTTTTACAGGTAATATGGCAGCCTTTGATATGTCCAACCCAGATGCTGTGGTGTCTCCTGGTGGTGTGGGGTTTGACATTAATTGTGGAGTACGTCTTCTGAGAACAAACTTAGATGAGAAAGATGTCCTACCAGTCAAAGAACAACTAGCACAATCACTCTTTGATCATATTCCAGTAGGGGTTGGCTCTAAAGGGGTCATTCCAATGGGAGCTAAGTGAGTATCTCAGAATGTAGCCTTGTATCATTCCAGCAGGGTCAAGCAGTGAATGGTTGCACAGTCAAAAATTAAGAAAAACAAAAATGTTGAAAGTATTTATAGCTCATTTTGTACAGTAGCATGAACATTTGAAGGATGAAATTTGAATGTAAAAGGATCTTGTTAAAGAATTTGAGTACCTGACAAAGTGTAAATCTTTTGGAGGATTTAATTATTAATATTTACAGAGAGTTAGAAGAAGCTCTTGAGATGGGTATGGACTGGTCTCTCAGAGAAGGTGAGTGAAAACATTTTCTCTTGTCTTGTTGGTTTGTAGGTTTTTGGATAGGCATGTCAATGGGGTATGGTAGGTTTGATGATCTAAGACTCGTTTTTCTTTACACTGACTGAATCATACTGATTTATTTTCATTTGGCTTGTCCTTATAAAGAGTCTCTCATGTTGTAGATGTAGATATTTTAGTGTATGGACATTAATCATTGCTATGCCTACTCTCTTGGTTCTTTCTCCGTAATAACACAGCTAGACTATATGTCCTTGCTTTGTGGAAGGGCTGCTGGTTGGAATTTATGAGAATGGATTGATATATCAGTGGGCTGACTTGGTTGGTTGGTTTTATTTTCCATATAAAAAGCAATACAAACAAAAAATATACATGCAAATCAATATATCAAATGGCTGGAAGCTCTATTCAGAGCCATTATTCAAATGGCTCTGTTCTTCCTAGAGGTCCAGAAGATCTCATTAAGATTTTCTTCAAGGGTGTTTCTTTTCAGTATATTCATTTTTTCACTTGCAGAGGACATTAATTATGCTCTAATCATTGTTCTCCCTGTTTGGAGAACTTTGAATAGTGTAGTAGAGGTTATGAAGAAATGTCAGTACAAAATTGTACATTGTTTGCTTTGAAGGGTATGCTTGGGCAGAGGATAAAGAGCATTGTGAGGAATATGGCCGCATGTTGCAAGCAGATCCCAACAAAGTCAGTGCTAGAGCAAAGAAGAGAGGGCTGCCACAGGTAAGAATCATGTTCATTATACTTTATTTTAATTATGCATTTCAGCTCATTCTAATGCAGTGAAATTTGAAAGAAGAATGGATGCCTTTTAATTTGTCATGGATGGTGGTCACCCCACCTCGACAGAATTGGTGCTGCTAATTGTCTCATGTACCATTTTTTATATGAAGCAGTTTAAAAATACTTTAGTTATGTCAGTTTACTTTCCATGTTTGTCATTGTTGATTACTTATGTTTTAATAAACCTTCTTGTTGAATATGTGAAACTTGTACCGTGTCATACTTCCCATATTCTTTGATACAATGCTGCGTGATGCACAGTGTTGAATTAATGTTGATGTGTTTGCCTTTCACATTAAAGCTTGGAACACTAGGAGCAGGTAATCACTATGCTGAGATACAAGTAGTAGATGAAATCTACAACAATCATGCTGCTAAGAAGATGGGAGTAGATCATAAAGGACAGATTTGTGTTATGATACACAGTGGAAGCAGAGGACTAGGACATCAGGTGGCTACTGGTAAATGGAACACTCTTATCAGGACAATTACCCTTGGACCCGCAACCCCATACAACTTCCCCAGCCACATGAGGACTTGAACACTCTTATCAGGACAACTACCCTTGGACCATCATCCCTACACAACTACCTCTACCACATGAGGACTTGAACACTCTACCAGGACAACTACCCTTGGACCATCATCCCTACACAACTACCCCTACCACATGAGGACAAATCCCCCCCAACTGTCCAGTTAATCCTTTCCAGACTTAACCCAATTACCCTTACACAAATGCCTGTATATTGTAACAACATTAAGGGGTCATTGCCTGTTTGGTGATTGTCTCAGGAGGGACGTTGTTTTAGGGAATATTTTGTCTTGGCAGTTGCAGTTTAGTTGTTTAGATTCAATGGTACAGGTCACATGAAAAAAAATTGTGGTAGTCTTAGTGGTGCAGTAGTCAAGATCTACTAGTGTGATATGTTGTTGAAGTATGTTGCTGCAGATCTGATTGATAAATGTGATCAAATATTTGGATATACTGGTCCTAGTCTTTGATGAATATTTGTTTGTTTTTTCTTTTGCTTAGATGCCTTGGTCCAGATGGAGAAAGCAATGAAGAGGGATAAGATTGAAGTGAATGATCGTCAGTTGGCATGTGCTCGTATCAACTCACCGGAAGGCCAAGATTACTTGAAAGGCATGGCAGCAGCGGCTAACTATGCTTGGGTCAACAGGTCAAGTATGACCTTTCTCACCCGACAGGCATTTGCTAAGCAGTTCAACACCACACCCGATGATCTTGACATGCATGTTATCTACGATGTATCACACAACATTGCAAAGGTGAGCCTCTCACACCTTATTGCCTTTGAATTTATATGGAAATCCTGCATAATGCATTGGGTCAATTAAGCTTATTATACAAAATTTGTAGATCGAGTGAAACTAAATACAGTGGGAGCATTAGAGGATAACCTCGGATTTGTTAATTTCTTCTCTCATTCATGTTGGTAAAGCTGTTTGTTATTGTAATTTGTACCTCGTCAACAAATATGAATCAAGAGTTTTATTATATTTGTGTAATCAGGTGGAAGAGCACATGATGGATGGTGTTCAGAAGACTCTCCTAGTCCATAGAAAGGGTTCAACAAGAGCATTTCCTCCTCACCATCCTCTCATCCCAGTAGATTATCAGATGACTGGTCAACCAGTACTGATTGGTGGAACCATGGGTACCTGTAGCTATGTCTTGACAGGGACAGATGCTGGCATGTCAGCAACATTTGGCACAACATGTCATGGTGCTGTAAGTAGCATATTCAGATCATTGATGATGTGAGTCCATAACAGTTTGAACATGCTGTGGTTATGCTTACAGCATGTAGTCTTTGTGGTGTATAGTAGTTTACATGAAGCAACTCTTAGTCAAATTTCTGTTACATCATGTGTTTTTTTGTTCAGTTATTCATTAATGTATTATAAACTGATAAACTGCTTAGGCTGAAAAGATTTATGACAACCATGAATATAAGTTTCTGTTTAATGTGATATAAGTGAAGTTCGCATTGACATGAGTATTCTGGATGCAATGTTTATGTTGACAGGGTCGAGCCTGGTCCCGTGCTAAGTCAAGAAGAAACCTGGATTATCAACAAGTACTCCAGAAACTGAAAGAAAAGAATATCTCCATCAGAGTAGCTTCACCAAAGCTTGTCATGGAAGAGGTAAGATTCATCATCTGTTATCTGACTTGTGCTATGAACGGACAGATAGATAGATACCATTACTAGATTATAGATCCAAATTCTCATGTTTTTAAGAAATGCAAAAATTGTTTTCAGACTCTGTACAGAAACCAAAAATTTACAGGTAGAGAAACCTTACATATTAAAGTGCAGTGATGAAAATATGTCTGGGTTCACATGCCCCTAAAAATATTTCATATTGCCATGTCAGATGAGTACTTAATATATTGATTCATCACTTTTTTCTTTTTTTTTTTAAAGTCCACTGCATGTATAACTGTAACCTTTGTGTGAGGAGGTGTGATAGCACTCTAATAGAGCAGTAGTTTAATACATGAGAAGTACCAGGTTTGTGACCAATTTTATGCGTGTCAGGAAGGTATCATTGGTCAGTTACCAATTCCCCTTGATAGGACACGAAGCCATTGACTTTCAGTGATTCTGTATGAGCCATGTTATAATCAGACCATTTCAGTATTGTAAAATCATACTTGAAGATATTCAATCCTTGTAATGGTTGATACTCTTTTGTTTCCTTTCCTCATTAAACAGGCTCCAGAGTCTTACAAGGATGTTACCAGTGTTGTTAATACATGTCATGATGCAGGCATAAGCAGTAAGGTACTCAAGCTACGACCAATTGCTGTTATCAAGGGTTAAAGGTCATGCTGTGGACTGTTGTATACCAGAGACTTTCTTAACAGCAAATCGTTTTTGGAGTACGTGTTGCATAGGTTTACTGATGTTGAACTCCACATGAGAAGAGAGAGAATTTATCAGACCTGTGTTCTCAAAATCCTATGACAATCACTGAGCAATTGCTACATTTCAGTTTATCCTATGAAGGAAAAGGTGAAGATGAAATTTGACATTTCACAGTACCTTTGTATAGCTTGAACATAAAGAATGTAGTATAACACTGAAAAATGAAATTTAATGTGAACAAAGGCCATAGGAATATTTTGAAAGACGGTAAAAGTAAGTTTATTACAATTTTTCATTGCTTGCTATTAAAAGCATGTTCAAATAGGAAGTACAACGGTATAATGTTCAGTCATATTATAGAACTGATAATTGATTTCTTGATTTTCATTTGTGATTTGCTTATAACCATTGCTGTCCAATCCATATGGAACAAGTAATTGATTGAAAGGTTTCACTGGGAAAAAAGTGCCTACAGCATGAAATTTTGTACTGTCACTGTATGTTACTAATTTCTTTAATTTAGTTTCATTTAACAAACCAGTAGGTGTTGTTGGGTAGCACATGA
The DNA here is from genome assembly GCA_029962745.1 of Echinometra lucunter. Classification (NCBI taxonomy): domain Eukaryota; kingdom Metazoa; phylum Echinodermata; class Echinoidea; order Camarodonta; family Echinometridae; genus Echinometra; species Echinometra lucunter. The sequence goes on from CM057151.1 coordinate 365,036, forward strand.
TGAATTAGAGGTAATAAGGAAATTACACTGGCAAATTAAAAGCATTAAAGGCCTTAAGAGAGCGTGGGGTTGTCACATGAATAAGAACACTGAAGTTCATGTGAAATGTAATAACAGATATCAAGGCCTTCATTAAGCACTGGAGCATAATTAAGGGCTAGAGATGGATAGGTTGAAGTGTAATGCTACATATGCAAGCACTATTTTGTAAAATGACTGTTGCTATTTCTGCTAATGCATGTTGTGCAACTTTCAGTTTCACATTCTTCATCCATAAATATCTTACAAAACTGTATATTCCCAGGCCTCCGATAACTTACTTTAATGCAGAGCATTTGACTAAAATGATGAATTACATTTATATGTTTTTGATTCATTGAAATATAGCTTTTGTTTTCCCATTATGTCATGTCATGATAACTTTGTGAGGCAGATTTTAGTGTTG
>CM057151.1:365980-524812 GCA_029962745.1 Echinometra lucunter
AACAAACACTTTTCTATAGTCAAAATTGACACAATTCTAGTAAAATTGACCAGAATTCTAATAACTTATTTGACTAGAACACGTACGGGATCCCGAGGGCACTTACTCTTTTCTTGTAAAATGTGACTAGATTCTAGTGAGAATGACCAGAATTCTAGTAAAAATTAACCAAGTTTTTTTTACCAACATTTTAGTCAATTTCACTAGAATCAAGTCAAGTTAGTGTTGGCGCCTGTATGATCTTGTAGACTAGTCAAATTATTTTACTAGAATCTAGTCATTTTGACTAGAAATGTGTCACTTTTGACTAGAGTAATATAGTCTGTCAATTTTGTTTTTGGAGTATATGCAAAGTGATGTCCCCAGGAGCTGTGGGCATTTTTTAATCAAAGGTTGAAAAAATGCCTCAGCCGTGAATCGAACCCGGGTCACTGGCTTAGAACGCCAATGCCTTAACCACTAGACCGCAGAGGCGGGCCAGCAGTTAGGTGTGACCGAATCTAACTGACCGACTGACAAATTTCCAACCTTCATTTATTCTTTGTTTCCAATATCTGTTGTTTAATTGTTCCTGTTCTTAGGTACACTTTTAAAACAATCAGCAAAATACAAAAAAAAAAAATGATAGCAACCAAAAAATCATTAAAAAAAAATACAAGGAAGGTGATGAGGTGCAAACACTAAACAACCTTGATTAAGTAATACTATCCAAAGACTAATGCAAACCTTTCCTTTCTTTATTGATAATGAATATTAAAATAAAATTGGTCTAAAGCATGGTTCATTTGTCAGCATTTTGTTAATTTGTCATGTATGCATGATGCAGACTGCATAGTGTCTACATGACAAATAAGCAAAATGCAGACTAACATTTGTAATGTTTGTACCTATTCATCCTAATTTTTCAGATTCCTAATAATATAGTATTAAAAATATTCTATGTTTGATAAGTTAGAGAGAAAAGCGTTCTTATTTTGAAATATTCAAACAACTTTCAACAAATAGAGTTTTGTATAACATTTACAAATAGATATATGCAAAAGGCAAAGAATTGTGAACATTATATACGTTAAAATAGGGTAAATGGGAAAAATTTAGAACTCTACCCCCCCCCCCCAAAAAAAAGAGTTTTAACCCAGACCCCTTCTGTTTTTGCAATGATAATAAACGAAAAATCATACAGAATTAGTCTGCAACTTTGCGTGAAACCTAGCTGAAAAATTAGGTCAACATGCTTTCCCATTCCTCTTCCAATTTATCATGATAGTTCCAATTCACGCCATTTCAGAGAACACTATCTTGCACACTAAGAAAAAAAGTTAGATTTTGCACCATTCAAATGCAACACTGGAAGTTCCTTTATGGGTACAACTTTGCACCTTTAAGGGTGTAGTGAGCTTCATTTTGCACCTTAAGGGTGCACAGTTGTACCCTTTGAGGAAAGTGCAAATTTGCAACCTTTTGAATGCACAAATTTCTGCACCCTTAGAGGTGCAGACGGGCATTTTCGGGTGCAAACAAGAATAAAAAGGGTGCATATTTGCACCTTTACATGTAGGGTGCAAAACTGCACCCAAAAAGGTGCCGTCAGTATTGCATTTAGAGTGTAAAATTGAGCCTTTAATTTTAAGTGTGTAAAATATCATGACTTTGAAGAAAAGGTCAAACTATAACATCACAACATTTACACATGGAAGGAATCTATACATATTACTGGTGGTCAAGGAATCAAAGGAAATCTAAAGCTACGCCCTACCAGGAAAAAAAAAACTTGCCACTTGACTGGGCGTGCCGTTCACCCACAATTTAAGGGACAATGCCCCGTGGGCTCATCATTCACAGGTCACCATCTCCCAGTCAGACATTATACCTACGCTAAACTCATAACCACCAGAAGATAAAAGACTTGAAGGATAAATGATCCAAGCAAGAAGCTTTGACCCAGACCCCTTCTGTTTTTACAATAATAATGAACGATAAATCATACAGAATTAGTCTGCAACTTTGCGTGACACCTGGCTGAAAAATTAGGTCAACAAGCTTTCCCATTCCTCTTCCAATTTATCATGATAGTTCCAATTCACGCCATTTCAGAAAACACTATCTTGCACACTAAGAAATAGTTAGATTTTGTACCATTCAAATGCAACACTGGAAGCTCCTTTATGGGTACAACTTTGCACCTTTAAGGGTGTATTGAGCTACATTTTGCACCGTAAGGGTGCACAGTTGTACCCTTTGAGGAAAGTGCAAATTTGCAACCTTTTGAATGCACAAATTTCTGCACCCTTAGAGGTGCAGACGGGCATTTTCGGGTGCAAACAAGCATAAAAAGGGTACATAAATTTTGCACCTTTTCATGTAGGGTGCAAAACTGCACCAAAAAGGTGCTGTCAGTATTGCATTTAGAGTACAAAATTGAACCTTTAATTTTAAGTGTGTAAAATATCATGAATTTGAAGAAAAGGTCAAACTATAACATCACAATATTTACACATGGGAGGAATCTATACATATTACTGGTGGTCAAGGAATCAAAGGAAATCTAAAGCTACGCCCTACCAGAAAAAAAAAAGAAAAAAAAAAACTTGCCACTTGACTGGGCGTGCCGTTCACCCACAATTTAAGGGACAATGCCCCGTGGGCTCATTATTCACAGGTCACCATCTCCCAGTCAGGCATTATACCTACGCTAAACTCATAACCACCAGAAGATAAAAGACTTGAAGGATAAATGATCCAAGCAAGAAGCAATTGAAAATGAAATGTACAGAAATGTAAAGTTCCTATTTTTAAAACAGAAATAAAAAGAAAAATTTTAAAAAAAGTTTACACACGCAATCAGATTCACAATCTAATTAAATTTACAACAGGGTACATGAAAGCATGATAAAGCTAACAGGAGGGTAACAGAAGCAATTATGTGGATAGGAAAATAATGGAACATTATTTCTCAGCCCCTCCCCTCCCACCAAACATTTTTATTTATTTATTTTTATTCATTTGTTTACCACTTGTGGGATGGAACACCCTATCAGCAAATGCTGTAACATGCACCCCCTCAAAAAAACAACAACCAAGAATAATGTTGACCATTCGATTTTCATGTTGACGATCAATGAAAATTAATTGGAAAGGGACTGCATCATTCTTGGTGAATGTGAAAATTCCAGTGTTTTCCTATCCACAAAATTGTTTCTGTACACTGTTTTTATGTTGCAGAATTCGAAGAATTCCTGTAAGATATTATTGTTTGGAATATATTCTTGTTGTGAACCCTCAAAAATCTACACTATGGTAATAGGAACAAAGAGGTGAATACGAAAACAACGGGTCCTTATTTTCGATCCCCACTCCCCCCCCCCCCCCCCGCCCGATTCCCAAATACTGCAGATCCTTTCCATTTTAAAATCAAACTGAAAAGGGTCTGCATCGTTCCTGCGTGAAAAATTTCAAACAATACTTTCCAATGTTTTCCTATACCTACCATAATTGTTTTTTATTCACCTTGTTAAGTTTTCAAATTTGACAATAATGGTTTATATTGACACGCATAGGGAAAAGGGGGAATTATATTTCCTTCTTTGAATCAGATTAACAGCTTTCAAACCAGCAAATAGAGAAAGAGAACTGTTGCTGTGTACATGAACGCGCAAAGGTATAACCACATCACATAGGAAATAATTATATTTTCAAATCAAAGCGAATAAAACAGATTTTTAAAAAGATGAACGAAGTCGGACACTAAATGAGAATGTTATGCACATGTGAAATTTTCTGTTGTTGACACTACCATAACTATTGTGATATAGTATGTGGACAACTTTCAATATGTTTTGTATGCAAAATTTCAAATATTCTTTATTATCTTTTTGTCCCAAATAAGTTGGGGAAGATACCCCTATATACATTACATATCTTGAGTTGGGTTTAAGAAAATGTGTAAATCTTAAGCAAAATGGAAATGGTTAATTATGTGTGTACAAAATATATACTGACAGTCGTCCACAAAATGATGTCATCAGTGGTAGTTTCAAAATGTCAAAAAGAACTTTCATATTCTGTGCCCAATTTTGTTCAAATTTCGCTGATCTGGTTTATTCCGTCTTATACTTTAATAAAAAAAAAAAAAAAAAAAAAACTACTTGAGTGGACATGTTTGAGGGTGTGGTTTCCTTTGATATATATATATATGAATTATTTTCCGGCCTTTGCTATTCAAACCATTCAATATTCAAACAATCAAATCTAGATTTAAGATACAGATTTAAAATATAATAAGAGAATGTTTTGCACTGCATTCATATTGGCAAAAATTGAATGATAGTTAGTATCAGTTCTATAGAACAAAAGAGATAGAGGGGAAATAATATTCTGTCTTTTATACATTTTAATGTTCAGAGAAGCAAATCTGCAAAGGCACTAGAAAAGACAAAATACCAATTTCAGTATAAGTCCTATATACAGAATTCACATGAAGCAAATCGAGATTTGGAAAATTTTTATCTAAAAAAAATATCACAGAAAATCTTTTGTTTTGAACATAAAATGTAAATCTAGATTGTGCAATTTCTTACTTAAAACTTTAACCAAAACAAAAAACAAAAAAAAAACTTTGAGAGGAGGGATTATATGGAAAGACAAGAAAGGGAAAAATGAGAGAGAGAGAGAGAGAGAGAGAGAGAGAGAGAGAGAGAGAAAGAGAGAGAGAGAGAGAAAGGGGAAAGAAAAATTGTAGAAAGACAAAGAAAGAAATTGTAGAAAGAGAAAGATAGAAAATCAGAGAGAGAAAGAAAAACATGAAGAAATTGTAGAAAGAGAACAATCAGTTTGAAGAGGAAAGTTTACACCACTGCTAATCAAGTTGGTTTGAATAACGGCTAATAAAGAGATGAGTAAATCAGATTCTGTGAAGTTTTAGGACGATGATGAAAGTTGTGGTCAATACAACAAGTATAAAACGTCAATTACTTTTTATTTATTTTCCATTTCAGAAATCCCCCCGAAACTTGGATCTGCTCCTATATAGTAACATGTCCACTTTGAATAATTATTCTTTTGCCTATAAAGTTTAGTAGCCGATTTCTTCCTTTTTCAGTTTGATAGTGCAAATGAAAGATACAAAATAAAATATCTTGAGTTGATACCTAGTTACCGTGTTGCGTGCAGTAGAGTTCAACGGCGTTTTTCGTCTAGCATGTCTAGCGAGTGACGTCCACTCCAGCTGCAACATCTGCCATTCCCTTGAGGCCCAATATATGCAGAGTACTGGCCTTCGGATGGCTGGCTGTAAGAAAAAAAACAGGAAAAGGAAGAATATTATCAGTAGATATCAATAGAGACAGGGAAAATAATATCAATTCCAGTCATAAAACTATTGAAAAAAAAAAAAAACAATTCTTTACATGGCGGATCAACAGACTGTTAAAGCTTACTGATAAAGTCATTGATGGATAGAAACATGGGCGGAAATCGGGGGGGGGGAGGGGAGGGGGGTTCACACGATTCGGAAGATGGGGACATATGAAATGTTGCCTCCCAAACGATTTTCTGGCCCGAAAGAAGACTTTTTTATTTTCAGTTAATTTGTGGGTAAAAGGAGACACCCCCAAAAAGTCGAGGACCATTTTTTGTCTTTGCTAATCAGGAATTTGAGAGGTGTGTCCCCTTCACGTTTCCATGCATATTTATCCCATAGTAAGAAGACATATAGGCCTATCTGCCAATATCTTCCTATGCTGAGAAACGCTATTATTGTGAGCAAGGACGTAATGAGAACATACGAACTTGCTATAAGTTTAAGGTTCAACCCTAAAGAAAGTGAGTGGCGGCTGATTGTAATTCATGAAGTTTGATAAAACTATATGGGGACGTGTTAACTATTGGGCTTTATTGCGTCCCCTTAAAAAACCTATTGGTATGGGGACATAGGGTTAGGGTTATGGGGACATTTTGATGTCATAGAACAAAAGAACGTCCCCATAGCAATGTGTTTATAAAAAATATATACATTTTACTTAGGACAAACATGAAAGGTCCGAGAGTTTCTCAGATTGCGCCATTGGCAGTACTTGAATATTTATCATTATTCGCTAACAAAAATGCGCATTTCAAATATTCACAACGATTCCATAAATAATGTTGTTCAAGATCTCTCATAAAGCTGGTAAACATTTGCTTTTACTGCTTCCACCAATCAGTTTTAGAATTTACAGAGTAATGTATGCATTAAGAGTGCATTATAAATTAAATTCCTCATTTCCTTCAAATTCATAAAATTCATAGCAAATGGTACCTTAGGACAGACATGAAAGGTCTGAGAGTTTCTCAAATTGCGCCACTGGCAGTACTTGAATATATATCATTATTCGCTAACTTAACAAATGCACATTTCAGATATTCAATACGATTCCATAAATAATGTTCAAGTTCTCTCATAAAACTGGTAAAAATTTGTTTTACTGTTTCCACCAATCAGTTTTAGAATTTGCAGAGTAGTGTATGCATTACGAGTGCATTATAAATGAAATTCCCCATTTCCTTCAAATTCATAAAATTCATAGCAAATGGTACCTATAAACCTTAAACAATAATTATGAATATTTTGTACTTACTGTGCGTGTTGCCAGCACTCATCCAACTCAGAGGCTTGGGAGTGCCTTCCTCTTACAACGCCTAACCTCCTGGATATACCGGTATACTCCACACAGTTGAAGCTATACTGGTTCGGCTGCTTATGCATTATGACACAAGTGAAATAACAACTTAAACGGAACAAAACACGACGAATTCAGGTACGAAGCATAAGGTAAGTAGTAATCTCCAAACGACTTGTCTAGGACAAAATCTGGCAGATAGTAAAGAATTTCTCGATTGCCACCTAGGTGGGTAGGTACATGTAGGTAGGCATGGTAGGTAGAGATTGGGATTGTCGGCGTTCATTCGTTTTAGAATATTTACGCCTTTAACTGTTATTAATTCCACGTCGCCTATACAACATCTATTCGTGTGCGTTATCCTTCAGCGGTTTCAATGAACGGGTAAAACCGAAATACATCACGTGGTTTGAGCAAGCGGTCCAATCACGCTCGAGATTTTTCATAATGCACACTCAAATGCATTCCAAGTAGGCGTGTGGCGTGCGCCTGTAATCCAGCCAACAGCAGAGGTTATAAACTGATTCAGCGGACCTTTCGCTGAATTTGGCGCAAATATTCTAATTTAGAAGTGATAAGCGCCTCTAAACTCAAAAACCAACCAACCAACCTTGCGGGTGGTGACGTAAAAGGTCGATCCCATGTAGACGTAAATAATCATATTTGATTGATACACGACTGTAAAAACCCAATTCAACAACAACAGCAACAAATGCTTGCTAGATAATGTGTGCTAATTACCCTATTATGAGCACGACTTGTTTCGTTTCTTATGCTGACATTCCAATCAACCTCCAGTCATTGTAAGCCAATTCGTACGACTTGTTTCGTTTCTTATGTTGACATTCTAATTAACATCCAGTCATTGTAAGCCAATTCGCACAGTCTAAGCATGAGTAGTAAAAGCTTATTCGTATTGAATGAATAGTGACAGTCACCGATACAATTAAAAATAGGCTTTACCCCGTTGTCTAATGACGCAGATAATCTCCTAAGATTGAAGATCGCCACCTAAAAACCACCAGCAACATCAGGCAACTACAATGTATTCATACGGGTGAAACTATTCGTTTCATAGGGGGAAGCAAATGTAATCTGCTGTTCATGAAACATTTTCCATTCGTAGGGAGGGACTGATTTTTGAAAGTGGTTTATATTTTTACCATCTCCCCATTAGCAACTCGTTTTGGTAGTTTCTGTAAACGACATAAACGACATTTTACACAAAATGTCTTGCTTGGTAAATCACATCTTCACCTAGCTGGCATTATCATGAATTGGAGAACAAGACTATATTCTGTCTGTTCATGAATTACGAGCATTCTACAATAAGTGCATGCAGCAATTAACATGCCTGAAATTTTGATAATTGCTTTTGTCTCTGACAAAAGGTTAGTGCAAGGATTACCCTCCAAAAAAAAAATGCAAGAGATGCTTAAAACAGAAGGTACATTAATCTGGAACAATCTAACAAAGAGCTTTTTACAATAGCCGGGACAATAGCTTAGAAACGAAAGAGGGCCGTGGGATCATGGCCGTACTCAGGAAATTTTGAAAACTTACATTTTTTACTGAAAATTTTCACAAAATTCACCAAAAGTGTCACCAAATCCTTCAATTTCACTTAGTTTTAAAAATGCAAAAGCACCCTCATGACCAGCTCGGTCTTCGCTCCCTCGCTTTTGAGTTTCTTCGAAAATTTTTAGGCGTCTTGCCCCCCCCCCCCCCCCGGAAAAATTTCTGCGTACGGCCCTGCGTGGGATGAACCGGGGTAGGGATGGCTCGAGAGAGCGTTTTTCATGAACCCTCTAAAATGTACGTCGACGATTCTGCCCATGCTTTACAGGCCATATACGTAGACTTTGTTTAATTTAAACTCATTACTTGATTTAACTGTAGGCCTGGCAAAAACATAAATATATATGCCTGTGAACACATACCCGCCATTGATCTGAGGATCATTATTGTTGTTGTTTTGGGGAGTTGTTTTTTGTTTCGGAGGCAAAGAGAGGGAGAGAGGGGGGGGGGGAGTGGCCATGGTCTCAGTACCTGACTAAACTGCTCTTGTTCTCCACTTCTTGCTGACGAAAAATCGAAAGATCGAAAACAACGAGCTGATTCTTCCCTCTCCCCCCCCCCCCCCCCCTCGATATAACGATGCACCAAGGATGGCACCGAATGCCATTACCTCCCAGGTATATTATACGGTGATGTCGGATAGAACAAGGATTACCCAGGAGTGACGACCCGAGGACCAGGAGGAACTGTGATGCGATCCGTGAAGATGTAAAGGCCCCTTTGCCATCACGGTCTTGAAAATACAAAATAGGCATCTAAATTCTTCAGGGGGGACTTCACGCGGACTCTCCACGAAGTCGCCGACATATACGTGGATAAAAAAGAGATGAACTCTGCACCAAGTTGCAGGGGTTCCTCACCAAGTCATCGTGCACTGAAGTTATAATGAATCAAAGTGTTGGGGATTTTTAAAATCTTCAGATATTGAATTTTTTTTTTTAATTGAGGCATTGCCAAAAAAGGGCTCTTAGGAAAATACGCCGGTATAAAATTCTTCGAACGATTTGCAGTTGCTCCGTTTTCTTGAAGACAAAAAGAAAAGGAATAAGCCTTTGAAAATCATGAAATAATCGCCTTCATAGCCTAGAAACTTGCAAGGGGGAGGAAGAGGAGAGAAAACAACGTAAGTATATAGGCCTATATGACATTAATTTGATGTTATTAACTGCACTCTATAATGCTTTTTATCTCTAATTTGAATGAACTAAGAACCCTTCTATATGAACTATGGTGGTTCTACTCTAATTCTACAGAAAGAAAAACTATTTGGATGAAATCTTGGTCAAAATCCTCATTCGTTTGTGCATGGTACAAAACTTTCCGTGATGTTATAATGATGTCATTTCACTATAACGCCTTTTATTACTAATGACCTCTCGTCAGAGCCCTGAATATAATACGGACTGCAATATTGTGATGAAGAGTTATTATTAGTAACTCCTTGGATATGAGCTATTATATTTACAGTGTGTATCAATTTAATATAGGAGTATACACCCCACCAGGATTTCTCATCTCCTATACCTCTTCTACTTCTTCTTTTTCTTCTTCTTCTTCTTCTTCTTCTTCTTCTTCTTCTTCTTCTTCTTCTTCTTCTTCTCTCTCTCTCTCTCTCTCTAATACCTTCTATACCTCTTCTTTTCTCTCTCTTTCTCTCTCTCTCTTTTCCTTTCTCTTCTTTTATTCTACAGTATATCTGTCTTATCATGATTATATCGATTCTTGATCTTCCGCTTGAAGTTAAACAAGCACAGAGCTTAGCGATCTTTAAGAGAGCTATAAAAACATTTCTCACTTGATACGTTATTGTCTTGATGATACACAAGATATTGTGACGAATAATGAAAGGTATTTTTTCTCTCTCTCTCTTACTGTCCTCCGTTACCACCAAATCCATTAAATTTTTTTTATTTATTTTCTTTTTATTTTTTTATTTTTTTGGTACTCCTATACTTACAGATTTGATCCTTAACTCCATAATTACAGTCATTACATGATTATGCATACTTCCCTTCACATTGTACTTAATTTTCGTTCCTGTACACTGTAGCTACGACTATATGTATTCAGTATCGTGTATTGACATATATTTTATTTCATATTTTCTGATTGTTAATGTTTGTTATTATTCAAACCATACATATATTTCGTGCTTATAATGTGATCCGTACAGTTTTAATTGTAAATATGTGTTTTCTTGTTTAATTTTTTATGCCAGGGGTCAGGGGCGTCGCTAGACTTTTTTTAATGGGGGGGGGGGTGTAGGGTCCAGATTGCCGACAAATTATGCCTCCGATTGCCGACGACCAACGTCGACAAATTCAACTGTATAAAGCCCACAAGGCATGTTCAATTGTGTGCCTCTATTATATTTTCCTTCTAAATTATATTTGTTCACCTCACTTGCTGAATGTGTAGCTTTCCGAAAACATTCTCTATCTAAATATAATACGAGCGAGCGCAGCGAGCGAGGAAAAATATACACTCTCTTTCGTAGAAGTGATAGTTCTTCATCAAACTACATGATGGGCTTAAAGATATCTAAATCATATATTTGGTCACCTCTCTCACATGATTCATTCGCTTTCAAAGACCATCCTGTATCTAAATATCATACGAGCGAGCGCAGCGAGCGAGGAAAAATATATATACTCTTTTTATGGTAGGTGATAACTCTTCATCAAAGTACATGATGGGCCTTTAATTCAATTCAATTCAATTCAATTCTCTTTATTGTCATGTTTTAAAAACACAAAAATTGTTTTCGGACTCTTTATAAAATACAATAACAATAAAAACATCTTTGACATGTACAGTATACACAAATAGGGTGCTACAAATACAAAATGAATACCTGAGAAAGACATATGCAAAGTACAACTTATGTAACAGTAAGAGACAAAAGAAAAGATGTCATAAATGCCCTCCTCTGTTACCCATACCCCATATTGCACAAAATTATTGATGACCGATAACCTGTGACTAATGCCCCCCCCCCCCCCCCGGAGTATCTGCATGAACTTGTTCATAAAGAAAAGTTGCGTACATGTAGTAATAAAGTATCAAAATCATATGCGTTAACGGTACCATAAGCCCCCCCCCCCCCCCCCCCCCCCCCACAACACCAGAACAAGAACGGACCAGGGTGTCCACTATAAAAGTGATAACCCCCCCCCCCCCTTCCCCATCTTGGGTAGTTACTGTGTCGAGAAATTTACATATATGTAATAATGAACTTCAAAATCATGGGCACACAGACCCTACAAGCCCCCCCCCCCCCCAACATCAAGAGCAAAAAAACCAGTCCACTGTATATGTGTAAAAGTGATAGCCATCACTAACCTTACATGTGCATGAATATCATGAGTTGACATCATATATTTTGTAGAGCTTCATTTTTTTAAAAACCAATAGGCACTAGGCCTACGTAATAACCAATGCCAAATACCAACACCTTAAGAATTGCACATATAATATGTAGTGTGAGAGAATTCCAATATTATGTGTAGAGATCCACCCTCCCCCCTCCTCCCTCCCCCCCCCCCCCCCTCCCACTGCCCGACCAGACAAAACAGGACCAGTCCACTGTACAAGTGTCAATAAGTACATGTAATAAATAATAACCAATGCCCAATGCCACTACATGTACCATAAGAAATTGCACATACAGTGTGATAAAACACTTCCAGTATCAGGCTCAGCAAAACCAAAGACCACTATAAAGGTGGCATCTCTGCAATAATCCACCTTACGTTGAGTATAAACCTGGATATATGGAATAATCAATGAGGCCTCCAAGCCTTCCTATGCATATCAAAATTTACATATATGTAGAGGTTCAGTCCAACCAGTTATGTAAAAAGTCTCAATGATCTCATCTATCCTAATTATCTTCCAAAATTTGCGTTGTAGCACTTTGACGCCCACAACAGGAAAGATGTCTTAAACCTTTCGGTTCTCACCTTTGGGAGTCTGATCCGACCAGATCTATTCAAAGTTAGCTCCCCATGTAAGGGATGAGATTTATCCTTTAGGATGGTATGAAATTTCACAGATATTGCAGATTGAACAATTTCTTCTAATTTAGTTAACGGGATCCCAATGATCTTACTCGATTGTGAAACTATTCTCACCAATTTTGTTTTGTTCTGTTCCGTTAGTCCACTAAACCAAATGATTGAGCAGAAACATAACACAGATTGGATCACACTTTGGTAGAAAAGAACCAGGGTTTGACTCCTCATGTGAAAAGATCTAAGCTTCCTAAGGAAATAGAGACGTTGATTGCCCTTGGCCTGGATTTGCCTTGTGTTTTCATCCCACCTGAATTTGTTGTCTACTACAGTTCCAAGATACTTATACTCTGATACTTGTTCAATAACATCATCATGAACATATACAGGTTGATGTTCTCCCCTATTGCTCTTCCGAAAGTCAAAAACCATCTCTTTTGTTTTCTTAGTGTTGAGGACCAGTGATGTCTGTTCAGTCCAAGTTACAAACTCGTCAATACGACGCCTGTATTCAGTTTCGTCGTTATTTCTTATCAAACCTATAATACATGTATCGTCTGCGTATTTTATAACTTGGCAAGACGAGGCTTGTGAAGATGGGTTACATGTAACTTGGGCGCTGGTCAAGAGGGTAAAGAGCATTGGGGACAACACGCACCCTTGCGGGGCCCCTACATTCAGAGTTCTCTCATTTGACACAGTCTCCCCTATACGAACTGTCTGTGATCGGTTGGTCATAAAATCACCTATCCAAAGAGACAAGTATGGGTTAACATGCATAACAGTGTGTAATACTTGAACCAGATACTGTGGTACAATTGTATTGAAGGCCGACGAGAAGTCTATGAACAACACTCTGGCATATGTCTTGGCCTCTTCCAAATGTTTACAAACTGTGTGTACCAAGAATGCAAGGGCATCTTCCACACTTCTATTACTTCTGTATGCAAACTGAAGAGGGTCCTGATAGTTTAAAGTCTCTTTGATCAGGACTTCCTTCACCAATTTTTCAAAACACTTCATGATTATTGGGGTCAGAGCAACAGGTCTAAAGTCATTCAACATACTTGGTTTTGACTTTTTAGGAATTGGAATGACTGTGGCATTTTCCCAAAGATCTGGAACATGTGAGGTATCCAGAGACCACTGAAACAAAAGACAAAAAATTTCAGCCAATTGTTGAGAGCATGTTTTGAGAAGTTTGCCAGATATACTATCAGGGCCCACAGACTTATTCACCTTAACTGTCTGCATAATCTTTCTAACCTTTCCAATATCTACATGTATTCTTTCACTTGGAACTAGACACCTTTCTATGTTTCTTTGACATTCCTCCAGATTTTGAGTATGAGAATTTTCCTCGAAACGACAGTAGAACTCATTCAGGTTCTGAGCAAACTCAAAGACATCATCACCAATGATATTACATTTCTTCTTTTTGCTTACATTTTCAAAACCTGTTATCAGTTTCAGTCCTCTCCAAGCTTCTCTAGAGTTTCCTTCTTGGAACTTATTGTCTACCTTTTTTCCAAACTGTCTCTTTCTGTCTTTGATATATTTCTTGAAGTCCCTCTCAATGGGTTTCACTGAGTCACCATTCTGAAAAGCCTGAATCTTCCTATGTATGAAGTCCTTACATTTCTTATCCACCCACGGTTTATTATTGGGGTATGTCTTCACTATTACCTCAGGGATTAACATGTTCTCACAGAACCTCGTATAACTTGTAACCACTTCCACGGTTTCATCCAGAGATATCTATTTTGATATTTTGGTCACCTCTCTTACCTAATTTATTTGCTTTCAAAGACCATCCTGTATCTAAATATCATACGAGCGAGCGCAGCGAGCGAGGAAAAATATATATACTCTTTTTATGGTAGGTGATAACTCTTCATCAAAGTACATGATGGGCCTCGCTTGCCGAATTCGTTTGCTTTCCCAAATCCATCTTGTATCTGAATATTGTACAAGCGAGCGTAGCGAGCGAGGAAAAATACTCCTTTTCATGGTAGAAGTGAAAGTTCTTCATCAAAATACACGATGGGCCTTTAAGATACCTATTGTGATATATTTGGTCACCTCTCCTACCTAATCTATTTGCTTTCAAAGACCATCCTATATCTAAATATTATACGAGCGGGCGCAGCGAGCGAGGAAAAATATATTTACTCTTTTTTATGGTATAGAGGTGATAATTCTTCAACAAAATACATGATGGGCCCCAAAATATCTAAATTATATATAGTTGTTTATTTCACTTGGCAAATATGTTTGCTTTCGGAAAACATCTTGTATCTTAATATAATACGAGCGAGCGCAGCGAGCGAGGAAAAATAGGCTCCCTTTCGTGTTACCAGTGTTATTTCGTCGTCAAAATGCACAAGCAAATAAGCCGAATATGACTCTATTTGGGCACCTTACTCATCTTTCTTTTTTCTTTTTCCCTCCTTCCTCTTCCCTCTCCTTTCTCTCCCTCTCTCTCTCTCTCTTTTTTGCCGACAGCGATCGCGAATTTGCCGACAAGAATTTTTAATGGGGGGGGGGGGGGGGGCACACCCCCCCACACCCCCCCACACCCCCCCCCCCCTCTAGCGACGCCCCTGCCAGGGGTCTGTGGAAGACCATTTTTTTATGTACTGAACAGACCACCCTGAATAAAGATGTGAAATAATTAAATAATAATAAATAAATTCTTTGTGAAATTGCCAATGAAAATTGAATTTCTTTGTACAATGTTCAAAGACGAAAATGAATTCTCTATGACTCTCCCAGATGACTCTTGGAATCAGTGATGCTATTGTGATCAGGGAATTTATCCACTTGAAATGAAAGCCGATTTGGTTTATTTATTTATCATTTCAAATTCATTCTTTTTTAATGAAAGCTCATAAAAATAACGAGAAAAAGAAAGAGCAGACATAATTATTGTACACTTGTAGTGGAGTTCAACGAGATAAATGTATCACGTGACTAGCATACGTGGCGTGCAGAGGTTATCACTAGCACTTCACTCGTACATCTAGATCGGCCACACAAAATTCAACCCATTTTTGGAACACTACCTATAATGTCGTACATGAACGTTTCACATACTATGTTAATACTTGGTCTTTGGGTCAAAAGAACACTTTTCATTTTCATGAAATGCTCTATTGTAATTTTATGGCAAAATCAAGTAATTTCAATGACGAGACAAATACTATCATGTTTCCACAGAAGTTTTCTAGTTATTGAGTTTCCTTAAGTACGAAATACGTAGCATCGAATTTTTTAAGGCCGAGATGAGCGACCGGCTACACTAGCACTAGACAAGCTAGCTATCGCTACCCACATGCCCGTGATTGTATATGTAGCGGGTTGGTTCGGAGCTCCCCGGGAAGACCCCAGGCGAAATCAGGCTGCCGCCGCCCGGCCTAGCCTCAGCCTTTCTCGTTCTCTCGTCGACCACTGGCCGGACGTGCTCAGTCTATCTTGAGTTGAGTGGGAAATTCTCACCTTCTGCAGCTCAGTCGACAATATTTTCACATCGAGCAAAGTTGAGCTGGTATCAAAATGAAGTGGGTAATTTTGACAGCAGCTACCTTGCATCTTCTTGCGGTATTTTCGGCCGCAAAATCTTTGAAGTCGTCGATTAATCCAGACTTGATCAACGCGAAGGTTGAGCGTACGGTAGACGTGGCTTCCCAGCTCGTGAAGGTCTCGACCGTGGTAACTTTAGAGAATAGTGGTAAATCTTCAGTGGGATCCTTCGTTTTAGCTGTGGATTCATCTCTCAGTGACAACATTGCCTTCCTTGGTGCTACTGTAAGTGGGATTTCTTGTCCTGCCTTTTCTGTTCTCTTCTAACTAAATTACATTCTTCGGCTGTTCTTTTCTCAATTTCTTTATTTCAATTTTCTTCATGATATCTTTCTTTCAAATTCAATTTTCTAAATATAAGTTAATGTTCATGTTCACCTCTATTCACTTGTCATGTTTGTCTCCACCTGTTTTGGGGCCCAGTACACATAAATAGTGTAATGTTACCCATGTTCATCCATATCCTTTGAATTGATGTTCATCTTCATTTAATCCAAGCATTGTCAAAAAAGAGTGACATCTGACATTTCTGAATTAAGTTACATTGGATGTTCACAGTTTTCTTACGTTGTAACTTGTATTACTATTAATTTGAAAAAGAAAGTACATGTAATTAAATGATATGTGACATAACGTGATTACTGATTTTCATATTCTACCAAAAGTGAATTTGATCAATTGATACTTAGTAAAGGAAAGCTAAATAGGTGTGAGGATAAAAGCTATTGACCAAGGATTCTTGAGATATCACAATCACAAATTGTATCACAGTGTGTTCTGTTAAAAAAAAAAGTTACAAAATCAACAAGTTCTTATTTCATGCATGTGAATTTACAGACAATTACATGTACAGTCTGTATGATAAAATAGAAATCAGTTTCTGTTTGTGTCCCTAGTTAATCAGTTGGTATCACATTTTACTTACAGTTTTGATGACATCTTGTTTTAGAAAAAGGGATTTCCAGATCCTTGTTGGTATATTCGTATTGAATTACACAGATTTTATGACTTTTTTGTCAGTGTTTCATAATTTTTCTCCTAGTTTTGAAGACAATTTTGTCACAAAGTAATTTAAGCTTTTTCTTTAGGTGTGTGACATTATATCTTTCCATTTTTTTAGATGAGTCTGGATGAGTCTGGTCACGCAGAACATGGTTTCTTTATAACCATGCTCAATCTTGTTCTGAAAATAAAAATATGTGGCAACCACCAGAATTTAACCAAAAAAGACATTGATGTAGCATGTGCCAAGAAGAAGTTTATTGGTGATGGGAAACAAAACTTCCAGCATTTTCTTGGAGTCCAGACAGAGCAACAGCTTAATGTACATGTACATGTATGTAGCGTTTTAACATTGGGCTAAACAAGAACTAGTTGAATGTCAGTCCAATCCAGTCCAATCCAATGCAAAAGTTATTTGATATATACATGTATAGTGCCTTTTTCTTGTAAGTTGTTAATTAGGAAGTCAACAATAGAAGAAAAAAAAATTGAACCAATTAGAGTGGCATGACAGAGTTACAGCGGCTTGACTCTTGAAAGGAGAAATGATTATCTCCAAAACTTTTTTTTTTTGGGGGGGGGGGGAGGGGGCACCAAGCAGACATGCTGCTCTCTTGGCCTTGATATTTTCTTCACCTGTACATACTCACTATTGATGTAGTATTTACATTCTATTTTCTAGTGAAAATAATGTATATGATACTAGTATTTTAGAAGCTGATGAAATACCATTATCTTTTATTATAGACTAGATCAGGAGATGAAGAGAGTACCTTGGGTATTGCAGCAACATCTGTTGAAGGAAGACAGTATGTATCTCCACTAGTAAACATGATTTTTTTTTTTCTAATTTTTATTTTAATGCTGGTAATCTGCAGAAAGTGATATCTAGTATTTGCTGAATAATTACATTTTGCCAGTCAGTTAGACTGCTTTGTGAATGTTGAATAAGAAATGGGTACCGGTAGATAGGATTAATGTTGCTACCGATTTCCCAACCTTGGGCAAAAATTGACTTAGCCTTAGGCACAGTCTCCCTTTATACTTTCAAAGTTAAACTTCTGTAAATAAAGGTAGGGTATGTGGACAAGTATAATCTGAGTCATTGATACAGACATGCAGGGAAAAAAATAATTAATTTTTTTCCGGGGCTACTTTTTGAGCCCACTGGCCTGAATTTTCTACATTGTATTACAGTTAACATTGGACCCTATGAGAATTTCAGGGGCTCTTTTTTAGTTTTCTAGGGCTCTTTAGGGCATTTCGGGGGTGAATTCGCCCTGGGCCCCCGGGTATTTTTTTCCCTGCAGACATGAGACATCTGTGAGAAAAGGGAAGTGCACTCTTATTCTCTGAAAATTTTAGAGTAGTGATTTCTGATTCAAGCAAATGTTGCTAAATTGTATTCTTACTGTCCACTCTCTGCTTTCAAAAACTGATTTTTATTCATTACCCTGTCAGGGTTTGCAAATACCTTACAGTAACTTCATAAAATGACAACCAAGGATTTATTTTTAATTCAACTTTGCAGGGAAGGTACATGTTACAGTGTGACATTGGCCTCTGCATTGTCTGGTGGAGCATCTATCGATGTCAACCTAGAAGCAGTCTTCACTCATATGCTCAGACCTTATCCAGCTAAGATCACTCAGAGTGAAAAACAGTTTGTGGAATTTACTGGCAATGCTTACTTTCTGTCTCCATACACTACAAAGACACAGACTACTAAGGTAAATTCAGTAATTCTGTCTGCATATGATACACAGTCAGCACTCGCGTCCTTTGGCAAGACGTTTATCTACATTTGTCACTCTCCACCCAGGTGTAGTAAATGGGTACCCGGTAGGAAGAAATTCCTTGAATGCTCGAGCGCCTGATCACGGCAGCCGTGCTAAAGCCGGGGTAATGATATGCAGCGCTTAGAAACACTTGTATTAAGCACTATATAAATGTTGCATATTATTATTATTATTATTATTATTATTATTATTATTATTAATAAGCTTTATTGTTTTGTTTTTTAAAGACTCTTTTAAAATGTTAGCCTACATGAACAAATTTTAAATGGGGTTCCATGACTGCATATGGAATTTGTGTGCACTAGGTGCTTGTTTACTTATCATGTGAAGTCCTATCCAATAGTGGCATACAGAAGAACAATTCTTTATGGTGAAAAAATCTTGTTCTCTACTTCCACCTGAGAATCACAAATATCAGTACATGAGTTTTTTTTAATCACAATTCAACAGAGAATATGAGAAGTTGCATACATGTATCATTTGATGTAGTGAAATGCAATTCTGAGGTTTGAAGCAAAAAAACATTAAATTTTTTTTTTTTTAATGAATTCACTGTGTACATGTAAGAAAGATAGCCTGGAAAATTTGACACTAAAGTGACAAGTTCACTCTGACCAGTTCATCCTGCATCACACAGCTGTGCTTTCTAATGTGCTTTCTAATGTGCTCATATTGATTTTTAATAGTGGAGTTTTGAATTGTTCTTTGTTCTCTCTGAAGGTGGTTATTTCTTCCAGTAATGTGGAATCTTTCAGCAAGGTGAATCCAGTAGCTCATAATGAAGATGTCATCACCTATGGTCCTTATGAAGATATCGCTCCAATGAGTGAGGTAATATCTCATTCAGTCATTTACAATTCTACTGCCTGGCTATATCATATGAAAGAAAGGAATACAATTTGGAATTGAATTTACATGTATTCTCTCGCTATTCATGTTGGAAATTTATGAAGATTATGATACTCGGATTATTTCATGAAACATACGGGCAATAGATCAATGATATCTTTGATGCAATGATACACTGTAGCTTTGATGCAATTTGAATGTAATTTGTTTATGATTGTTTTCTAACAGGCTGAAATAAAGGTACACTATGAGAATAATTCCCCTTTTCTGACTGTGACCTCTATGACACGTGTTA
This sequence comes from Echinometra lucunter, assembly GCA_029962745.1. NCBI lineage: Eukaryota > Metazoa > Echinodermata > Echinoidea > Camarodonta > Echinometridae > Echinometra > Echinometra lucunter. The sequence continues at coordinate 385,755 of CM057151.1, forward strand.
TTGAAGTATCTCATTGGGGTAATATAGCCGTAGAAGAGACCGTTGATGTGAGTCATACAGGAGCTCTACTCAAAGGACCTTTCTCTAGATATGATTATCAGAGAACTCAAGATGGTTTCTCCTCTGTCAAGTCATACAAGGTAATGGGCCCATCATCTCCCTTTGTGTTCATGAAATTGTCTCTTTTTGTTGGGAAGGTAATTTAGAATCCTGGGATTAATGGAAGATAAATCTCACAAAGTATAAGCAAACGTACTCTGAATTTTAAGACTATAAATGATTAATATCTGCCCCCAAAATATGGTAGAAAATGTATGAAAGCTTAGTGATGAACAAAGATAGACCATGAAAACTTTGTTTCAACCCATAGGCATGACATGTTGTCTCATATATGCAGAAGTTTTTGCTAGTCCAGGCAATCCCTATACTGCATATAATTAGAATTATCTTAATTTGTTTCTGAGAAAAGTGCTTAGAATCAGTTATATTTTTCCACTTTATTTCTCATATTTTTTAAATTCTTGTTCACCCCAACTTTATTTATTCTGTTTGTAACAGACTATGTTACCAGCTGCAGCCCGTGATATCTACTACCGTGATGAAATTGGCAACATTTCTACTAGTAACATGATGGAGCATGATGACTATGTAGAACTGGAGCTTAGACCACGATTCCCACTGTTTGGTGGCTGGAAGACTCATTATTACATTGGTTACAATCTACCAAGCTATGAATACCTCTACAGCTCAGGTAAAACCATTGTCATGCTACTCAATAGATGACATATTTGTCGACATATAGAATATAGTTATCAGGTCCTCCCTTTCCTTTATAAGCAGGAAAGTTATATGTGATAATCATTCATTGCCCAAATCTAAGGTCATGCTTGCCATGCATGGCACACCCCATACCTACATTTACTGTTACAGATAAATGGTGGCTTTCTCTCTCTCTTTTTTTTTTTCCAAACTTAGATCTCTGTGATATTGAATATTTTTGGGGGGTAACAGAATCAGTGTATGGTTTTCTCTTGCTGTCCTAGGATATTTGCTCAATGGTAAACTGATCTGTTTTCTTTGCTTTGTAGGAGACAACTATATTCTAAAGATGCGTTTCTTGGATCACATCTATGATGACATGAATGTGGATGAAGTTGTCCTGAAAATCATCCTACCAGAAGGATCCAAGTAAGACTTATTTTGAAAAATTACATACATGTATTAAAACTCCTTTTGATGATTAGAGCTTGATGCAACAGTGAAAAAATAGATTATACATATATGGCACATATGTATTGTGATTGTGATATAGAGAGGAGTTATACATTTTCTTCCAAGTGTTTATGACTACTAGGATATGAAGAAAAAAGAAAAGTAAACAAACAAATGCACAAAGAGGGCGAGGGCTTTGTCATTTGATGTAGATCTGCAATTGATCAATACAACCATTTTTTAAAGGGAAAAAACCACATTAATTGCTGAAAGCAGTTATGTAAAGATTTATATTCTATTCTTGATTAGTTTTCTCATGGGATTAAATATTTTACATTTAGGAACATAGATCTGGTGACCCCTTACCCTGTGAAGCGAGGAGCTGATGAGAAGCACTACACCTATCTGGATACCATTGGAAGACCAGTAGTTGTAGCTTCCAAAACAAAACTAGTGGAGCAGCATATCACAGACTTTGAAGTAAGAATATCTATCTTTCCCCATAACCACACAAAATACTCATGACTCCCACTTCCAAGAGCTTATAGGTTTAAATCCTAAAGCTATTGACTCGTTTTACCTATTAAATGATTAATAATGGCTATTGACCTCTTTATGTTTATGATTGTAGATTGAATCATTGTATTAGAAATGTGTGTATAGTCTCCAAATAAACCCTAATGATAATAATAAGTTAAGCATCAAGTTAGTGATGAACATTTGCAAAGAAGATCTTTGAGTTAAAGGCATTGGCTAACTTTGTGAGCAGCTGATTTAAAAAATTCTCAAACTAAGATGAAACATGTGTATGATTACTTGTATTTATACTCAAAAACCCTGAAACCAACCATAATTTGGAAGGAAAAGCTGTAAGTTAGACGAAAACCGCGATTTTATTAGCTTTCGTCTCGAGAGACACTGAACTAAGAGGACCATTTGCATGAATTCAAAAATACCGTTACTTGCCTTCCGCCGCGTGATACGTCAATACACACAGTGCGATCCGTTGAGTCATGTGCGCATGCGCACTCCTTACGTTGGATCTATGCAACCGACCCTCGTATATTTTCAAACATTGGTTCACATTTCTAATATTTAAAAATACTTCCCGTGGATATTATGCTCTGAAACTTTCACACTGGTATTTTTACACTATAACCCTAATGTTTATCCCATTTTTAAGTAACAAAATGAGATTTTTTAAAAATCATAACAATGTTAGCCAATGCCTTTAAGTGTCATGTAATCATGCAGGCCAGCTTAATTTTGTTCAAAATGTCAAATACATACTGTATGTCTTATTTAGTTTCTTCTAATGATATTTGATAGAGGCCTTGGCAAAATGTTTTCAAGAATATTTTTTAATCCACTTTCTTTTCAGCTGCATTATACATTCCAGAAACTTCTGCTGCTTCAGGAACCTCTTCTGGTAGTAGGAGCCTTCTATCTCCTGTTTGTTACCATCATTGTTCTTGTTCGCTTGGATTTCTCTATCTCAAAGGTATGGTAGTATGGTAAGGTATGATAGTAGGAGCCTTCTATCTCCTGTTTGTTACCATCATTGTTCTTGTTCGCTTGGATTTCTCTATCTCAAAGGTATGGTAGTATGGTAAGGTATGGTAGTAGGAGCCTTCTATCTCCTGTTTGTTACCATCATTGTTCTTGTTCACTTGGATTTCTCTATCTCAAAGGTATGGTAGTATGGTAAGGTATGGTAGTAGGAGCCTTCTATCTCCTGTTTGTTACCATCATTGTTCTTGTTCGCTTGGATTTCTCTATCTCAAAGGTATGTCACTTCTTTTTCATTGATGAGTATTAGGTCTCATTCTCTGATTTTTTATGCCTCCGCCCACCGTAGGTGGGTGCCGGGTCCGTCCGTCCGTCCGTCCCGTTTTCGTTCTCGCGATAACTTAACCCTAACCAGGCCGAGCTTTTTTGGCTGTTCTATGGCCCCCCCCCCCCCCCCCCCCCGAGATCTCGGCCGTCGACCGCGCGATCACAACGAAAATCGGCATGCATGTCACTTGTCACGTAAACTACAAATTTGTATAGTCGAATACTCTGACAAATTCGATTTTGATTAATTATGAATTAATTATGCAAATTTATGCGTAAAATCATGTTTGTTCTAAATCAGAAAATAAAGCTCCTAGAATCATAATTTTTGGTGTAAATATTCCTTGTAGCATTCCTAACAATGAACTTGAAAAAAAAAGTTGGTATCAAAATAAAATTTGTATGTATTTTGTTGTTTTAAGAATTTCTTATGTATTTCTTTGTTTTTTTTACCTTTTGTTTTTGTTATTTTGGGGGGCTAAAATTATCACAGAACCTTTTTAAAGCATAATTATGCCAAAATTAATTGATTTCAGCCAATAAAAGTAGAAATCATATCTTCATGAATAAAATGAGAAAACTCAATTTGCATTGATTTTGTACACAAAATCACGTTTTTGAGTCATTTTTGGTGTGACAAGCATGTGTAATAGGGCGTGCAGCATCGTAACGGCTAGCCCGATTTTCGCGAAAATGGTGTCAAAAGATGCGCAAGAGAGTCAGTGAGTGGCGCGGTCAAACATTTTCATGCGGCAGAATGGTCGCAGAAAATGTCGAGGGGGGGTTGATTCAAAATCCCCCCCCCCCCCCCGGCCGTTTTAGGGTTAAGAACCGTTTGACGGATCAACTTCAAACTTGGCTCGTGTACATGAATATGCAGTCAGACCACCACGCATTGCAAAAGCGCTTTAATATTTTACAAAACTCGTATGCAAGTCCAAATGCAGTTTATGAATATTCATGAGCAGAAGGACGTGGTAGAAAAACTGCCAATTACTTCGCTTTCTCCTAACAGATTTTGACAATTTCAATTCCAAATTGAAGAAGAAGAATAATAATTCTACCTATTTTAGCTTATACTTTAACAATTTCATCAAAAAAACTTTTTTAAATGAATAAACCATTCATGGAAGTAAATAAAATCTGTAAGGTGGATAAAACAGAGTGAAAAATATTGGAAAGATATTTTGCTGCAAAGCATTTTTCACCTTGATAGAATCGCGATATGATAATCTTCAAGATCACTGAAATTCTGATGATTTAGCTTTTAATCGGGTCAGGAGCTAGGCAAAATCAAGCATGATACAGCTTTCTCTCAAGCAAAGTAAACATTTTACTGAATGGCGCAACGTGATTGGTCCAAAGAATATGCCGCTACTCCCTGATTGGTCCGTTCCGCAATCACATCACGCGCATCCCTGATCCTCAGGCTTGGCACTCGTCATTGTGACGTCACCAAAGTGCCTCAGCTTGGCAGTTCAAACAGCAGCGGCGCACAACTAGCATGCCAGGCCGTTGCACCTGGCTTACGCTTGAGCGATTACCGCTCGAGTAGCTTTCTCCACAAAAATTGGCTTACATAAACCTTTATTTTCTTCCTCTAATACAGTTTGCTGCAAATGAGTTTTGAATTCACTGTCATGCCAAATATCAAACTCCACTATCATCCACTTCACTTATATTTTAATACTTTAATCGGGTCAGGAGCGAGGACGAAGTAAACAAGGGATAAAATGAGCCTAAAAAATAACCAAAATTTCATCAAATTTGAACTAGATATAAAGTATCAATATCTGAATAAAAACAGTAAACCTTTATATCAAACTAAAGAGCAAAATGTCAATGAGAAGGACAACTACATTAATTGAAAAGATTTAGCTGTCCTCTCAATTCGGAAAAAATTTCCTGACCCCTTGCACATATGTCTAAAACTCTTGTGAAATCTCGCGAGCATGAAATTCAGTTTTCAGTGAACGAGAATCTACGTAAAATGTGCTGATTTGCCTCATTAACTTACGCGTGGCAGTCTGACTGTATGGGAGGGACAATGATCTGATTAGATTTTGGGGTCTCAAGGTCAAAGGTCAAAGGACATAGAGGTCATTATGTACATAGAAATGGTTCGTTCTCACAATAACTCGATAACCATAGGACGGATCAACTTCAATCTTGGCTCATGTATGCATATGGGAGGGACAATGATCTGATTAGATTTCGGGGTCTCGAGGTTAAAGGTCAAAGGTCATAGAGGTCATTTTGCACATAGAAATGGTTCATTCTTGTGATAACTCGGTAACTATTTGATGGATCAACTTCAAACTTGGCTCATGTATGCATATGGGAAGGACAATGATCTGATTAGATTTTGGGGTTCACGGTCGAAGGTCAAAGATCATAGAGGTCATTATATACATGAAACTTGCTTGTTCTTGCGATAAATCAACCACTCTGACAGTTCAACTTCAAACTTGGCTCATTTATGCATATGGAAAGGGCAATGCTCTCATGAGATTTGGGGGTCACAGGGTCAAAGGTCAAGGTCAGAGATGTCATTGTATAAATGAAAATAAATCAACATGAAGTGCCATATATTTCTGATTTGGTAATGGCAGAGGCATAAAGTTCGACCACACGTGGTCAAAGATTCATCTAATTTAATTTTTATTATTATTATGTATGTGTTTTGTGTATAAGGTTTATTTTGTTCTAAAGTATCATATGACAATCAAGGGGCATAGAGCATGCTTTCATTTAAAACAAAAGATAAAACGTGTCTAATTCTACAAATCCTTATCAGATAAGACTAGAGGAGGCCAATCATTGTATACTTTAATTATACTTACTTAGGCTTAGTTCCTCCTGTACTGTAGAGTGCACTTGGCAGCAAGCTTTCTTGAAAAGTAAGAAGGTCAGAGTTGATCCTCTGTCTTAGAGCATACATATTAGTCTGCTATACCCGAGTTCATCTGCTAAGTGAATGTGTGTGTTTTCATGCAGGATGAGGTGTCTGAATCTCGTATGAAGGTTGCTGGTCTAGTCGAGGAGGTCACATCCCAACAAGCTAAGCGTAGTCGTCTCACCAAGCGATATGAAGATGCTATCTTAAAGTACAAGACTAACAAGGATGCTAATGGTAAAGGATTTATTTCTAGTTATTCTATCTCTAATACTTCCATTTGGAATTCAGTTTGGAATGTGTTTCGCTAGAAAATTACAAAGAGGAAACGTATTAAATGCTCACCATTTTTGAAATTAAATGTAACAGCTAACCCAAACAAAGAAATTGAACCTAGTTTTATTCTTACAGTCAATGAACAATGGGTTAAATGTTTGACTCAGCACTAATAGAAACTTATGATTACCTGGGGCCCATATTCATGAAACCTTCATAGGCCTAGTTGTCACTTAACTGTGTACTGTGACTTATGTAATTAGTTGACAACTAGCTTAGTAAGGTTTCACGAATATGGGCCCTGATTGCTACGTATTGGTGTGTTGGTCATGTGAAGTATGATATACTATTAATTTTTTATAACACCAATCTCATACTTTAATAGGATTCCGTGGGACATTGAAGAAGATTGAGAGTGAATATCGTGCCGCTACTGATGCCATCAAGGAATTGGCTGTGACTATCAGCAAGGAGAATGCTGATGTAGGAGACAAGGTATGTTCACACTAAATCTCTCTGGAAACAGTTTACCAAATGTTCATTGGGCATCAGGAACAAGGCCACCTATGATTCATGTACTTGTGAAACCCAAATTTGTGTCAAGATATTTATTACTTATCAATTTTTCCTGGTCAATTGCTATCTATGAAAGTTGATTGTAATATTTAACAAAACCCCAGGCTGCAAAACAAATTGACAAATGACAATTTTTTTTTTTTTTTTGGGGGGGGGGGGGTCATGTTGTAATGATAATGTTTGATGAATACTCTTTATAATCTTGGTTTCACATTTGGAAACTGCTTTCACTTTATTGGTTATGGTTTCTGGCCTAATATGGAAATATAGCCTGACAAAGATACATTATGTATCATCTGATAAAAGAGTGGAATAATTTAGAGAAATGTAATAGATGAGGAGGGTTATCCTAGAGAATAAAAAAAGAATCCCTGGTAGAAAATTTGCATAGCGTATATGACTTTATTGTTTATTTTATTTAGGTGAATGAGGTGCAGAAACTGAGTCGTCAGCATAAGGAGCTGATCCAGGCAGCCATTACTAATGCTGAGAAAGTCATGGCTGGCAAGTTCTCCAAGAACCAGTACATTGACATTGACAAAGCTACAACAGCTAAGCGTACTGAGCTTGAAACTAAGATAGAGTCTCTACTCAGCAACCTTTAAATCATCTGTAGAGGGAGTACTCATTACTTTCGCATATTATACCCATAGGTGGTCATGTGGTAGATGTAAAAATTATATTGCATCATTTTGTAAACACACTTTAACTTTTCTTATCCATTTCTATGAGAAGTGGTTTTCTTTCAATTTGTAGATTTAGAATGAGATTGTAGGATGTAGTTATTATTGCTCATATGCAAACTTGTAAAAACTTGGAGAAGGGGTGAAGTATTGTGATTTTTGCAACTTTTAGTGAATCTTACAAGAACTGCAGTAGTAATAGCATTAATGAAGAAAAGGGATGAAGTTATTAAGCTGTTACTAGTTTGAAATAGATTGTTGTCTCTAATGTTATATTGATAAGTGAAAGAAGTTTGTTTTGTCTTTAATATCATGAATTATAGGATATTGAATGAAACAAAGTGAAGTAACTCTCTTACCGGTATGCAAACCACATTGCTTCATTCCAAGTCAATACTAACACATCATTAGAAATCCTGACCAAGTTACAGTATTGGTCATTTTATACTGGTCATGTGAAAATATTGGTAATTGAATGGTTCGAGTTCATTTTTTAACCTCGAGCATAAGAATCAAATCTCAGCAGATAATATGTTTTGTGGCTTCAGACTGATATGTGCTTTGTGTTCCATCAGTAGTACATGTAATAATGGATGGATATCTGATTTTGTTAAAGAGCTTAATTATGAAAATAGAAATGCACATTGTTGAAAATAATGCCTGCTAACTGATCAAACTCGACATCATGATCTGTATCAATCAGTCAAGTAATTTACTGATTTTTTTGTTCTTCAGTTACTTGTGCTGCAATAAAAGTTTGATGCTCACTGTTATTGTGCCACATTAATATAGTATGTTACATGTATTGGTATTGGTTATAGCTTGTGTGTGTGGAGAAGAAATGATTGATTGAAGCAAGGATTGAAGTGAAGAATTGGATGAGTTTATGATAGAAAGAGTGAGCACTTGAAATAATTTACCAATAAGATGAGTGAGGACTTAAATAAGTGAAGGGGTTTAGAAAGATTTATAATTAAAGGGAAATACTAAATGTGTAAACAATTGAACGATGGGATGAGTGAATGGTTGGAATTGAAAGAGTAAATAAATAAACGAGTAAATAAACGAGTATTGATGAGGGACCTATGAAATGATGAATAAGTGAACGATTGTATGATGGAACAAAATAAAAGATAGAATAACATGAAAGAAAGAAATGAATAACTCAAGTAGAGAATGGGCTGAACTTAACAAACGACTTAAGTGAATGAATGACGTGAAGAAATAGGTATTCATCTGAATAAGAGTTTTCAATTGAAATTAATTTCAATTTCATTCAGTCGAATAAGTGAACAATTAAATGAGTGGATTATTGATTAAAAACTGGAATTAAACAATTACAGTAAATGAACTGATTTGAAGTGAATGATTGTAAAGGTTTAATCATCTTCACTACCACTACCGTACTACTTAAGGTTTCCCCGCCTATTTTCGTCACCATTTCATTCAATTAACAAAAAACTACGAAATATGCTAATGCTGGTTTCAATTTCGTCTTTGGCCGATCACTTCTGAAACATTGTCATTCGTCAATTGCAATTCATGTTCTTTTTAATCACAGTAGCTGAGCACGAGACTGCAAAATCAATTTCGTCATTGGTATTCATTTCACTCAAAATCGTCTACCGGCCAGATATGGACCACTCACGGACAACGAACCTGTCACTGTCATTGAAGGTCAACGCCGCCAAAACGTGTGCCAAAACCTCTGTACACTGTATACTGTGTATATAATACGAAATTACGTTTAGTGACAGCGTTCCATATTATATGGAGTCATTTTTATTTTTCAAAGAAAAGTAGCAATATTCAAAGTACATGTATGTCAAGTAGATATGGTTATTGACTTGATTTATCCTCCATATAAAGCCACATATAACACTTGACGAATTTGAGTGAAAGTTTTTTTTTTTTTTTTTTTTTTTTTTTGTGAAAAAAATGACGAATTTGAACCTAGCATTCCTAACTCGCTTAGCGGCAGAGACGAATTCCAGTTACAGTTGATGAATTCAAATGCTTTATTTCAAATTTGAATGATAAAAAACGAATATGAATGACAATTTGTGGAAAATGAACTTGTGATTTGAACGCAGTAAGCTTCTCTGGACGAAATCGAATTTAAAATGGATGAAAGTGAAAGGTGATGAATATGGGTGGGAAAACGTAGACTGTCATCATCACCATCATCATCATCACCATCACCATCATCATCACCACCGCCGCCACTGGGCACCATCATTACTACCATAGATCATCATCGTCGTCGTCATCACTGGCTTACTGGTGGGGTGTTGGGGACCCCTTTATTCTTTTTTTTTTTTTTTTTTTTTTTCTTGTCAGCAGCTTGATATTTTAGGATAGCCCCCCCCCCCCCCCAAAAAAAAATGCTCATTACGCCTCGGGTCGTCATCATTACCATCTTGTTTGATGCACAGCGTATATACACGCATTGCTTATAAATGTATAAAAATGTATTTATATATTTTGAGAAGATACAGATTTAACGTGACTTTACGTGCCATCTCCCTAATTATCTCTCCTTGTATCTCTTCCTCTATCGCCTGGCCTATAGACACAACCGTTTCCCCCTCGCTCTCTCTCTCTCTCTCTCTCTCTCTCTCTCTCTCTCACTGTTTTTCTTTCTTTTTGTCTCTTTCGCTATCTCCTCATTCTTCTAAATGTAACATATAACATTGCACAAGGTGATAGGGGTATCGTGCTCGTGGGCTTTCATGAAACTGCCCTTTATTAAGGATGTATACCAAACCTGATACAGTCTTAAACAGTATATAAACTGACCATGACGACAGCATGGGTATGACATCTCAGAATTGAGACAACCATTTGCTTAAGCTATTAAGCTAGAGGTCTTGTGAGGAGTAAGGGGCATCCCAAGTACATACCTCAAATAGTTTCATTAATGGGATAACCATGAACGAAGTCCCATACATTGATTGGGTTTAAAGTTACATCTACTTCCAACCCTTCAAAGTGCATATGCTATACAAGATGCCAATCCTCACTCTCAATATATATACATGTATTTCCAAGCACTATGCAGGTTTGTCCAATGTTAGTCTTAATTTTTTTTAATATATCCCAAATTCTGTAGTTTAAGGGGGTATGCTAAGGAACGTTGTAACGATTTCTCCCTTTTGTTTGAAAACCTCATGCAATCTTGGCTACTCGAAGTGAAAAGTCAGCAAACAGAGGGGTATTTCATTTTCATAAATGACCAATATGTTTTTAGTTTATCAAATAAGAATATAAAATATCAAATGTGAAAGATAAATCACAATGCACCATTCTTTATTATAGCTGGTGGTCATGAAACTTACAAATGGCACTTAATCATTTCATTAATCAATGCTTTTTACACAACTATGGTGGTTGCAATATATAAGGCACATATCTTCATGATATTAAAGCAAAATTATATTTTGCAAAACCCTAAGGAAGATCACAATGCTTTCACTAGGTAAAACAAACACTGACTCTACAACAAAACAGAGGGTGTACGTATGGTTTTCTATTCAAAAAGCCACATTCTTTTCTACAGATTTATAATATCTTCGGATCTAACAATTCAGGTGTGACGTTCGGCAAGTTACGTGCAATCCATGGACGTATGTCGCTATAGTATGACCATGTTGTAACCTAGGATTAATTAATTAAGTACTTTGAAGCACAGAATGCAGGATCTAGTCTAAAGCTATAATGTGCACAATGCATACAGATACTGACTACACGCATCACACCAGATACAACATTATAGAAAAGCAGTAAGAAATATTCTGAAGATAATCATAATCATTCTTTTGATCATATACAAATGCACCAAATATTTACATTTACACCTATGAATTTGAAATACAATAATTGAATACAAAATGGCAAATTTAGTAAGTATATACAAATGGGTACACTGTGTTCTATCTTGAACTAAATCAAAGAGCCAATACATGTTGTCCACAATCCACATCTCAACGAATATAATAGACTTCCCGTCTTGTCCTTCGCGGGTAAAACCTAAACATTAATTTTGAAAGTCCTGTTCTGTACCGAAAAATAATTGCCCCAGATTTTTGTTTAACAAAAAGACCATCCGTGCGATCATTCCCTGCAAAACCAAGGTATATCGTTGATTTTTCCCCAGAGGCTTATCATATAAGAACCAATTATTTATTGAGTTTTAACCCATTCGTGACAGAGGTCTTCATTTTGTGGTTTGGCCTAATATCTTTTAATGCAAAGCCCTAAAAATCATACCAAATACATGAGCAGAAAGAGCAAAAAATTCTACACAAACTGTGCCCATTTTTGTTGCATCAATATTCATTGTTTGATGCTGAAATTTTTTAAAAGGAAAATAAGCATTAAAATCCTTAAATTGGCAATGTGATGGAAAGTTTAAAATCACCATTTTCCCCTGCAAATTGGCAACGTTTTGACGTATCATAATTTCTGTCAATTTATATTCATTTCTGATACATGACGTTTTATAAATAAAATGTAGCAATAAAATAAAAATGTTGGTGTTGCCAATTTGAAGAATAAAAGCTGATCAAATTAGTAATGTGATGGAAAGTTTAAAATCACTATTTTCCCCTGCAAATTGGCAACTTTTTGACGTATCATAATTTCTGTCAATTTATATTCATTTCTGATACATGACGTTTTATAAATAAAATGTAGCAATAACATAAAAATCTTGGTGTTGCCAATTTGAAGAATAAAAGCTGATCAAATTGGGCTTTAAATAATTCCTGTCACGAATGGGTTAAGAAGGCTCCCTTTTAGACTCAAACATTTAATTTTTCACTTCGGAAAAAGGTTTCATTAAAAAAAAAAGTTTTCTCCCCTGCGTCATATCATGGAGGAGGTATCCCAGAGACCTGGAATACAACAGTTTAGAAATTTTGCCATAAAAGATGGCTTATTTGGAATATCGAAGTCTTCGTACTTGGGCAGATGGTGAGAAAAATAATTTCTGTAGACTCCAAAGCAAGTCACGATACTCACTTTACTATTGAGTGAACCCATGTTATATGATTTCAATGACCTTTGAATTATTGACCTAAAAAATAAAATCATCTCCCAGTACGCTAAGTTAGACAATTCCTCCGAATAATTTTTGATATACCTCACTGAACTAGAGGAAAAGAAGGAAGTAATGTCTTCGTGCAGGGAACTACCGTCATCAGATGAATCATTCAAAATAATCATTCAGTATTGAAAGACAAGTTAATATAGACTGTTGTGCCGTTGTTTTAAGGAAAACATATGAATAATAATGAGCCAGAAAAATTATGAATAACTCTATGCTCACAGCACACTTTCACACATTTGAAATCGTCAAACCTAATTTGAATTTTTACAGGCTTGTTGACTGACGATGTCTTATGCTAAACCTAGAGACTTGTTTCAATAACTCCCATACGTCGACGTTGCTCCATGCTATATAAAGACCAGTGTTCGTTAGATGCTACCATTTGGTCAGTGTTGGTTTGCTTCATCTCTTCAACTCCACTCTTTGGTCTATCTTGCCTTGCATCAACCTGTTCAATGCCATTCATTAACGATTCCGTTCCAGAGAAATGACTCTCCCTTGAGTTAAGAATTCCCTCTTTTACTGTCTCGGACAGTGCTGACTGTTGTTCAGGGCTTATGTTGTTCACCAAACGATCTGTAGAGACTTGATGATTGACTACAGACGGTGAAAGGCTTACCCGAGTTTCATAGTCTGCTATGCGGAGCTCTGATGAAGCTGACTGCTGGTGATGGTGCTGTGCTTGCTGTATCTGGATACTTCCTCTAAGCTGATGGTCATGCTGCGTTTGTAGGACATGACTGTGAGGCTGTTTGGTAGGAGAACTGGGCGTGGACTTTGACAACGTCACTACTGGCTTTCGAGTAGACTTGCTTGGAGTAGATGGCGTCGACGTGACATTTCTTGCTGTTTCTGTGTTCATGGCATTAGACTTTGGCTTCTGGTCTCTGGGGCTGACAGGTGGAACAGAAGGCTGATTCGAACCATAACTGTTGATATTTGTGTCTTGTAGAAGTGGTTTATTATCATGCTGGACGGCACTTGAAGAATGGCCAGTCATCTGCTCAGGTACTGGTGACCGCCTGTTGACAATAGACTTGGGAACTGGAGTGTACTCAAATTCTTGAGGCATATTTACAGATAAAGGTCGCTTCGGAGAATTTGGGATGGCAGAAGGCTTGCTGGAAATGGCCTGAGGATCCTTAAGAGGTATGTTTGTTGGACCAGCTAGAGCTTGCCTGTTTGGCTCTGAATGTGTGCTAATGTTAGGATTGCTAAATGACTGCTGCAGATGAGCCTGAAAGCCACCTGGAACCTCAGAATGTGAGCCAGTCTCACCATTCCAGAGATGTTGAGATGTTTGATGATTGGGGCTTGAAGACTTTGCATCCAGATCTCCTGTTGAATGTGACACATGCGAGATTGATGGAGGAGTCATACCCTTGGGCCACTTGACGGGTTGGTCCATTACAGGATTTTGTGCCTGCTGTTGTGGCTGCTGTTGAGCATGTTGTTGTGCATGATGTTGTGACTGCTGTAGCAGCTGCTGTTGAGCATGTTGCTGTGCATGGTGTTGTGGCTGGTGTTGTGACTGCTGTGGCTGCTGTGGTAACTGCTGAGGTAACTGATGTGGTGACATGGGGTTCACACTTGGTTGTGATTGATTCACATTAGGTCTTGCCATTCTGGCCAGTGCAAAACCTCTAGATGAACCACCATTTCCAATCTTGGACATCACAACTGATGAAGCTGAACTAGTGGAAGAACCAGTTGATGAGGTATCTTGTTGAGATGCTGATCGTTGTGGTGATACTGGTTCCTTCCCCATGGAGGAACTCTGAGCGGGAACATCCACGTTCCGCACAGTCTCTGATGCCTGATTTGATATCATGGCTGGAGTAACATTGATACCAGTAAATGAGAACCTCTTAAAAGCAGTGTCATTGGAGTTGAGAACTGCCAATCTCTGTTGATCAGTAGCCATTGCCATTCCTGCAGAATTAGCAGAAGGTGGTGGTGAGGCGATCGAGTTAGCTTCCATGGGTGTGGTAGATGTGTAGGTGAACTGTCTTGTACTGACCAGGTCTGTAGCCACAGGTGAATAGGCCCTGGGTGGAGGACGAGGAGGAGGTCCTCTTACACCACGGGGTCTAGGGACCGGAGGCTGGGCTGGTAGGGTTGGAGAGGAGGAGAGTGAAGCTGGCCGAGCTGATGGAGTGGACAACTGCTTGCTGGGATCACTTGGATTCTCATTCTGTAAGATACAATGTAATAATTGCAAGATATAAAAGTAATGAAAGGGAGTTACGATTTGTAGCTGACGATAACTAGCTACTTCATCTTGTAACTTTGATACAGAGAGAACTGAAAATATGCTGCTGTAATACTGTTCTACTTTGATTATGTGTATTTAACAAAAAGACATTTTTAAAAATTCAAAGAAAATAAGCAATAGACGGACTTCATACCTTACCAGTGTGCCACAGAGATTTGTGATAATTATGATCTCTTGGAAATAAAGATAACACAATGTAGCATGTGATCCCGAATATATATACAGCTCAATATTATAGCAAAACGTCTGTGTCTGCATGTGTTGTATTATGCAATCCCAGTGTTATGCAAGTACACAATAAGAGTGTTAAAGCACAGATGTGGCTATATACCCCTGGTAAAAGAATCATGACGGATATATTCTAAGAAATTAATGATCTATAGCTGTATAACCCGACACTTCAAAGTAAAAATCAATCTTGAAATTGAATTCGTCTTCTGCACCTGTTAAATGGCCACTCTACCTCAAAGCAATAATGCAATCAGTATGAAAGTAATGGTAATATTTGAAACACAACAAATTATTACACTGATATTATGATGAAGTTGCAAGCATTTATAAAAGAATAGGGACATCTCTAAAAAAAAAAAGGAAAGAAAACAAATGAAAAGGAGATAAGAAGAAAACTAACGAAGTGATGCAAAATGGACGATTACAGGTATTGTTTTAAATTCTAGTACATTAGCCTAAATATCCATCAAATGTTTTGGGGAAAAAACTGAGGTCGGTATACGAAAAACAGAAGCCCGTTAGATATTTCTCTATAAAGGAATTGTTAGTGATCTTCGCTACCCCAGAGAATATACAAAATGGCAACTTCGAAAAAGTACAGAAAAGACATTAACATTTTCCACCTAACAGATTATCCCCTTTCGTGAATGTTTTCAACATTTAAGAACAGATTCATGATCAGTTAACCCAGTGTGAATTTTTAAAGCGGCTTGACATTTTTTTCTAGGTAGACATGAAACTGATATGCGAAAAATGACTTCCAATGATATTCGAAGACTTTGGAACAGTGATAATTGTTAAAACTTACATCAGACATGTTAGATCGGAAACATACTGCTTCTTACTAAATGCAAAAGAAATTAAGTCATTTTAGATAAGATCTATAGTAACCTGTAAAGTCAATGCATCGGAATGAAATTCCGGAATATAAATTGAAACTTAAACTTGAAACTTGAAATTAACTTGAAACAAATACAAAATTAATAGAAAATAAAAAGGAGTGTAACTGTAATGATAATTATACAAATCATATATATACATTCACATACTAGCTTTCAAGAAGTGTTGACAAAGGTTTCGCTGCCTCGTAGAAGTAATAAGACAGAAACAAGATTAAAATCAAAATGGAAAAGCCAGGTAAATGAGGAAATGAAAATCCATTAGCTCATTAAATAAACAAAGAGAACGTCACAAAAACATAATGAACATTAAAAAACATGAATATTTACAAACAAACTTAAAACTCACAAAAACGAAAAATTAAATAAGCATCGTGGTGCATGATGTAAATTCAACATAAAGATGGTGAATGTTCAACTTCCATAATGTGCAAGAGATAAACCCAAACAATGCCCGTTATATTTAGACACAAGGAGTGATACCTTGTTTGGGATTGATTCTTGTTGTAGAAGCCAGTTCATCAACTGAGTATTCCTACCACTGTCAGGTGTCGGTGACAGCGGTGGGATAGGATGCTGTATAATAGACGAGGGGTGATATACATGGGAATGTGAGGTTAATAGAAATGGTTCCACAAAAAATAATAAATGGTCATACGACACAAGAGGAATAACGTAAACATGGTAGACAAAATGAATGGTGAATGAAATATCTCCTTCCAGATTATTCAACTTGAATAATTTTGAAATCAGGTGATAATACTATATGTATTCATTTTAATTTGAACGTTCCGATTATTCCCATTTAACGTGGAATTCCCTTTCCTGATCAAAATACAAGTAAATATCAAAATAATATACGAGTTCAAATTGCCTGGATCCTCAACACTGATTAATAATTATTATGAATACTATGCATATCGTATTGGACAAGAAAGTTAATTCTTACACAGGAATACGAGGCCCCCATTTTAATGGAACTATTCCTAAAAGTGACTTATTGGAAGAGACACATCAATCATATTGTTTGGTTTTGATATTAAAATGTTTACACCGTCTTACCTTGATCAATCTCTGGAAATCTTGTACGAGATCACGTGAGTCTTTACTCTCCTTCATTGCACTGTTTAAACGGGTTTGTAAGGTCTCGATCTCTCGTACAAGCACATCGTTCTGCTTCAGACATCGCTTTAGTCCCTCCCTAACAGGCAATAAATAGCAAATAATAAACATTTACCATTACTTCTCCGACAGATAGCAGCCTTTTAATTAATATTTACGATGGTGAAAGGCGTTATGCAAAAGCATAACTGACGCCACCTTTGAACAGTTACAAACTTCTTTAGAAATACTGCATACGATCGTGAAATGTGAACTTCATTATTGTTTTTGTAATAAGAACTAGAAGTAAATCACTGGATGCAAATAAAATCGACGAACGAGCGCATTTTTATTTCCTTTCTTCCTTCGTTCTTACTATTTCTTTCTTTCAGAATATCATCTCAGTAAAAGCTTTTACATTACTAGGTGGTGGCATTCGGGCGATCATCTCATGAGGTTTCAGGCAATAGTGCTCTATCATTTACCTTGTGTGGTAAAGCTGGAATCTTTCGAAGTCAAGAGTAGGATAGTCTGTCATCACACACGCAATGTCCTGTACATTGAGGAACTCAATCCGAACCAACAGAGAAGGTTCATCTTTGGTGCAGTAGTCACCATCTAACGCCTTGGCCTGTAAAAATCATTAAAGGGATGAGTGATTTGGAAAGAGAATATTTCCACGTTGATAAATGGAGAATATTTAAAAGGGGCAAATACATTTGGAAAATAGAATATACATGTCGTATAATATAATGGACGATTAGGAATATGGAATCACGGTAAAGTAATTGCATATAATGCCCAAACGAGAAAGGGCAGAGCAGCTCTGTATACCCGGTGAAAAGCACAAGGGTTACCGGTAGTTAAGTGCAAGTGATTATATGTCAAAGTATCTGATGGATTAAGCAGGGATAAGTATTGATCTGTTGTCCGTCATTAAGACCTATACAAAAAGAACACATTCCACAAGATATCCGACCGATGCTGTACTCTTGCTATGCCTCAAGTCAATGTGTTGCAGACATCGGGCACAATAATATTATGCGCATATACGATTTTACTAATGTAGAGATATTGAAAATGTTTCAACTATGTCTATGTGCTCCACTTTTTGTATGGTTATAAAGATGAATATGTGACCAAAAGTGACTCATATATTAAATTAAATATGTTTTATGTGTCTTTGAGTTGAAATAGCTGTATATAAGCACCAACAAGCCCTACACTGCAACCAAGCACCTATTCACGTCTATTTCCTCTGCATTACATCCTGACTTATGGATCCTGCGGAGTATTCCTGCAGAAGTAGAAGTAGCTTCATATCGTATTTGCAAAAACAAATGCTTTTTATCTGAAAATACATGTATACTAGTCTATCTTGTCTATTTTCGAATAAGAACTACGTGCACATCACACTACTGTTTAAGCAAACATGCTTCGGAAGTACCTACGGTAATTCCTTCATAACTAATTTGCCTACATAACTTTACAGAAAGCTGACAATCCTAAAAGCAAGTGTTTCATGTCATGGATTGTTTCTTATGCCCCTGCATTAACGCTGTATGATGGATGACAGCACATGCAGGTGTGTCTATATAATGAGTTCCCACCTCTTTCTACAGCAGGATAGTGTTACATTGTCATCTTATTAGCATTTGTAAGATCCTACCAGCTGAGACTCATCTTTACATCACACGTTCACAATATTGGAATCAATTATCACTTCTTCATCTTCTAAATTGTGTAATTTTTTCATCATATTTTAAGTCAAATTTCATGCATGCCTCATATCCCATCCGTCCCACAGGTAAACCTATGCGCTTTATACGTCCATGAACCTCACACTTAACTTATTCAAAGTCACACAAAAAAGTGAGGCCCGACAGGCGTCACTGTGTCCTCTTCTTAAACATATTTGAACAGAAAGTTTGGCACAACACTTAAGATGTTCAAGAGCGTTTTACCCTTCCTCCCCCTCCCCACCATCTTAGCTAAAAACGAAAAAAAAAAAAGTTTGAAATATTTTTCAGTATCAAAAGGCGTGTTGTACATGTTTCAGTAATGAGCATTCACCCTCTAACGCCCGTTTTCTTTCATACCACACCATGTATAGATTTAAGACTAGAATAACGATCGATCACTCTTCCTGTTACATCACATGCCTTGCACTGATGGCTAAAAACAAAATGCGAACAAGGAATTGACAATTCCTGATACGAGTGAAATCGATCACAATGGTTGTCGTTCGCTGATTGTCCCGTCTTGTTCTACTATAATACGGATTGCTGGCTGAGGGTGTTTTTTATAAGATAGACAGAAATATGTTTACATGCATGATATTGGAAAATTGGTTCTAAACAATTTCTTAGTTTCCTTCTTCACTATTCACCAATCCCTCTTTTCCTTTCGAAACTCCCGATTTTTATTTTGTGCAAGACGTTGACGTGTTTGCAATCCTGGATGGCCTATACAGCTGGTAGATGGTCAGCTACCATCGCATTCAAGTTTAATATTGAGCTATTCCAATTGGATATTAAATACACAAATCTCCACTAGCTATATCCGGGTTTTTTTTTTTTTTTTTTTTTTTTTTTTTTTTGGGGGGGGGTTTGGACAGAGAGAAAAGGTTTATTCTGACACGTTCCCTACCCCCCCCCCCATCCTCCATGATGAGGGTTTCGTCTTGACTGTTTAAAGACATAATAAAACTATAACATTGTATCTCTATTTTTTCACTAAGCATGAATTTTCACTCATTTTCCCGGATTTTCCAGTCCATGTAATTTGCTGTATAGAATGCACGACATCAGTCTATGTTCATGCTCACTCATCATGTATCTCGACATCAAGCCTTGCCTCAAATCAATATACGTCAGCTCATGTTGGCTTCATTTACTGTAGAAATATTGACCTCTCCAACAGAAAGCTATTGATGAAATTTAACCTTAAACGAAATGACCCATAGCAATCTTTATGAGAAATGATATTCTTATTAGGATAGAGGGTGTTACGGAGGGCATTGGAAAAATTACTCATTGCTGAGTCTGCAACACGCCTAAAAATGAAATAACGGCTTTCTTTCTTTGCTTATCAGATATTTAGAATGCACAAAATACTTATTTTTTTGTCTGAAAACTATGAACAATTTTGTTCATTAAAAGTGACGTGTCGTTTAAAGGTATCTCAAAACAGTAGTATGATCTACAAACACCAAACTGATTTAAACAGGAGCATGTGCTTTTTTCTCTCAAATCGATATACAACTCACGGTTTAAGTGGACAGTAAATTAATAAATCACATTATATCTCTTAGGCCTACATATATTTTTTCTCTTTCTCTCAGCTTTATAGTAAACATAAACTGTGTATAGTTTCAAAAGCCAAACGGGATAAGCACATTATCTCTCTCTCTCCTCCATAGTTCAAATTAGCTCATAGACCAGCTGTTACTATAATTGAATGTTGAATCCCACTATGCTTGACTGCAGTATAGACGGATAGAGTAAAATTCAAGATCAATAAAAATTCATCGATTTTTCCCTGCTCTGAGAGTAATTGTAAGCTATATGAATATCGAACGTTAATTCCCAAATCCATTAATATACACGGAAAGTGAAGTTATTTGTGAAAATATGTAACGACCTTATGTTAATGCCTTCAGGAATGTAGCCGAATTCCACATTATTTCAACCGTAAAAGAGCCTGTGGTATATTATCATTATGAATTTAATTCTGGCATTGCATGTACAATCCACAAAGTCTCTAAGAACCATTTTCAAAAATAATTGTGATAAACATGAGATTCAATCAAATACATGTATATTTTCTAACGATTCCCCTTTCAATAAAATCAGGGTTGTGGCGTAATCCAGCTAACAGTGGAAGTTATAAAATGATTCAGCGGACCCAGGTTCGAGTCTGAGTCGCGTCTTCCAGATAGTGACGTAAAAGGTTGGTCCCACACGTAAATAATCACATCTGATTGATACACGCCTGTAAAAACCCAATTCAACAACAACAACACCATTTTAATATTTTTTTTAAAATAAAAAAACCCGTTTTTATTGTTTTAAAACGTTTTAAATCGTTTCATACTGTTTTTTCAAAACCATTTACACTATACACAGTATATAACAGGCCCTTTAATATGCTGTAAATGCCCTTTTAGAGCAGATACTGAACCGATGACTACAAATTAGTGATCGAATTTTTCTAAAGAAAGAATAATTTGTCAATAAGATTGCTTAATATAGGGAGATAATGGAAATGGAACGGTTTGAAAAAAAAAAGTGTTCATTTCATGTAAGCATTTTTATTGATTGGTGTGCATACGAAGAGGGAGGAAGAAAGAAAAAGAAAGAGAGGGGAGAGAGGGAGAAAGACAGAGAGAGAGAGAGAGAAAGAAAGAGGAGAAAGAGAGGGGTTTGGATAAAGAAATAGTTTTCATGATAACTTATGGATTCATGTAAATGCAAGAAGAAAAACTGCACAACTAAAGAAATTACAGTACAGAAAAAATAATGACACATTTAAATCAAATCTACACAAAGTTTTCGACATAACATTTTTGGGGGGACAGGTGTTTTAAGATGCGTTTTAAAACACGTTCAAAAACGTAATGTTTAAAACGTGCCAACTCTGTTTAGAGGTGTAACTCGTCTTATTTGTATTTATCATGTATTTTAAGCATTAGTTACAGCATGCAAAACTACAAAACTAGATGTAGAAATTTATTCCATCTATTCATTTGGTTCTTTAAGAGAAGTGGGGTTGTGCTGGAAGCACATGCTCCTTTCAATTTAATATTTCGGAAAAGAAAACAAGAGAAAGGGAATGCTGAACTGTGAAAGGCACTTTTTTTTTAAGTTTTCATTATGTATGTCTATAGAATCCTTTGGAATTTTGGATGGATTTTTTTTTTCATAACCCTGAAAATGTTAACTCTATCTGTATAAAACGAGTTATTATTTTGTCTAATCGAGAAGGGAGGGGGATAGACTAAGCGTGAACTGTTGTTGACTTATAGAGAACACTGAAACCAATTATACACTCGTTAGTGTTTGCGACACTGGCATTTTGTTTTCTTAGTCTAGAATTGGTACAGATTCATACGGCACACACACTCTGCATGTTTATATTGGTCTATATGAATGAAAAATTTATACTGTATGCGCGAATGCAGCATCATGGAATATGATATTCATCAAAATCATTACTTCATCTTTCCTGGATGATGTGCAGTATGATGGTAGGTAAGAATAAATGATCGCTTCTATTTCTACTTATTAGGTCTATCAATGGTGTTTCAAATGCAAGAAACATAAGATTGGTCGTTGCTGCTTGCTTTTCAGTTATGGAAACAAAACTTCAGTCTTTGTTCATTAACATTCATTGGCATGATCCAATTCATTTCAACTCAATTCAGTAAAAGTCTATTGCATGGAAAACATGTTTTGCAGTACAAAAACTGAATTATGCATGTCTTTACAGAGATCAAAATACATCATGATTATCGAATTTTTATTCATTTTTATTATTAATGGCTAAATAAAATCATAAAACAACTTTTAAATTGCAGTAAATACAAGATTATTTCCCTCTTCATTATGGAGACTTATAGGGCTATAGATGATTGCGTAATATATATATTCTTTGTTAATCTGACTATATACCTTGCCGGGGAAAAAAAAAGAACTAAAGAAAATTTACAAATCTTCCACACGCTTATAGTTATGGGCTGTATATTTTTTATTATGTATCCTAAAGCTCATAAACATTCACAAATATTACTGAAGAAGTTTGTACAAATACAAAGGAGTGCCATGCTGGAAAGTCGGGTGTGACAGGCATCAACCCTATACAAAAATCCACTATTTACTTATCATTATTATTATTATTATTATTATTATTATTATTATTATTATTATTATTACTATTATCATTGTTATTATTACTATCATTATTCAATAACCCAAAGTCCAGTGAAATATTATACATTCTTCTTATCTATTAAATCATATTTTGGTTTCTTGCATGAAAAGATTAGATGACTCAATTATGACTACATTATGACTTATAGAATGGGAAGAAGCCATTTTCCTACATTTCTTTTCATGAATTATATCTTCAGGCGTGGAAGGGTGTGTGTGTGTGTGTATGTGTGTATGTGTACGCACATTACTGTATTTAATTGTTTTGAAGAGTGTATACAGTGTATTTGCCCGTGATACGAATCATCTTTTCTTGACTGAGCGTTCCTTGTTTGCAAACCAAATATGATAAAAAGCTATTTTTTTATTGATCCCCTTAATGGGTACGAAGGTCGATAACATACATGGCCTTTGAATTTAACATCATACATGGTGTAGTGATGCAGTCCAATGGTTAATTACCACGATCCGTACAGACCAACATCATTGAAGAATATTGCTATCGTGGGATTAGATGAGGCTTATTCCAATATTCATTTAATTAGGACAAGGGCACAAATTATTTTCACAGTCAAACGTTTACGAATTGTGAACTTTGGGGTTAATGAAAGTCATTTATTGATGTTTTGAAGGGAAATATGGTATCATTATGATCAGTATAAGGAAAGGAGGGAACAAAATATCAAATGAAATCAGATCGGTGTAATGTGCGTAGCAAAAATGACGCGTTTCGGGGGAAAGAGGCAAAATCCACAATAAAAGTGTACTTTTATGATTAGCCTATCAATCAACACTGATCAAGTCAGTTTAAAGATTTGTAATTACTGTCAAATCGTACAATCACTATACATCTATATTATAAAATCAAATATGAAAAACCCTTCATGTTGATGAATAAGGAAGTAGAGAATAGGAACATGGGTATCAATAAACGGTGATTCAACTAGACAAAGAGCTATAGCGACTACCGAAAATATATTTCTCTTCCCTTTCCTCTTTCCGTTCTCGAATAAATGCCATAAGTCTGCCAGTATTGACATTTCGGGATTTCTCATTTCGTTTAAATTAAGGAGCCTCGGGAACAAAAACTCAGATATTTTGAGTCAGTATGTTCTACGATTTTCAGGACTTTAGCATACAAGTTCTTTGAAATGAAGACCTCATAATATTTAAAGAGCATAAAAGTATAACTGTCAAGATAAAAAGTGTACCATTAAGAAAGAAGACTTAACGCTACTATACTGTGAGTCAAAAAACAAACAAACAACAAATTACAACAAAGTGCAAAATACGGTAGGCCTACATAACAAATATTACATGATTAATGTTGGTCATTGGTTGCAACTACTCAAACTGCATTATAATTACTTTTTCATCTCAAATTTGGGGGTATGTATAGGATGAGGAAGCAGTCGTCTCTCTCTCTCTCTCTCTCTCTCTCTCTGTCTGTCTCTCTCATAACATCGTCCCTCTCATAGCAGGAATACTTATTTAGAATAATATAATCTGTCTGAGTGATAGCTTGGAGCGTTACTTTCACCCTCCTATACACATCAGGATATAGATTTTAATTCGAGGCTTATTGAAAATTGCAAGGTTATGTCTAATACTGGTGTTCCGTCTGTCTGGATTGAGCTAAATGGGCTGCTCATTTAATGACAGAACTGGAGGAAGACAGTTTCTGATCATTCATCAATCGCTTCATCACAAAGGAATCAAATATAATAAACAAATTTTGCACAGAAATTATTATTCTAAACATACAGGAACCATACAAATAAGATTCCAATGCTTAAGTTTCTCTGTTTTCTGCTTGTGTTTTATAAATGCAATTTAGGGGGAATGTCACTAATTCATTATTAAGACTCAAAGGTAGAAATCACAATAGTTTCTGTCGGTGATGTTCATGTACTTTGAAAGGATATTCACCACAGCAAATAAATTGAAAAATTGATTTAATATTGCAAGTCTTGATAAATGACGAAGTATAGCAAGGGGAAAGGTTATCAAGGGTCATCCTATAAATTGCTGTATTTTAGAACATTAAACGTGCTTAGTGTCATCATAAATATTTTGTTTGTTTTGTTATTTTATTGTTTTGTTTTGTTGGGCCTTTGGTTTCTTTTGTTATATATTTTAGTTACCTTCATGCTACATTTACGGTTATCAGTTGCGTTGGTCGGGAGGAGGGACCATTGTGGTTACAGAGATCATGGTGATAAAGTTAGTTTGCTTTCTTTTTCCCCGGCAGCAAACTGCTGAACTCAGAAGACTGCTATACATGTATATAGAGAAATACACACTCATGAATGATATTTTTTAAATTATTTTGTTTCCATTGTTATCAGGGTGGTTAATATAATATTTTGTTTGTAAAAATGTTGAATAAATAGTACAAATAATAATAACCTCTACGGATTTCTTTTCATCAGAGCGTGATTCAGTAGTAAACTAAGAGCCCCTCCCTCGGACATTTTAGAAACCAATTATTTGGATCTCTAACTTACCTTAAGTATTGGAATCTGTGTTGACATGCTGTAGTTGGTCTGCATCAAACCACGAGAGTAGTAGGCCGAGAGTGGACAACCATTGACTGCCAGTGTCTTCTTACGGTCAGTTCTTGACAAGACAAAAGCTCTCCACTGGATAAACTTGGTACATTCTTCTCTCTTGGTTAGCCTTGACTGGTTTGATATCAGTCCTTGAGCAGAGAATAATCTGTTCTTATCTTCAGCATTGAGTCTGAGGGAAAGGAATTGGTTGGCATTAGCTGCTGATAGTCGCCACTGGTTACCTCGATGATCAGGGAAGATTGCATCCTCGAACACGAAATTATCAGTGTGATAATATCCTCTCGTTGTTAGTCTGATCTCAGGCTGAGCAAAGGGTGTAATAGATACAACCTCTACACCCAGAGGAATAGCACCACGATAGAGGAGATTGT
Organism: Echinometra lucunter; assembly: GCA_029962745.1. Taxonomy (NCBI): domain Eukaryota; kingdom Metazoa; phylum Echinodermata; class Echinoidea; order Camarodonta; family Echinometridae; genus Echinometra; species Echinometra lucunter. The sequence goes on from CM057151.1 coordinate 411,724, forward strand.
CACTACCATCCAATGGTTCGAAGGCCTTGAAACGACCATACCCTTGCTCATTCTTGAAAGAAAACTCAAATGTCTTCGAGCTACTGGGGCATGTACGGCTATGACCCAGAAAGAACCGATATCGGATGCGACATCCAATGATTGACGTATCGCCTTCGTTACCAAGGTAACGATGAAGGTACATGGAGACATGCCCTTCTGCTTCTTCACGATCACCTAGAGGATAAAGGGAAACATAGAATTCCATTCCAGCTAATGGAAAGTTGGCAGTAAAGAATGAAGGGTATGGCTGCTCTCTGTGACTCAGTAAGTGAGTGAAATCAACTGACTGCTCGAACAAAGTTGAACAAGATTTCATGGCAAGTTCGATGATAACGATTTTCTCTGGTTCCAATAAGAATCCTTGTCCCGGTGTGAAGAGTTCTCTAAGAGATGCAAACTCTCTCTTTCCCCAGCCAGGTGACTGAGGAGCACTGAATTCTACCTGACTCCCTTCTGTTACCAAACTCTTGGTAGGATCCAAGATGTTACGGGTAATGATGCGGAAATCGGCCCGACATCGTACCCCTTCGGAAGGACTACCCCAGTAGATATACACTCCTAGAAATTCATGTCTTTTCCCCTCTGCATACTTGCAACTAAGATACCAGTCTTGTCCTTGGTAATTGATTATGGTAGAGCGAACAGAGCGAGATTTAAACTCGTCCAAGTTCATTAACCCTAACTTGAAAGTGAAAAGTTGGGTGTTTTCGCCGTCATTTAGAGGCAGGGTGCGGTATAGTTGCAGTGTGTTAGCCATCATTCAAATGTTTATAAATCCTTTCGGAATAGCTTCAATCACATGATATATTATTCTCTTTCGATGATGACAGGTGAGCAGGTGGTACCCATTACAATCTCAAATTCGATATCATATATTTTCAAATGATCTTATATGCAACGAAAGTGGTAGAAACAATATTATCAGGTTAATACACGACCTTTCTTTCTAATAGTTTAAAACAATGGCATCTTGATATAAATATGAGTTTCGCTTCAGTTATCTTGATTAATCTGAACACACTATCATTCATCGGATGAAAATGAAGATTGCAATTCACCCATGACGACATACCTGTTATTTTCCCGCGATTTGAACAGATTGGTGAACAGATGCAAAACTATACACTCCATTCGATCATGACCGTCCCCACATTACATATACCACGCTAATGTTGCATCCTTGTATAGCAACCACTCAAATTGAATTACGATGTGAAAATATGTGTAGTTTGATCAGAAGATAATATTCCACCACTAGCTATACAGAGAAGCGACTGTAGCCATTGTGCGAGGTGCTATAACTATAGCTGTTTCGCTTCACGGCGGCAGGGTAGCTTGCAGCTGAATGAATATGCTCTGGCCTCGATGAAGGCGGCTGTAGCGAGCGGGTCGGTGATAATAATGCTGCATGGAATAGAGGCACGCCGTCTGCTCCAAATCCCTCCTCTTTCTACCTCCCGTTTGCACACAACGCACCAAGCGCGTCAATCATATACCACGGCTACTTGTCTCAGCTACCTGGTCCTATATATGCTCCAGTATGAGATATGAAATATTACTACTCCACCTTTCAAAACTGCCTTGTCTGAAGTTATAAAATTTTGAGCGGTGTATAATACTTGTGATCATGGTGACTGAGTTATATGCTTCAATACCGTCTATTTGCCCAGTGCATTCGTAAGGTGGGTACGTTCTATCGATTAGCAAACAAAAGAAAGGCACAAGTCTTTTGAATAGAGCGACTTCTCAAATGACCTTTGTGTTTACATCAAAGGATATTAATAGAAATGTGCACATGGAGGGTAATTCAGAATTTGGAATCTGATGTGGAAAATGTATTTCAAGAAGATTCTCATGGTCATGGCTCGCCTTCGCCTCCATGGCCATGCTAACAGAAATGTAAAACTCATAAATGGGGTGTGTTGGTCTCGCGCCCAACAAACTTTGCTCAGTGGTTGAGATCAAAATAATCTTGACATACATGTATTTCCTTATTAAATGGAGTTCTCACTAATATGACTGTATGATCCTGGATTTTTCATGATTTGCTTTGTTTTGTTGTTGTTGTTGTTGTTTCTTTAATGTATTAGGCATATTACAATATCAATTTCCGGGGTAAAGATTCCTCAGCAGACGAAGTGTCTGTTGGTATACTGCCTTACTGGCGGCGAGTAGCGTCTTTGTCTTAGAATTCGTGCATTTGACCACATCGGATAGAAGAAAAAATATATTTCCTCATTTCAGCTGGAACGCTTGGAGAGATGAATAGCCCAAGGTCAGTACATGTATTTAACGTGTTTTCATAAAAGAAAATTATAAGAAAATATGAGGAACCATGAAAAGGTAATTATGAAAGAGTAAAATCTAAAAGGAAAATACACGATATAAAGATAAGACTATAATAGTAACAAAAAGGAAAGGTAAAAGATTTTAAATCAAACTAAAAAGAAGAACTAAAAGAAGCATGCATGAAGATAAAATAGAAAAGCCAAGAAATTGAAAAAAAAATAAAGATATAGAAGAAAGCATACAAAGAGAAGAGAAGGACCCAACAAGAAAGTACATCATCAGAAAATGTACATGAGAAACTAGGGGACAGAAAGGGGGGGGGGGTTGAAAAAAAAGGAGAAAAGGAAAAAAAAAACACCCAAACTAAGGAGAGTATGAAGAAAAAGATGAAATACACAATGAAAAATGATATTTTAAAAAAGACGAGAAATACATAAGACAGATTGTAAAATGAAGAAAATCAATTTGTGAAAAGTAGGAGTCAATGTTCGACCGTTTGACATGAAAAACATACACAATATAGGAATATTCCCCAATCAAGTATGTTTGATGGTGTTGTTTTATGGCACGTGTCTTCTTTCTTGACTGGGTTTCCCGAATGTATGGCATTTTCTTTTATTGTTGCGAATATTGGTTTTGTTGAATTCTTTGTTGTACATGACTGTATTCTTTTGTCAACTCTATAAGTATTGTTCAATCAGCCCTTGGCCTGCGATGCGACATCCTTAAAGGAGAATGAAACCCTGGGGAATTATATCCACTTCAATGGAAAGAGAGGACAAGAGAGAAGCAATTTTTTTTAAAAGTTCCATCAAAATCGGTTACATGAGAAAGTTATGAAAGTTTGAAGTCTTATTTACTTTCTATGGCGATCCTCAAATTGGCGATGTTGCTTCAAAATGAGAGGTTTAGAAGGACAGTTTTCAATATGCTTTGTACATAAAATTTCATATTTGCTCCAATTTATCTCTACAGATGCTGCTTGAGTCTCTTTAAACTCAACAAATGTTGTGTCAAAAACATTTTCCCTTGATAATAAACCTTGACCTAACTTGGAGACAAGCTGCACCTAATATATAAAATTTTGTGTACAAAACAGAGTTATCCGACTTCTAAACCTGCCATTTTGAAGTAAAATTGCCAATTTGAGGATCTCCATAGAAAGTGAATTGAGACTTTTCAAACTTTCACAACTTTCTCATTTCGTAACCGATTCTGAGGGAACTTTTTGTAAAATTGCTTCTCTCTATCCTCTCTATTCATTAAAATTGATCCCCCCCCCCTAGGGTCATTTTCCTTTAATATAACCATCATCATCCACTTTTACAAGGGGGGGGGGGATCTTTTTTGTTGAAGAAGATGTGATGATAAAATAAGGCTATTTCGCTCATGCTGTAGTAAACCACTTAGGGGTGGAGGTTTACTGCAGCATGTTTAGACGAGCTTTCAAAATACAAACACAACATAATTCCCTTCAACCTAATCTTTTATAACAATTCCATGACACAGCAGAGCGATTTATATCTGAAAGTTCCTCACTATTGGCTAATCACTTGAAACTCTTCATTTCATATAAGATCCAGTACTACGATAAGTCGATTTAAGTTTATGTATAAGAAATTTATATTTAATGAAATGTTGTCCATGGCTGAGTAGGATACTTATCTCTTTCATCAGCTAAAATTTTCTTTTTACTTGTTTACTTGTATCACTCTCTTTCCTATTCTATTTCCTCTATGATCTCGAGCTATGTGCGTGTTGTGTATGGATTAATGTATGAATGTACATGTACATGTATTAGGATGGATATGTACGTGAGTGTATGTATGGGTGTATGTATGGGTGTATGTATGTGTACAGACTATATTCTAATAATTTACATGTATATATATTTTTATGTAGGGCCCAGTTTATGAGCAGTTTTGCTTCTTTTGGGTCCTGGCCATTTTTAAACTGTTATTTTGTTTGTTAACGGATGATTTGTATGATATTTATTTTATGATGTTCATGTACTATGTTGATTTTAAATGGTCAAATAAATGAAATGAAATGAAATGAAATGAAATGAAATGAAATGAAAATTTCCATGGTCAGAAATATAGGGGTGTCACCTCTTCTACGCACTTACAGATTTATAAATCACACAAACTGAAATATCAGCAAAACTGAGGGATTTTTTTTTTCTTGTGTAAAAATATATAAATATGAAAGTTTTATTACCAAATATACAAATCTTGCAAGTTTGTACAGTAAGAAGAAAATGAATACATGTACATCTCAGGTAATAAAAGTATAAAAATATTGAATACAAAAAAATACCGTGATCATACATGCACCAAGCATCATAATAACGATCAGCCTATGACTTCTATTTCTAAACTGAGTATTATACGTTACGTATATGAGATACATGATTATTGTCTTGAATATGAATTCATTTACTTCTGTTCACCTCTCAAAATCGGCTCATTATTGATTAGAGGTCAGAACTTAAAAGGGTGTTCACAGATTATTACAGACAAAAACATCTACATTCCATATAAGAAAAATATTATGTTATGGCACCTTTCATTAAACATAAAATCATCTTAAATATCATGTGAGATTGCCTTTTCTTTGTTTTCTTTTAACCCATAAACCTCCCTTCAATATCACTTTTGTAATATCTTTTGATATAGAATGCTAGGAATTACACATTATACATGAGCAGAAAGGGCAAAATTCAACAAAAAATTTGAGTCCATTTCCAATGTAGTACGGAGTGCCATTCTCATAGATGAGTGATTTTAATTGTATCAAAATCACTGAATTTCTATACTGACAATCCATTGTTGTTTTTTGTGTGTGTGTTTTGTTTTGTTTTGTTTTTGTTTTTGTTGTTTTTTAAATTTATACTTTCATGTTAAATTTGCAACTTTCAAGCATACTGGTTCATCCAATAAACATTTTTTCCAAACAAAAGGGGAACAAAATAGTAATGCTATTCTGACAAGAAAAAGCCAATTAAATCAGCCCTTTGGAAAACTCTGTACTACATCGAGTTAAATAAAAAGCTTTCCCTATTCCCCCTTGTAAAAAAAAGTACCATGGGTACCATGGTAATTTGACAAAATTACCATCAAATCATGGTAATTTGATGGCACTTGCACTGTACTTTTATGGTTTTGATGGGAATTTTGTCAAAATACCATGGTACCCATGGTACTTTTTCTGGCCACCCCTAAAAAATCTTAAAAGAATATCGCATTACTCTTACCCTGAAGCATTTTGTTCACTACAAATTGAACTTAAATGAAAATCTCTAGTCATTTTTATGCTGAGGAAAAACAAACTTCTGACTGATTTTCCCCTAAATTTCTCATTGGCAGTTTTAACTGAACTTGATTCATCAAATATAATCTTCATCACATAAGTAAATAAAAATACAGTTCTATGAATCTGATTATAGAAATCAAAACTGAAAACTCTTGTGTCGTTTTATGCACATATTATACACATCTTTAGAAGTAGAACCCATAATTTCATTGCATTAAAAGCAGACAGGCACTTAATCACTTCACCAAATACGGAAATAAATGCAAATATAAAACCCTGTTTCTTCAAAAAAGCAACCCTGCCAACAGCAAATGCATATTTAAATTGATAATATAGATTTCAAAATGCTGAATATAGATATTGCTTCCTAGAGTACATTATGGAAAATATGATGAAGAACACGAAGTTGGCCCCAATGTTGACATACACCACATGGAAAAGCACTTTTCCTTACATTTTCATGGGTGGTAATTTGAATCATAGCTTATTCAAATATAAAGCGTTGGGTGCTTGTATTTGATGTACAAAACTATTAGGTAGAAAGACATGTCTTCAAGATGAGTAGAGTTAGTGGGAATGAGTAAAGATGTACAAAATAAGAAGGAAATTATTTTTCTGGTAGGTGTATATAAACGTATACTACAGGCTCGTCCCCATATGAGGAGGGAAACTGAGTGTTTTCAAAGTGTATTTATGGTGTACAAAATGAATGGAAATGACACAACAAAGGACTGCATTTAAAATGTTGTGCACTCATTTACTTATGTAAATGTGCTTTGAAACTCCTGCAGAAAAACCATGCAGTTTTCTCCTTCATATCTAAATAGGCTTTTCATGTTAACATGATGTACAATGCCAATGCTGTTGCAAAATACTATTAATATAAATACAGAACACTACTGAAATTGAGATCAAATTATATACAGTAGCACCATATTATAGTGGTTCATTTACTAGACTATGAATCAAAAAGGTTAAGAGATTGACTGCTTGCTCTGTGTAAAGGACCTTCAAGAAGGCAATTCATATGTGACCTAGCATTGATCTTCACTCTCCATATCTCTTGATACAGCATGATCAGCTACTGTAGAATTATCACTGATTGTTACCAGACCTATACCATCAACGCCACCTATTTCTTGATTTCTAAGACTTTCAGCCTTTCTAGTCCATTCTTGGTAAGATGGTGGGGGTTCCATATCATCAGAGCCTGATCCTTCAGTCATCACATTCACACCTTCACATGTTCCAGCTGTGTTGTAATATATACTTTGATCATAGGATGGTGGAGGATGATCATTGATAACCTCTTCTTCAACGTCTCGTTCTCGCTCAACTTCATCACCGTTTCTTTCTCTTGAAGGCCATAAGCCCCGCATATCCTCTACAATAGGAGAAATGGAAACAGTGTTTGTTACTCAATCATAAATCAATTTTTTTTAAAGAAAAACAGCAACAAATAGTAGACAACAGAACGGCATATGAACTAATATTTCTAAGTTACTTGTAGGAGAAAGGTAATCTTTTGCTGATCCCAATATGTACCAAATATTTATAACAAAACTTTCTAATACAATATATAGTCAAACAGCTGTATGTCGAAGGGAAAATGTCAGCTCTTTTGCTGTATAAAAGGCCCCCCCTTAAAAAAAAAATAATAAAATAAAATAAAAATGAAAATACTGTCGGTATTTCTGCACAGCCTCCAGTAATAGGTATATTAATCTGTACACTGTTTAGTTTTCAAAAATAATTGAGAAAATCAATGACGTAACTTAGCAAAAGTTCAAACAAATTTTCACTTTTAGACAACTATACATAATTCCAATGTATGCTGAGATGCTGACCATATACATATATATGTTGAAAACACTATGGATACACACTCTGTTGGAGCCAGCTATTTCTACTTCCTTACAGATTTTCATCTGTGATGATTTTCCCCCATCTCTCATCATCTTTCATTTGCATTAAGTAAAGCCAGAAACAGACAGATCCTTACTTGAACGTACTCCATAGTAGCATACAGCAAGCCAAGAGACAGGTGGTAGGATACAAATCAAAACTATGATCAGTGCATTGGTTACTGGAAAAGGAGAAGGTAGAAAACAACATTAAGAGAAAGTAAATATGACAACTATGTTCTGAACAGGAGCTTCATAAGGCATCAAAAGTAATGGCAAAAAGGAGATAATTTTCCAAAAAATAAATGAATCACATGTAATCCACAATAACTTATTGACAGATTTATGAAAAGTTCACCTGTTTTTGTAGAGAAAAAACTGTCTTTTGACAATATGACCAATCTATACAGTCACGCTATGAAGAAATGAGATTCTACCTCCCTTCTCCACCCCCCCCCCCCCCCCCCCATTCTTCAACATGTTTTTACATGATTACAAGGCATGAAATCCTCCCCCTGTAAAATAAAGAATTAAAAGAAGATATATAGTAGGGTTCTTACAGTAGGAGGGGGTCCCATATGGCAATGGATTTCTAATTACTGAGAGAGAAAAAAAATTGACAGCATTTGAATCTGCAATTGCTCTTTACAGAAGTACTACTTGAAGCTGATAAAATACTAATAAGAACAGAAGAAAATCAATATTGAAGCTGATACAATACTAATAAGAACAGAAAAATAATCAAGATTACCAGGTGATTGATAATTCTACTTCTGTACCAGCAATATAACTTTACAATGCATTTCATGCAAGTACATTATCTAGTTTTTGAACAAGCCATTATGACTTTTATTTAGAATGTAATTTTGGTACATGTACTTACAACTTGCAGCAACTCTTTACATATACATACATATATATATATATATATATATGAGATCAGGTAACATATACAACAGCTCTGGCAATTCTCGTGGAAATAAATACATGTGAGATCAATTGAGAGAATAATATCTTAGCATGAATCAAAGTTCCCCAGAGCTGTCCTACCATTTTTGGAAATTTTGCAAAGGTTGAAAAAATATCTCCACCGGGAATCAAACCTGGGCCTTTGGCTATATATATATATATATATATATATATATATATATATATATATCTGAAGGTAATATTTCATATTTGAAATAAACAATACCAGCATGGAACACCACACTTAAAGATTGAAAAAAATCAAATTATAACTCATTATAATTATTCTCTACTAACCAGCGAATTCACAATTGGCACCATAATGGCTGCTGGGGCACTCACATCCACTATCTCTGCACACTTCATTATTTACACAGGTTGTGTTTCCAATGCAAGTCAAATCTGAAATGTAAAGAAAAAAGTGTCAATGTAACCTCAAGTGACAAACTGATGTAAGCTTCTGTGATATCTTGCTTTTGGGAGGTGTAGGGAGGGCATCAATAGAGGTGAAAGACATATTGATGCAAACTCTGACTTGCCCAAACTTTAAAATATTTTAAGTATATCAATCACCTGAGAAATACTAGGATGTAATTACATGTAGTAACCCCAGAAAAACCTTCACTTGACATTCTTTGGGCTGATGGACAAGGAGTTTAACAAAATAAAGGATAACACAAGACCACAACCACGAAACTAAACAGCAATTCAATTCTGTAAATGCCCTTATTACTATACATGTGTGTATGTATGCCAACTAGTCTGCTGACTAATTGCTTTTATATTCAGACTATATTAGAACCTGCAATACTTTTTTCATAGAAGTAATATATAAAGCTATTATTTTGAATAAAATATAAGGACATGAAACCTCTACCACACAGATCAAAATGTCTTTCAACGGGTGCACTTTAATATCAATTGTATAATATGCAAATCATAAAAAGAGCAGACGACGACGACGATGATGATGATGATGATGACGATGATGATGATGAACAGCATTTGGATAGCACCATTTATCTATAAGAAACATTCAAAGGCTCAGATGGTATGGACATGTAAAGAGAAACCAAGAGAATGACTTCATTCGATGGACAGCAGAATTAAGTGAAGAACGGAAGAGAATCAGAGGAACACAGAGGAAGAGATGGATGGATTGTATTAAGGAGGATGTAGCTGCACAATGATTTGGAGTTAATAAATGACAGAGCTACATGTAAATAGCGGGCAGTGACAAGAAGGCCCGACTCCCCACTGAGGGGATTCATGGGCTGATGATGACTATGCAAATTATATGCAGATTTCTTCTTAAAATAAAATCCAAATACATTAATTAACCCATTGGCTACTGAATTGTCACATTGCTATAGGGTTAGTACAGAACAACCCAGTTCCCATGGCTAGTGAGTTTATACTTTTGTCTATTCCCTTACTGGTAATACAGACATTCATATCTTGCTATCATTATCATCATTTTATTTGACATTTTGTACATATATAAACAAACATGGCATAAAAACAAATTAACATACTGAGGTACATGTATGTCAGTTAGGGTTCACCAGGCCGGGTAGCCTGGGTGTGGAAAAAGCCAACCAAATGACTAGGACCCAACCTGCTGTAACCATAACTGATCATAGTAATATATACATGTAATTGCGTTGAATAATACATGACATAATGGAACATAATTATAGACATTAAAACTAAGAAAAAAGGAGCAGTAAGAAAAGAAGAAACTACATATTTTCTAACACAAATAGCAATATACCGTGTAAAATTACTCAATATTCAATGTGTTGAAACATGATGGTTGGCAAATCTTCAAAGTACTTTCTTTGTAAGTTGATTAAGTGTAAGCGCTTAGAAACGTGTGTATTAATTACTAAATAAATTACTCAAATTTGTGATATGAAAGCATTTAAAGAGCAATTCCTAATCAAGTAGCATGGCAAATGATATTCTTTCATCTAAGAATAAACAGAATGATAACAAGCAATGTAAAGAAAGAAAGTAAAACATGATTCCACATACCATTTGCTGATATAGTCATAACACAGCAAAGCAAACCAAGATAGGAGATGGAGTTGATCATTTTTCCAAAGCTGGCAGATGCCTTTTAGTATTGACATGTCAGAAGGTTGACTGCAAGAAAGAAGTCTTATCTCTGTATTTCAGGGATAAAAAGAGGAGGGGGAATCTTTTTTAGAATAATAAAATAAACCACCAACATTGTCACGCATCGTCTTTATTAACCTATAAAGTGTGCAAGACAATTTAGTTTGTTTTCCAGTAAGTAAAATACACCAAAAATTCAATATTCTCATGTTCACTGTACTCATTAGTTTATATCTCCGTTTCCCTGTAAATCATGCAGCTAGCAACAGACTTATGGACACCTAAAATATTCCTTAAAAATTTTCTATGAAATACTTCTTGAAACCCCCATACTTTACTACCATACAAAATGATTGGCAGCACTAATCTATCAAACGGTTCACATGAAATATCTACTTGTAACGTATGTAAACACTGGCTTGTTCCTTATCTTTCCCCTTGAAAAGACAACAACTTTTGTCTTACTGGTATTAACCGTAAGATGCCATAAACTACAATAATCAAACAATGCATTTAGTGACTTCTGTAACTCACCAAGGCTCTCAGCCATTATTATAGTGTCATCTGCATATAGTAATACAAACAGCTTCAAGTAAACTTTGATATCATCATTACTCAGATAAGTCCTCACATTGTCAGACACAATCTAAACCACTAGATCTATACCTACGACTCATAAAAAAAATCAAAATCATTCAAATAGATCACAACAAAAGAGGAGATAGGTTGTCACCTTGAGTTTGATGCACACCAATATTATACAGTTCGGATCTATCGTTATTGACCCTAACACACGACTTTGCCTTGCTATACAAATTGTACACAACATTAAAAATTTTCCCATTAATATTATTTGCAATAAGTTTGGACTATAATGAGGATCTGTCGACAAGATCAAATGCTTTCTTGTAATCCACAAAAGCACAATACAACCTCTTCTTTTAGGACAAATATATATCAACGAGAGAATGCATAAGAAAAACGTGGTCAATAGTAGAAAAACCAGATCGAAAACCTGCCTGTTCATCCCCTAGTCCCGGTACTTTATATGCAGTAAGACGAGCGTCAATCAATCATGTCAATTGCTGATGTAAATTAATTTTCCAAGACAGCTCAATAAAGTAATTCCTCGATAATTATTATTCAGGATCATCAATGGAACCTTTGTTCTTGAACAGCGGAACAATGATCCTGATACACCAATCAGTAGGCACAATGCCTGTTGTCAGAACAAAATTAAACAACTTTACTCACAGTTACTAATGCTAAGCCTAAGTTAAACTTATGGATGCAACGAAACAACGGGGTCCACCCACTTGACCGAAGGCCCACGAGACCGAAGGCCCGCGAGGCCGACTTTTCTCGTATTGTATTTTCCTTCATCACAAATAATACGCTATCGGTATATAAAATAATTATGTCTCCTTTAGCATGTTTAGTCCTGGTTTCCGGAGGTCCCGCTGCTCTTTAATACTTCTTAAACTTCCTTCTGGCACAGGAATTGGTTAGAGCGGTGTGATATTATAGATTACAATTAGCTATTTTCGGCCTCGCGGGCCTTCGGTCTCGCGGGCCTTCGGTGAAGTGGGCTGTCACCGAAACAACACATGAAATTGAATTAGTGGGGCTGATCTGGATATGAGCAAGGCAAACAACTATCAGAGCTTTATCTTAATGCCAATTTTGCATGTAGGCAAAAATAGGTCTAGTAAATCTAGATCTATATCTTTTTTTTACGCTTACCATGCAATCTGAAGCTATCATCATGATTTTAAAAAATGAAAATCTTTGGAGAAAGACAGGAAACTCAAGTTAAATTTTGATCCTTCGTGTCGTAGCCATAATACAATCGCACGTACGTCCGGGTAGCGTCTTTTTTTTCCCTACCGTTACTGCGTAAAATTGCAGAACTTCACTCAGGAAGCGACTTGTGCGAGAGGCTACACAGAGCCCTTGGGCTTATTAGGGTTAATAACTGCTTTTCGCCCGAAGCTTCGGGCGTCCATCAACCAACTATCGCGGTGTCAGCTGCACTTCAATACATGAACAATTCCATCCAAAACTATATAAACCTCTCATAGTTCTCTACCACAAAGTATGAGTGACTTTTGATAATTATAGTTATTTTTCTTCAAATCTAGCTTACATTATGTGTACGCAGCTAGCCCATATCACATGCATTGCAAGCCGACGCGATCGACGAACTAAGTCCACGCGCATGCGTAGTGCGGGTGTACTGCGTAAATCATATTCTCTATATTGATAATAGCCTCTCGCACTAGTCGCTTCCTGAGTGAAGTTCTGCAATTTTACGCAGTAACGGTAGGGAAAAAAAAGACGCGTCCGGGTATTACGTAAAGCTTTCCCCAAATAGTATTGATACACGTAAACTAAAACAACAGCAAGCATCTGATGGCTGATTTATACTACGATTACTAGTATTTGGTGAATAAAAATGGGTGTCTAAGCAATATCCCTGGCTCCAGTCTAATTTTTGGGATACAAAACCCCCAATCCAGAGCGGGGGGGGGGGGGGGGGGGGGTCCTGGAAATATTTATGAAATGAAAGAAAAAGTGAAAAGGCCATAGGAGTATATATTAGGCCTATTTATGATATATTAAAAATTATGTATTATATAGATATTGATGGAGTGGATCAAATTCAGGAGGAAATGATCAGGATCAGGAAAGACTGCTGGACCGGTTGGTACAGCGGGTGATATGGATCATCTTAGGTTCGGACTCTAATCATAACAGCGATCAGCTCAGACGATAAGAAACAATTGAGCAATACCAGGGAGGGGAAACTTTAGGGGAAAGAAATGCCATTATGATAACCATGAAAACAATCAAGAACCAGTTATACCTAATATCAGTCTTACACCAGCCCACAGCCGGGAACCCAATTAACCCTCATCAAGTCAAGTACGCCGAGTTTATAAAACAAAGCTAAGACAGAACAAAATATATGAGTGAAAAAAATTGAACAAAAATCAGATACCGAATAAGAAAGTTATGGCTATATGAATTTTTCTATATTACTTTTTTTTTTCACTGTAGCTATTGATGACATCAATTTTGGACAACTCATTTCGTTATGTTTTTTTACATATAGAACATTTGTGCTTACCTTAAGATTTGCACACTTCATTAAGCAAAACTCAATATAAAGAGTGTTTTTCCAGACATATTCGGGATTAGGACAAGGAAAACATGTGTTCCTCTAGAAAATAAAGAATTATGTGAAATTCTGTGAAAAAACATATTGAGGTCCACACATATCACTTTATAGGTAAGGTAGTGTCAAAAACAGAAAATTTCACATAGACATAACTTCCTTTATTCAAAATTCAAAATTTTGCTGACCTGTTTATTTTGTTTTAGCTTTAATTTAAAAATTACTTGACTTGAGGGTTTTGGTTTCCTTTTATTTACCACCTATGTTGTCTATGTATAGCTCGCATTTCCCTGATACTTGATAGAGCATGACCATTATCAAGTGGAGTTTGCAAATAATAACACGGGGGAATTCTAGAACGGGGGAGAAAAGTAACGAAGAAAATGATTATCTTCAATCATCTTCAATAAATTGGAGATATGTTATTGTAAATCTAATGAAAAAAATAGTTACTCTGAAGAAATCTTGCTGTGTTTTATGGGGAACATTATCCGAAAATATATTTTAAAAAGGTAATGCTCACCCATAAAATAATAGACTGCTCCATATTTACAATGATGTCATCTTTTTAATTTGATTAGCATGCGTTTTGGATTGCACAATACTTTGAAACTATTTAGTGTAAGGAGCGAGTCCAAAATACTATAAATGATGAGTGAAAACAGATACATCAAGCATTTGTTCGACAGGCCCGGGAGGAGTAAAGAAGAAAGGAGAGGTATACAAGAAGGGCCAGGCGACAAATTTCATTTTCAACTCGGCTTATCATCGCTCAGCACAGCTCAGCCAGTCCAGCACGAGAGCGAGCTACCGCCGCCGACGAAGTCCCGGTAAGTGCTTCCTCAGGCCGATGGCCTACGTTCCCATGCAATAGGCGTGGCACATGCTAAGCCCATAAATAACACAGTGCTTTTCCTCTCTGACTCTATTTGATTTTTTTTTTCAAAAATAGAGAAATCATAGCAGGATTCCAATCTCGTAAGTTATTAAAGAAAATTCTGACATTTTCAGTTGGCGATCTTCAATTTTCAAACTAAAGTCTACAATTAAAAGTTGGCTTCGACAACTTTGACTGATAAAATCAGCTGTGATAAATCAAAATGAAATCAGCTAGACGTTACATGTTTTTACTACAGTATTCTATCTAGTCTGATATTTTTCTGGTATACCATAGACTGTCCATAGTCTACATTTATATTCCAAATTCCTTTCCATTCCACTTCCAGATTTCACTTTTTGGCATTCATCTCCAGTCAGTCAATTTTCTTCAGGAATCAGTGACTAATTTGAGGTCAACATGGTACGCCGTGAGGGGACCCGCTTTGGTATAAATACCAATCACAATGTCAGGCGTTTGCCATTTCCTTACAAGAATGTCTACGCTCAACAAAATGTTGTAATTGAGACAAAGTTAGATGCAGAAGGTCACCAATCACAGAAACAAGCCAAGATGACTCTCAAGAGACAGCTCCAGAAAGATACATTTAATACTCAACCAGGTAAGACATATCTAGTAGTATTAATGTCCCTTAATCAATACACATTAGTTTCATATGACATCATGTAGTTTGTTACAAATTGTTTTCCATTTTCCAAAACATTGGGGTATTAACAACTTCAACCTTTCCTAATATCAAAAAGAGATTTTTCATTTTTTTAATTGCATGACCAGAATTCAAGTTTATATGTGATATTGTATATTCATAACCCATAGAGGTACAGTGTCACCTTTAAGAGACGTTTTTGCAGTATCTGTTGGTCCAGAATGTTGGGCAGTACATATCATACATGAGCAGAAAGAGAAAAATGCACTGACAAATTTGAGCCCATTCCCATCGCTGTATGGTGTGGCGTTCTCGAATTAGAGCAGTTTAAGTGTAACTAATCATTAAACTCTTTAAATTGGCAACACAGTGAATAATATATAATCACTATTTCTGTGTTCAAATTGGCAATTTCTGATTCAAGTTTACAATTATATGTCATTTTGGTTTATGTTATATCCATATTTATTTTTTTTCAAGCTATGTAAACATGCAAAAAAATATTTGTATTGCCAATTTGAGGATTGAAGATGATTAATTTAGACCTCAAGAAAGCTCTGTACTGCTATGGGTTAAACAGATTCACTTTCCTGAAATATAGAAATAACTGAAGATTGGTTATCCAGATGTGAAGTGAAAACCCTGTTTGAATTGATATCAAATGTTCTGATAGTTGCCAGAGCTAAAGCTAGAGTAGTAATTTGGAAGTACAAAGAAATATTCCTTTAGTCTTTCAACAATGAAAACTGATTTTTTTTTTGTCTCTAATGTAGAAATGCTTCTTTTTATTGAATTAGATGAGACATCACAGTCTTTGAGGTTCTCTCTGAACAAAGCCAAGAGATGGGAAGTCATTGAAGGCATCAAGGAGGAGTATCACCATGACAACCATTACATCATCCAAGAACACCATATGCTCCAGAGGTCATCCCGTTCATCTTCTGCTCATACCTGCATTGAAGTCTTTGACTCATCAGCAGAGCATTCCCTGAAATCACCCAGGAAGAAATATACGAAGGCTACCGACCTCGTCAAGAAGAACCAAAGTGAGAAGGTCAGAGAGGAAACAGACTTTGGAAAGAAGAATTGTAAACGATCAAGAAAGAGGAAATCACGTCAGGAGGAAGAAGTAGCAGAGAGTTTGATCCAGTATGATGTCAGTCGAGCCGCACCCAGAGAGACTTATCAAACCTACTCAAAATCTTCTTCTAATTCAGGTAGGTAACCAGAGCAATCCAGAAAGACTTAACTCAGAAAGGCAGCATGTAGAAAATTTTAAACATACTTTCATTCTGCAGTGTGTAGACAATGTGCTTATTTATTTGATCTCAAATACAACTAAATGTAGACCAAAATATTACATTTTAGCTAAGTTTAAGTTTAAGAATGAGTTTTACCGGTAGTTCATATTAAGTGCATATACTTGTATAAATGTTTTTGAAGGAAACCATTATCTGAATGTAAGTAGAACAATGTTCATTTCTGCGTGCCAGGACAGCTTACATGTGTTTAAGCATGGAATAGTTACAGAATGATTGTCTTCGTAACAGTGGCAAGTGTTTCTGCTAGTCATCAGATATATGCTTTCCTGATGGGGTAAGGTATGCAGATAAAGTCCTCTAACCTTTTATGCAAAAAAAAATTAAAAGCAAAGTATGTTTGATATGTGAATATTTACCTTTTCTCTTTGTTTTGTGTTCAGATTGCAGACAAAGGAATAGCAGGAACCGTTCAAAGAAGTTGCAACAGTGCAGAATGAATGATGTGTTCTGTGATGGTATGTGGCAACTCTCTGAATTCTCCATCGATGAAGAAGAGGAATACTGCCAAGAGGAAACAGAGTACATGTATGCACCCTTTCAGGTTGCCATGGAAACTACAGAGGCAGAGCCATATGAGGTTTCCTTGCAGACCTTAGTGAGTGGATCAATGAGTTTATCAGCTGAGTGTTACCTGAATCACAGGAGACCTTCACAGTGTAAGCCAGAGAAGTCTACCAAGGATAGAGTGTTCTCCATTGATACAAAGGATGCGATCATTGCCATTCATCCTGAATACATCATCCCAGTCAGAGAGAAGAGAGCAGCCAAGAAGAATGCTGCCAAGAAGAATGCTGCCAAGAAGAATGCTGCCAAGAAGAATGCTGCCAAGGATATCAAGGAACAAGAAGACATGGAACCAATGAAGGAACCAGTAGAAGCACCACCACCTGCTGTCCTAGAAAAACCAAGTGCTGTCACCAGTGTACAGGCTGATGATATCACTGAGGAAAACCTGAGAGGAAGGTTTGGGGATTGCTTCATTAAGGGTCAGTGCATGCCTTCTCGTTTTGCTATCAACATCAGTGATAGTGTTTTTGAGCATCTGGCATCCAACCCTGGCAATGCTGAACTATCAGCACTCCTCCAGCAGACTGGACATCACATCTTCACTATCTTAGAGTGTTCATTAGACCCCTGGCAAGTGATGAAAGATGATGGGAGACTGGTAGAGAACATCAGAATGAAGATCTGTGGAGTAGATGAAGGAAAGGAAACACTTTCTTGTGCTGTGTCTGGTCTGAAGAGTGATAGGATCTCTGACATCATCAGTGCTATTAGCCAATCAGTGGCATTGCTACCAGTTGACAGGTAAGAATCAAACTCCACTGTAGGTCCAGCTTGTGATGTAGTCAGAATTAGGTCATAGGAATTCATCTATAAATATCCTAGTTCCCAAACCACACGGATGGTATGTATATATTTTATGTTAAACCCTTGACTACTGAGTTATCATATCCCCATAAGTTTAATACAGGGACTACCCATTCCCAGTAGTTGGTGGGTTAATATGGAGCAATCATCTTATTTTCCAAGTCTAAGCACCAGTCTGTTGGGTGTGGGCTCAGTGCATTTTATAAAGTGAGGATGTCTGATGTTGGGAGATGCATATAAGCATTTATTTACTCTATCAAAAAGTGAGCAGAATGTGATTGTATCTTCCACATAGCTCTTTTCAAAATGATAATGGTATGAAGATTCATGACAAGAAGTGATCTTCATATACCACAGCTCACATTTTAATAAGTCTATCAGCTGTATTTGTTTGTGTTTTTTTTTTTCAGATACCTTGTAGAAAAGGAGGTTCCATGCTATACTGTTAAATCTGCCTTAGTTGTCGGTACTGTACAGACTACACTTGGCTGGCAATATCATACAACCAATGCTAACAAAGCTGTACAAACAGTACAGGTAAGACTACTTGAATTTTCATTTAGATTTTATGTCAGGAAAGGAATTCACTATTTGCAATTAATTTTGAGGAGAAAATAATGACAATTGTTCTCATAATATTTTCTTAAAATTCAACTTCCCTTATTATTTTGTAGATATCACTTAAGCATACATGCTATTTTTTAGTTTCACTGGTACAATGGTAAAAGAGAAAACTAATTATTATGATTGTTCAGTTTAATTGTATGAATGTGCATTGAGTGAAAAGAATGTTCAAGGAGTTAACCCTTTGTACAGACTGAAGCTCATAGGGAAGAGAAATATGTTCAAAATCAGAAAACCAAATGAAAATGAAAGATAAGGAAAACAAAATAATGAATTTAAAGTTGAGAACACTAATGATTGGAGGACTTTCCCGTGACAAGTATAATCATAAATGTAGTATCATACATGGAGAAACTTTTTTATTCTTTGTCTGAATCCTCTAAAATTTTCTCAATAATCTGTTTCTGTGATTTTTTTTTTCTGCCACCACCCAATCCCTCTTGCATTTGTTAATTCTATTTTCTAATTTCTAATCCATCAAATGCATGAGTGACAAGGGTAAGGTGAGGCCTTGTAAAATTATGTTCTAGTCAACATTTTTCCCCTTTGTCCTGTCTTACAGAGTGTCAATGAGGATCCTGAAAGCTGTATAGTATCTCAAGGTGCGTCCAATGCTTGCGAGTCATGTAGTATCTGTTATGAGAAGCTTGATGAAGATTACCAAGGTACTGCTCTCACAGCATGCAGTCATTGGTTCTGTGATGAATGCTGGAGGAACCATCTTATTACACAGATCAACCAAGGAAACATTCACATCACATGCCCTGTAAGTACGCTCAACTATTGTTACAAACATAAACTATCAAGGATATCTCATATTGGGCTATTAATAACTTTGCTTTTGAAATAGTTATGGGAGTTAGGGACAGTCTCTTGTTATGTCACTATTATTGTTTAGTGATCACAATCATTAGTGATAATGATTTTGGCAGAAAGGGTTGGACATATTGTAATGTAAACTGCATATGTACTTTTAGAAATGACTTACTGTATGTGTTTTTGTTGACAGTGATGTTATTGTGATTATATTGTAGGAATATAAATGTACCACATCTGTTGACAAGGTCACCTTGATGTCCATGGTCCCATCCAAACACTTCTCTCGTTACCATGCCAACCAAACGAACAGTGCACTCATGTTAAGATCAGAGCTTCATTGGTGCCCAAGTCCTGTCTGTGGTCGATTATTGAAACTGTCACATCCCAAGAGAGTGGTCTCTGTGAACTGTGATTGTGGTACATTCTGGTGTTCAGGCTGTAAAGAAGAAGCTCATTGGCCAGCTACATGTCAGCAAGCCAAGATGTACAGACACAAGGCTAAGGATTTGTTTAGTAAGTACCTTGAAAATTCTCCTTGTCAGTTCATGTGAACTGTCAAATAAGATTAAAGGCAAGTTTGTCATATTTTATATTCTTCAAGTGTTCCAATCACCAGAAGACATTTTGCCTATATGTTTTGGGTTCAATGCCACTTTACTGTGTTCAAAATGTGAGCTTTGAATATTCCTTCTTTAAACAGCCATTGTGAGTTAACATATAGTATACTTTCCATAAACAAAACAAGGATTGGTGGGTAGACTAGTCTAGTCCATGCACACATATGTTCGCCCATGAATAAGGGCATTTATGGAATCAAACAGCCTTTTGATTCTTCGTGTGGTGTTCTTATAGTATCCTTTACTTATTACCCTTAATCCATAGAATGCCAGGTAAGGTTTTGTGAGGTTATTTCATACTTGCTAGCTGTACACAAAATATATTTCCAGGTGATTAGTACTCTTGCATACTGTGAATAATTCAGTTGAATTTGTGTACTTTTGAAAACTCATTTTTTATATTTTGACATTACTTGGGTATGAATACTATAAAGCATTACCGTACATTTAAATCATTTACATTGAAAGTTAGTTTTAAAATCGAGCTTGGTGTTTAACTGAATCCATGACATTGCCCTGCACATTTTTTTTCAAAATCATTTTAGCAATAATTTTCACCATTTTTTGTTATTGCAGAGAAGAAAGAGAACATGATTGAATCTATCCGTGCCAAGCCTTGTCCTCGATGTGGTTATCCGATTGAGAAGTGGTATGGATGCAATCACATGGAATGCAAATGTGGCTATGATTTCTGCTGGGAATGTGGAAAAGATTTCAATGCAAAGCACTACAACTGTCTTTCAAAGAAATGGACTCATAAGGTATGAACCACCTATTAGGTCGATGACTTTAGTTGTTGCAAGCTCAGCATGTACAAATTTTCATTCTGTGCCTCCACCCGGCACCCATCTGTACATCTTTTTAGCTTAGGTGTAGTAAGGTGCTATCTGTTACTAAAGAATACCTCATCTGCTGTGAACATTATGAGTGATATTGAGCCCACCGTACACCTTACAATTTAACTGGTCTGTGACCAGTCTGCGACTGAGTAAGAGGAGATGTGACGTCACAGCTCTTGTCAGCTTGTTAGTCGCAGACCAGTCAGAGACAGATCGCGAGGGCATTCATAAGGATTTGACATGTTGAATCTCTACAAATCATGTGGTGTGCAGTGGGCTTAAGAGAGAGCCAAGCACCCACGGTTTGGTGGGTATGTTGGTATGAGCACTATGCAAGAGACTAATATTACTAAAGAAAGCACTACACATTTGTACTAGTTCTTATAATGTTCCTGGTCAATTTAAAACTTGCTCCTGAATCTATTGCTAATCTGTTTAAATATAACTTTGAATATCATCAGTGTGATGCACACTCTTTTAGTAAATTCCAATATACTCAGCAGCCAATAATTTATTACCCTGCTCATTTAAACATGTGGGGCCACTCATATGGAACCATTTTAGTTGCAAGCAAATCAGTCCCCACATTTAAGAGAAATTTATAACAAAACCTGAGTTGCTACATCTATCCTTAACTGTTATTTTATCTTTTCCCTTTTTTTTTCATGTTTTATACATGTAATGTAGGAAGATTTAACATTTCAAGCCCTAAGGTTTCTTATTGTCTCTCCTTTTTTGAAATTCATATTTGATCATGTTCCAAATGTTTGAACTGTTGAATTGTTTTCAATAATAAACTTCTATTCATTCAAACAAACTCAATTCCTATTTATCTCTCTTTTCTTCAGGTATATGTCATTAAGCCTGAGGACATAGTAGGCAAGACCGCCATTGAGCTTGCTATGCTTCATCATAAAGAGAGAACAAGCTTTGCTTGCCATCGTCGGATCAGAAAAGTCAAGAAATTGGCAACAAAGATGGTGAGTAGTGAAGCGGATTCTTTAAAACATGAAATAAGGTTAGATTAAATCATACCTCTCTCAAACTATCAACATATGTCTGTTTACAAAACCTGCAGTACAATCTTCCAATAATGTTATCATTTGATATATCATCTGATTCAGGACAATAAAGTTCAAGATTAAGAATTTGCGCTCCTGTCTGAAGTAATGCTTTTTATCATCTTTTTTATCTTGAGGCCAACTATATAGTTACTGGTAGTCATGTGATGTTTCATGTGTATATATACCGGGTGTCCCAGAAAAAGAGGAACGGCAAATTTTCAGTACTTTACCATAAAAAAGTATGTGATTTTTCTTCATCATTGGGTAAAGTATCCTCTACTGAAGAGAATGATACCAAGGTCATTGAATTTGGTGAATTAATTTTGATTCTATCCCTGTTTCTTAAAACACAGTCATTTTCAAATTTGTGGCGACTGATGAGAGTAGAATTGTGTCAGGATGGCTTTTCATAATGCGATGTTTGCGGGAAGCCCATTGATGCATATCAATAACAAAACATGCCATACACATGCCATATGAATGGCCATTCCCGACACAATCCCGCTCTCATCTGTCACCAAAAAAAATAAGCAAAATTCGAAAATTACTGTATTTCAAGAAAGGGGCATAGAATCAAAATTACTTATCAAATTCAATGATCTTGGTATCATTCTCTTTGGTAGAAGATGCTTTTGCTACTAATGTAAAAACATTATCTACTTTTTGAAGGTTCTGGGACATCCGGTATATTCATGTGATTGCAAGTGCATCTCATAACATGAAAAGATTATCAATATGTAAAAATAAAAATTCCTGTCTCTGTGGCTTGAAGGAGAATAAATGGTCAGAATCAAATTGTTTTGATATTACTTCATTACATTTACAGTTAAAATCGGAAGACTGCCAATCAATGAAGGATTCAGAGAAAACCTCATCTGTTACCATGGTTACTGATAAATCCTATCAACTCAAGGCAATTAGAAAACTTCTTGTTGATGTGGCTAACTTTCTCTCTGAGGTAAGTTAAGGCATTGTATGATGAACGATTATTAATCAATATGTATTCCTATTTTTTGTGCATAACTTTAATTGGGCTTATGTATCATAATGAAGAAGGCAGTTGGAGAAGTGAGATGACTTAAAGTAAATATGTAATGAATTGTAAGAGGGTCCTGAAATGTGTGTTTACTGCCATCAAATTGTGTGTAAATATGTTAGAGATATACAGAGTAGTTAAACTTTTATCTTCTCTAATTTTTCACATTTATCTTGAGATGTTATGTTCTTGAGTGTTGAATGTATTACCAAGCTTCATAGTCATGGTATGATTTATGATTGTATTAATTTCAGGCTGAGTTTGTCTTGGAGCATCTTGAGATTCTGTTGTCATCACATGAAAGCTACAAGAGGGTGCTGTCTGACCACAAGACTAGGCTTATCTTCATCACAGAAAAACTTCACAAGGTAATTTAATTCCTCCCAGTACTAAACCATCAAGGGTTTTTTTTCTTTTCTTTTGGTAAGACTGCATAGATTAGGGTTGTATGCTCTATTAGATGAAGAAATTAAGGTCACATGACCCCCCCCCCCCCCATTTCCCAAATATAGACTTATCAAAAGGAGGCAACTCCATAGATCTCCATAAATCTACAGAGTTGATTCCTTTGTCATTGGACCACTGCAAACAGGGGCGTAGACAGCGGGGGGGATGAGGGGTATGCATCCCCCCCACCTCACAAGGTGGGGGGGATGACATGTACAATCATCCCCCCCAGGTTTTAGGGAAGGACAATGATAATTATAATAATAATAATAATAATCATAATAATGATAATAATAATAATAAATGATGATGATTAGTAATGTATTATTATTATTATGCTTATGATAATAATAGTTATCATCATCATCGTTAATGTGACTGAAATGACAAATACTCATAACTATAACGATCATTATTCTGATTTATGTAGTTATTTATATTACTTTTGGGTAAATTCGGCGCCGTCACAGTTTTTCTGAAGTGGTGTAACAACAAAATTTTTTTTAAAAAAAGATAAATGGCGTGATGCAAATATGCAATAATGTGTGTCAGTCCATATTCTATATTCGTTTGTCACGGTGCGTATATTTTCTATTTATATCTGTGCATCATTGGCGTAAATCCTGGGGGGATGGGGGATATATCCCCCCCACTTCTTTCAGAGGGAGGATGGCATGTACAAATATCCCCCCACACACTTTTTTAAGGAAGAAATGATATTTGAATTAATCAGTTAATAAATTTTTTAATAATCTGTCATAAACAACCATCATATTTCAGAATTTCTATTTGAAAATGTGATTTAAAACCAGAAAAGCACTTATTTTTGGCTCGCTCGCTTCGCTCGCTCATCACATTCAGAATTTTTGTTTGAAAATGCGAGTGAAAACCAGAAAAGTGGTTTATTTTTGGCTCGCTTGCTTTGCTCGCTCATCATATTATAGAATTTCTATTTGAAAATGCGATTGAAAATCAGAAAAATGGTAAAAATTTGCTCGCTCGCTTCGCTCGCTCGCAAGATAATAATCAAAATGTGTGTAAGGGGGTCTGTGCAGGTGGGTGAGGGCGTGTGTTTATACTTAAGTGTGAGTTCGACAGAAAAAAAAAAAATCCTTGATTTCTCGTGAACGGCATATCATCCCCCCCAGGTGTAAGAACCTGTCTACGCCACTGACTGCAAAACAATTGAATTAATGTACTTACTTGCGAGGAATGATTATCCTGATTGAAATCAAATAAAGCTAGATGCTAACATGCATTATTCATGACCCTAACGTGCATTATTCATAATCATTCTCTTTTAATGTGACTTTTGTTTATACAGATTTTCAAGCAAGGGACAAATTTCATCATTGCTGATGTTGAACATCTGTTAAGCTGTGGGAAAGATTGCTTGAGATGGATAGCTTTGTCCACTGCACAGCTCAATGATAGGCTTGAATTAACTGAAGAGTGAATGACTAGTTACACAACTCACCAATACTCTCACTATACTGTATTGTTGGAAATTATATCTTGTCCACATGAGAGTATAATATGATATAAGGTATGAGATATGAACTGTAGCAGTAGGCAGAATAATTTGACATAATTGTAGATCACATGATCTGTGCAATATTGTTTTTCTTGCAAGTTTATGATACCACATGTATGAGACACATAAAACAAGGAAAACCCTCAAGGTGCAAAATAGGCTATAGTATGCATTTAAAAGAATGAAATATTAAGATTTCTTAGTACGTAATTTTGATTAAAAATTTTTAGGAAAGAAGAAAAGTGGAAACCCTGATTTTCTTCCAATTTTTTTTTAAAAAGAAAAAAAAAATTTTACCAATGTCATCCTATATCATGTTGTTTTCCAATATTTCAAAGGGTTCATCAATTTGAAATGGTCACGGATTGTAGAACACTTGATTTAGAGTACTAAAAAATACACGGGTATGAACATCAAGACTAGGGCTAAGAATTGATGTCCAAAACTATATGATTATTTACCCAGAAAGCAGAATTATAAATATGTTAATAGTTCAGTGATGTAAAATTCATTTTCAATCTTCAGTTGTAAACCCTGTTGAATTCATATTTTAGGGGCTGTTTGTAAGTGTAATTGTCTGCAAATGTAGTCCCATTATCTGCTTCAGATGTATGTATATTAGCGAGCTTTAGATTGGCGACGCGAGTCCTGTGACCGTGGTATCTTCTTGGGTTGACTTACGTTCTCCACTTTCCTCGCGTCGTGTGGAAAAAGTGGCTTTAGATTTGAGGAAGACGCATTTAATCGGACAAAGGTGAAGCATTGTTGCGTCATTAAAAAGGTCAAAAAAAGGTTTTGCGTCGCGAAATTGGAAAGGACGGTAAAATGGTCCCAGAACTGTCGTGAAAAATAGGAGGACGCAGGATGGACTGGAACAGCTGTCTCGCGCATGTGCATAACAACATTTTTGCCAAGATTCCGCGTCACAGGACTCGCGTTGCCAATCTAAAGCTCCCTATGATAGAAATTGGGGGAAAGAGGAGAAAGTGAAACTTATAATGGGTTTCATGATTCATTCCATTTCCAACATGGTTGTATATATCAAAAGTATATATATTTTTCTAAAAAACACTTTCATATGTTTACATGTATATATTTGATAATGATGCAATGCATTGGAGTTACCTCATTTTTTTCTGATAACCTGTTCATAGGTCCATGGATAAAATATTTCAACTTAGAATCACTGCCTGAAAAGATAAGGGGCACTTTTCTTTATACCAATATCTGATTTTTATGATTTATAAGTAAATATTTTTACTTTCAAATGTCGAAAGTTTAATTCTACAGTCCCAAAATAAAGTTTGTTCTATATAAAGTGGAAAATCTGACAAACAGCTCAAAAAGAAAACAGAGGACGCATATGTTTAGGGAGTTATAAAAGTGTATATCAAATGACAATAGCTATTTGCCTTGGAGGCAAATTGGCAACTCAGTTGTTAATTTGTGATGTCATTTCCTCATTTTGGTAATGTTTATATTTTAAGCATATCATGTAATATGTATTCTGTTTAACCCCAAGATACTTAATTTCTATTGCCTTAACCCAATCAGGTCAATTATTTATTTTATGTACCGGTACATTTTATCCACAATTGTAGAATATGTCTTTCTCTTTCAGAAACATAAAAAGATTTAAAGAAGTACTCGGTAAGTTAGACTTTGGGAGAGGAAATATTAGAGAATATAGCACATAATGAAATAATTATTTCTTGCTCATTTTTGTGAGATAAGATATGAAATGAAGTTGCACACATAGGATATCTGACATATCTTGTAGTTTGGGCAAAGGCATACCGGTACTGGTCATTGAATTAGTTTTCTTGGGACAATGTTAACAAGACACACAGGACATATTTAAGGTATTGACATCAACTTAAAACAATTTTCTAATTCATCTTTGTCGATATCATTCTTTATATTATTCAAATGAAGTTGTTTTATCTGGGGGTTTTCATGATAGGTGACTTTTTTTAAATCAACTTATTTCCAAACTGATTTCCAAACTGGATCAGTTGCTTGAGCATAACTAAGTATTCAACTGATCAATAAACTATATAAAATAGAAATTCTGTTTTCAGTCTTCTTCTGTGCTAAACTCTCATTTTTCCTGTACATGATTACATTATTGACAAATTTTGAATGGATCCTCCCCCCCGTCATGTAAGAAAGACTGTGTGCATATAAGCGTTAAAGTGTGGAGTGACACAAGTTAAACTATGGTGAGTGTTCTAATCACATAGTAGCAATAGACGATCACTATTACGACAGACCCACCTGAAATGGTAAAATGCATGGGACGAGGGGAAATATATGGGGCTTTGTGTGTAAAGGCACCACCTCAGTATTTTGTGAGTGTGGGTGCAGATCTCACAAATCTTTCTGATTCTGCAGTATCAAATTTCTATTTAGAAATCTTTGACAAGCAAAAGAATGTATATTCTGGAATAGCATGATTTCAATTCATATAGTGGGCATTCGCCCCACTTCTTGCTTCCATTGTGTCCCTGCTGTGTCTAGTTGTTTGCATGTGTGTGGCTGTATGTGTTCGTAACATAGAGATGGGGGGGGGGGGGGGGGAAGAGGTGGAATTGATGGTAGATAAATAGGAGAGAACCATAAAACATGACAATCCACACGAGGGTCTATCAACTACTCCTGAAACGTCACATATGATATCGCAGTATCGTTTTCTTTCAAGTTCAAGAAAATCATGCATGTATTAAAGGGCATTTATTTTCATAAATCTTTTTAGGAAAAACAATAACGAATCAATACCACCACCGTACCACCACCACCACCACTACATCATCGAAAAACTAATTCTAATCTAATTAGACTTGCTTATTCATTTTATTGCAACTAAAGAAAATGATGACATGAAAACTAGGATTATTTCTGTTTCCAAATCTCATGAAGCACATTAAATATTTTGTTTTGAAAGGTTATTGATATAACACTGTTTATACTAGGTGAACAAAAAACATGACACTTTTCATCATTAATAACTTATAAGCCATGACTTATATCAGCCCCCCCCCCCTGTAGCGCCACCCTTGGTATCGTATACCGACCCAGTGAAAAAAAAATCCATTTATCTATAGAACCGCTTGTATTTAAAAACGCTTTACATGCGTTGACAGCCTGATCCAAGCATCTACACATTTCTTTCACTTTTTATCTTGACAGAGGTTAACTGAAGCACTACTTGTCAGTATTAAATCATCTTTTAGACATGTTTCTGGGCGTACTATTTTTTTTTTTCAAGGGGGGGGGGCTGAATATTTCCTAGGGAGATCAGTATACCCGTTCCCTTGATTACTGTTGATCACATATTCAGTTGTGTAAGTCCTATTAGAAATTTGCACTGTCTTGAATTTCTGTCTATGCATATCTTGAACCTCAGAAGTCAATCGATCTTCTCCATCATATGCAACATCCCAGAAGGAAAAACCAGTTCGACCGGACCAGTTAGACCAGTAGAATTTTTACTGGTAACTCTGGAAATTGGAACATCGGTTTACTGGTCTAACTGGTCATACTGGTCCAGTTAAAATTGTACTGGTCCAGTTAAAAATTAAACTGGTCTTGAATTACTGGAATTTTATTTATACTGGTCTTGTTTCTGGAGTCTCACTGGTCTTCAAACTGGTCTTCAAACTGGTATCCAACTCAAGCTGGTCTTACTGGTGTTACTGGTATTTCCTACTGGTCTGGTCCTCGAACTGGTCTCGTACTGGTCCCTGAACTGGTCTTACTGGATCAATTTACTACATGCATTTGGTTTCTTATATACCATGGTCAGTGAAATATGGTGGAAAAGATGGTTAGTAAATTAATCTTTCTGCTATTATTTTAAATGTGTTATGTAAAATTATACATTTTCATTGTGAAATAGTTCATACACTTATTTAGAAAGTTTTTAAACAACAATCAGTGGCATTGCAAGGATATTCTATTCTAAATCCTGATTTTTCTTTTAAAAATAGGAAATATGCAAATGAGGTAAACCACGTGATCAGCATCATCAGAATTACTGGTATTACTGGTCTTGACCAGTTCAATTTCAAACAATGAATTACTTTAGACCAGTTGACTATATCAGAGGAATATATCTTGCTTTGATCTTAATCATAATTAAAGGAAATAATTATTATAATGATAATGTTAATAGGCCTACTTATGATAATTATGATAATATTAATAATAATAACAATAATAATAATAGGCCTACTTACAATAACAATAAAAATGATAACAGTAATAAGAATGATAACGATGATCATAATAATCATAATAATCATTATCATCATAGTAATGATAATAACAATAATAGCAATGATAATGATGATAATAACAATAATGATAATAATAATAATAATAAATTGTTGAAACTGGTTTCCAGTATATTTTTACTGGTCCAGTTAAATTAACTGGTCCAGTAAAAATATACTGGAAACCAGTATAGGGTCTCCAGTAGATTTTTACTGGTCCAGTTAAAATTAACTGGTCCAGTAAACATATACTGGAAACCAGTAAAAATCTACTGGAAACCATTTATTGGACCAGTAACACCAGCTTGATGAAAAACAATTTAACTGATATTACTAATTGCTTCAACTGGAATGCAATTGTTGGAACTGATCTCCAGTTGATTTTTACTGGTCCAGTTAAAAAATCAACTGGCCCAGTAAAAATATACTGGAAACCAGTAAAATTCTACTGGAAACCAGTAAAATTCTACTGGAAACCAGTAAAATTCTACTGGAAACCAGTAAAATTCTAATGGAAACCAGTAAAAATTCTTATTGGTCTTACTGGTTTTTCCTTCTGGGATTCTGAAAGATCTCCAGAGAGCCCCTCAGGCTCAGCCCAAACCTAAGTTTTAGCTAGAACGGAATAAACTATTCATCAAATTTTCTGGCACTGTTTTGTTTGAAAATGATATATATCTGATTACTTAAAATGTTTGGATTAATACTGAAGCAATGAAACTATAAAGGGTTCAATTTCCTCATCTCCTTACTTTTCAGCTTTGAAATCTTGAAATAATGAGTGAACATAGTGCTTACAATGTGATCCATGCTCCGCCTCCAGAGGTCCAGGCACGGCACGTGCAAGGGAATCAGAGAGCTTATGTTATAAAGATGGTGCTAGGTTGAGCCACTTGGCACGTAAGATATGTGTAGTAACCGTGCCGCGCTCTGAAGTACCTGCAGTGATTTATCCGTGACAGTTAAGTTCTATAAATCATCAAAGCAAAGATGGAGAGCTAGTTCGCTCGTATTACACGTGTGTACTTTTGCTAGACTCGATGTTGCTCGGGCATCTGTCCCGAATCGCTAAGATTATTGCCATTTGAAGGATACCGAGTACAGCTGTAATCTCAAAATATTAGTGGTATGTTAAAGCATGTATAACCTACAATTCGACTTTCTAATTAACTCGTAAACTCGATCTCTTCGTTTCATACCACAGCACAGGTACGGTACCGGGGGCGGTAGTGTTAACTCACCGCCCAAGCTCCCCCGATCACAAGGCGGTGCAGCTCCGTTGAGGTAGCTAGAAGCAACGGCGAAATAGCTGGTAGTAGACCTCTGTGTCGAGAAAATTTGTATTATATCGTCGATCACTCACTTGATTGTCGTGTCTTGGTCTATGTGTACTGCATAGAAACTCATAATAAGGACAGGCTATAGACATGATAGACATGATAGAAGTGCAGGCCATTCATTCATTCAGTTCCTACTGCGGCTGCTGTGCTAGTTAAGTGAGTTTTTAAGTTTAATAAAATAATAAGGCTTTAAGGTTTTTTTTTAGCATAGATGTGTCTTGAGTTGAAGAGACATTTTGCTGACCCAACCATTCAGATTCAGATTCAGTCTTCAGTAAAGAAGGATCCTGCAATCTTACTGACACTTGATGCCTTTAATAATAGGGCACTGAGGAAAGGCCTCATCATCTAGCATGCAGTATATATGTCAAACTTTTTTAGTTGCACTTCACATATATGGCAAACCTGGAGAATAGGGGACCGGAACGCGCGTGCATGCCATTTGAAATGTGCAGAGATCGGCAGCAACAGCCAAAAGTCAGGGTATGTGACAAGCCATGATCAAGTTCAAAATGACTTTAAAATATGTTTTAATCAAGTAATTATGTTCTAATATATTACATTGTCCTCTCGGCTTTCAAATGTGTGATTATGTGGTGAAAATCATTTTGACTTTTGCCAGAAATGTTCTCAAACTCACAAGTGTTTCATCCATGAATCTTGTGCAGATCGTCCCCCTCGCCACCGACTCTGCCGCTGCCACCGGCTGCATTTGTTTGCACACAAATGAATATGTGCGCGCGTTCCGGTCCCCTATTCTCCGGGTTTGCCACATATATTACTACACGAAACCCTCTTCACATGTAATGTTTTGCACTTGAAGTCTGTTCATGCCATAACAACTGCATGTGCACCACTCTGCAGTATGCTGATCTTGAACTATGAAGGATGCAATTTACAGAAGAAGAAGAAAGCTCATGAATTTAATTTTAAAATCGTTAATATTACCATGTACATGTACATTAATACAAAATAAGGAAGCACTGGCAATTCAAATATGATTCAACGGTTTGTAAAAATGTTTTCTCCAGTGGGCGTATCTGCGCACATGCATGGGTTCATCAGTTTGTAAAAACGACAATATGTTGTAAGAAAATATTGAAACTCAAAAAGTCAAATATTACCAAAACATAGATCTGTAACCCTGCAGCTTTAATTGTGGCAGAGGAAGATTGTTAATACTGACTCACACAGGGCAGCACTGCTCTTACTCCTCTGAAGCTGATTCCTGCATTACGGCTCACTTCTTACCTATTGTCAGCAATTTCCCCTGTACAGACCTACATAGGTGCAAGGTTATGTAGTAATAACCTTGCATTTGTGTAAGTGATGCTGACTGACCGAGACTCGAGTGCTGCACATGCACCTACTTGTATCATTTGGTCTGGCCAGGTGTTTTTGCCAGAATTTATAAATCTGGTGTCAAATTTGGGAAGTAGGTCATCTTATGAAATAGAAGGTATCCATTAAAGGAAAGCAACACCCTCAAGTCAAGTAGTTTTTAAATCAAAGCTAAGGCAGGACAAAACAGATTAGTGAAAATTTGAATGAAATCGGACACAGTAAGAAAGTTATGGCTTAGATCTAATGAAATTTTCTATTTTTGACCCTACCACAGGTATTGATGACATCATTTGTGGACAACTCTCAATATATTTTGTATACAGAATTTCTCATATTTATTCTTTTCTTGAAGACTGCATGTTTTCATTGTCCTTGTCCCAAATATATTGTGGAGAAAACACCTTCTACATGATATATCTTGGGTTTGGCTTTTGAAAATGTGCAAATCTTAAGCAAAATGAAATCGTTCAATTATGTGTGTACAAGACATGCTGAGAGTTGTCCAAAATGATGTCATCAATAGCTGTGGTAGTGTAAAAAAATTGTCAAATAGAAAATTTCTCATAGCCATAACTTTCTTATTTGGTGTCCAGTTTTGTTCAAATTTTCGCTGATGTGTTTTATTCCATCTCAAGCTTTGATCTAAAAACTACTTGACTTAAGGGTGTTGGTTTCCTTTGATTATGAGGATAACTTTTCCAACCAAGAGTGTTGGGGACATTTAGATGACCTCAAGGCTAAAAGTCTGGTCTAATGGCACTACATGTAGCAGCAGTGTATATATGTCATATTGTCATATTTTTCTTCATTTTCTTTTTTCATGTATTATAAGATTTTATTTTCTTCATTTCCAGGTACCAACTTTCCAGTGAGACCTGATGCATAGCATGAAAGATGTTTCGATTACTACTCTCACACTGTATCAAACCAAGAGTCACTCCATGTGGTATGCTCAACAGGAGTCATGACTTCATAGGACCAGCTGTGAGAAGTCTGTTTTATAAGCATGATGCTTATCTACTGCAGAGGGATGTACATGGAAGAGTAGCGGTAAGGAATAGCTACAGTGATGATACATCTTGTCAGGTTAAAGATGTGCCAGTTGGAGGTGAGAACATTCATGAAGAGACAAGAAAAGAAATTGCAGATCTTTTGGCCATAGGTTGGCAGGCCCCAGAGAAGATATCAGATGCAGACATTGACCATTACTTGACCCTCACCGCGAAGAAAGGTCGCAAGAAATTTCTGCGTTTCTTGTGCAAGAAGGAAATGTTGAAGAAGAAAGACAAACTGAAAAAGGAAGAAAAAGCAAGACAAAAAGCATTACTGAAGGAAAGTGAAAATGCTGATGAAGACAACAATGCCTTTCCAAATCGCTTCTTACTTCGCGTTCATAATAATACTATCAACCAATATGAAAAGTGGAGACTAGCAGCTGGTATGAGGCTTGGTCCAAAGATAGCATTTGACTTCAGCTATGAAAACCTAATGAGAAAACAAGAGGTGATCAGTCTCGTTCAACAGCTCATGCATGCATTGAATGCAAACAAGTATGCTCAAGACCCATTCAGTATTCATTGGGTTGGCTTAACACCTGAGACCCAATCTTTACAAGAACTAAAACGCTTGCATGGAGGCACAGAGAATATAATGGTAAATGATACCACCAAGGATCTTCTAGATGTCTTTCCTAAAGGAGACCTCATTTATCTCAGTGCTGATTCCCCAAATGTCTTGAGGACTTTTGATTCTGACAAGGTACATGTTATTGGAGCATTAGTGGACAGAAACATAATACACACGGGACAGTCCTTAGCAAGGGCTAAACGATTTGGACTAGATCATGCTCGTCTTCCATTGGACAAACATCTCCAGTGGACAACGGGTGCAAAGAACTTAACCCTTGATCAGGTGATGAAGATATTGATTGAAATGAATACATCAGGTGACTGGGTGAAAGCCTTGCAGCATGTACCAATCAGAAAGCATGCTGGTCTACGATCAGGTCCACATTGGGACCAAGACCAAGGGAATAAACTTCTTCATCAAGTCTCGAGTGGTGATAGCATTCAGAGGAATCCATCCCATTATGTGTCTAGTCGAACGAGGCAGTCTAGGACTTCAAAACAAAAACATGGAGCTGGAAGAAAACAAAAGAGAAATCAGGAAACAGATGATGATACTGACAGTACCCTCTTTACCTCAAGCTCTGCCACAAAGAGCTGGTTTAGTGATGGTCATTAATTAAAAGTAATTACAAGTTCTCATAATGTGAAAAAAGGTATAATCAAAAGACCCACAGATTGAAAAATTAAAGTACTGAAAATTAGTATTCATGTGCTCCAAAATAATTTTACATGGTTAATACATGTAGATAGTTAAGTGATAAGCAAAATATATAGCTTAGACAGATGTTAGCGACTTAGCATACAGGTTTCAGTGCTCTTACTCAATCTTAAAATTGTTTGAATTGTGTAGTAATCCATAATGACAACGGAAATGTCTAATTGAAGTTTCAAGTTTTATAACTGAATTAAAACTGAATTTTCATTTGTTACATATGAGAATACAAGTACACTGTACAAAGAATTTTTTTGCAATGTAAGATGGTACAATAATCCTAGAACCATAGGTATTGCAGCTAGAGGAGAAACATACTATTGCTTTGCATTCTTACACCCTTGGACTGTTTATATGTGAAGAAATTCCTTTAAAAGCATGGCTGCTCAAATAAAGCATGTACCCAAACAGTTTTTTCAGTGAAAAGTGGTGACCCTTTTGTTTTATAAAACACATATACATGTACATGTACAGTCAACGCTGTCCAAGTCGAATTTCTTGGGACTGAAGAAAATGCTTCGACTTAGAGAAAATTCAACTTATGAGGGGTCAAAAACAATAGAAAAATAGAGGAATGTGACCTAGTACAGACCTTCGACTTAGACGATTATTCTACTTATGCGACTTCCACTTATGCAGAGTTGCCTGTATGTTTGGCTCAATTTCACAATAATGTGTTTAAATAACCTCACCGTTTCCCTCCTCATGTGTGAATGAGAGTGTATTTGGAATTGCAATGAATTTATTTCTATAGATGTGGTATTTGATTCTTGTATTTCAAATATAGTGTAGTCGTACCTAACATACAGAGCAAAATGTCCTTTTGTGGTGATGGGGGGGGGGGGGGCCACCATAAAGGCCCAGTCCTCGACATCTCGCCCGCGACAATTGTCACTAAATTTTGCAAGGACCTTGAGAATCATGTAAGGAACACAAATCCATCGTTGTTTTTTTTTTTTTTTTTTCTTTTTTTTTTTGTCAATCTTTTTTTTGTCACTTAATATTATTATTTATGTAAATTATATGAATGGATACAGTTAAGATTTGTTCAGATATGATGCAACAAACCCCTGCAGTTTTTTTAGTGTTCAGATATGTTGTGGCAAACCACGCCACTTACATGTATGTTAATGAATGCACATTAACACGTCAATGCTCAGTAGATACATGTGTGAAAAGTTGCTCAGACAAATTCATTCATATTTTGTGCCATCTTTTCAATAATTTGCTTGGTCTACGGATGTTTGAAAAAATATGTCTCTTGCCTCTGGGTTCTTTCTTGCAGCCTCTTATCCCATTCACTTCTTACTACACATCAAACCGCGGGTTTATCCTGTCATATCTGAACAAGCCTTTAGAGTGATAATCAAGGAATGAAAGGCTCTGAAGAGAAAATTTCTGTGCAGGAAGTTAACTTCTTTTTATGTGTTACAAACATAAAAGAAAAATTTTTGAAAGTGATTACAATTCTTATGGATTCTATTGTTAACAAATTTCTCATGTATTTCTTTGTTTTCAACTTAAACTCTTTATTTTTTGTAAGTTTGCGTTTCAGGGTGTTATCTGGACCACTATTCAGTTACAATAGATGTTAATAACAGCTTAAAGAAGAAATTATAGGTGATAATCAAGAAATGTGCAAGACATGAAAGAAAAATGTCAGAAAGTGGCATGGCTCAAAATGACGTGGTTCAAATTACGCAACAAAAATTGTCTAGGGGGCCATTATCCCCCCCCCCCCCCCAGTCTTTTTAGGGTTAATGGCAATAAGTTGAGAACCACTACTTTGCCACGAAAAAGTTGTTAGACATGATGTATTATTATGCAGAGCTGACCAGTTGATTTTATAATTCATTGTTTCAATGCTCACCATTGTGATGATGTCTTTTGTTCTGTAGACATTAAAATTTTGACAAGACAGAAAGTTAGTTTGAATGGATTTGAACACTTTCTTCATATTTATTATCGTCATGCAATTTTGTGTTCTTAAAGGAAAATGAAACCCTGGGGATTTTTTTTTTTTTTTCATACCAGTACATGTGTCTTGATTCTTGAGCTAAGGAGACATGCTGCACCTACAGAGATAATGGAGAAAATATGAAATCATATTGAGAGTTGTCCTTCTTTCTCATTTTGTAAACGTTTTTGATGGAACTTTTTTTTTAATTGCTTCTCTCTATCCTCTCTTTCATTAAAACCGATTTTCCCCAGGGTTTCAATCTCCTTAATCACTTGCCTTAACATGGACCTACATGAACTCTCATCCATGCTTTAACCTGCATGTATTATTCTAGTTGATTAATTACCTTGCTGGTCAGCATCACGTTAAAAAAAAAAAATGCAATATTCATCTATTTGGGTAAAGCTTTGATGATTTTAGATCAGAAATAAGTATATAGTGTATATGTTTGCAAAGTTTTGTAATCAAATTTCCTGAAATTCCTGTGACATTTAATCAGTATGTTCTTATCCCAGCCTGCTTCCAGATATTACCATTAAAAGAAAGTGTATTATGCATGAGGTATAACATGAAATTGTGATATTAAAATACTTCTAACATGAATTTATTGTGAATTTGTTTGAATTTGTTTACTTACTCTCATGATGTTGCAAGACAGGTACATGTATAGCACAAGTGTTCTGCCAGGTTGAACTTAAGGTTTTTCTTGTTTGCAATGAAAATGTGTTGGACTCATGCTCTGAAAAACACATGGAATGTCAGATAATTTCATTAAAATACAAAAGGCAATCTTGAAAAATACCTTGATAAAGACACAAAAAACCTAACATAAAAATACCCAGAGCCTACATGTATATTGTAGCAAACACTACAGTAAACCTTTTATGTCTAATATTGCCCTTTCATTTTGAGGATATTTCTATGTTTTATATGGTACAGCATTTATTTGAAATCAGTGGCTAACAATGCATAAGACCGGGGCATAAGACTGGCACAACTAAAACTTTTTTTTCACAGAGTTTGGAGCATGTACTGTTTCTTTAAAAAGGATTCACCAAACTTTGACAATGAAAAATCCACTTTCTGAAATCATGCTCAGCATGAAGTTATATTGGCATCAGTATTCAATAATGAACTGACAAGCTCTGTCAGACCTAAAACAATATTTTGATGTATGATTTAAAAAAAAAAAAACAACTGAGTAAGCTCTAAATGTCAACATTTTCTGATGCTTCGTGGGCCCAGCCAGGATAGGCTCTATAATTATGTCAAACTGTTCTGATGGTTTCTGGGTCCGTCAAAGGTAAAGACCTATAGTATCAAAGTGAGAACATTTTTGTTGAACATTAATCAAATGTTAGATTAATTCAATCGTCGAAATCTTTTCTACCCGAAAGGGAAAATCCCACCCAACATTCATCTTTGTGTTTTTTCTTTGGTGTATACGATAGCATTGTCTTCGTGGACTGCTTTATGACACATTTGAAAAAAGAAAAACAAAAAAACAACCCATTAGCTTCATAACAGGCGCATACAGCGGTGGGGACAAAACGCATTTTTGTCCCCCCCCCCCCCAAAAAAAAAAAAAGAGAGAAAAAGGTGAGAGAGTGTCGGGAAAGAAGGAGCAGACAAGAAACGTTGACAAAGAAACGTCAAAGCGGGGGGGGGGGGGGGGGGGGGGGGGGGCTCTCCCCTTCCCGCACCCTCCCCCCTAGGGAGCGTGCTTCGTGTGCTCACTACCGGGCCCCCCCCCCCCCAAAAAAAAAAATGAAATCCTGGCAACGCTGGTGTTTTACCTAATTGCAGGCATCTTTGATTAAACGTGTTAGGGAAATATTCTGAAGTGTATTATAAGTGTTGTGTAGCGTGCATCTGTGCATATTTTTGTGTGTGTGTAATGGGTGAGCGTGTGTTTTATATAAGAGGTGAGGAAACATGAGCCCCTAAAAATGTGAGCCCAGATCTTTGCCACCACCCCCCCCCCCCCCCCCACATCCCAAATTGCTTCCGCCGCGCCTGTTCATAATTCCCATTTCACTGCTCATGAGAAGGACACCAAGTTAATTCACCAGGGAATCGTTACATTTCCCTGGTTCAAACTCGCAATGCTTTCGAAAAAAAAAAATCAACTAAAGAGCAATAGAAATCATCCCGGATCACATAATACACTATTGGCACATTTCAATAATATTTGCAGGGTGACCAGACGTCCGGGATTGTCCCGCATCTAAACCAATTGTCCCGAGTCCCGTATCGACCTTCCTCGCGGACGCCACTTTGCTCTTTTATTTTTCCAAGAATATCGATAATACTTAGCCAAAAGAGATACTGTTGATAACTTTTATGTACATGCACAAAAAATGCATGTCAAAGCAGAAAAGTTTAGTTGTTGTTTGTTAAATTGGTTTTTTTTTTATTGGGGGTGCTAGCTTTGTTTACTTGGAGATGCATGTACATGGCTTGGATATTAATTTTCATCTGCCGTCTGGCCCTCACGGCTCCGAAAGTCCCGTATTTCAGGATTAAACATCTGGGTCACCCTGAGGTGATCATGCTTCAGGCTGATTCCTCAAGGTCATAATAACAAATTCGTGGCCTATAAGTGTCTATCAGAGGAAATCAAAGTGCGCACTGAGGATTAAGTACATTTGATTTAAACGATAAGTAATTAAGGAGGATTATAACATTGGTATGAAAGACTGAGGGAATGAGAGAAGGGGGTGGAAAGAGAGGAGTAATTACTGAAACCTGAAAACGGAGAGTAGTGAAAGAACCGAAGGTGAGAAACTGATATAGCTATGTGATGAACTTGATGGCCGTATTTTTTTTTCCCATCCGCTTTGGGTGGAAGATGAGCGCCTTTAAGATTTCCCGAGGACAATTTACCCTTCTGCATGGAGTGAACAGGAGTGCAGAAGGGACAATGCGCGTCGTTTCAAAAAGTGTAAATACAAAAATAATGGCTTTGCTTTTCGATGCTTTTAAGTGCCCATTTTCTTTTTGATTTATGTAAGAAGTTGCCTTTTACAAAAATACAGCTTTCTTCTTGAATACAATGTAAAGAGCTATGCAACCTGCCATGCACGAAGATAAAACGGACTCAATGGCGAATAAACTACTACACCAGAAAAGGGTCTTTGACAATACAAAAAAGCGATTGCTTTGAAAGTCGTAGGAACTTATTGCCACTATAGTCCCTTTTTGAAGATCATCATGCCCTTTCTTAGTGTGACCCATTACCATTATCATCATCATCATCATCATCATCATCATCATGTATATTGATGAAGAATAATCACCTACCATAAAAAATAGTATGTGTATATATAAATATATATATATACACTGTATATGGAAAGGAGAAAAAAATTTTTCTTCTTTTTTTGTGTATACACTCTAAAAAAAGGATTGGTAAAAATGACTAATATTTTGGTGAATATGTATCTTACCATTGTTTGTAAAGATTGACCAATATGATGGTCAATATTACCAAATCACTGGTTAAAATGTACCAAAATTTTGGTTGATTTTGATTGATTTCGTCATGTAATAACAACAATATAAAATGGTCCTTAAAATGTAATTGAAAAAGGATTAAATGAGTATACACGTTGTCTCAAAATGATAATGTTTTCAAGTTTTGTACATGTCATGTCTAATCTCATCTCTAGAGTCCTTTTTTAGACAGACCCACTCCTCCCGGCCACTCCTGCAGGGTGATCTAGTGCTAAATGAAGTTTGGAAACTCCTCAAGCACGCTATATTCCTTTCACCTTTGGCAGTATGTATAGTATATTCTGTTCATTCCACGAACGCCTGCTTTTCCAACAAATTCTGATAAACAGGAGCAGCATTGTCTCCACCAAAGGTCTCCACCATGTACCAGGAGTGGACACGCCCATTCAACCATCTTCCTGACCTCAAAGCATAGCCCCTTGACCTGTGTGCGTAAACGTACAGATATATCAAGCACAAGTTTCAAGCGTGTGCTACATCACAAGAGCAGAGATCGACACATTCTTGCGCTAGATATGCGCACAGGAAATGTTCACGACGTTCGTTCCCGTATGTATGTGTCTCTTCAACGTTGGCCTATTTAGGGCTCGATAATTATACTTAAATTACACCGGTAATGCTTCGGAATAAAAACGCATCGATCTTTGTACTTCAAGGATGAAAATTGGTAACATTTTTAGCGCCGGGCTCATCTTCAACGGTATAGATTGGCTGTTGTAGGAACGATAGTGAAAGGCTGCCGTGTAGCGGTTCAACTTCAAAATGCAGTCGTCGTTCGCCATGTTCGACTCGGATGATGGTTCCGAAACCATCGAAGAGTTACGGGTTGAAATCAGCCGGTTGAAAGAGGAGCTTGCGCTGGCCAGCAGAGAGAAGATACAGGCTGCTGAATACGGCTTGGTTGTACTCGAAGAAAAACAGGCGATAAAACAACAATATGAAGACCTGGATTTACTCTATGAAACTGCTAAACAGGAGCTTCAGATGGCAAAAGAGGTAACATAATAAATCAGCATTTATTAATTAGTTTCAATCCAACAGTAGATTTCTAGATGATCATGATGATATCTACTACAGCCACACAGGCTCAGCTACACCGGCTAACTGTTAAGTTTAACAGGCACAGCATGGAGCATGCAGCACTCTACTTTGCTAGCTTAGTGACAGTTAAAATTGATTTCCCCAAGGGTTTCATTCTTCTTTAAGGGGGAATACATGTGGGAATAAAAATAAGAATGACATATTATATTATACTAGACTCTTAAAACATAAGCAGATGATGGAAGAAAATCAGATAATGGCATAACATAATAAGGAGAGATTACGAAAAGCAGGTCTATGATGAAAGCAGAAAAATAAACCCCAAACAGTCATGTAGAGTAGGCGTACTGGTAGGGGGCAAACCCGGAGAATAGGGGACCGCGCATGCCATTCGTACTGTGCAGAGATCGGCAGAGACAGCCGAAAGTCAGGGTATGTGACAAGTCCATAATCAAGTTCAAAATGACTTTAAAATATGTTTTAATCAGGTAATTATGTTCTAATATATTACATTGTCCTCTCGGCTTTCAAATGTGTGATTATGTGGTGAAAATCATTTTGATTTTTGCCAGAAATGTTCTCAAACTCACAAATGTTTCATCCATGAATCTTGTGCAGATCGTCCCCTCGCCGCCGACTCCGCCGCTGCCACCGGCTGCATTTGTTTGCACACAAATGAATATGTGCGGTCCCCTATTCTCTGGGTTTGCCCTGGTAGGGCCTATTTATACAAAAAAGGCAATAGATTACAGGATGAATTGAAAACGCACCCCAACAAGATTAAATAGGTTAAAGGGGTGGTAAATAGATGAAAACTTTATGTAGATCTAGGCCTACATGTACATGACTGTACATGTAGATCTACATCACTACATGTAAGGAAGTGTATCCTATTATCAAACACTTTTCATAGATTCAATCAGCTAAGACATAGCAGAGGTGAGTGTTTCACAAATCCCAGCTCAACAGCAGAAAGTACAGCATAAATCACCATTTTAACTGACTGTAACTTTAGTTAAGACACTTAAACAACTTTCCAGGTTATTGTCTTTATTTTCGACAGAATATTGAGGGGAAAATTAAATTCAGATCTTCATTGTAACTTTCCAGCGGCCAGCGAAGTATTGTGTAACTGGTGAGTGGCGAGAAGAG
Source organism: Echinometra lucunter (assembly GCA_029962745.1). Taxonomy (NCBI): domain Eukaryota; kingdom Metazoa; phylum Echinodermata; class Echinoidea; order Camarodonta; family Echinometridae; genus Echinometra; species Echinometra lucunter. The sequence continues at coordinate 453,726 of CM057151.1, forward strand.
AAGATTTATGAATATTAATTTATGAATATTCATGAGCTGATGATATGAACACAGTTTTGATGGTATGCAAGAACTCCACCTAACAGCAATGGTTCCACTCAGATGTGGCGGGTGTAGGGTGATGTAAACATACATGTACATGTATGGCCATTAAGAAAAAAATTAACAAATTTGTAAGAAAAGACAGAAAGAGAATGTCTGTGAAGGAAAGAAAACAAGAATACCTCTATATTAGTAGATAGAGATTTGCCACAATGGTTGTGAGAAAGTTTTGTCATGTGACACCCTGGCAACATGTTGACTGACTGGTTGACTGAAGACCTGAAGTACATGTACATGAAAGATTCTGGTATGGAAACGGCTGTGTTTCTCGAAACCGTCATAACCCTATTTTCATGGACATCCCATTGAAAGGCAGGTTATTTCTACTGTAGAATTCTACAACACGTGTTTCATTAGGATGTCCATGAAGGTAGACTTACATGTACATGTATGATAGTTTTGAGAAACAGCCCCCAATTTGAAAAAAAGTCAATTAATTTGAGCAGTCAACATAATGTAGAGGCTTATAAAGTGTGCAGTTTTGGTAAACCCTCAAAAATTAATTTGTCAGATTTGTTTGCTTGTAGATGGAACACATAAATAGCAAGATGTTAGCAACAGTATTCCGATGAAACTCGATTAAAATCTTGAGTCGAATATCAAATAAATAAAAGGCGAAAAATAGTTCAGATCCCAGGCCGATGATGTAAACCTCCAACAAAGTATTTTCATGTATTTTTATTGTTCTGAAATTGCCAAATAAATAATAAAATGAAAAAAATATATATATGTTTTGTACACAAAATTTCAATTTTCCCCAATACCTCTCAAAGTGCAGCTTGTCTCATTCTTAGCCCAAAATATACATTGTATCATGGGAAAATTTATTTGACACAACATATGTTGAGCTCACACATTGCCTAAGTTCTGCAAGAATCTTCAGGATTGAAGGAAGCAGATTACTACCAAGAAGAAGAAGAAGAGGAGGAGGAGGAGGAGGAGGAGAAGGGAGGAAGGAAGGAGAAGAAGAAGAAGAAGAAGAAGAAGAAGAAGAAGGAAGAAGAAGAAGACGAAGAAGAAGAAGAAGAAGAAGAAGAAAGAAGAAGAAGAAGAAGAAGAAGAAAGAAGAAGAGAAGAAGAAGAAGAAGAAGAAGAAGAAAGAAGAAGAAGAGAAGAAGAGAAGAAGAAGAAGAAAGAAGAAGAAGAAGAAGATAGAGAAGAAGAAGAATAGAAGAGCAGAGAGAAGACGAAGAAAGAAGAAAGAAGAACGAAAGAAAAGAAGAAGAAGGAAGAAAAGAAGGAGAGAAGAGAAGAAAGAAGAAGAAGAAAGAATAAGCAGAAGAAGAAGAAGAAGAAGAAGAAGAAGAAGGAGAAGAAGAAGAAAGAAGAAGACGAAGAAGAAGAAGAAGAAAAAGAAAGAAGAAGACGAAGAAGAAGAAGAAGAAGAACTGATTTCGTTGGATTATTATAAAAATTGCATCTCTCTATCCCTCTTTTGAGAAAAACTGATATTTCCCGAGGGCCGGTATTCTGAAAATTGTTTTATCTTTTATCTTATTTTAATTGCCATAGCAATCAGAAAAAGCGTACGCCATTGGCTCACATCGCACACTTTTGTCTTGCGTGCTGGTCATTTGAGCAGTTCAAACCAATCATAAGTACGCCTTTGAAATTTGTTATGACAGTTAACACAGTGAAGATAAGATAAAAGATAAAACAATTTTCAGAATACAGGCCCAGGGTTTCATTCTCCTTTAAAGAGTTAGGGGAAATTTGCTAGAATAAAGAAATTGTTCCCCGTAAAGAGATTCATCAGATTGGTGAAGTTCTAATGAAAAGGGATTAATTTTCATCTTTTCACAATCAATTTGTTGTTACCTTGTTAGCTTTCGCCTACTGGTTTCTGCAGGCTTCCTCAGACCTCTTGCAAGAAGCTTCTTTACTTTTTCAAATGGATAGATACATGTAAGAAGATGGGGGGAACCCTAAAAACTTAGGGACACATTCTTCATTCTCAATATGACAGGTTAACAATGAAAATAAAATTAAAAACCAGAAGAAACATTATTAAAAGTTTGTGGAGAGTCAGTATAGCAGAAGTGTTTTGGCTGGACTCGCCATAGATGAGGTATCGGCAGTATGACAGTCCGAGAGAATGGGAATGTACATGTACGTAGGAGATTATTATCTCCTACATAATTATCTCCTATCAGTCCTATGTACATTCCCATCTACTGCGAGTCAGCACTAGTCTGAAGAAGCCTGCAGAAACCAGTAGATGAAAGCTAACAAAGTAACAATAAATTGATCGTGAAAAGATAAAGAAATTGCTGTCGATTTGGTAACTCTGATTTCATCCGTGAGCAGCTCTCCCTTTCTTTTTTAACTGAGGATACATAGATTCCTTCATCAATAACCAGGAAGGAAGTGTCAGTAAGTAACAGAGAGTAACTTGCATGAAATCATGAAAGTGCCACTTTGTGCTCGATTAGTATCAGGCATATAAAGACAAGTAATACTGCTGTTAGTAGCACTTTCCATGTTATTAACTAAGAGGCTAATGAAACAGACTGACCCCTGTAATAAACCTATGGGATGTGAGAATTCACTACAGGTAGTCAAGGAATCAAAACACTTCTGCTATACTGACTCTCTACAAAATTTTAATAATGTTTCTTCTGGTTTTTAATTTTATTTTCATTGTTAACCTGCCATATTAATAATGAAGAATTTGTCCCTAAGTTTTTAGGGGTCCCCCCCCCCCATCTTCTTACATGTATCTATCCATTTGAAAAAGTAAAGAAGCTTCTTGCAAGAGGTACATGTACTGGTACTGGGGTTTTTTTTAAACCCATGGTGTATTTCTGACCGCCTTTGACCCAGTTCCACTGAAGTGACTAAACTTCTCAAATCTTCATGACACCTAGTACATGCATGCATAGACATACATGTACACATACATGTACAGTACATATACACCGTAGATTCCCAAACATGCAACCACATACATGTACATGTACTGGTATCCCTTGTTCATGTACAGTGTATGTGTTTAGTTTTGGTGGATATATGTACATGTAGTTGCAGGATATAAGCAGGGCTTTATGAATATGAGCGCAGATGAATTTGCTTGTTCCTGTTTAAATGCCTTTATTTCTTTTTTTAACTTATCAGGAAGTTCCAAGAACCCTTTTGATAGCGTGATTGAATAAAAATTGCTGTTCCTTTTGTTTCTCATTCAGGGATAACAGTAAAACTCCAAATGTCAGAAAAGCATACAAGATAAATTATCTTGGTTGTGAAGAGAATGTTTGTCACGTACTTACACTGCGTTTCACTTGCGGGCACTGACATTTTGCTTATTTGCATAATGCGCGCATTCAGTTATCAAACAGCTGATCAAAAATATCAGAAACAAAAAGAAATGGCATGAAAAATAAACCAATCAAAATTCACAGACAGGGATAGCTAATTTAAATATATTGTACATTCATCTACTGAATATGTATGTTCAGGCTCTTTCAAAATAATTCGATAACAGTTTCACATAACGTCTAGAAGTTTTGACAAATATACGCTTTAAAATGTTAAAATAGTTATGTAATTATAGTAAAAAATACAAAATATTGGACATCACAATCCCACACACAGATGTAACGATCTCCATAAACATCTAAGTACTTGTTGTTGGGTGTACATGCTTTTTGCATGTGAAGGTTGTGCTCTATGATGTATAGTGTATGCTGCCTAGCACATTATCAAGCCTTTGGGATCATAAGATGAGTCATCTGCTTCTAATGAAAACGTTCTTCAATTTACATGCAAATTCATTTCTCCGTGCGATATGAGTAAAGGCACTTACATGTAGCTTATGACCTGACTATGACTGGATTGGGAAAGATATCAAAGTACCGGTAGGATTTTATGATATTCTATATCTGTAAATTCTACTTTAATAAGGTCCTATACCAGTATAGCCTTCCAATCTAAAGAAAGGTAGATTAGCTGTGAATATATACATGTTCATTGTACATGTATATGTACAATGTACATTGTATGTAGTAGTGCCATACCAGTCATACACTGTATACATGTAACTTGAGAGAATGATAGCCAGATTGGCTGTTTTTTCCAACCCATTCGTGACAGGAATTATTTAAAGCCTAATTTGATCAGCTTTTATTCTTCAAATTAGCAACACCAACATTTTTATTTTATTGCTACATTTTTCTTATAAAACGTCATGTATCTGAAATGAATATAAATTAACAGAAATTATGATGAGAAATCAAAAAGTTGCCAATTTGCAGGGGAAAACGGTGATTTTAAACCTTCTATTACATTGCCAATTTAAGGATTTTAATGCTTATTTTCTTTTTAAAAATTTTCAGCATCAAACAACGAATATTGACACAACCAAAATGGGCACAGTTTGTGTAGAATTTTTTGCTCTTTCTGCTCATGTATTTGGTATGATTTTTAGAACTTTGCATCAGAAGATATTAGACCAAACCACAAAATTTGGACCTCTGTCACGAATGGGTTAACTTGCAATGTACATGTAGCCATATCAACCTTAGTTACATGTAGATAAAGTTATTTACATGTACATTATTGTATACATGAACATGTACATACCGTAGTACATGTTCATCCAATGTCATGCATGGCTATTTATTTCAAAACCCAGTAGCAATAAGGGCATAAGGTGCACAGTAGTCTACATAACATGTACATGTACTGATGTACATGTTGTAAAACATGCTTGTAAATTGATAAATATGCTTGTAAATTGATAAACATGCTTGTAAATTGATAAACATGCTTGTAAATTGATAAACATTCCACATGTTCATTGAATTTTCATCATGAAATGTTGATGAAACAATGTTTCAAAATTAGTATTAATACCTGGTTATGTAAAAGAGCTGTAATTTGTGTGTCTTTTTTATGACTGTAAATTGAGATGCAATTACATGTAGTATTGAAAATTTTCAGTGATTTCCTGAAAGAATAAGCATTTAGTTTCATTCCTTTGTTTGAACAGTGATGTATACCAGTATATGGTGTGCATGTACAGGGTGTATTAATGCAGTCCTGAAGATTAAAGGAGTAATGCAACCCAGGCATCAGTGTGTTTTCAGTGAATAGAGATGAACAAGACAGATAAACAGTGAAAGTTTGAGCAAAATTGGACAATCTGTTCAAGAGTTATGAATTTTGAAAGTTTAAGCAAATCCCTATTATAGGGATCCTTGAGTTAGCAACTTTGCCAGCATCTGTGATGTCATCGTGGACAACTACTCTCCATTCATTTTCTGCACAGAATTTAACATTTTCTTCATTTTCAAGAAAAATAGAAATTCTTTTTATTTACTGTTTGAGTATGATATGGTTACATCAATTCTGCAAGCATTTTGGGAAGAATTATGTTGATTCCTGACTCAAAATTGCATGTAAATCAATTTGAAAAATCATACACAAAATGAATGGAGAGTTGTCCACGATGACACCACAGATGCTGGCAAAGTTGCCAACTCAAGGATCCCTATAACAGGGATTTGCTTAAACTTTCAAAATTCATAACTCTTGAACAGATTGTTCGATTTTGCCCAAACTTTCACTGTTTATCTGTCTTGTTCATCTCTATTCACTAAAAGCACACTGATGCCTGCGTTGCATTCTCCTTTAAACTTAAAATGAACAAGAAAGACATGTACATTTTACCTATGTATTTTTAACAGTTATTTTCATATTACCAAACCTGTACATGTACATGTACATTTACATTTACAATGTATTCCTGAAGAGTTTCTCTGCTAAAAGCTCAGCACAGCAGTGGAAAAAATTGTCATTTATCAATTGTGAATTTTACATGTACATGTAGATCACATTTCAAGCCTTGTAAAAAGAATTTCTGATATCAGATCTTTTCTTATTTTAACATGTTCCTGGCACTATGCTGGAATACACATCTCTATAGAGAAGTACTGAATTCTGAAAGTAGATATTTGCTGCATGATTGTTCTAGTTTCACATATTGAAAGCAAAAGTTGCTTTACAAGTTTGCAATCATAGGGTGTGTACATGCAGAGAGATTCATATCATTTTAAGTTCACAAAACTACTTGTGTATTTACATGTATCTGATCATGTATTTTCAGGCCCTGGAATCCAAAGCTCAGTGGCAGAAACGTTACTCAGAACAAGAAGTTAATCATGAACAGAGTCTTCTACAAGAGAGTGCAACCCGTGAAGCCGATCTTACTGAACGGCTTGCAGAGCTGGAGACAGAGGGACGTCACATGAGACAGGAGGTGAGCCGGCTACGAGTGGAGAATGAAAGGCTTCATTCCAGGCATACAGAGGTGAATTCGTCAGTGGAGCTGTTTGAGAGGGAACGAAAGGAGTTGAAGGAAGAACTACGAGAGATCAAGTTCAGAGAGAAACGCCTTCTTAGAGACTACAGTGAACTGGAAGAAGAGAATATTGCTATGCAGAAACAGGTCAGTCTTATCAACTCACAAATTAATATCGTAGATTGTTCCAAAACTGTATTGTATAAGATGCTTTTAAAAGCTGATTCTGAATTGTCACATTTGAAAGTGAAAATAACTCTACCATGACTTCATTAAATATCTGAACATGGAAATGTACACATGTATGTACATCTCTTTTGTATACTTACGGGATCATTATGTAATTTGGTATTTTTCTTTGAGAATAATGAAGAAATGAGGCAATGTTCCTGAAGGCAGACATTGCACATGAGTATGCAATAATTTCTCATTACCATGCAACATTAGGAAATGCAGGTGTTGAAAGAAGTAGAAGTTAAAGGATTAAGAATCACTTGAACAGTATTGTGAGATTATTGTGCTCTTGAACTACATTATATTAAAGCTGTTCCTATTATGATCTATTTATGTTGATTTCAACTAGAAAATGTAGATGTAGAGAGAAAGTGTCAACCACACTTTAATTAAAGACATTGGTTAACATTGTTATGATTTTAAAAAATCTTGTTTTGTTACTTGAAAATGGGATAAACATAAGGGTTATAGTGTAAAAGTACCAGTCTGAAAGTTTCAAAGTATAATATCCACAGGAAGTATTTTTAAATATAAAAAATGTGAACCAATGTTTGAAAACTATACGAGGGTCGGTTGCACAGAATAGACATAAGGAGTGCGCATGCGCATATGACTCACCTTACTGTACTGTGTGTATTGGCGAATCACGCGGCGGGAGGCACATAACGGCATTTTCAAATTAAAGTGGTCCTCTTAGTGATTGTCTCGTGAGACGAAGGATAATAAAATCGCCGTTTGCGTCTAACGTACACTTTTTCATTCCAAATGATGGTTGGTTTCAGGGTTTTTGAGTACAAATAAAAGTACTCATACACATGTTTCCCTTAGTTTGAGAATTTTTTAAATCAGCTACTCACAAAGTTAGCCAATGCCTTTAATACTGTCATATGTTTTTATTTTGTATTTCTTACAGAATTCGTCCCTGAAGTCATCCCAGATCGAATACGAGTCTTTCAAGCATGAAAACCGACGTCTTGCAGAGGAGATCCAGTATCTGAATTCCAACATTGAAGACTTGGTACGATTGCGGGACATCTCCGAGAAGCAGATTGAAGAGACCATGCAAGCTTTAGAGTGTGAAAGGGAGCAGAAACATCAACTCAAGAAGCAACTCGACCAGGCTATGATCTCAGAACTGGAAGCTATTAATGTGGACTTAGAAAATAACTCTCAGTTCCATTACATGGAAGATGATTATGAGGATGAAGAGGGTGTTGGTCATCCTCTACTCAGGCGTTATGAAAGACAGATGAGAGATGATACTGATGGAGATCAAACCAACATTGGTCAAGAAGCATCAGATTTGTTCAGTGAACTACAGTCTATGGAGGTGCAGAAATTGGAGAAGCAGCTCAAACAAGTTGAAAGTGAAAAGAGTGAACTGTCAAAGCATTTGGAGAAGTCTAACTCAGAGTTGGAGACAACACGTGATGCCCTCCAAAGCTTGTCTGATCTCAACATATCACCAACAGAAGCTGACATAGATCACTCGCAGTATCAGCATCTTGATGAAACACATCAAAAACTCTACCAATTGGTCAGTCTTTACAAGATCCAAGAAAAGAAATATGCTAGTGTGCTAAGTAAGAACAATGAATTGCAGAGGGAGATGGAGGCATTGAGAGCTAAAATAAGTGATGAAGGAGCAAAGGTTGAGCTACAGAAGGAAGTCCAACTCATGAATGAGAGGAACAGGAAACAGCAAGATACAATCCGAGACCTTCAAGGACAGCTCAAGGGAATTCATGATATGGTAGGGGATGCTCATGGACAGCTTAACTTAACTCAAGATGAGTTGGCTGGAGTAAGCGAAGACATTGCTCAGCTCTATCATCACTGTTTGCATGGTGAATGGGGAAGCCCCTAATCGCATCATGCAGGATCACCTCAAAGTCACCAGGCAAAGTAGAAGAGATGGCTTCCGGGCTGAGATTGCAAGTAAACTCAAAGAGGTATCAAATGAAAATGGCCAAGAAAAATCAGCAGATGGTTTGGATGCAGTTCTGCTACAAGTAGTCCTTCCAGAAGATCTGATGAACATGCCAAATTCAATGGGGACACTGTTACATGTACAACTCTAGTCTCAACAGTCAGAGACCAGATTAAGTACTTGAAACGATCTGTGGAGCAGGCAGTTGAGATGTCCTAGACAACATGGCACTGAAGGGAGTGGTGCTGAGAATGAAGATTTGAGAGAAGAGGTTGTCAAACTAAAGGCTCTTCTCATGACCAAACGTGAGCAGGTAGCTACTCTGAGGACTGTTCTCAAAGCCAATAAAACAACCGCAGAAGTTGCTCTTGCAAACCTGAAGAGCAAATATGAACATGAGAAAGCTATTATTGCAGAGACAATGAAAAAGTTGAGAAATGAACTGAAAGCCCTTAAAGAAGAAGCTGCTAGTTTTGCCAGCCTTCGTGCCATGTTTGCCAAGCGATGTGATGAGTATGTGACTCAGCTTGATGACATGCATCGTCAGCTAGCTGCTGCAGAGGAGGAGAAGAAGACTCTTAACTCACTCTTGAGGATGGCTATCCAACAGAAGCTGGCCCTGACACAACGTCTGGAGGATCTGGAGTTCCAGAACGAGATGACCAGTCAGCGTAGACCTCCACGCAAACACAAATCCTCCAAAGTGAGTGATAATCAATTGCCTTGGGGGGGACTACCAATGCCCCCTCCTCATATGGGGCCGATGGGACCTCTTGTTCATCTTCCTTTTAGATCCATGAGACCACCACCACCACCACCACCGCACCATCTTCCAATGAGACCACCTCGCTTTCCTTACTCTAACCAACCCCATTTCTTGTAGTGGTGAGTCCAAGGTTTACTCTATCCTTCTGCTTCTCCAGCTTTGGAAAAAATTGGAATTGAATTGTTTGGAAATGAACCAAAATACATGTAGAATTGCAAATACTTGTGTGGAAAAGGATTGACATTGAAATTTTATTTGTATGATCGAATTTTGCTAATTTGAGTGATCATTCAAATTGCCCAAAATTAATTCTACCCAATTCCTCAGATTTGTTTGTATCTGTTTATCGTAAAACATACAGACAAGAAATCTTTTCATGGAAACCTGTCCAATTCTTTCCATAGCTACTTCAAACCATATAAAATTGGCACCAACCAATTTACATATACAATCAAAATAATCTTTTGTATGCATAACAATCCAATCACTAAACCAATACTCTTATAAATCAATTCATTTGATATTGAATCATATAGAGGGTTACCAAGTTTCAACTAACATGTGCATGTTTTACAAGGTTGATGGAATGTACTAACCCATGGTACACATTATATCCAAGTATCATTTAATCTCCCTTCATAGTTACAGGATGTAAATGTATGCTCCAGCAACAGTTGCTCCCAGTTTTATTTCATCACATATACACCATTATGGTCAGGGTTGCATTAAGGTCAGGCTTAGGTTAGGGTCTTTTAGTCCAGGGTTCAAGTTCAGTATTTGGTTCATGCGCAAAATTGACTCGGAGCAATTGCTGCTGGAGCTTGTGTCATGGAACCCTTTTAATAGTACATTTGTTCTTGTTTTTAGTTTATTTCTTCTTTTATGTGGATGACTTCCATTGAGTTTCAAGCATGGCATGTACATAAGCATGGACCTGGTTTTAGAATGCCTTGTCAGAATTAAATGTTCAATTATGGACAGGTTGTGAACTTGTTACAATTTGTTGGCTGTCCATAAAGGTCCTTCAAAGACCTTTAGAACACTGTCTACTTTTGTCGATATTTACTCCTAAAGAAGATTTGTTCAACCATTGCATACAAATTTTTGTTTTGAATTCAGCTTAATTTTCTCAGCTAAATACATTGTATGTAGGAATTTCATTGATAATGTGAATGCCGAATCTAAGGTATTGTTTTCAATGGGCTGCTGACCAATGTAAAAGTGTTGAAGAATACCAGAGTTATCTACAACCCTTCTTTGAAATGGACTAGAAGGAATGGACACAAATACATGTAGAAATCAGTAAGGTACATGTAACAGGGTTTTTTTTTCTATTGGCTGAAATCAATGTACAGTGTACCACATACATTACATTGTATATTGATTCAGAATTTTTTCATATCCTGAGTAGTTCATTGGGGTAGATAGAATTTTCAATTGTTATTCCTGTATCATTTTCTATTCTCTTTTTCTTTTTTATGCTGGAGAATCATAAAATGTATCGTAAGGGAAGGTTATCATTATAACATATGATTTGATGGCGTTGTGACATTGTCTCTCTAGTAAAGCACTGTTAGTACATGATTTGATAATCTGCTGCAGTAAGATCAAATGAATGGTAATAGGGTCGAGGTTGGGGTCAGGTTAAATGACACAAGTGAATGCTCCTAGCATACATGCACTCTTTTTTTTTTTCTTAGTTTATAATGCACCTTTTGCTTACACTGTACGCCGCCCCCTCCTTTTTGGATTTTGGTTCTGTCAGCAACATGTCTGAACAAGGCTTTAGAATAATCTAACTTGCTTTCCCAAAGGTGATATAAAAATTGTGGCCTAGTGTGTTAGTGAGGGGGGAATGGCTCAATCTGGAGATCAAGAGATATTTTATTATAGTTTTGATGGTAACCTTTATAGTGATCTTAAAAATATTAATTGCCAGTATTTGTTACTCAATGAGTTAGGTTTTTTAAAGGCCAACTTTGACATAAAATGTGTGCTAATAGATTGCAGTTTTCAAATTATGTTGCCTCCTTTGTATGTCTGCTGCTTTAGCCAACTGATGCACTGTGAAGTCTTATTTTGTATAGATGCACAAACATTGCCCAAGGTATATCGCATAATCAGCACAATACCCATAAATATACTTAGAAACTGTGCGATCTTGGAGACTATATTATAAAGTAATTATTACCCTGGGATATCTGAATTGGTGAGAAGATATCTGTAAACCAATTAGAATCCATTAACCTGCAATACCTCTCTGGTATATGATACAGCAGTTGATGGTGCATCACAGGATGTATAACTTGGAAATGCACTGTTTGAATGCACACACAAATGTTACATATAGACCTGAATCAAGGAGTGTTAATCAGATTTAAGAAGGTGATTGGTTTAAGTCGGCGAATGACCTTTTTATTACTGATCAGTTGACCAGATGAAAGAAGAAGGAAGCTTGGCTGGATGGTAATGTATGCTGATGAAGAAGCCTGTTCTTACGTGGGACCTCTGCTTGGTCATGACTTCTAATATCTACCTGATCATTCTTTACCTAGGGTCAGGGTTGCTGTTGAATATTTTTACAAGAATATGCATCTAAGACTGCAGAGTTCAACATCAGTGATTACCCCAAGGACCTGGGTAACCAAGCCATCCTGATGAATGTCAGGATGATACTGTATTCATTCATTAACCCATTCGTGAAAGAGGTCCACATTTTGTGGTTTGGCCTAATATCTTTTGATGCAAAGCCCTAAAAATCATACCAAATACATGAGTAGAAAGAGCAAAAAATTCTACACAAACTGTGCCCATTTTGGTTGCGTCAATATTCGTTGTTTGATGCTGAAAATTTTTTAAAGGAAAATAAGCATTAAAATCCTTAAATTGGCAATGTGATAGAAAGTTTAAAATCACCGTTTTCCCCTGCAAATTGGCAACTTTTTGACTTCTCATCATAATTTCTGTCAATTTGTATTCATTTCAGATACATGACATTTTATGAGAAAAATGTAGCAATAAAATAAGAGTGTTGGTGTTGCCAATTTGAAGAATAAAAGCTGATCAAATTAGGCTTTAAATAATTCCTGTCACAAATGGGTTAAAACAGCATATGTAGTTACTCATCATGATATACATTACAATATCAGGATGATACATGTATATGTACTCATTCATTGAATTTCAATGGAGTCAGTGTTTTATAATGACCCTTTAACCAAACCAGATGATATGATGTGAATAAACATGTGAAGATAGTATTTGAAAATTTGATAAGTTAGCAGTGAAATATTTCAAGATTACACCCCAAATTTAATCGGTCATTTCAAAAGCAGCTCTTTTAGGAATAACAAATATGACATATATAATAATGTAATATGGGTAATAATATCCAAAGTCCTTTGGAAGTGCATGGAGATGTTAGATGATACCGTGATATGCGCTATACAAGAACGGAATATTAGTATTATTACACATAAATCAGTGAAAATCTGTCCTTTGGCTATGGTCAAAAATGCACACAAAAACAGCACAGGTATTAAACCCTTATGCACATATCAGAATATGCACATGCTTAAGAATGGAATCACCTACTGGTATACAATGTATATGCAAAGATTGGATTATCTTGAAAGTCATATTGCTTGTTTATTTGTTTATTTGTTTGTTTGTTTGTTTGTTTGTTTTTATAAGTTATTTGAACAGTCTCATTGAAAGTGACATGGTCATCTCTTCTGTGAAGACTAATGAAGTTTTTGAGGCTCAGTGTAAGGGTTAGATTTTAAGAGAAGATGGACAAACAGAGGTGATTCAGAGTTTGAAGGTAATGACATTAGTAATGTCTCTTGATTCCTCTCTTTGTGTAAGCCTAATAATTCATTTTCATTCCCTTGAATATTTAATCAAAACATATCTTACAATCAGGAAAAATAATTACATTGAAGTGAAAAGCATGATACCATTTGAAAAGAATTTGATGTGTTGATGGAATTGCACGATGCATGGTATATTTTTCACTCTCGTTGTTCAGGTTTAAGTTTGCATTCAGGTTTATGTTATGATTATTTTATTTTAGCTTTTATCATTGTGATTGTTTTGTGGCATGTATTGTCACTATAGTATGATGACTGAAGCTCAAGCTATCAGCCTGTCAACAGTAATCTTGAATTCTGGTACTAAAACATACAAGTCAAGAATATTGGTAAAATGTATTCAGTTCATGCAGACATTAAGTTGTTTGGACTAGCAAGATTTACAAGTACATCAGTGTTACAACTACTTATTGCTGAATTTGTCAAAAACACTAAATTGAATATCACAACATATACCATGCATATAACTATACAGGTACACAACCACATAAAGTACCGTTTGTCCAGTTTTATTACCTCTATTTTCTATGCTCATTACATATATAATATTTGTGTATACTAGGTACATTTACATACACATGTGGTCTGTTTGGCAGATATTAGTCTTGAATATTCCAGGCAAGTTTTATTTGATTTGATGATAATTCATCATTTATACATTTTTAAGATCATATTAACCAGAACTCAAGGCTATTTTACATATGAATGAGTTACATGTATATTCCTGAAATTGCATTTTAGAAAAACATTTTTTATAAAAGCATTTGAACATTACCAAATTACCTGATAGGTTGTACATTAATTCTCTCTAAGTTGTTTGAAATGAATGAAGGTTTCTAAGTTGTTTGAAATGAATGAAGGTGACTGATTGAATTGGAAAATTTGCATATACCATGTAGTAAATCTGAGACCCTAAAAACACTCTGAATATGATTAATTCTATTGGGAATTATTGCAACCTTTGTATTGTAAGAAGATATTTTATACAATGCAGAAAACTAGTAGGTATTGATAATTGAAGCCATTTTTAGACAGGAAATTGCTGAATAGAGACAAGTACTGTCAGCCATTTGTAATTATTTTGTAGAGGTCATTAAAATGTATTAATTTGCCTTGAATTCCACAGAAAGCAAAGAAAAAGAATATCTTGTTTTTTAGGGTTTTACAGCTACATAATGTAGGGCATTATGATATATCTTGAATCTAATCCATTCACTTAGTAAGAATTTAATGAATTGTAACGTTTCATTCAATGAGATGAAATTTACATGTGTATAGCCAAATACAAGCTTTGTCACCAATATGAAAGTGAAAATACTGTAATCTTTAAATGTCTGTTTGGGGTTGATTGAAACATCTTTCTTGATGAACACAAAAATATTTGATACGTACATGTACATGTGTACATGCAGGGGTGTAGAAAGCAGGGGGGATGGGGCGATGCATCATTCCCTAGTGTCCCCCCCCCCCCCATTTTAAGGTGGACTCATATACATGTATATGTGTACAAAAATATGTATGAATGGGTTAATCATCCCCCCCTCCCCCTCCCCGAGATATGAGGACCTGTCTACGGTAATGTAAAAGAAATTGTCAGAAATGGATGATTTTCACATTTTATGTCCCGTTATTTATTTTGCCGGTATTCATTAATAATTGATTTAATGCTGTAAACACAAGGCACATGTACCAATCTTTTTGAAAATTTGAAACTTTCTTGTGAATAATGTTGCTTCTCTCCTCAATAAGGATAAATAATGATTAATCTTTGCACATATATGCAATTACACCACATATTGTACATTCAAAAACAAATTTGCAGTTCAGTAAATTATTGTTTGACAAAGGATTAACTTGTAGTGGAGTACCTTGAAACCATGGTTGTTTGTGTTCATTTTTTTAAAAGTCAAATTTTAATGGTTCACAATACTTCTGACATCTGTAGCTCATTCATATTTCAAGAGTTGTTTGCTGAAAGTAAATGCTTGAAAATTGAACCTAATTTTCAATTCTTTTATCAATTCTAATCAAGAAAATTAAGCTCTACCTTTGGAAATAGTTTTATTCCTTTACATGTATAATAGTCATCTATATACTTGAAGTTTCTGTTGCACAAAGATATTTTATAAGAAGTAACAAATCATGAACTACAGATCATACTGTAAAGGATTAATGATATTTGTGTTTGCACAAATTCTTGTTCAGGAATTGAGGCAGGGTAAATCTGAAGGTCTTTGTGAATATATTCTGCAGATTAAAATTGAAAAACAAAGCTGTAACAAACTTACATTGTACGTCATTAGAGTTAAAGGTTAAAATTGAATGTGCACACACATATTTAGTATTGAGCAGTTACCATCTGCATTAATTCTAATTGATCTTGTTTGTATGAAATGCTTGTACACGTAGATCTTCTTTTATTGTGTGAAATGTGGTATTAACATTCATCAAATGTTCTTCCTCTTGCCTCTGTGTGGAAAGTGAATCTACATAATATTGAATTGTAGTACATTCATTCTTTGTTTCTTTGATGTTAAAATGAATTTTGCCATTTAGAGGGGGGGGGGGATTTGAGATGGAGAATCACTTATCATTGGTCTTCCCATCCCCTACAATCATGAATTGATTTCAGAACTCTGGTTCAGTTTGTGAGTTTATTTTTTGAGGAGATAGCCTGCAATTACTCAGTAATTTATATCCTGAAACAACTACAAGACACCTCCCCCCCCCCCCCCCCCCAGTTTACTGTAAAACTAATGGAGGAAATATCAGTGTTGCAGTTTTGTGTAAATAGATACTTGTATAAAAGTGGATTTCTCAAGTTCTACTGTGCTAATCAGAAGTAGAAATTCAATTTGTAAAGAAACCCAGATTATTGCATCAGGACTTATTAAGATGAAAGGGCTGTGATTCTTATATTAAAGCAATTTAAGCAATATACATGTATTACTTTGTTAAGAAATTAAATTTCTTTTCTTGTTTCCATTTACCGGTAATTTAAGTATTATTAACATGCTTTTTATGAATAAATAAATAGTCAAGTGATAGAAATAGTCAAGTGATCTGAAAATGTAGTAGTGTTGTAGAGTTGTATGTGTTAATTTATGCAGTAGATGTGTATGGTATTTGTAAGTGAAAAATAGTTTTATTTATTTCCTCTAAGGAGAATACATGTAGTCGAGAAGACAATTTAAACTGTAATGTTTTTTGAAAGAAAAATATAGGTGATGTGAATGTAAGAGGATTATCTTATTCTTAAACTATCCTGTACAAAGTAGTAGGTATTTGTGTATATCTATGCATGTGGAGGAATTTCAGCAGATTAAAGCACAGGAATAAGCAATCGTGTACTGAGCATTGACAAATTCTAAAATATGAAATTTTCTGTGCATCACATAAAATCAGTTGTGCTAAAATTACAGCTTTTGTGATACTGCAGTATAATAACAATATTCTAAGAATTGAATCTTGTATTAATAGTTATAAAGTATTGATACTGAAACTTTAGTTGTCATTTAATGTACTGTACATGGAAGTTTGTAGCAGTCAATAAAAGGTAACAAAGCCATTAGAAACATTGTGCAAATGTTGGGTCATTTTATGAGAGATTTTCTAACATAGTCATGTACTGCATTAAGTGTTTGCTAACATCATACCAATTCATGTTTTATTTACTCACTAATTCCATTCATTAGCTATTAATACAATTATATATCATGGTACATATATTTCATTATCAGGAAGGTTTAACTTTTTTGGTATGTGGATCTGTAGTCAAGAGAACAACCTTGTTACAACTACATCATTTAAAATCATCATCATACTTTGTGCCATGTATATTATGTATACAGGGCTTGACACTACCAGGTGCCCAGGGGAGCATTTCATGAAGAGTGTAGTCAGTGATTTTCACTAACAAATTTACTCTCAGCCAATCAGATGCAAGTATTTCAGTAGCTTATAACAGTTGTCAGTGAAAATCACTGACTAGGCTCTTCATGAAGCGCTCCCCTCAGGACACATGGGCGCCTAAAATCTAGGTGTGGACCTTCCAAATTGGGATATTTTAACACAGGGCTCATTGCATCCTGACCCAAAAATATCATTCTGGACCCCCTACCCATAAAGTTAAGGTGGAGCTCTGTTTGGAGATTTTAAAAAATGCATACATGTATAGTTTCAGCAAAAGTTCTGACCTGAAAAGTTCCAGTAGCATGTTAGTCATTTTGACAGGGCATATCAGCAAACCGCTCTGTGTTACTACTAGTATGCATTAGAATATGTGTACAGAGATATTGTTCCTAGCACTCTTCATCAGAATCTAATTTCCTTTAAACTATTTCATTATTGGCTAGTATATTCAGGTTAGAACATATGTTTTCATTGAATTTGTATGAATTTTTTAGTATATTGGCTAATCAGATTAACACCAAAATGGGGGGAACATTCATGCAAAAACAATCAAATTTAACCCTTTGCTTACAGGAACCAATTTCATCAGAGGAATGCACTATTTCATTAGTCATTAGATTGACAAATTTAACAATGAAAGGAAACAAGAACAATAGTTGTTCAAAGTTAAACAATTGGTTACATGCTTCACTTGGGAACATATATTAACACATTCATATCGCGCAATATTTCATAATTATACAAGGTAATGATAAACCACAGTGTATGATTCATGGGAGTCAAAATATTTTGAATTTCAGAAAAAAACAATGAATATTGTTTAAATCTGTTTGGTTACCCTCCTGCATTTCATGTTATAATGGTATTTCCTTCATGATCATACATATTCACATGGTTGAATATCAAGCAATGAACTGTTTTTATACCAAGCCCATGATCTTCTTATACTGCGATTTACATCAATTACACCTAATAATAGTAACAAACTTACTTTCCTAAATATAGATCTTATTTGATGTAGTACACTGTATAATCAATTTCAAGGGGGAAAAATGTTCTGAGATTACACACCCACTCAAGAGAAAAGGCTGATAGAATGAAAAATAAGTATTTCTGTCTCCTGTACTATATTTCTTTTTCACACACACAAAAAACTGTTTGTTGAAGTTTAGGATATCTCTCCATCTAATGTCTCTTCTGTTCACCTAGTAGAAGGGGATTTAGACTGAATTCTTCAATTATATTTTGAGAAGGAAGAAAAGAAACTTCTAGAAAGCTAGTACATATATTGCATGTACATACTGATATCTATAGTTTCATCTAGTGGGTGTTTAGCTCAGAATGGTTTTTCCTTATAAAAAATCATTGCTTCCAAACTGCTTCCCAAGCTGTCTAGAATAGTATCATTTTAATTTGCAGAACTTTCCCCTTCAAATGAGAATAGCTGTGGTGGTGTGGTGGTGGTTCGACTTCTATTATAATTCAGTGGTGGTCATCTGAACCGTTGTATCTGCGCTCGGTGCAGAAACATTATTTCAAGAAAATTGAGTCTAATCTAACCATTATATTCCCACTGCGGTTGCCAAGCCATCCCAGATATTCATTCCTATACATGACCCAGGGATGCTTGGGATCTGTTCTTAAAAGCGGTGTCTTTATTTATTTTGACTTAAAATCAAGAATTGGAGGAGAAATTGCTAGAAAGCTAGATGCATGTATTTCGGTTTAGGAGGCAAACTTTACTGTATAAAAATGGCAAAGATGATGCGACACTTATGACCACACATTTAATGCATGCGGTCAACCAAACCGTTGTATCACTCAGGGGCCTGTTTCTGGAAATTAATGCCAAGTTAGTCATATCTTTGTCCGGCAACTACGGAGATGACTCTAATCTTGCTAAACCGTTTCACGAAGAGCATACTAGCTAAATATCTCGTGATATTGATACTATCGGTGAGGAAATGTGACAACACATAGCCTTGATCACAATAAGACATATATTTTCTAAAAGTATTTTTATCTAAACTGCAAACATTTGAGTGAATGGGAGAATACAAAGATTAGAAGTAGTAGAAAGGGGTTATGACTGCAAGATATTTTTCAAATTAGCTTGATCACCTCAAAGAAAAACTTATAAAATTCAGTTTTTAGAAATAACGTTCATTATCGCTTGGAACGTAAGATGGGTACCCCCGGGACACTAGTTTATCAAAATAAACACTTGCATTCATGATCTTTAAAAAAAGGAGGCAATGAAAGATTTATCCAGCATCATGATTTGACCAAAATATTGTATTGCAAAATTTTGCCAAATTACAAGCTAAGATATGTGTCTTGAAACTATTTCATGTAAAATTCTATGATATCATTTATCTTTAAATAAATATGAGTCTGAAAACTACAGACTACTCCTTTGATTATGCCTTGCCTGACATGGCAGAATTGCATTCTTTTGTGAGATGTCAAAATCACCAGAGAAACCCCCTAGCCTAGGAAACTTCTTCTGCAGATCATTTCATATGAAACATATGAAATATGTATAATATTCATACATAAGCAAGGATGAATTACTGATTTCAAGAACCTGTAGAAAAGATAGATGTGAATTATTTTTAAAACTATTTAGCTTCCATTTTGGCCAGCCATAATCTACTAAATTAATGACATGTGATGGCGCTGCATATTGATGAAAAAAGATATGACAGGGTCAGAGGTGTCATAAGTTCTTAGTCGGGATGTTGGCGTTGATCTTGGCAAACACGGCTTCGTGAAACACGTAGCAGACAACTAGCCAACTAGCGGCGATCTTAGCTGAAAAGTTGACTTATGACGGTTTCGAGAAACAGGCCCCAGATTACACGCAAAGTCAGTGCACGCCGATACGACAGTTTGCTAATTGCACATTTAAATGCGCGCAGTCAACCGGACCGTCATATCGCTTTGCGGCAGTACACTTTTCATTAATCGGAAAAGTGCATTTTTTACAAGATTGATATGTCCTCGCATTAAAAACATTTTGATATCTCAAAAACTGAAAATTGTTTGTATACCATGGAGCTTTCGTCAAATGTAGAATTCTACTTGTATTTTCCTCAGAAAACTCAAAATCACCATTTAGACCCCAGACCGACGGATACAATGGTTCAGATGATCGTCAATGAATATGATCTGTGATTCTCTTTGGTTGATATCAAAAGCTCTTCCTCTGTGCAAATAAATCTTTATGTTTGAGTGTGTGTGTGTGGGGGGGGAGGGGATGAATCCGCTTGATTTTCTGTTCAATTCTGTTCATGTACCCCCAGTTCACTATCAATAAGGTTCATTCAGATATCAAACAGCAAACCCCCATGGGGTTTTTTTTTTTGGGGGGTTGTTCACATATTGCATGGTAACCGTATGCATCAACTCCAAATAAAAGAGAGTTTTCCCAAAAGATGTGCACACAAACTCATGATGTCATATTTTGGGCTAACTTAATTTTGGGCTATGGTAAAGAAAAAATGTGGGGATTTTTATACTGCAGAGGTTTTTGGCTTCATTATGTGAACAAGCCTATACTCATCCCAATGTTCCAACATATCTTACCATTCTAATAACACTTATCCTCAAGATGGACTGGACCTCTATGGATCCTAGGAGGAGGGAGCACTTGGAAAAATATGCTCCTCATACCTACTTTAAATAATCTACCAATGATTTCTAAATTGTTTAGTGGTGTTTTATCAAGACTCCTACATGTAATCTGGAAATCTGTGTCATGAATAAACACCAGTGAATGCCATGGATAGCTAGGAATATTTGCTTTGCAGACTGGAGTCAGAAGGGCATTAACTTATGTATTTGAAACACCCTTTTTGTCTCTAAACAGAAGGGTATTAATCTTGAACACCTGTAACCTCCTCTTTCTGTCCCAGTATCTATTTCTCTTTATTTTTTTCCTGTTCATTCTCTCTCTCTCTCTCTCTCTCTCTCTCTCTCTCTCTCTCTCTCTCTCTCTTCTCTCTCTTCCATTCAAATTCTGTCCATCTCTCCATCTACATTTTCTTTCCTGCTACCTGTCTTGCTCCCTCTCCCTTTTATCCCTTTTATTTATGAAAATGTGACTTGAAGGTAGTACTGAATACACTTAGTGGGACTTATTACAAACCAATAAACCCAAAATACCATAGGGATACTTCATTGTCTTTAAGAACATACTAGAAAATAATCTATACCACAGATGATTACTTGTATATTATTTGTTTATTTTCCTTATTTTACAGCATCGCTAAATCAAATGTAAGTTTATATATTATTATTTCAGTGTATATGTATTAGATTATTAACAAAATATACTTGATGTATCTTCATTGCATTTATCATGTTTTATCAGGTGCCATAGATCACTAATATCAAAAAGGGAAAAGGAATCCTGAAGGAATAGGTCCCTTAAGACTTCTGAAACTTTCCGTATTCAGGCGACCATCACTGGACATTTTATCATATATATTTTCCTTTGACAAAATTACAATGAAAGGCTCTAAATAGATACGATATAGTGCACCAGCAGTGCAAGTCCCTGTAATAACTTTTTTTTTTTTATTTACCGTTATTTCACTATCTTGCAAATTTGTGACCCGCAACCAAAAAATGACCAATAAGTTTGAAATTTGATATTTTTACATCTTACCATAATTTGAAAGCTTGGACTCTGAGCTTTTAAATGATTTATAACTTGCCTTGTCATGACCATACAAACCCATTGAAATTACAATGAGAATGAGAGCCTTGTCAGACAGGCTAATCACAAGAATAATAGAGAAAACAGGATGTAAAGATGAGTGACCATTCAGGAGTGCAGTACTGATGACTTATTGTCTGTCTTACTAAAAGGTTGAATAAGAATTCCCTCATATTGACTAGGAAGGGATTGTCAGATTAGGCTCACACTTTGAGTAGTTTCAAAAGAGATGTATGATTGGGGGGACCATAGTTCGCACACATTTTAATTTTTTAATGAAGGCAATTTTTTATCCATAATTTCTCAATTTTTACCAAAAATTATTCTGATTTAAATGACACCAAAGGCAAAGCAAAGATTTAGATTTCAAATGAGCGCAATAGAAGAACATGTTATTTACGAAGAATTCCTGAGATATCGCGATCGCAAAATTCGATGTCTGGACCTGGAAAAGTGTTACAAAAATAACGAAACCTAACTTCGCGCACGCCAGTGTTCAAGTGATTAATACAAAATAGAGATTCATAAAAGGTAAGATCATTGCATTACTAGGAAGGCAAAATGCCACTGAATGATTTGATACCACATTTTATTTACAATTTTGATGACATCGTCTCTCGAAAAGAGGAATTCTAGACCCTTGTCGACAAGTCCAGTTTTTGTCAGAACGAACGCAAAACGCTGCCACATTTGCCAATTTTTCATTCATAGTTTCAAAATTCCTTCTCTAATTTCAATAGGAAAGTAATTTCCAGGGTAATTTCAGGATGCTCCTTCTGTTGGTGCTACCGGTTTTTCACAATCTTTTCTAGTTTTTGAGATATGGCCCTGTGCGCGAAGTTAGGTCACTCTGCCATACTTCTCTTCCTGTGTGGTTGAATTGTATTCATTCACCTGTATGCTTGTCATTATTTGCAAATCTGTTCTTCAACAGATATCAAGGGCAAATATTGGATTTTGTAATACAAAGTCTATAGGATGTATCTAGCAGTTTGATATTATATTCATTTAGAATGATTTAACCATTTCTTTAACTGCATGCAGCTAAAAGTTGATGTTCTATAGCTTAATGATAGAAATCATATTTAACAGCATTTCAACCATTATTTGTAAAGTACATATCACCATAGTTAAAGGAGAATGAAACCCTGGGGAAAAATCAATTTTAATGAAAGGAGAGGATAGAGTGAAGCAATTTTCTTTTCTTTTTTTAAGTTCCATCAAAAATGGTTACGAAATGAAAGTTTAAGTTTGAAAAGTCTCAAATTACTTTCTAAGGCAATCCTCAAATTGACAATATTGCTTCAAAATGGCAAAATGGCAGGACAACTCTCAGTTGTACATACATTTTCCCATGATATATCTTGAGCTAAGAAGGAGACAAGCTGCTCCTTTGGAGATAATGGAGAAAATATGAAACTATATAATGAAATTTAGCTTTGAAAAATGAAAATACTGAATTGTCATAATTAGATGTCAGTTAAGACAGGGATGTGATGAGGTTGACCCTAAATTCTGAACCTAACCTTACACCTAATCTCAAACCTAAACCTAACCCGGCTTATGTCAAAAGGGTGCGTGCGTGGAGTGGGATGGGAGCGGGGAGGGAACGGGGATGGCCGCATCCTTTCGAGAGAAGCCCCCCCCCCCCCCCCCCGGTTGTCTCGAAAGGGTGGGTTGCATGTGGGGAGTGAAATTAACGCACCCATTCATGGAAACGGGGGGGCTTGTCTCGAAAGGGTGTGTTGAGTAGTCTGATGTACCAGCTGTTTTTTGTTAATGTAAGTTAAAAAATAAAAAAATTAAAAAGTAGGAAAGGAGACACGCAGTTGGCTATCACCTGATGGGGGTGTCCAAGGATCCCCTAAAATATACATGTGGGAAAGAATTCTCCCTTTTCTGTCTGCTAGAATATTATGGTGGGTTGCATAAAATGGGAGAAATGTGTGCCCCACCCCCCCCCCCCACCCCCGAAGAAATGTGAATTTGGTTGTGATTGCTTGAAGTGCACATGTTGTTGTCCCTCCCTCCATGTTTAATTCAAATAAAATTGAAATATGACTTCTTTTTTTTTTACTTACATTAACCAAAAAACGGCTGGTACATCAGACTACTCAACACACCCTTTTGAGACAAGCCCCCCCCCCCCCCCCAGTTTCCACGAATGGGTGCGTTAATTTCACTCCCCACATGCAACCCACCCTTTCGAGACAACTGGGGGGGGAGGGCTTCTCTCGAAAGGGTGCGGCCATCCCCGTTCCCTCCCCGCTCCCATCCCGCTCCACGCACGCACCCTTTCGACATAAGCCACCTAACCCTATATCATTGACGGTATAAAGCCATCAGTCACTGTCGTTACTGTATGTGTCAGATCATCATTTCTCAACACTAATAGTATCCACAAGGATGAGGGCAGTTGTCTAATTTTCTTGTGCTGCTTCATGAAATGGTACAATGTTACTAACAGGATTTCAATCAAACTTATGTTTCCATGGTGGATTACAGTAATGTTCATTTATTTGGTTAAAGGTAGCTTTTCAAATTAATGGTACTGCGAGAGACTGCCAGGGTCTATCTCATCATTCTGGTCAGAGGAATATTTCATAGCAATCCTTTCTAGAGAGGAATCTTCATCTGACATTGTGTTGGTTTGTATTTTACTGATATCCATTTTTAACCCATAGAGAACAATTTTATTTCAGTGTAATACACATTTTCCATAGACCTTAGCGTGAGTTATCTTGGGCTTCATATTCAATGGGTTTATGAGATTTTATGGATATTGGCTGAAATCTCAGAGATGAGTGACTATTTTCAGAAATTTACAAGTGTAACATTCTCTAATGTTACTAATTGACATGTCCTGGTTGATAATGAGTGTAGTACATGTATTAATGCTTAACATTTATACCTCTTGTTTCTTGAAGCACTGAGAAAGGTGGATACTTATAGTCTACAAACCAGACTCTTACATGACTGAGATGGAAGAAAGTCTGAACCAGCAGTCTACATGGACAGGTTACAAGTCAATGGAGAGATACAGCACTAAGGATTTGTTAATAATCGGGCCTTTTATCCAAGTTGGAAATCTCACAGAGCTTTGGCACTACCCTGAACTTAACTGATATGAATGCTCAGTTACCCTATTTTATTTTATTTCACAATTCAGTTATAGTCAGCTCCTGAGGTTTGTTATAGCCATTGTATAGTCAAGGTAATTCATATTAAAGGGTAGCTTTCACTTTGGTGCTGGGTGTGCATATTTGAAGCACATATTGAAATGTTTTTTACAATTTATTTATTATTAAAGCTAAAGTTATATTTACTTGGTAGCAAAGGGAACAACGTCTTGATCCAGAATGATACATACTAAAAAATGACAATAGCTACATGTGAAAATAAATCAAGTTTGAGTCTGTACTTGTTGCAGCATAAATTGAAAATTTTGGTTGTAACAATATAGATATGAAACTTTCAAATAATATTAACATATGGTCAAATGGTAGATTATTATTTGGCAATTTATGCTGCATTATACAATATTTATTACAGTTTCATTTTAGACAAATAATACCTCATCAGAAAAAAAAAAGAATATAAGTGAGAGAAAGGGATTATTGATGATGCCAAAGAAGATCTTTATCCTTATACCCTGTACATCATTCAAAGAAGTTGGTATTATTATTATACATATCTATTGAATGAAAAGATTGCAGGTTATGTATTCATTAAGTCATAACATTATTTGGGGAATGCAGAAATGGTGCCATATTTCACTTTAACTTCTTTTTCTTTCTTCATCTTTAGAAGAAAGGTTAGATGGATTATTGTTTGCCTTCATAGAAAGACATTAACTAGCCGATTATACAAATAACGTTTTGTGACAGTAATAGCATTTCTTTCTACATTCACATAGAAATATTTTTTGTAATAAATTATTGTATATTTATTATGGTTTCTAACAAGTTTATGGGATTTTCTGCGAAAGCCAAATGTTTAATGACCCTATATTGAAGAAGACTTTGTGCATACTTTTATCTAAATAGTTCATTGTATTGTTATTTTTTAAGATCTTATGTTACAACTGTTGGGTATACATTTATTTCACCCCCTTTAACTTAATTTGAAATTAAAAAAATATAGATTGCATTTAGTCAGTATAGATGAAGTAATTAATACACTTGAATCATAGACATGTAAATTGTGTATAGTCTTATATCAAGGAATGTGAACAGTGTCATACTTCCTTGAATGCCAGTAGTTTAGTTCACTTCAAAGCTTTGGCATTAAAGAAAGCTTAATGGAAAACCTGATTTGAAGTGGAATGTTTGATGTACATATTTTGATTTCATGGAACCTGCCCCCCCCCCCCCCCCCCAATCAAAAAAAAAGAAAGTTGTGCTATGACTCCTTTAAGTATCATTCAATCTGCAGGGGCATTGCTTTGACTAAAATTAACCAAAATTTAAAAAAAAAGCGGCACAAGTACCACACACTTTAGCTTTTGTGTGCTCATGTATAAAGAATGTCAGGAATGCTCTCACTCAAAACTTTGGGGTCTTTTTGCTCCCAACATGTATTATGCATACTATGTACTATCACAGTGACAAAAAAATCACTGATATATTTATGTTCATATCTTATCCTAGCCATTTTGTGCCTAATTGCTTTCCAAGAACAGATTTGTCTTTTAATTTTGTTTGTACAAGTGTAGTTGTTTGGAATATGTCATGTGTGGTTAAAGAAGGAAAGGCTTAATACAGTATAGTATACACTTATTGTGCAATATAGGTAGACTACTTCTTTTATTTTCCCTTAGACCTGTATTGCTTCTATTTATAGAATTTATTATTGATATTAAAGAGTATTGTTATTGGTAGTTTGAGTGTAATCAGATGTTCAATTAATTTATGACAAACGGTATTAGAGTAAAGTTTATCATCTTAAGTTTGGGAATGGAGGTGTTACACTAATCTAATTTTTTTATCAATCTATACACAGTGGATGATTTCATAAGCTAACCATCATTTTATGAACTCAATTAAAAGTTGTTCTGAAAAATCGTGTATTGTGAACATTGAACCAGCCCACGTTGAACTCTTTTTATAGCTCTCATGTCCTCCATGCTTTTCTACAAAGGATTCAGACATAGATTCAAAGTCCAGTGAATACTAATAATTAATCATCATTGGTGTTATGTCAGTATGACATGTCCATTATAGAAAAAGTCCATCATTCACCATTCTTTTCTGTCTTGAGCTTTTATTTTAGTTTCCTGGTAAGTGTTTCCATTCATGATCATGTCCAACATCTTTGTTCTTTGGCCTCCACGCATTCTTTTCCAATTCCAATTCTTTTCCAATTCTTTTCAATCATGTCACGCATCATGTTATCGTGTCATGATGGCATGAATCATCTTTTGGGCATTAGGAGGAGAGCAAGTTTTCTATTTTTATAGCTTAAGACAATGAATGGACATTATTCAGCCATGATATGATCAACTTGATTCAAAATTCACAATATTGTCTGTGTACTGCAGTGATGGATTTTTACTCTATTTGTTGTGCTGCAAGAAGTTTATATCTGATCAAAAATGTTCATATACAGTCCATAGAATTTTCAAAATCATAAACGGATATCAACACTGAATAACTTGTATGATTCTTTTTTATATTTGCATTTTTTTATGAATAGGTATTCTTGTATTCAGATTAAAGAATGAAATTAAAAGAAATTTGTATATATCATTCCATTCACTTGTGCCCTTGAAACCATTTTTTTAAATCAATGAATATATCAGCCCAATATTTATTTGGTATTTGAAGATGTTAATAAGAATATGTTTTGATGGTTGTTAAAAAATTGATGTTGATAATATCTTACATTTTGATAGGTTAATAACTGAAATAGATATGAAATTGTTATTGAGAAAAGGAAAATAGATAACAAAATTCTCCAAGCTCTGTAAAAAAAAAAATAAAAAAAAAGTTATTAACCTTTTAGTCACTTGAACAAATTGTTATTGTGAATTTTCCTACATTTATTTCTTATAAAATTAATCACATTTTAAAAGGTTTTGTATGTTTATTTCAATTCCAAACTTTTATTCATTAACTATTGTCGAACTATTCGAATAAGATCAAACCTTTTTTTCACAATTGCATGTAATGTATGTTTATGATTTCATTTTACCAGCTGAAGTGATTTTGTTGTGAATGCTTTTGATTTGGGTTTTATTTTTATCTAATTTGGGAGAAATGCTCTAATTGCGCATTTATAGATTGTTATATATATTTAACATTACTTGACAACATTTGGAGGTTTGTTTGTTCATGATATTTTTGCTGTCCACGATTTAGCCACATGAATAAACATCCTTTGTCATCAAAACTTTGTCCTATAGATGTGAATGTATTTTCGCTGTGTGCATGTGTAATTCTTTTTGGAATGAATGAAGTTGATTTGAGCAGAGTGTGATGTCACGATAAACAGAGGCAAACATTTTAACACTTTCATACAGTCGGTACTACACGTGGATGGGTTTTGTATCACATGATTGTGATGATGATGATGATGATGATGAAGATGATGGTGATGATGATGATGATGATGGTGATGATGATGATGATGATGGTGATGATGATGATGATGATGATGATGGTGATGATGATGATGATGATGGTGATGATGATGATGATTGTGATGATGATGATGATGATGATGGTGATGATGATGATGATGATGATGATGATGGTGATGATGATGATGATGATGATGCTGATGATGATGATGATGATGATGATGATGGTGATGATGATGATGATGATGATGCTGATGATGCTGATGATGCTGATGATGATGATGATGATGGTGATGATGAGATGATGATGATGATGATGATGATTGTGATGATCATGATCATGATCATGATGATGGTGATGATGATGATGATGATGATGGCAGTGGTAATGGTGATAATAATGGTGGTGGTGGTGGTGGTGATAACTACGTCAGGTAATGGTAATGATAATTCTAATGAAGTTTGACAATGATTTATTTTACCTGCTATAAGAAAGCAAAATATTTCTAGAAAAGCATCAGGAGAGCTAAACCTTTGGAGTGGTGGTGGTGGTGGGGGGGGGGGGGGGGGGGATGGTAAGCTATAGCCCCAGTCCTGCTTCTAATCACATTCATCTACAGCTGGATTAACGACCTTTCTGTACACCATCCGCCCATTTCTGACCATCCTGGATCCGCCAATTTTGTGTAGAAGCCGTCATGCTTCTCCGACAGGCAAAGCTCAGAATAACGATAACACTATGGAACACTGCATGATGCAGCTCCAAATTCGCAAAAGGCCTAAACACCTATGACGATGATGTAACAGGCATGTTAATGTATCAAAATGAGCATAATTCAACCATCCATTAACCTGACCCCACATTCCAGTTTGTTTTGTCCCATCCAGCAATCAAGTTATTCATTACGTTCAAGGTCTGACCCTCTTCTCCAAATCCCCCACATCAATTCAGAGAAAGCTCAACAAAATATAAATTTTTCTGGTCCAAATATTTGGAATAGTCTCCTCCTTTACATTTGTTCCTGTCCTTCAGTGGAATCTTTCAAGAGAAATCTCAAAACTCATTTATTTTCTATGTGACTCGTTTTTAAAATTTCTATATACTTGGAGAGCAAAATAGTTACTCTTTTTTTTTTTCTTGCTGTATAAAGCACTTTGAGCATAGTTTATGGAAAGGCGGTATATAAATTCCAAATTTTATATAAATACCAATATGATAATAATAATGATAATAAATTCATTCTTCATTCCTAATGAACATAAAATTTAACGGTACCGAAACTGGAAAATTGTCCTTCAGGAAAAGGAAATCGATAGATCCGTGGTCGGCTCACTTGACCGAAGGACCACAAGACTGAAGGCCCAGAAGACCGCATGTACGAACCTAACCAAATTCGAATAAGATTCCCATCCCCCTCAGATTTGATTTCCTTTCTCTGCGTACTTCCATGTAAATTTACGTCAATGTCCCTTTCCCTCCCGAATGGAAAACGTTCCGTTGCCCCTGCTTGTGTGAATATTCAAACATTCTTTTTTTATGTAATGAAAACTGTAGATGAGCGACCCCCAAACTCTCTCAAACATTAACAAATATAAAGCAACTCACTTTCTTCCCAGATGTTTATATCATCGCAAATTTACATCGAAATCAACCAGACGGATGCAATGCGGAAAACTTCAGCTTAACCTTCGACCCCCCAGGAAAATACAGAGCGCAACATTAAAAAGCTGAATATTTTTTAATTTGTTTTATAACATGACAATTTTACAGAATTCACACTAATTTCATACAAAAAAAAAATCCATATAACTCTCATTGCAATATCAGCCCTTTTTCATAATAACGTGCTTAACATTCAGGGAGACTGGAATCGGTCAGAACCATGTATTGATTTTGATTTGCAAATTTGCGGTCTCGCGGGCCATCGGTCAACTGCCTGGGCTTGAACGGTAGATCCTTTTATATCACATTATGGTGATTTTATACAATAGGTATATCTTCTGTATTTTATACAAATCCGCCCCCTCCCAAAAATAACTGAGGGGAGAGGGGACTTTTAAAAATGTGTCATGTAAAAGGAAAAAGACAAAATTATTTTGAAAAAGTTTCATGGATAGCATGGATAAGGCACAAAGCTGCAGAAGGAGGGGTTCTGTGTGAAAGATGAAATTCCCTTACCTGGTTTAGATGCAGGGTTGCATTCAGAATTTTTCAATTTTTCAAAGGGGGGGGGGGCGGTTGGCTTTTTTAGGTGTCTTCTTTACCCGGAAACTTTGCTGACAAGAAAAAAAAAAAGACCTCAGGATTTTCAGGTGCCTATTTTTACCCCCCCCCCCCCCCCATTAGCTTTAGGGGGGCATTAGGGGGGGGGTCCCGGTTTCAAAGGGGAAGCTGGGTTTCAAAGGGGAAGCTGGGCTTCAAAAGTGGGACCGTGGCCGATTCGGCCCCCTGGGTTTAAAAATTTGCCCCCCCCCCCCCCCCACGATCCGCCCTGGGATGCTAATTTACACCTTTTTAGTTTTACTTAGAAAACATGAGAAAGCCCTGTTCAAATGTCTCGTGTCGGAGACGTTGTGGATGGACTAATCTACTGAACTCTATGGAGTTCAGTGTGAGAATTGCGTCAGTGTTCTTTGCTCAGTGGAGATCAAAGTGTGATCGTCAATAGCGCCACCTCCCGAGGTGGTTAATGTCCTCCATAAACTTGCTTTTCTCTCTCTCTCTCTCTCCCTCTCTCTCTAATCTCTCTAAGCAATTCTAGTTCAGACAAGATCACTAATGCATGAAGTTATTACGACAGATGTTATTCTATTGCGCAATTACCTGTTCTTGAGGGCCTCTGCACTAAAGTTTTGGGTTTTTAAAACCATGCAGAAGCGCTTTGGTGAGATACTGCTTTATTGTTAATTCATGAGAAAATCATACCAAAAAAAAAAAAAAAAAAAAAAACACTAAAAAAAACACATATAATTGTTAAGTATAATGAGCACACTTTCACATTTAATGTAATTATGCTTTGTGAATGAACATAAAATATTAACGGTAATCCTTTCTCTCTCTCTCTCTCTCTCTCTCAACATACAACTATAGTGATATTGGTAACAAGTCGTCAACTTGAAGTGTGATGATACACCAAATACTCCAAGTTATCAGGAGCATAATGGTTCTTCTTCTCCTCCTTCTTCTTCTTCTCTCTCTCTCTCTCTCTCTCTCTCTCTGTCTATCTATCTATCCACCTATTTTCTCCTCTCTACTCCCCCCTGCCCTTTCCTTTTGTTTCTTTTTGTTCTTCCTTCTCGATGTCTCGATAAGTAATCTTTCTCGATGACAGCCAAGATGAAAGAAGGCACGGTCCTGAGATTCTTGTTCTCGATATCAATCGAATGTGAAAAAGAAAGTGTGTCAGTTCCACAAGTGATTACAAGAAAGTCGATATCATGCACCAAGTCGATATGTGTATCAATGATTGAAAGTTCGATTCTTTTAGAGTGCTGATTTCGATGCAGAGTGGTTTTAAAATAGACAGTCCGAGGACTGTCCATCATGTGGTATAAGGTGGGAATATACAACCTTGGGCGTTTGGGAATATCATTGCAAGATTTCATCGGCATCTCAGGGGCACATAATCTTCTACAGTACGTGTTAATATCAAATTAATAGCTCATGAAACAATTTAGGATCTACATAATTATCGATATATTATCAATGACCTTTTTTAAAAATGCAATTAGAAAACGTTCAGTAAAAACGAATTGGGTCCAAAAATTAACTTCGAATACATCATAAAATCATTTAGTATTTGACAATTGATTTTGATTTCTATATCATTTTACACAATCAAGAAGATATGAATAAAAGAGAACAGAAGCCACTCTATCGCCCCTTCGCCCACGCCCATCAACTGTGATTTAGGTACTGTAAAAAAAAATACTTGGCTCGGATACCCCCTCCCCAGTCTCCATGCTTCCTCATCACGTCTCAAACCAGCATTTTTTCTATTTTTTATTTCTAAACTAAATTAATGGTTCTATGATAACTTTACAGCCGAGGCTTTGCAAATTCACCTATTTGGTGGTTCCATGGTAACATAATCTTATAATACATTAGAGTTTTTGCATACTGGTTGAGCGGTTCCATGTTACCAAACATATACAAGCCTGAATACGGAGGCTTTTCACTCTGGTTCTGTAATTATGATACTCAATATAACAGCCTATGACAACAGGGGTTTTGCAATTTATTTTTTAATGGTCCCATGATACCAAACATATACCAGCCTAACTATATAACCGAGCCCTCTCAAACTGGTTGGGTGGTTCCATTTTACTAAACTGTTATACGTACAAGCCTAAACCAACTGTCTTGCACATTCACTTGTTTGATGGTTCCATAATACTTTAACCAGTGATGGAGGTGGTTGAAGGTTTGTAATGTCAAATGGCTTTAGACTAACAATTGATTATACGTTGTCAAATATTATACCATCCTAAAATGCAACCAAGGCTGGCTCGACTGATGGTTTTAAATAAAAACAGCCTAACTCTATGCATGGCCTCAGTGTTTTAACCCGAGATAATGGCTCCAGTATCTCTCCAGCCTAACTCTACAAGCGTTCGTGATACAATGCCATGATTGTACACTCCTTGCTTTCACCATAAACGATGGTGTATATCCAGTCCTTATTGTTTTCCAGGGAATGGAGGAGGGGGGGTTCAATTAACCAAAGTTGTGGCCACAGGTGAACTGCATGGCTTTGGGGAATTTGAAAGATTTCCCCATTGGAGCCATGGGAGCCAACCTACTTCTGCTTCTGCTTCTGCTTCTGCTTCTGCTTCTTCTTCGTTTTTTGCTTGAGGTTCGATTAATTTTTGGCCTGTCATGCCTGTGGTCGGTGGATGTATAGTTGAGAGGGACCGGTCACGTCAGAATTCTTCGACCGCCTCCAGTTATGATCAATTAAAGAAAGCGGGCTCATTACCGCGCATCGGGGCTGCTTTGGGCTCTGATTCGTTAACTGAAGAAATGGCGGGGGGAAAGGGATGATTCGAATGAAATAACTCATGCAGATAACAGTACCCTTGTACTTATCAACAAGGTTCAAATTCCGCTCGAAAAATTTTCATATTCATCAACTTTTCCGGCTTCTTGCGAGACGAGACTGAGGTAGGAAAGGGGTTGCCTTCTTGTTAAAATAAACAAACCTAGCAGTCAGTACCTGTGTAACTGTGCATGTAGTCAATGTTTTCACAATGTCAACGCCTAGAAAACCTTTTAACATGGCTTCCTATTACTCTCATGCAATATCATCAGCTGCATATAACTTGAATCAATCTCGGAAGTAATATTTTGTGAGAGGAAAGTATCGTCTTTCGTGACTGCGGACACGCTTTAGTAATTACTGAGAGGGAGAAGCATCGCTCTAAACATGATGTAGCGGTAAACTGGACGACCTGTAATGGTATATGGTAGAGATCGTTAAGAATAGCAAGAGCTTCCATTTCATTTTATCACAAAGGTACATAATCCTCAATTTGATTTACTTCCATGGGCTTTCAGGAAACTGAGTTAGCAGGTTTACTTCTCTCAGTGCAAAGAATATTTTCTTTAAATTCATGGTTATGGGTAGAAATGAAAATGAAAGCACAACAGAGAGAGAGAGAGAGGAGAGAGAGAGAGAGAGAGAGAGAGAGAGAGAGAGAGAGAGAGAGAGAGAGAGCGAGAGAGAGAGAGAGAGAGAAGATGAAGCTGCAGAAGAACATAAAAGATTTATAACTTAAATGAATGAGCAAAATTTAAAGACGGTTTGTATGGCGTTCAAGCTTCGCATTAAAAAAATGCACCACTAGACCCACGGGCGTCGATAGAACTTCTTTTTTTGGGGGGGGGGGGGAGATGTAAGACCTACATTTGCAGACAGATTTTTAGGTTGTGACCCCTCATTTGCCGACAGTTATGCTGCATTCAAAATATCCCTCCCCTTTATCGATTTCGATTTTCCCCCACAGAAATCAATATACAAAATATGTATTACGAAATATCAAATCTATATACTACAACAACATACACAAGAAATAATCTAGTAATTCGATGTTATTACGTTCACATTGATTGTGGAGGGGCGTAAAGTAAAGCAGGGCTTGTTGTGGTTAGGCCCCGATATATAATTCGGAAAGAAAAGAAAATAGTAAGAGCAAGAACAAAGAACAGGAGAAAGAGAAGAAAGGAAGGTCGGAAGAAAGTGAAGAAAGTAGAAGAGAGAGAGAGAGAGAGAGAGGAGAGAGAGAGAGAGAGAGAGAGAGAGAGAGAGAGAGAGAGAGGAGAGAGAGAGAGAGAGAGAGAGAGAGAGAGAGAGAATATGACTCTTATTATTGGCTCCTTAGTCACGTTAGTTGCCAAATTTGTTTGCTGTCCGAAACCAGCATAATCATCTAAATTATCTAAATATCATGCGAGCTAGCAAAGAGAGCGAGGAAAAATTTAGGCCTATTATATATTTGTTGGGGTAGAAATATAGATTGGCCGTCAAAATACACTATAGATCTTTATCTTAATGCTATATACTTGGTCACTTCTCTAGTACATGACTCTACTTTGGCATCTCGCTGTCCTAATTTGCTTGATGTCTAAAGCCATCCTGTTTCTAAATATTAGGAGGAAGCCTAGCGAGCTATACACTGGCGTAGCTAAGGGGGGCATGGCCCCCTGTTGATCGGCGAGCAAAAAAAAAAAAATATATATATATATAAAGATCGCCAAAAAAAAAAAAAAAATAATAATAACAAACTTTCATCGAGTCCGCTTCACATAACTTACCCTATATACCCCTCCCATGCGAAATGAAAGGCAAATGTAAATATGCCTTTTCTCATATAAGTTACTCCTAATACTGAAGTTTAGTGTGCAGAAAATGCCATTTTTTAAAATCTCACTACCGTGCGAGGGGATATTACCCTCCTCCCACCCCCCCCCCGCTCGGTCGCTTCGCTCCCTCGCCTTGGCTCCCCTATATGCCACTTCTCATATAAGTTACCCCTAAGAACTGAATTTTAGTTTGCAAAAATGCAATATTCATGGATGAATTTTCAAAAATCTCCCTACCATGGGAAGGGGATCCCCCCACCCTCCCCCGCTTGGTCGCTTCACTCCCTCGCCTTGGTCCCCTATATGCCACTTATGGGATACCCCCTCCCACACCCTTCCCCCGCTCGGTCGCTTCGCTCCCTCGCTTTGGCCCCCCCTATATGCCACTTCTCATAATAAGTTACCCCTAATACTGAATTTTAGTGTGCAGAAAATGCCATTTTCATGCACGAATTTTAAATATCACCCTACCGTGGGAAGGGGATACCCCCCTCCCCCACCCTCGCTCGGTCGCTTCGCTTCCTCACCTTGCCCCCCCCCCCCCCTGTTGAAAATTCCTGGTTACGCCAGTGGAGCTATAGGACCCCTCCCTCCACTTTTATTTATTTATTTATTTATTGCCTCCTGCCAGTTGAGAGGAACTTTTCCTCACCTTCTGGCAGAGGACCTGGGTATATCTCACTTTGTAACATCTTTGTTTTTTTGTTTTATCGAAATAAAGATGAATTATATATATATATATTGCATTAGAAGTGCTATTTTGTGATCAAAATGTAAAGCTATAAAATGTCTAAAAATAATGTCCAATGTATAAGGTCACCTCGCTTGCAAAGTTTATTTGCTTTCTGAATCCAT
Organism: Echinometra lucunter; assembly: GCA_029962745.1. NCBI lineage: Eukaryota > Metazoa > Echinodermata > Echinoidea > Camarodonta > Echinometridae > Echinometra > Echinometra lucunter. The sequence continues at coordinate 489,860 of CM057151.1, forward strand.
TCTGTTTAAAGCGAGCGAAGCGAGCATGGAAAAATACCAGAGAAGGTGTTATATTGCGTCTTTAAAATACACAGTGCAGGCCTATAAGATGAATTAATGATATTCGATTAATACCTATCTGCCGAACTCGACTCTTTTCTTGGCACTTCTTTTGCCGATTTTTTCTTCTTTCCTACAAGCGAGTGACCGACAACAGCATCTTATTTTCTTTCGAAAGTCGATTCATCACCGAACTAAACACAACAAAAAAAGTAACTCCCCCTAATTCAAAATAGCATAACTTTTTAACGAAAAGTTTTGAGCAAAATAATTTGGCAGGAGTGTTCCTACACTTATTGACTAACTTCAGTGTGAAAATGAGAATGATCCGTCAAGTCATGCATGAGTGAGCAGACATTAAAGGCAAAAATGTCACTTTTCAAAAGTCACAAGAGTCATGGGGGGGGGGGATCTGTGAAACAAAACTTTGACGAATTTGGTTTCTTCCATTGTTTGACCCCGTCATGCCTATCCCTGACACTTTTCATGTTTATCACAGTTGGTTAAACACAATTTTTTTTGAAGAAAGTGATGTTCAGCCCTCCTAAATCTACAAAATCCATTCAGTTTATGGAAAGAATTGGCATCAACCAAAATGAATCAGCACATTATGTGAAAATACCGGGTAGTCGTTTTTCCAGCATTAAACAGTCATTTTTTAACATTTCTTCCTTCATCGTTAAAAATGTTCTCACTCAACCATGACACAATCTCAATAACATCAACAGCACTTAAACAAGACCAAAAAAGCTTGTTTCACAGATTCCCCAAAATGACTCATGTGACTTTGAAAAGTGACATTTTTGCCTTTAATGTCTGCTCACTCATGCATGACTTGATAGATCAATCTCATTTTCACACCGAAGTTAGGCAATAGGTGTAGGAACACTCCTGCCAAATTATTTTGCTCAAAACTTCTTCGTTAATAAGTTATGCTGTTTTGAATTAGGGGGGATTTACTTTTTTTGTTGTGTTTAGATAACATACACCATCGCATTCGAGGACACTGTACTGGTAGTTGGAAACCTCGCTCCTGCATCATAGCATTATATAGTATAGGCTAAAAGTTCTCTGCCCGAAACCCTGATTTTTTTTTTAGCAAGCGCAGCGAGTGAATGAGAGAGAAAGGAGAAGAATCTAAGAAGAGGAAGAATGATTTTTGTGTGTAGTGAGAGCAGGTTCTATAATTATAAAATAATGTGTATTGTTATCCATTCTTAACATACATGTACATGTTCGTTTTATCAGCAGGAATAGGGTATTTGCCACAGGCCATTATCTTCTGGAAAACAATCTATTTCAGGTCAACTTGCTGTGAGTAGAAGAAAAGTAAACAGTAGAGACATAAGATGCAAACCACTCCCCTTCCTTAAGAAGAATGATCTTATTAACCGGCACTGGTACGACTTCTGATTTCCTTGTTCTTTCTTTTTCTTTCCTCTCTTTCCCGTCTCTTTCCTTCTTTTCTTTCTGTTCCTGTCTTTTTTCCCTTTCATTTCTTCTTTCCCTTCCTTTCTCTTCCTTTAAAAAAAACTTTTCCCTTCTCTTCCTTGAGTCTTTCTATTTCCTTTCCTTCCTTCTTTCGCAGGCAGAGGTGGCGCATTTGCCGATGGAAATTTTTAGGGTTGTCGCCCCCACCCACTGAACTCGACATCCCAAAATCCTCCTCTAGCGACGACTGTGACTAACCCCTGTGGTATGCAGAATTCAGAATATCCACTCACCCTCTAAGAAATATAGATTCAATTCAGTTCGGTTCAATTCATATTATTGATACAAACTCCTCATTGACATTGGAGGATTATCATCAAAATCAAAACAAAACAAAACAGAGCAAAACCCAAATAAAGTCCTTCGATTTGGTGTTACTCCTCCCTGCCCCTCCCCTCTACCCCGCGCCTTTATGCAGAAGCTATTGGTTATGATTTTTTCTTTCCATTTAGCCATGGATCCTACTACCCTGATAGCAGAGACTGGTAAGAATAACATCATATTTACGTCTTTTTAAAGTCGTGTCATACGTCTTATTGCGTATTATATAAACGTCTTTAAGACGATACTTTGCACCAGCACACGACGTAAAATAAGACGTCATATTTTTACGTCAATTTTACATCATATTGGTCAGAAAAAAATGTCTTTATGACGTCTTTACGACCCAAAGGCAGCTCACAGACTGGTAAAAATCACATCATAAAGACGTCAAGTCAAAGCTTCAAAGCTGGTTTATAAAATATTTTAGAATGTATTCAACATTATGATGTTTTTCTTTGTTAATGTTCTAGCCTATAGATCGTCCCATACTAGCCCTATATCCTAACATCCTACATCCTATACCTAACTACTGATGCTTTGTATCGACATTACTATATATATGGACTGTAGTGTAGTATTTGAAAAAAAAAAACAGTTAGAAATTACAATTTCTTGATACATTCTGAAATACCCTGCCCATGACATTAACTGAATGGTGTTCAACATGGAAGTACATTGTTCATTAAATCAGCAGTGCAATCATTGAATAAAATGTTAAAATTCAAATGTTATCTCCCTTTTTTTCACGAAGTTTAGTCATTTCTGGTCATTCATGAATATTCATGAATCACGATCAGCTATCACGACGTAAAACTGACTAAACACGTCATGTTATAGTCTTGAAAAAAACTGTTATAAAGTGGGAAATAATTGACGTAAAAATACGTCTTATTCCGGTCTTTAAAAAAGACGTTAAAAGTGGTAAATGTTTGAAGTCAAATATATGTCATCTTATGTTCAAACAAAATTTGAGAAAATTTTGATTATATAAAGACGTCATAAGGTTGTCGTAATATAGTCGTGTATACGACATATGACGTGTGGACCACTTTATGACCAGTTCTTGACGTCTTAAAGACGTCCGTTCTGCTATCAGGGTTAAAGCACTTTCTATACAACTGTTTCACAGTCTGATCTAAGCATCCACTTATTTTTTCTCTGTTTTGTTTTAATGGGGTCAGTAGTGCTCATTTTTCTTTTCTTTTCTTTTCATAGGGAGGAGGGACCCCTGAATATTTCCTTAATTACTGTTGACCTCACATTTCGTTGTGTAGTTGCAATTAGCAGGATTAGAACTTTGCATTCTCTAACTCTTATATTCACAAAATAGAATTATGCCTATGCAGTATGCATTTATGTCATTTGGCAATTAATTTGCGTTTTGCCACTCTCCACCCAGGTGAAGATGGGTATGGGCAGGAAGAAATTCCTAAAGTGCTTTGAGCACTGAAATTGGTAGTCTAGCTGAGCTGGGGTATAATATTGAGAGCGCCTTGAGCACCTTTGTTTAGTGAATACGTGCGGTGTATAAATATCCAATACTAATTTAATACCTGAAAATTAACTGATTACCTTCTTCATTGTATGCAAGGGAGCGTAGCGACGGAGCGGAAGATTTTATATTTTTTGAACAGTCAAACATATTTTAGAGCACATTAGGAAAGTCTTCACAATCTGTTGTCCCGATCCGTTGTAGCCTTAACTCATTATTTTCAACATGCACTTTTGTTCCAAAATTTGCGTCTGGACAATCCTCTGCAAAATCTCCCGGGGAGCAGCCTTTCAGAGCGAGACATTATTTCTAATATTCAACTATTTTCTAGCACTATTTCCTTTAAAAAATGATTATGTATATCAATTCCATAAATAGTTTTGGATATTGATTACTGAATCACTGAAACTAAAAGGTACCATTTCCTCATCTCCCTTTTCAGCTTTGAAATCTTGAAAGGTGATGAACTTTACTCTTCCCATTTTTCGAAGAAAAAATGAGTTTACAAAGGTATTTATTCCTCCGTATCGATATTTGGAAACTAATAGTGGGTGTCATGATGTACATTAAACTCTTGCTTTTGAAATGTAATTAAAATGACACCACTCTCGCTTTTCAGCTTCGAAATTTTGAAAGGTAGTGTGACTATTCTCACTTTTCTAAGAAAAATGAAAATAAAGTTTCCAAAGGCATTTATTTCTCCCTTCCGTCTTTAAAAGCTTTCGATAGTTGGAAACTAAATATAATGGGCATTATCATGATCATGCACGTTAAATTCTTGCTTTCGAAATTGGATGACACTGCTCGCGCTTTTCAGCTTTGAAATCTTGAAAGGCATCGTAAATGAATACTCTCGATTTTCCAAGAAAACTGAAAACAAAGCTTCCAAACATGCCAAGGTATTTTTTCTCCGTTCTGCCTTAAGAAAATTTCGATATTTTGAATCATAATGATGCACATAAGATGTTTGCTTTTGGAAGGTGACTGATATGACACTGCTTCTATACTTAGACTAAGATAGTTTGGAAAAATTTGTTATGAATTTTTGAAATTTGAAGTTAGATGACTTCATATACGTGAAAATAAAAACAAACAAAAAAATCCTTCAAAGTGTGATAAATAGTGGGTGATGGAGCCAGTAATAAATGATAAGGCATGAAAATAAACTTTTGGTCCATTAAATGATCAAATTAGGTAGTTTCTACTGAAAATAGAATTCAAAGTCGGTAGGTGCTTAAATTCCACGAAAAGTGGTAGTCTACCGCCTAAATCGGTAGAGTTGGCAAGTATGTGATTTTCACCCACTAGTTTGCTCTCAGTCAATCAAATGAAAGGATTTTCAGTAGCTTATAACAGTTGTCAGTAAAAGTCACTGACAAAACTCTTCATGGAACGTTCCCTTATTAATTTCAGGGTAGAAAATGAAAATTTCTTCTTTGAATAAATCTTATGTCTTGGAAAAAGCAAGAAGCCGTTTATGATGATTGTTGTAATCTCATTGGAAAAGCTATAAAAAATGGTAACAATATATGGATGTAAAAAATAACGTAAAAATCACGTCATATTGTGGTCTTTAAAAAATTGTTAAAACGTGGGAAATAATTGACGTAAAAACCCCGTCTTATTCTGGTCTTAGAGAAGACGTAATAAAGTGGTAAATAGTTTGACGTAAAATTTACATCATATTATGGTCAAACAAAAAGTGGGGAAATATTGGTCATAAAAAAGACGTTGTATTGCCGTCGCAAAATAGTCATCTATACGACCTATGACGTGTGGACCAGTTTGAGACCATTTTATGACGTCTTAAAGACGTACGTCTGCTATCAGGGTAGAAGTTCTAGTAGGATCCATGATTTAACCCTCTCCCACCAATAGTTCGTACCCTTCATCCCCAATCGTCCATGCTCACGATACAGTGCATGCTCACACTCAATGTTTACATTTCGTTGTGAATGAATGGGTGAAGGATTTATCGCAACCGGACGTACCCCCGTAATGTGTGGACGTGGGCACTAGTTTCAACGCATCTCAGGTGCATGACCGCTGACACTCCCGATGATCGATGTGATTCTGTTGTGCATTCCGACCGAAAAATTCACCAGGAAAGTGATGTAAGTTTTGTTAACACATCCAGCTTGATTTTGTTGTTTTCTTTTAGGTCTAGATCGGTATGAATGATGAGTGATTTTGAGCCTAAATGGTGTTACGAAGTTTGAAAAGTTCTTGGCATGGCAGTGAGTGGTCTTGCATGTACGTTATAACTTGACATGCTGCCTCCTGTACCCCGCTACGGACAGTGAACACCCCCGTTCTTCTCTCTCTGCATGTGTGTAGCGTGTACGTGTATAAATATAGTCGTCTTTTACTTAGTTTCAGCTTCATGTAAGCCAGGGAAAATAATGCCTCTACAGGTCTTCCTGCTTTCCTGTATACGTCAAGGGACTATCTTTGTATCTTGCTCTGTCAAATGAATGTTGTCATATGATTCAGAGTAGAGTTACTGTTTCAGTTACATCATCAAAGTCTGAATGTGAGACTGAGAATAGATGTATGCCATGTATGCTGTAGATCACTAGATGTGGTGTTACATTGATTTTGTATTTCAAATATTTAGGAGACATGCATGGCAGCAGCAGTTGCTTTTTGGATTTAAAAAAAAATGAAGATGACTGACATTTTTCAGTCTTCCAGGCTCATGAATGATAAGGAACAGAAATCATGAAACTATGTAATTCAGGTACATTGTATTGTTCTCTTGTTGCCAAATTCAGAAATATGTGTTTATCAAAACTTTATGGTATTTAAAGATAAACTTGAGTTCTGGTCATATTAAAATGTGAGAAAAACTGTTTCTAGGTTTGGGAAAGGTTGATTAGTGCATAATAATTGGTTAATTACCTGAGGTTTTAACATCACAGTGGTGAGAAATTGAAACTTGATCTTGTTGAAAAGTGCATTCACTGCACACAGAAATGATATGAAATGACACATGAATGCTTGGGGCAAAAACTAAAACTATTTCCTGTTATATTTTGAATATATGAGTGCACTGTAGTGCTCATTGTTAAGGGAAATATCTACTCAGATATTTGTGCAAACTGACATAAAAAGACTGAGTAAGCTAAAACAAATTATCTTTCACCTCTTCTCATGGAACTGAAACTTCTATTTAAGAGTCAACAATATCACATAAACTGTATGTGATATGAAACATACTTTGTGCATGTTATTGGTACTCGGTTTCAGATCTATTACAAATTACCTGTATTCCTAGGCAGTACATAAAATGATATTTAGGTTGAAAAAAGGCAATTTGAAAAAGATTTGCTTCATGTTAAATCGCGGCTATCAGACTGGACTATATTCCTTAGTCAACTGTATTGTATACGTTTTGGTACATTGTATTATAGGACATGTAAAGTCAGTAGCGGCCCTATATATCACTGCCAAGTTGCCAACAGAAGTAATGGCTACCAGAATACTTGGTAATAGTAGGTACCCACTTGTCCTACTAAACCTGAATTGAGAGTGGTAGATGTACCAGTGGGCATACGTGATCTGTTGTTTAGCCCAGCGACCATTGTAACCATTAAACATCCTTGATGGGTGACAGATTGCCTTGTAAATAAACCCTAACAGTAAACAAGCTGTGAGTACACCCATGCGGGGAAATGTTTGATACTCCTTAGGCAATGCCTTAGGCAAAATATGAAGCTTGTTCTCTTTCTTTCAAACATGAGCAATCAAAGTGATTAATAGGGTACATGTACATTCATCTTTGTACCAACAAGTGACTGTTAAAGTGGCCAACTCTTGGTAATGTTAACATGTTGTACACTAAGTCTGACATAACTCTGGCTAGGGGTGATGAAATTTTGTGTTATAGTGAAAAACAAGTCATACTCAACAGGATTCTCTTAATATATCTTCCAAGGTTTGATGAGACATATACACTGACTGTAGTTATTTGTGGAGTCAGCAAGGATGCAACCATCTTTTCCCTTTTTATCCAACATGTACCACTTGCTTAAATCATCAATTTTGGTGTTTGATATATCATCAAGGTTGAAAACTTGAAATGATATTATAAGGTTTAGCCAAGAACCATTTCCTCATATATTTTACTGGACATGATTACTTAGTAAAAATGAAAAAGAGTACATTTGACATTTAACTTTAATATTACTGGCATATTTGCTGAACAAATAATGATGGCATTGTTTAATGATTGTTAAGTACTGTGTGATTGTATGATGAGAAGGAGAAGCAAATATGAGCACATGGCGGGTAACCATAAGAGCCCCTCAATTAGAAATGTATGCAGACCATGAATGGGACCTCATAAGCATAATCTATTGGTAGGGAGCGTGCCTCTTTCTTTGGGCCATCTGTTTACTGTAATCACGTAATGGTGCTCTTGTAGCACTCTTTTCTTCCAATTGTGCGATGCTGAAAGGTGCTATTGATCACCCAATGCCCTGCTTTTGTTGCCCACTTCTATCTATTGCTACCAACAGATCGATTCCAGGGGGCTGGCTTGTGGCAGAGAGATAGATAGGGGGTTGAAACATATTAGTTTCATGTGCAGACCTAGTTTGGTCGTACATCATACATGTCATCCATAGCTAGTGTTACGAGACATTCTAAACCTATATCTAGCTTGTTGCTCCTGTTTGTACCTCGGTCTAAGAGGAAACAGGGCGATCCATGTCTTAATTCCCCTCTCCCACCTCACCCTCTCCCACCTCATCCCTTGTCTCCTCCCCCTCCAGCTAGGTGATCTTTTCACCATGTCCAAATGTGTTGTTGAGATCAGAGTAACCAAGGTAGACAAGTTTGGAAATGAAGACTAATCATTGCATATTGTTCATTACAATATTAGCCATGTTAAAGCTACCCTACTATCTAGGGATGCCTGCCACTTATTCCTTATGAACTTACACTTTCAAGGAAATCTAGGGGAAAATATGATCTTTAGAGGAATTATATCAGGAAATTGCTTTCAAATCCAGCTCATATATTTTGATGATATTTCCTTGTAAAAACTATGCTTTTTATATCTTTGAAAACCCAGTGAGTTACAGACCAACAAAAGGCCATCACTGTGCTTTTTATTGAACAACACACACACCCAAGAAAATGGCAAGCTGGAATATTTTCCTTGTTGTCTCTAACTGTCTTTTCATTGAATGGGAGGGACCCGTCTAAAACTAACACAGAAGTAAGACATTTGATGTGACGTTGGTTTTGGTCTTCAGATTATTATTCATGTGTTATTTGTAGATCCACTTTTCTATATACTGGTATGAAAGTACTTTCTAAATATTGCCATACATGTACATTGTACAAGTATGTTTGAAAATGGGTTGTTTGATATTGTACAGAGCACCAAGTGAAAACTACCATTGGTGTAACCCTGCAAAAGATAAAATTCACTTAAGTTAGAAAATTTTGAGGAAACAGGTTAGAAATTTCTGAAAAAGTTAGACACTTTGCTTCTTCATTAACTGTAGGATGGGACACAAGGGGCACTTTGGCTGAAAGTGGCACTTTCCAAATTTGAGCAATCTCACAAAATTGTCTACACTGATTGTGCAGAGTTCACTGCTAATGATGGAGAAAACTTTGTATTGTAGCACTTCACGCCCTTTAGGGAGTATTTCTATTAAATGTATGTATCCCATGGGAGTTGTCTTTAGTGTATATAATTTGCTATCCTTTTTTTACTTTCATCTGTTGGGAATAGAATGTTCCACTCATGAATACAGAAGTTGCAGAACCCAGTGTTATGCTAATGAATTTGTTTGTCCAAAAAATTGTTACTCTCAAGGTAGGGATGATCTACATTATGTTGACATTGTAGTTTAGAGGTGAAAACTTTTGTGGGTAAATTTCATTTTTAAGAGGGAAAAGTATGAATATAGTTTAACTTTGTAAGATCTAATCAGTATCAGTTATAGCAAACACTTTGCACCTAGCTATCAGCACAGTGGAACACATTTACATATATAGATTTTAATCAATAATCAGGATTACATAACATAATTAGTACATAATCTATGATGTATTCACAGAATTAATAGGTCCTATTCATGTCCTAATTGATTGCAAAATAAAGGATGTCTCATAACTGTTCAAACTGTATTCAATGAATAGAGACAAGATTTAGATTTTGTAGAAATACTGACTTGGTACACGGCAGTAATCAGGTTATCCTCATTCACCTGGCATCAGAAAGATATACAGTGTACAGTTATCTTCTGTTCTGGCATTATAACTGCTCATTCTAACTGTTAAGATATTCAGTAACAGGTTTGTGTTGAATTATATGTAACTGTTAACATTCTTCTTTGTGGTTTGAAAATGAAGAATGGAAGCCTATTTATTTGGCTTTTATGTACAGACACATAAATGACAGTAAAGAAGACATGTAGCATTGTAAAAGCATGTACAAGCTCAGCTTTTGTCAGCACTAAGTACATGTACAATCTGCCAAACTAAGAAGCTTAGGATTAGAGAATGTGTTAGACACACTCTCAATAAACAGGTTTAATACAGTAAACTCTAGTGAAGATCTTACTTCATTAAATGTAGGTTAGAGAATCCAAGTACACCCATTGACACAACCACAGTGGCTAAGTGTGCAAAAGGCGCCTGGCTGGAATGCTCCCCAGGGAGTGGAGAGGGTGCATACATTGTGTGCGGGCAAGCCTGAATTGGATGACTGGGGTAATGATATTTCTGTAAAGCGCTTAGACCCATACCACACACTCTCTTCATCCACTTTCCACAAGGCGCCTTGCTGGAATGCTCCCCAGGGAGTGGAGAAGGTGCATACATTGTGTGTGGGCAAGCCTGAATCGGATGACAGGGGTAATCCCTTACAGAAATTTTGAAGTGCTGCAAGCTAGCGACTAGCTAGCAACTAGCTAGTACTAGCTGGCAGCTAGCTTAATAAGCAATCGCAAGCTTGCGAACAGTTCGTGCATGCTAAGTGCTTGCTAATAACTCGCATAAAAACTTCTGTGCGCGCCTGTTGCAAGCTTATTAAGCTAGCTGCCAGCTAGTCGCTAGCTAGCCGCCAGCTAGTCACTAGCTTGCAGCACGTCTAAAATTTCTGTAAGGGATGATATTTCTGAAAAACGCTTAGACCCCTCCTCTTATACCACACACTCTCTTCATCCACTTTCCACTCTTTTCCCTTATATACTAATTTGTTTTGTTTATGCTATTGATTTGTAACTTCCGTTTTTTTCTGTTTTTGTTAACGTATTTCATGTACTCGTTTTGACCATATGTAACTACCTTTAGGTGACTAAGTTTCACTTTCAGGGGCTTGCACCTTACAAGCTTTGCTTTTTTAGCTTGTGCCCCTGTTTTACTGTTTTTTTGAAGAATATCAAAAATCTAAATCAATAGAGACATCAGAGAGATGTATTAGGTGCTATATAAATCCAGAATATTATTATTAAGTGCAAGCTTGTCAGACAAGAAGTTTTGTATGAATTATGATGCATACATGCAAAACATTGACTTCTGAAGATACTAGAATGGTTCATGATGCAACCAATTGAATTTCATTGGATAGAACACTGTGTATTGATGATGAATGAGTTGCTGTGAAGATGGCATGCTGTTTCACAATTCATAAAGCTAAAAGTTTCTTTTATTTTCTTTATTTTTCAAAGTAGATGGCTTTGATATACTGTATGTAACTAACAGACAGTACATCTAAATGTTCATGAACCAATTGCATATCTGCAAGACTGTATAGAGTTTATTTACAGGTATCTTTGCTTTTATTTCATTGGCTTCATGAATCTAGAAGTTCAAAGAGACAGTGATTTTCTTCAAATCCCAATCTATAGACCCACACTCCAACAGTGTGCTTTTTTCTACTGCTATACCTCACAGACTAAAACCAGAGAGACCAACATCAGACCAGACTAGACAAGAGATTACTTAAAACCAAAAGAATAAGAATTGATTGGTTTAGAGTCAGTTTGTGTCAGAGTCATGGTGAAACACATTACATGTACAAGTTCAAAGAACACACCTTGTTATTCACCTAGTACATTGTAGCCTTTGTGCTGGTATGTGATGGTCTTATAATTTTATATTTTCGTAATTATAGTCATTTATTAAGAAAATAGATAGGAGTTCTTGTAATAAAAATAACAAAAAATAGCACATATCAATTTCATATCATCTCCAAGTTTTAAGGAAAAGAAAAATATAATGAAAGACAGGTGCTGTAATTTACACAAGCATAGCTCATTTGAAGTGCGTTTTAACCAAGCTCTTTGAACTAAAAATGCATTTTAATTAAAAAAAAAACTTTAGAAAGTATGTGGGAATTTCAATTCATTGAGACTGCACTATATGGTTAACTCATTAAATACTGAAATCTCTGATTCCCTTAGGTTTCATACAGGGCTCACCTGGGTTATAATAGGCATTTGTAAGGCGCTGTCTATCTAGAAATATTCTATTCCGAGGTGCACGAGAACATGAAGACAATTCAGATGTTGAACCAATTAGCAAAAATATCCAACATATTCTTGCAAAAGAGGTTCACTTAGCTTTTCATTTGGTATTTTCATAGGTTCATTTCTTAAATACATGGAACTCAACAAATGTACAAATGAAATTGAACTTTAAAACCTTCTTTGTTTTCACCAAGAAGCTTAAAGAAGAAAGCTAGAATTGCCATTAGAACTAGCAGTAGCATTGTAGATGGAGTCTATTGAAGCCAAATAACTGTACTCTCAATTTGCTTTCTACATAACACTGAACACACTCATATTTTGCTTGCCAAATTTGGATGCAAAGAACTGACCATGTCTAAATCCTCTGTTTATCAAACAAGGACCCCAGTAGCAGTACAAGAAGGGGGAATGATGGTCAATATTTGCACAAAGACTAAAGTACTACAGACCCTAGTCTCCTGGGAATCAAACTGCACTTTTCTTTTGGCTCCCATTTTTAAAAGCATGAAAAGATATTGATTTTCATTGAAAATCAGTGTAATGCATTGCATTGATCAAATATATAGATTGAGTAAAAATGTATGATTTTTTTTGTTCCATAGATCCAAGAATGCAATGAGGATTAATTTTTGTGAAGTCAAGACTGTGTGGTCTGTTGGTTTAAACAGAGAGACCTTAGAAGTCAAGACTGTGTGGTCTGTTGGTTTAAACAGAGAGACCTTAGAGGATAAAACTTCCATTTTTCTGGATGCTGTAAGGGAAAAATGTGAATTCTCTTGTAGAATACAAAGAATTTATTTGTGCCACCAAAATGACTGTACTTTTCCTTTTTAGTATTAAAGAATTATCACTTTGGACTTAAAGTCTACATGTATCAGTCTTCTATTTGAAAATTAGCAGCATATTCACATGGCACATTTTTTTTTTTTTACTTCATTCATTATTCTTCTTTAATTTTTATGATAATTTTTTTTACTAACTCATCACTTGCATGTTGTTCTAATCCTCTTCCATACTCTTTTACAATCATTTTCCATAAACTTCCCTTTTTCTTATTTTGTTATGATATCATGCTTCTAAATGGAGAAGACAGTGCATTCTGTTTGTAAGACTTTTGACCTGTGAAAGGTTGTATCATTGAGAGACTATCTGTGGTCAAGTATTGACCATTGTCCATTTCAGAGTAAAAAGGCAGCTATTAGTCACAATACAATGATTCACACTGGGGATTTGTGTTGTGTTGAGTGATATACTTAGAAATGAGAGAACAAGTTTTTCGTTTAATGTTTTACATTGTTTGATATGTTTTGAGCTGGCTAAGAGCCAAATGGAGACATTCTTGTTGATATGCTAGAGAGTGCAAAGTGCAAAGTGCATTTGAAAAGATTTCTTTCCATGTTGGGAAACCATATTTTTCACCAACTTACACATTACTCACACAGCTACATGTAGTATATGAACAGTAATAAAAACACTGCACCCTACAGGTTTAGGAACAGTGTTAAAATATCAGATGAAAATTATATGTATTCAGCATTAACTTACTGAATTCTGGGGGAAAAAATGTTAAAGGCATTGGCTAACTTTGTGAGCAGCTGATTTAAAAAATTCTCAAACTAAGATGAAACATGTGTATGAGTACTTGTATTTGTACTCAAAAACCCTGAAACCAACCATAATTTGGAATGAAAAAGTGTAAATTAGACGCAAACGGCGATTTTATTATCCTTCGTCTCATGAGACAATCACTAAGAGGGCCACTTTGCTTGAATTTGAAAATGCCGTTATGTGCCTCCCGCAGCGTGATACGCCAATACACACAGTACGGTAAGGTGAGTCATACGCGCATGCGCACTCCTTATGTCTATTCTGTGCAACCGACCGTTGTACATTTTTCATACATTGGTTCACATTTTTTATATTTAAAAATACTTCCTGTGGATATTATACTTTGAAACTTTCAGACTGGTATTTTTACACTATAACCCTTATGTCTATCCCATTTTCAAGTAACAAAATAAGATTTTTTTAAAATCATAACAATGTTAACCAATGCCTTTAAGAATATTTCACAGTAATATTGAGTGCATATCTTTCCTAGATTTTGAAAAGCTGAAGAACATATTTATTCGGTCTGTGGTTTCAATCAAAAGTAATCAATATAGCTTAAAACAAAAGATCATAATTCAGTCACTGAAGGGTTTGTGTTGTAAAATTATGACTCATAAGAATACTTATAGTACATATAAAGAAGTTATTGTTGACTGATTTTTGTGCAGAACACCTTTTCAACCAACAAATTTTGGAATGAAAGAAGAATAAAGTACAATAACCTTACTGTCATTAAGATTTTATTGCTTACCGATAATAGTTTATTAGCCATATAGTTGATTATGCATCATGAAAGCTGATATATTTCATGTCCTTTGAAATTATGGCAGTTGGGTTGTTTTCAATTTTTTTGCTATTCATAGATTTTGAATATGCTCGAATTTCATATCAAGATAAAGTTTATGGTGCACAAATCACTATGAAACCGATTGAAACTTTTGAAAAGTAAATGGGAAACAAATATTGCCTGTCACACATCGATAAAACGGACCTCCAATGTTGCCTGTGCATACGTTGCCCAACTCGATGCGGTTTCCATGACGTCATCACATGGACAATAGCCTGTGATGTGGTGTGTTGTGATTGAGTGATTAAAACGATGTTTCTGCATTGTTTGGATGAATTCATCATTCTGTGAATGTTTTCAAGTATGTTTCAACCATTCTATTTAACATTATTCATATCATAATGTTGGAGAAATTCTACAAATTAACATTGACTTTTTGCATTTTTTAAAGGGAAAAAGAATCCCATGATATAATAGAACAGTCTCCCTTGTACATGCCATGTAACGGTTGTGGGGCATACCACTTTAATTTTAGGGGTGTTATAATTCACGAAAGATGGAGGGATAGACAGAATATTTTGTTTTCTTGAATTTAAAATTGTTTTCTTGGTGAATAGTTTGAACTTGTCTAAAGAAAATATAGAAGTGGTAATCACCTTTCTGCTAATTTGTTTTTTCTTGTCTATTGAGTAGCTAATTTATATTTACATGTGCTTATAAGCTCAAGATAACTTTTCCATACTCGGCATATCAGTAGTCAATTGTTTGTTTGTAGTAGGTAGGTAAGGTGAAGTAGGTGAGAGTAATTTGGCTTGTTATTCAATTAGGCCTTTGGTGATAGTCTTAGCTCAGTTATAATTCCGTATCTGGGTTATTTTCACTGTTTATTTGCTTGAAAATCATCATAACCTGCATTAAAAAATTAAATTCCTTGAAGAATATTTTTCAAAAGAAATTCCTTATCAAAATCACGTTTAATCAGAGTATTACAGGAAAAAATCCCTTAATAAAGACTTGAAGCTATGCTATAATGCAATACATGTATGATGTTCATCTCTACACCCCGGCTCTACACTATCTGAGATCAGTGGTGACGTCCAGTCTCTGTACGCTAGCTAGCCATTCCTATCATAATAAATACGAGATTCTAGTAAAGAGGAATGTTGTAGATCAAGATAGATAGAATTTGATGCAACGTCGTTTTTGGACGTAGTTTCAACTAGTTAAATAATAACAGTATCTGAAATCCATCAAAATTGAATGGCATTGCGATCACCTCAAAGCAAAATGTTTTATTACGTGCAGCAAGCGCTAACTCGCCGCAGATCGTCCATGTGCCTACGTCATCATTGGGTACCCGTTTTGCTTGCAGCCACTTTCGGATTCTGAGAATCAGAGGGGTGTTTTTGGAAAATGTGTTTTAGATAATTTCTTGGAATTTACAGGAGCAATAATGAACACCACTGTCTTCTATATACTTCCCCTTTTCCATTCATTTATAATTAACCCTATTCCGTGATTTTCTTTGAATTTCACCTTTAAAATTATGTTATACCTTGGGTAACTTAAAGGAAAAGATTATGTAATGTAAAGGCACTGGTTGTCCCAGGATAGTAACATACTAGTTATTAGTGATGAATTCCTGTTAGTATACTGCCATCTAGTGGTAACAATCCAATGAGTACTCTGAGAGGGTCTGCCAAGCTCTTTGAAATTTTTACACCTCAAATCATATACAAGTGCTTTGGACCCGAAACTTTAATTGAAATTCAAATCACATTTTCTTTAGATTAGATATAGCTGTAGTGGTAGCTGTGTGTTCACATTAAATATAGTACCCTCTCAATGTTTGGAAATGTTGACTGAAAAGATCTGAGAATACCCAGTCTCAGCCAGACATAATGCAGAATAAAGACCAGATAAGAACTTTAACTCTTCCTGCTGTGGTCAAATATCTACATGTGGCAAAGTGCTTTAATTGACCTTTATCTCAGGTACAGTACATGAAACATATACTCCCAGAACTGGTGGTTAAATTCATTATGTTGGTTGAATATGAACCAACCAACATTATTAGTTTTTAAACAAATCCCCATATGTTTCACATAAAAAATGTTTAAACCAACCATTGGTAGGTTTGTATTTCGAGCAACCTAGTGTTTTGTTTTGTTTTGTTTGTTTGTTTGTTTGTTTTTTTTTTTTTTGGGGGGGGGGGTGTAATTATGTGTTTTATTAGCTTAACCCACCATTGTAAGGGTGTAGATTTGTAACAATTTGGCAGTCTGGGGATTTTGCTCCTGTTGAATAAAGAATGACAATAATATCTCTGAAATTCTGTGATTTGGAAAGTAATAGACTTTTCTTGTTGAAGTTCTAATATAAATATATGAACATGGCTTTTGTTATTTATGAAGCTCCTGATTGCTAAAATCTGTTTTTTCTAAATCATGGATGGTGGGGTTTTCATTAGCCTGAACAAACTTCAGCTGAACAAACTTCAGCATCGCAAATGTGTAGCTCAAGAATATCTCTCCAATACTGCCCTTGGTGAAATAAATATCTACTTGCATTTTGTGATCAGGGCTTATTTCCCCAGTATATTATATTCCCAATCTGCCATTGAGGGCAGGCGTGTACCTGGAGTGCTAGACCATGTCTAAGCATCGCCACTCTCAAGCTATATCTCATGTGCGACTGTCTTACTCACAAAGTAGCTCATGTATGACCAATTTACTCTCCTACTCCAGCTCATGTGTGACTACTCATTTTGGGAACCCTTCTTAAGACAAGCACTGATCATTAGCATCTCTTACAAATCTTTATTAAATGCAATCTGGCTTTAGACTGTTCTCTTGTCTTGAATTTATGATTTAAACATTTGTCTTTATATTGCAAGACTAGAAATTAAAAAATGAATATAACTATTATATTATCATTAATCAATTTTAAAATGTTGGAATGATGAGTATTAACTGGGGATAGTCTCCGGACTTTGGACCACAAGGTACAAGGATCGAATTCCTGCCGCAGCGCTAATGTCCTTTGGCAAGACATTAATCTACATTTGCCACACTCGACCCAGGTGAGGTAAATGGGTACCTTGCAGGAATAAAATTCCTTGAAATGCTTGTGTGCTGTAAAAGGCTGCCAGGCTAAAGCCAGGGTAATAATAGCCAAAGTCCTTTGGAAGCGCATGGAGACGTTAGATAATAATGTGATATGCGCTATACAAGAACAGATTATTATTATTATTAATTCTAAGTTACACAATTAAAAAACTCCAGGAATATGCAATTTATGTCAAAACCAAGAGGAAAAAATTCAGAATTTTATGAAACCTTTTCACATTTACTAGATGTTTGTTGTTGAATATTTAATTCTAAATACTCATTTCCCCTTTGGAAATTCCTGGTGGCGAGGAAGATTTGACAATAATAATAATAATAATAACATTATTTCTAACACACACATATCCATCCCAAGGGATGCTCAAGGCGCCTAACAAACATACATGTATTATGAAAAAGATAAGAAAACAAACATAGTAGATTAACTAATAAATATTGTTGTGAAATGTATTACAGATATTAACCAAAATATTCCAACATGAGATATGTTTTCAAGCTTTTTTGGAACAATTTGTAGGTAGGTGATATTTTAATTGAATGGGGCAAAGAGTTCCACCGGGATGAAGCAGCAGCAAATGATCTGTCACCCCAGCTCCTCTTTGTTCTTAGTTCTTTGAGTTTTAAGGAGGTGGAGGTGCAGAGACCTGCAAGAGTAGCTGAAGAAGGATGAAGGAGGGAGGAAATATAGGAAGGGCCAGGGTTATGAAGCGAGCAGTAAGTAAGTGACAACATTTTATATTTGATGCGTTGTTCTCAAAAAAAGAAAAAAAGCATGCACAATTTATGACGACCTTCTTTTTTCAACAAATACTTTTGTGTATCTGATATTTAAAGGTATTGAACTTTAATTTCCCAGTCAACAAGATATGCATTGTTGTCAGTTTTCCATTAAGAGAACTGTTTTGTAAAACTGTTTGAATAATGTAAAATTCTAGAACATATTCCTAAAAGAATTTTGTGTTGTACACATGCTGTATTTAGGTCAGTAGGACTCTCAAATATAATGCTAATATAATACTAGAAGTCGAGTTAATATGCAATGTCAGGGGGAGTGACTAGTGAAATTGATAATACATGCATTTATGGGTATTTTCACAAATTTACCTCTTCAGTCTTTTCTGTTTGTAGAACATTCCCAGAATAATGATAATGACTGCATTGTTAGATAATGCTTCAGACTGAGACCTTCCTCGCAAACCATCTTGATTTCATCAGTAACTGTTCTCCAAAGCATTATGGGAATTAAGGATGAATGGAGGTTATTTTTTAGGGCAGTATGGTTAGAGATTATGACTCACGTTACCCCCAAAAGATCCCAAGCGTAATGAAGAGTAACTTGTGGAAGAGATTAAGTGAAGCATGAAGACATGATGGAGAGGGAAGGAAGGAGCCCTGTTGTGTCTGGCTCGCTAGGAAAACCTAGTAATTGTCAAGGTCACTAGCTGAATCTTAGAATAATTCATTAAAAATGGTTGATGCTGTATTGAATAGAGATGGCTGACCTGCTGTGAGCGACTGAGGAATAGAATAGGGGCTGAGGTGAAGAAAGCAACAAATTTCTGCATCTTAATTTGCAAGTTACCCGAGAAATTTGTCATATGGGGTGAAAGCTTTGTCCTCATTCAATCTGTTGCAAGAAACGCTGATAACTGATGCATCATGGAAGAGGCTTCTTTGAACTAATGGAGCATACACTGTACATTGCAGTAATCGCTGGCAAGTTCTTTACAACAGTTACTTCTCCATGAGCAGTTAGTGCTTGCCTTCTTTTTGTTCTTTTGTCTACATGTTTAATAATTAATAATTGTACAAGCCTTCTTTGTAAGGATACAGCTGCATTGTATGATTTAGAAATAATGTGTGTGGCATTTCTGCTTAAAACCTGTCATGCATAGGCATCTGATGCTTTTGAATTAGTGACTACTTACCGGCTGGCAGAAGGGCGTTAGCACGTGCGCGTGTGCGATTTTATACATCCCCGGAGCTGGCAGAAGGGCATTAGCTCAAACGCGCTTTATGCATGAAAAGGTACAGTGTGCGCGCGCATTAACGTCCTTCTGCCAGCCAGGGGATGCATAACATTGCACTGTGCATGCACGTTAACGCACTTCTGCCAACCAGGTGATGAAATCTGAACAATCAAACGATTTCGTGAAGTTGATAATTCTGTAGAGATTTACACATCATACACTGATTCAGTCTAGTTCTGTCTTTGAGTTTAGTTGTTACAGCAAAGTCTCAGTTGTATGACTTCCAGATTTTTTTTTTTTTTTACTGGATGTGTTGCAAAAGTTTAGAACTCAGAAAGATATCTGGAAGACATTAAAAAGGTCAAAACCTGTTAATTGACAAGTGATTCTCAGTCTTTAGGGTGCTTTACCGCTAGTGTTTATTTGAAGCAGATTAGCTACCTTTAGATATGTTTTTTCAGGCTCTATACAATCAGATGGATTTGGTTATTCCAAAGAAGGGGAAAGTTGTAGATAGGTTTCCAATTGATGCAATTAACCTACAATTTGTGAGGGAGATACTCAACTTTTATGAAAAAAAAAAATTCAGAATAGGCCTAAGTAGTCTTTTAGGTATAAAGTTCAGTTTCTGCAAGTACTAGGGAGTTAACAAATTAGATATGGTTGGTCTATAAATCTTTTTCAATTTGAAAATAATGAATTTCTCTGAGTTTTTTTTCTCAGAGAAGTGTATTCATGTTGGCGATCATGAATTTCAAACCAAATTGCAATCTAGATTCCCCAATATTCTTGAAAGTAAAAAAGAAAAAATCAAATATCTGAATTTTTGTTACGAACTTTTTCATAAAATTTTCTTGCCCTGAAATGGCCAATATTTACGACTTTTGGAACTTGCAATTGACAACTAGCAACTTAATCTTCTATTTTATAGCAGCACAAGCCTAGTATTGTATGTGCATGTTTAGCTTTGGTACATGTAAGTAAGATAAATGGTTTGAAATGGTTTAGCACAAAAAGATCCATCCAGAATGATAACAATACAGACAGCAGATGAATTTTGCATTCCGGACACATCTTTTCTTGCCACTCAATTTGACATTTCCCTGATTTTACCATGGACCAAGGGCTTTTACTAAACACTCGGGTCGCGTCGCACTGGAAAACACTCGGGTCGCGGCTCGCTGGGTATGGTGCGCCAAGTGTTAACTATTTATTCGGTCCAAAACTACAGTCAGTTTTCAGTAAAACTAAAACCCTCATAACCAGTGCACGCCCGCAAGCATATTGTGGCAAACTGATCCTCCCGCCCTCTGCTATGCACAAAGTGTGGTAACGAAACAAAGTCAGTGGCCCGGGCGAAGTGAATATAGCAGGCTTAATGAGAGATCATAATTACAAATCTTGTCTGTTTATTCATATTGGTAGGATGTTTTTGTTGCAAAATCGTCTGTTGTACTTCATTTTGTAAAGAAATGATTCACTGTTTGTGAATTCTATAAAGAAATAGAGTTTTTAGTGAACTTTTGACACTAAATTGTGTAGTTTTGAACCAAATTACTTAGTTAACAATTAACGCTCCAAACCCAGCATGCCACAACCCAAGTGTTTTCCAGTGCACCAAGACCTGAGTATTTAGTAAAAGCCGGACCAAGCTACTGTACAGTCTGTTTCTGAGCTGTTCTGTGCTAAGCTATGAGGTGATAGTCTTTCATGTAGATCTGTACTTTTATAGCAAATATAATGTAGGTTAATTCAACTTTGGTGAAAACTGTGCATGACTGAAGTCTGAAATGTACGAATTGAAGACTGTCATTCTAAATGGACCACACAGTAGTGTTATGAAGAACCATTTGTTTATATGATTTAGATAGATGGTTGTCATGAGCAGTCTGCTATGGAATGCCAAAGGAGATTAGTTGTTTGAGGTTATCTTGTGATAACAACTGCCTATCACAGAGTGTGACATAATGACAGCCCATTTAAAGGTGAATATCCCTTCTTCATTCCTACAATATTGCTGTATAAATATACATTATAATGTAATTTAAAAGATTATTATCTATATATATATATATATATATATATATATATATATATATATATATATAGGGCATTTTTGCGGCGCATTAAAAACACATATTTTTTGTCTGTATGACTTGTCTGTGCAATATCAGAGCATATTGTGTAAAACGCCGAATTACCCATAGGCTCATGTACAAAATTTGCCGTGCAATATTTATATTATATTGGATGGCTCTGAATGGGATACCAGAAAATATTCCACAAGTTAGGGCCAAATATTGTATGAATCGAAGATGAGTGCAATATTGGTCCTAACGAGTGGAATATTTTCTGGTATTCCATGAAATAAAGCTATCCAATATAATTATTATTATCTATTCCCAACAGGAAAGTGATTTACATGTAGAATGCAGCGATAATTATTTCATCAACCACATTCAGTTTAATAGGGCCCCCTCATCATATTCGTTTCAATCACACAAGTTTGACTTTCTTCTTTTTGACGTCATTTAGGTATTGACTCAGCTCTTTATGACGTCATATAAGTATTCAATTGCGCAATGCGTTGTTGAAAATTGCGTTGTAAATTTCGCGCAATCGCGCATACGCATGGTTCAGAGGCATGCAATATGGCATAATATTGCACGGCAAATTTGTACATGAGCTTATGGGGAATTCTGCCTTTTATACAGTATGCTCTGATATTGCACAGACAATCATGCAGACAAAATATATGTGTTTTTAATGCACCGCTAAAATGCCCTATATAGATAATAATATGCGATATTGCATGGTCTCTTCACATGCGCGCAATGAAACAAACATGTGCAATAAGGATTACAATGTGCGGATATGCAATACACGCAATACACAAATGACACTTTGATGACGTCATAAAGAGGTAAGTCAAACTTGTGTGAACAAAATAAATGTATGATGGGGGCCCTTTTTAGTTGCTGAAATGACTTTTATATATATTATATTGGATGGCTTTATTTCATGGAATACCAGGAATATTCCACACGAATCGAAGATGAGTGCAATATTGGCCCTAATTCGTGGAATATTCTCTGGTATCCCATTCAGAGCCATCCAATGTAATATAAATATTAAGTACATTGTGGCCCCATCAGTGCATGACACAGTCTTTTTCTTTTGGGCCCCATGTGTTCATGAAAGTTTTAAAGTTATTAAAACTTTAAAGGGGGTGGGGGCAGTTCACTTTTTACTAAGACCTACTCCCTTGTGTCATAGATTGCTACAGTTTATTTCTAGTGGTTACGTGTCCGTCATGTTGCCACGTCAGGTGCCCTCTGCTGGTGTTTTTGTCATTTCAGTGAAATATTACATTTTACTTCCCTTTATGAAGCTTCGTTTTTATCATAAATTATAGAGTTTCATACCATCAATTTAACATTTCTGAGTTGAACTTCTATAACAGTTGCATATAGTTTGTGAATTAATTGAATGTACTTTAATCTATATATAAAAGGAGAAGCTTCATTGCTTGAGTTTAGGGTTGAATTTCTCTTATTCTGTAATTTAACTGCACAGTAAATATAGTACATGTTTATTTCTGTTGTATTCATGGTTTTCTATACCTTTTAGTTATCAGCCATGGTGAATCAGTGCATTCTCTTGAGTTGCTTTTCTAATATCAGAGCTCCCAGTAACATGGTAATAATGAGCTAATGGGAGATAGTTAATGAGTCGTGTATATACCATCAAGTAAGGGTAACATTAATGTTGACACCGTACATCTGCTGTGCATTCTTAATGAAGATGTGTGAAAACATGAATCAGCAGGTGATAATTACTTACCTCCAACTCCAAATAATCTCTGTTTAAATTCTTCCAGGGAAATATGTCCATCCATGATGCTCTTATTGACCATAAGACAGAACATTTACATTTGGTCAGATTTAGTATGAGAAATGAATGGTATCCTCTCTTTGTCAGCCCTTTATAGATTCAATGATTTAAGGCTTTGAATGTGTAATTTTTTCTTCCTTTGCTATTCTTTAAATCTTGTTTTATTTGTACAAACTTATAATTTTTAAAATCAAAACACAACCTTAACATACATGTACAATGGTCGCTTAACAGAATTATCATTTTCTGTGTGCATACCATTAATATGATGGTCAGATAAGTTACAAATCTGCATAAATTACCAAAAGTTTTTTTTTAGAAGTACCAAGTCTTGTTCCCAAATATTTTTCACTGATTTATCCTGTAATTTCTGTTTGACCTGCGAAGAATCTGATATTCTGAAAGTTTGGGCAGTGTCAAAAAAAAACAGAGAGAGAAAGAGAGAGAGAGCAAGAGGAGAGGAGTAGAGTGGTAAGAAATACAGAGATTTGACAGGTTTTTTGTTTTTAAATGTAAAAGGGAAAATCTCATAAGTGTTTTCATTAAAATCATAATAGTATTTTCTTTCTTGAAATGATGGAAACGTGCCTTCAATTTGTATTTGTTGATGATCAGTTTATGCTGTGTTGTGCATACGTAATATTAGTTTCATAGCAAAGTTCATGAATTTATGCATGCATATAGCCCAAGGGGAAAGACTGCTCAAATCTTCTGTTTGGGGCAGCTTTTAAGTTGTTTCTGTTATTGGCACATCACAATTAGAGCGAGAAACGGGGCAGTTTGTCACGATAATGGATTGGAAGTGTGTGTTGAGAGAACTAATTTCCTGCTTTTCCATTATGACTTTATTCCAGTCTTATGGCCAAATGTCTGAGAGGAAGTAGCGTTCTCTCTTGTAAATGCTTTCTACTTGAAGATGAATTACAAACAACAAGTATTTCACCATTATTCAGCATGAGGGTGTATTAGTAGAGCATCTACAGTAAGCTTCTTTGCTTTCTATAATGAAATTTATTAAGTATTCAAGTGGTTGTTTTTTTGAATAATGCCTGAGTTCTTGAATCATGTATTTCACACATTTAAAAAACATGAATGCCTTTGGAGAATTGAAGCTGTGATCTAGCACTGCATGTAAATGAAGATCAAGATGTAGTATTAGGGAGGGGGTCATAAACATTGAACTATACATGTACCTGTATGTGCAAAAAATGGTTCAATCTCAGTGTTACATGGAAATAAAGTAGATTTAGTTGTTTGAATTTTGAAGAAGCTTATCTCTTCAAGGAGGAAGGGGTAGGTAGGCTTTGTTATCAGAGGTAGTTATCTTTTGACAATTAAATCGTGAAATAAAGTAAAATTTTGTCATTTTTCTTCCCCTCCCCTCTCCCTCTCTCTCTGTGATGTATATTGAGTTTAACAACATTGTCAGATTTAATATTTGTAGCAAACTTCCTAGGTTCTGAGTAAGGTCTGGAACAAAGGCCCTGTGCATACTAAATAATTTAGGAATTTAGAATCTCTTGTGCTAGTACTAAAATATTTCTAATGTAAGAAAGAATGAGGATGTATGAGAAGTCATGATTTAGAGGGTACAGTGCATTAGGCCATCACTCTAATTATCTTTGTGGGACCTTTTTAAGAAATATTAAGGTATCTGGCACAAAACTCTAAAATAAGAGAGAAAGACCAGAGTATCCTGCACTCTGACATTAATGGAATGAATTATGTGACCTATATAATAAGCTGACAGGCTATTTCAACAGTATAGACATACTGTGATTATCCTCTGTGTGATTTATATGCTCATTTGAGAGATACACATGGGTCTGTGATTCCTAGTATCTCAAGTGCTCATAGGTGCAATTATTAAAATTGAAGGATCAACTAGCAACACTGAGGAACCAGCTCTGTCAGTTGCTCTATTATATAAGTGCCATGATGAAGAATGTGGGGTTATTTTCCTTAGTAGCATTCAATCATTTTGTTTGCTAGACTTGGAGAGAGAAGGAAAAGAGGATAGAAGAGAGGGAATGAAACAGGGAGAGAAAAGAGAGAGAAAGAAAGAGAAGAATAGTTGAAAAAAAGATACCCCCCCCCAAGACAAAAGTATAGGTAATTAAGAAATTTGGTAGAATGGGGAATAAGGATGAAACTCAGGACATTGCACCAGTATTCTTCTTCTGAATGCAAATGCTGATATAATGACACTGGAAACCACCAGAAGTAAATGATATTCATTGTGTCTGCAACAAGAAAATGTCATGAATTTAAGTGCTCGGCTGAATACACTATCTTATATTTCACATGTAAATTAAATGCTTATGGGCCTTTTTTAAAAAACACAGTTAATAATATAGGAATCTCCTGGACACCATTAAAATTCATTTTTAATTAATAACTACAATAATAGATTGTGAATATGAATTGAAAAGTTTATATTGTAATCTAAACGATCAACATTTCATCTGCATATAATTTTTAAATTAATTTAATGGAAACAGAATTTATATTTTCTGCTGTTAAAACAATAGCATATTCTTATGATATCCAAGATATTCTTGTACTACTCTCATACAGTGATTATTTTTAGTGGTTTTTACTGATGATTTTGTCATGTGTGAATGGGGTTATTGATGGAAAGCCATGAAGTGTATGTATAAAGATTGATAGGTAGAAAATAGATAGGATGAAAGGTGCTGAATGTGATATCTCAATGTCTCATTAAGTGATGAATTATACTTACACCATAACCTGAGCTTCACTCCGTCTATCTTATTTCCTCATTCACTTCATCTCTAGCTTTCCTTAGTCTATCTTCATGTTTGTCAAAGGTCGTGTGAAAGTGCAGGCATCTTAAAGGCATTGGCTAACTTTGTAAGCAACCGATTTAATAAATTCTCAAAATAAGATGAAATATGAGTACTTGTAAATGTACTCAAAAACCTTGAAACCGACAGTTAATTTGGAATGAAAAACTATTAGTAAACGCAAACCGTGATTTTATTATTTTTGGTCTCAGAGACAGTAATAAAGGACCGCTTTGCTCGATTTCAAAAAGGCCGTTATCTGCCTCCCTCTTTGTGATACGCCAATACACACAGTATGGTCCGGTGAGCCATGTGAGCATGCGCACTCTTTATGTCTAGTTTGTGCAACCGACCCGATATATTTTCAAACATGGTTCAACGTTTCTAAATTTAAGAATACTTCCTGTGGATATTGTATTTGAAAACTTTCTGACTGGTATTTTTACACTATAACTCTTATGTTTATCCCATTTTCAAGTAGCAAAATGAGTTTAAAAAAAAATTATAACAATGTTAACCATTGCCTTGAAATGGATAGTCCCCAGGGTATATTTTAGATGGTTTTACACCTTCCTGATTAGGAAAATATTCTTGTTATTCTTGTTTGATTGGAATAAATCAGTATATTTACCAGGTACTTTGTAAATGTGAACGAGAAACTGGATCCTCTAACGTTTGAAACTGAAAATGTTGTCATAGTTTTGATTGGGTAAATAACCCAATAAAGAATATCAGATACTTTGGTGGTCAAACAGAACCATGTTTGAATGTATTGTAGGAAGTGGGGGGGGGGGGGGGGGGGGGAGGGGAAGGTGGGTGTGAATGCCTTTCAACTTATGTGAATCCTGATCTGTCATGCAGGAAACATGGGAAGAAAGTGAAAATCAGGTGATTTGTTGAGTGGTACAATGTGATTCTCTTGGATTTATTCTGAGTTGTGCCTTAAATCAACATTTTCTTGAAGGGAACGCTGTGAAAGCACCACATATGAAGGATGAACTATGGTTGTAACCCTTAAATCACACAAATTGATACATAATAAAATGAAAAACAAAAACAAAACAAACAAAGCAAACAAGCAGCAACAAAAAAAATCCATAATCTTTTATTGGCCAGAGAATGTATCAAAATAAATGAATGGAATCTTCCTGTATTTGGTTTTTAAAACATTTGAACTGCTATTCCAGTTTTATCAGTGAAATAAAATGTGAACTTTGTCCAGTTTAGCTTGACAATTCACTCTATTTCTCTTCAAATTTCAACATTGGGTAAATTAGTCAATTTCATTCATTGAAAATTTTGGGGAGAATTTGTTTACACTTCAACGAGAAAGTTTTTTTTTTTTTTTCAAATTTTCTTTTAAATGAAACGCATATCAGATGAACTTCAATTTAATCCACGTTAGGAACATCTTTACAGTTTAACGGACTGCTTGAAGTCATGCAAAACTGTAGTGTTTTTACAGGAATTATTTCAATTACTGCACACTATCAGTATCCACAAGTCTATTCTCATGATGTGCTTTGTAAGTGTGCAATATGATGAGGAAATTGCCAGTTCTGGCTCATACTGCTCCAAATCAGTCCTTCCTGATAAATAACACATGCCTCTATTGAATACATTACACAGTATGTATGATACTTGCTGTTAATTGTGAAAATAGGATGAATATTATTTTTCTACGCACTCTTTCTGAGAACTGGATAGTGATCTTGGAGAATAAGATGAGAAATCAAAATCAACCTCTGAATTCTGGCAGTCATAATAAGTGTATATCAAATTTTTGTTCAGTTGGAAGTTTTTTGAAAAGATTTTTCACCTTTCATTGAAATTGTTAAATCACCCCTTCTTGTTTATTTTTTTTCTCGGCATTAAAACCCAAAACTCACTCATGCACTAGTATATTAAACAAAATATTGAAAATGGAATTGAATATTAAGGGGCATATCTGAATGTATGCTTGCTTGCATGAAATATGTTTAAGTACTCTTGATTATGAGTATCAGTCGGGATAAAATGATAGTGGAAGGTCTTCCTAAATGTCATCTAAACAGAAGATTATGGGTAATTTTGAAAAGGAAAAGGACTTCTTCTTGACGATGGCCATTCAGGAACTGTTAGGGTAGTTTTCATATATTGATTGATAGAAGAAGGAAAATGACTATTGCTTATCAAGAATCGTATAGAAATACATGGCACTTTTTGTTATCACCTGCTGAGAAATTATATACATGTACGCTAAAGATATTGTGTAGGGAAGAGCCTGCAGTATTCATATTGTTCCTCGGCCTATGGATACTTTTGGTTTGTATGAAAAATTGTTTTTTTATTAATTGATAGATACATGTATGCCCATTTAAAGTCATCTATAATGGTCTTATATCATTGCCTCATCAGCGATTTGTAGATTTAATACTCCTCAAAAAGATTTTCTCTCCAATATCGTCACTCTAGAATTTCTTCTTTGCTTTTCTATCACTATGATCCTTTCTTGAGTTAAGTCATAGGATGCACTTCTAGCACGGTCAGATTTTGAAATTATAACTGTAACTCCATTACATATCTTGACATGTGTTTAATTTCATCAGTGACTTAGCAAGAAGAATCTGTTTGCTTCTTGGCAACAATAAAAAGCGGTCAATTTTTGTGATTAAGATCTTACAATCCAATTTCGTGCTGTAAAATTGTCAAATCATTTCCAAAGATCCATTTCCCTGAGAATTCTAGAGACTAGACGAAGAGAAGAAACTTTCAATAGCTTCTCCGATTTCATTTGAGATTCCACCTTAGTGTGACCCAGTTTAATATCTCACACCCTTTGGGACTACGATAATGGTTCTAGTAATCCCAGATCGTGACAACGGTCAATGATCCAGCATGAAATCTAACACATGGGACTAAGCCCCAACTGGTGTCTACCAGAAATTGAAGACATTTGCAGCTGAGTTTAGAAGTATCTCGTTTGCTACATTATTTGGGTCAGGTAGTGAGTTATATCGTACCCATGTTCATATTTGCAAATTTAAATATTCTGATATTTGTAGTAATCAATGCCAAACATTGATTTATTTTGCATGTCATCAATCAGTCAGATTTAAATTGCCTTAATATTTTAGTCCCTTGATAATGATAATGATATATTAAAAAACACACAAAAAAGGAGGCAGAAGGTAATGATGACGAAGAAGAAGAAAAAGAGGAGGAAGAAGAAAGGAGGAGGAGGAGTAAGAGGAAGAAGAATGATAATAATAATTATAATGATGATGATAATGATGATGATAACGATAATGATAATGATGATAATAATATAATGATATGTGCTTTTCAAAATGGTGACAAAATAACTATGCCTACAATATGGATCAGATTCTTAGAATTCTTTCTTTATGTGCCCCTGCCCCACGTGGTCATTAATGGCTTTGTTGATAAAATCTACTTTCGAAAATCAACTAAAAGTGCAATTTCGAAAGCCCACTGTACTGGCCATACAAATCATGTTCGGATTACGTACTAATACGCCATTGTAAAGTCCACACATTTCTAAAGATGATAGACAGGGCTATTGAAGTTGCCTTACCTTTTAAGTTGAATTTTTGAAAGTAGTTTTTATCGTTATCTTAAGCTTTTCATTTATCAAGTAAGACAGATGCTCTCTTCCGTCCCTTCCTCAACACCAATGCCCTCTCAGTAAGTGGAAGCAAACAATGCCACTGCGTATTGCCATGCTGTTTGATGATTATACTTTGGTTAACTTATAAAGTACTCTTAAAACTATTTACATGCCAGTGCCAGTGAAAAAAAACCAACAAACAACAAACAAAAAGACGGGGGGTGGTTCGTATGTTGCTTTGCCCAAAATAGTCCAGACCATATTCTGGAGTAAAAATTGCCCCTTAAAATGTTTCATATGTGTTGATTGTTATTCACATGCCTGAGGCAAGCAATGTCTGCTTGTGCATTGTGAGACAGTCTGATACCCTTTCACACCTCCAAGATATCATGTCTACCATGTAGATCTCCAACCAGAGGTTCTCTAGTTTTACTTTATATTGTTCAGCTGTCTGGAGGATAGATGATTACTGCTGAGTGATGGATTAGTTACGTGTAAATGGGCTCATATGGGTTTGTATATTTGCATTGCTGTGCATTAACGCCCCTTCCACAATTGATGGTGCAACCATTTGCGAAGTTTGCGATTGTGTTGCAACATTTATTGTGACCCAAATGGTCACTAACGATCTCAGAGCAATAGTGAAAGCCCCCTTTAGGCATGTTCCTAGATAATCAAAGCTCATTATTAAATCTATGGTTTAAACAATTGTATTGATAAAGAGAGAAAGACATAAATGTGAATGTAGGATTAGAAGTTGGTTGTAATGTTGAAGATGTGAATGTGAGATTAGAATTTTATTGTGATGTTCAAGATAGCCTTAATTAGCAGAGGAAGATGAGAAGGAGGAGAAGGAGGAGGAGGAGGAGGAGGGGGGGTACATCTAAAAGGAGAGAAGAGCTGACAAGATACTGGTATGAAGGGTGGGCAGTTATTCTCTCTAAGATTGGTGTGAGACCCTGGTGTCGATACAACATCACCTTGTGATTTCTCTTCTCACCCTATCTATCTTACAGATCCTTTCTCATTCTTTCTCTCTCTCTCTCCTTCTTCCTCCCTGTTCTCTCTCTCACTCCACTTTTGCTTTGCTATCAGCAAGGTTGCTAAAGATATTGGATATGCAATTAGATGTACACATTTTTTCTGATCCATAATGCACCATCTAAAGCAGTCCAGAAAATGGAAAAGATGATAAAACACTTCCTCAGTATTTTCAATAATTGCCAAAGGTAAAATAATCTTTTCATCAAATTACTACGTAAAAATATATCTTAGAGAAGGTTGTTTTGTCAGGTGATTCGTGTCCTGTCCTTTAGCCATGATTGTAGACCTGTGTATTACTTTGAGTGATGAAATAGTGAAGAAAAGAGAGACATCTTTTACTAACATTTTGAACCTCACAGAGTTCAGACCGTAATAATGTCTAATTACGTAAATATGGCAGTGACGTCAACAAGAAAATACCTAGTAAAAGGATTTCTGTTTTCACAAAGTAACGGCTTTCAGTTGTCCTGTATCTTTTGCGTGTGCGGCTGAGTTCCGTTACTTCGTGAAAATATGTGATCGCGTACAATTAGGTCAAATGCGCACTCATCAAGTCCCATTTGTTTAACACACATGCAGATGAGATCCGTCACTTCTTGAAAACAAAATCACAGTGGGACCTTGAATTTTTTTTTTTTCACGAAATGATGCATTGTTTACTTCTAAAATAGATACGTTTTCTTCTAAAATATGAAAGGAATATGCAAACAGTGTTGTGTGCCTCGAGGCTGCCTCGTCCTCAAAGCCGGTATCGAGGCCGAAAGTTACGTCCTCAGCCTCGGCCTTGGCCTTGAAGCCTGACGTCTCGGCCTCAGCCTCGGCCCGGAGGCCAATGTCTCGATGTTTCGGCTCGAGGCCTGAGCGAGGCGGTGACAAATCTCTCAATCTCTGTTTTTTTATTTCATCATTTAGGAACTCTCGGGGATCAGGGAGAAACCACCGCTGTTTCCTCGCTCCAGTCATTAAAAAACATCGTACGACTGTGTGAGCATAAAATAAATTTATATGTAGCTCTATGGTGCGCTCCATACCCAGTAGTTCGCTCCCTCCAGAGCATTTACTTTCGCAGTTGAGTAAATGGGCCGGCACAGTAAAGTGGGCGGTTGCTCAAGTTGTATTTTACATGAATGGCAGTATATGGTGTATTTGTTAGTATTGTGTACTTTGTAACCCTTCTGCTTGGGTCTTGCATGAATTATGCCAACATGAATGATTCTGCCTTGAGCTGGTTTAGTTGCTTCAGTACCTTGTTAACTTACTTAATTAGTGTTGATGACTTGATGGCTTGACTTATGATTGTTTTTGCTAATTTGCTAGCCTTAGTAATTCTTATTCAAATGATTCAGTCTTCAAAAAAAAAAATCAGGGAGAGAATCCAGAAATATACATGGCTCAAATACTTTAGTGAACAATTAAAAGATCTAGATAAAGACCCCAAAGTGGTCAAAGCAAATTAACAGGTGAAATTTAAACACACGCAAAAAATGTACATTTTTTAGTGGTCTTGGTCTCGGTCTCAGAATGCCTATGTCTTGGTCTCGGACAGCCATGTCTCGGTCTTGGTCTCGGCTGAGCCAGCCTCGGATACAACACTGTATGCAAATGATTGATAATGAACATTATCCTGAATATGCCGTATATGAGGATAAAAATTTATTCACCCTTCATACATTAAAGAGGTTGAGATTGAGGTCTGAAACTTTGAAAGCGATTTACTAAAAACTAACTTTTTTTAAGTTGCATGCTCATCCGTCACATCGTGAAACCAGGGACGATATTTGATATGTAATTACAGCCTTGGTTCAAAATAAGTTCATTAAAAGCATAGTGGGGAAAACATGGTTTTGTAAGTGAATTATTCTTTGATGTTAGAGGAACAGCTTCGTTTGTAGTATTAGAATTGATTGATTAAAGGTACAAGCCCTTTGAAAATTATGATGAAACCAAAATGTAATAGAAGCAGTCACAAAACAGGTGATGGTTTATTTGACACCATTGTGCATTTATCTGCCTTGTTTGGAAAACAAATGAAATCCAAATAGCCTGATGAAAATCAAATCTTAATGTTTGGGTGGTTTCAGTCCTTTGCTCAGTGTAAGATGACAGAGTGATACAAATAGAACAAGGAGAAGATGATGGGTTTTTTAAAATAATGATATGGAAAACAATGCTTTGGGCAATTGTTTGATGCAACTGGGTCGCGGGTATGTCCGTCCAGGGTAGAATTACAGGAAAATAGTAGACCAATTTATGCAAGTGGAATATATCTTGTATCCAGTTTCCTAATGATATTTACATTTTATCAAATTCTGATACATGTAGGTGATCTATCTTGACATTACAATTGGTAATAATTTGATACTTCAACAAAGGTTCAGCTGATACTTCTAGACAGATTTATTCAACCAGATTATATTATACTGTGATAACATACATATATTTTTCTTGTCCTTAAGATTTTAATCTCATTCTCTTTATCTCTCCAAAGTGTCTAACCACTAGCAATAAACCACATTACTTCAGTCTCATGAAAGTGGAATGAGGTTTAGCTCAGATAAACCTCAAGTTTAGTTCAAGTTCTATCTAATGCATGAACGCTTGAATTTGGGTTTATTATATGGTTTAGTCTGCGGCTTATATTTTGATCTATAGTTGAGGATTTATTGGCATTTATCCGGGAGATATGATATCTATTTATCTTCCCTACCAACCAGGAAGTGTTCCTGCAAAGGACTTCATTTCTAAGAATATTCTGTAATTCTGATGAAATGCTTCTTTCTTACATCATATGACATTCTTATCATTCTTTTCCCTCTTAGGTTTTCGCTGTGAAAGGAGTCACTTTCCAATCAACCTGATGAAACCTTCTTGTCTGGTCTTGGGAGAATTCTTAGATGTTAATGTCCTCTGTGAAGGTAAACTCTCTATAATTTGTTTCCTGTATGCTGATATATAAAGCTATGATTTCCACTGTTGCCAGTAAGGCTTTACAAGTTACTATGATAGAGCACCAGAAATTGTTATCCATGATTTCCAGAACTCAGGAGTGAGTGTGTGGTAATCATGTGTAACAATTTCTGTTAACTCAGATAAGTCATTTCATTAGCAGAGAATCAGGTGAAAGCATTGTTTGTTTTTATCTTCAGAAAGAACAGTAAAATGCAAGTAGAAATTTCAGAAGAGCCATTAGATATTTTAATGAATGTCTGAGTTCCACTATGGAGATGCTAATGGCAGCCATTTGTAAACAGAAGGTAGTCTAGCCTGATTCCGTGGAAATATTCACGCCTCTCTTCGGAATCTGTAGTACTGTCTGTGTGCTGCTTGGGTATTGGCAAGGGATCTTTAGAGATGATATATTGTCTACCCTGTTCCAAAACTCTTAATTGAAAGTCTGAAGATTCTATCTAACCTGTGCATATTTTTCATAATTTTGGGATAACTTATCCATATCTCATATTGCACTTGTGTTGCTAACTTGCTATAGCTAACAATATATGGCATGTGTCATCACACATTGCTCTACTGGGAAATGTCTAATGGTGTATTTGAATTATAATAATCCTAATGATAATGATAATTTACTTTCTTTACCCAGGGTAGCCTCTTCATGTATGTACTGTTCTCCCAGGGGACCCTGCAATTATATTATCCCATTTTTATCACAGCAACGTAGTGCTTAGTGCATTCAGGGAATAAATCTTACCAGGTTGCCCACTACACCTGGGTCGTGTGGCAGTTGGAGATTAATGTCTTACCAGAGGACAGTGCTACGGCCGGGGATTTGAACCCCATATCTTGTGGTTTACGTCTGGAGACATATCCCCTAGACCGAAGCAGCTGCTGTTTATTCTAGCTTATGATGGGTTGCCCTTTTCCTGTGAATTAACTCTGCTAACCATTATTAGTGACCCACCCTACATAGACTGATGATCAATACATAATCACTTTCAATTTACTCTCCTGGCCGCTCACAGCAGTCTGCTTGCTGTATAGAATGAATATATGAATGAAAGGACGGTGCTCATATCGGTACATTCACACGTTCGCATAGATTACACATTGCCATGGAGATCACTTTGACCATATTTTATTCAATGTAATTCTTCACATCAGTGTGCAAATAGAATTTGTGATGCTTAATATCAATGATGAACTGGATGTAGATGAAGGCGTGCTCTTACAGAAATCTAAATTTTATGAAAGAGAGAATTGAATGTTGCCTCATCAGGCGGTCTTGGATACAGGTGGCCTTTATACACAG
>CM057151.1:525312-651117 GCA_029962745.1 Echinometra lucunter
TATCTGGAGGACATTAAAAGGTCAAAACCTGTTAATTGACAAGTGATTCTCAGTCTTTAGGGTGCTTTACCGCTAGTGTTTATTTGAAGCAGATTAGCTACCTTTAGATATGTTTTCTCAGGCTCTATACAATCAGATGGATTTGGTTATTCCAAAGAAGGGGAAAGTTGTAGATAGGTTTCCAATTGATGCAATTAACCTACAATTTGTGAGGGAGATACTCAACTTTTATGAAAAAAAAATTCAGAATAGGCCTAAGTAGTCTTTTAGGTATAAAGTTCAGTTTCTGCAAGTACTAGGGAGTTAACAAATTAGATATGGTTGGTCTATAAATCTTTTTCAATTTGAAAATAATGAATTTCTCTGAGTTTTTTTCTCAGAAGTGTATTCATGTTGGCGATCATGAATTTCAAACCAAATTGCAATCTAGATTCCCCAATATTCTTGAAAGTAAAAAAGAAAAAATCAAATATCTGAATTTTTGTTACGAACTTTTTCATAAAATTTCTTGCCCTGAAATGGCCAATATTTACGACTTTTGGAACTTGCAATTGACAACTAGCAACTTAATCTTCTATTTTATAGCAGCACACCTAGTATTGTATGTGCATGTTTAGCTTTGGTACATGTAAGTAAGATAAATGGTTTGAAATGGTTTAGCACAAAAAGATCCATCCAGAATGATAACAATACAGACAGCAGATGAATTTTGCATTCTGGACACATCTTTTCTTGCCACTCAATTTGACATTTCCCTGATTTTACCATGGACCAAGGGCTTTTACTAAACACTCGGGTCGCGTCGCACTGGAAAACACTCGGGTCGCGGCTCGCTGGGTATGGTGCGCCAAGTGTTAACTATTTATTCGGTCCAAAACTACAGTCAGTTTTCAGTAAAACTAAAACCCTCATAACCAGTGCACGCCCGCAAGCATATTGTGGCAAACTGATCCTCCCGCCCTCTGCTATGCACAAAGTGTGGTAACGAAACAAAGTCAGTGGCCCGGGCGAAGTGAATATAGCAGGCTTAATGAGAGATCATAATTACAAATCTGTCTGTTTATTCATATTGGTAGGATGTTTTTGTTGCAAAATCGTCTGTTGTACTTCATTTTGTAACGAAATGATTCACTGTTTGTGAATTCTATAAAGAAATAGAGTTTTTAATGAACTTTTGACACTAAATTGTGTAGTTTTGAACCAAATAACTTAGTTAACAATTAGCGCCCCATACCAGCATGCCACGACCCGAGTGTTTTCTAGCTTGCCGCGACCCGAGTATTTAGTAAAAGCCGGACCAAGCTACTGTACAGTCTGTTTCTGAGCTGTTCTGTGCTAAGCTATGAGGTGATAGTCTTTCATGTAGATCTGTACTTTTATAGCAAATATATGTAGGTTAATTCAACTTTGGTGAAAACTGTGCATGACTGAAGTCTGAAATGTACGAATTGAAGACTGTCATTCTAAATGGACCACACAGTAGTGTTATGAAGAACCATTTGTTTATATGATTTAGATAGATGGTTGTCATGAGCAGTCTGTTATGGAATGCCAAAGGAGATTAGTTGTTTGAGGTTATCTTGTGATAACAACTGCCTATCACAGAGTGTGACATAATGACAGCCCATTTAAAGGTGAATATCCCTTCTTCACTCCTACAATATTGCTGTATAAATATACATTATAATGTAATTTAAAAGATTATTATCTATATATATATATAGGGGGCATTTTTGCGGCACATTAAAACACATATTTTTTGTCTGTATGACTTGTCTGTGCAATATCAGAGCATATTGTGTAAAACGCCGAATTACCCATAGGCTCATGTACAAAATTTGCCGTGCAATATTTATATTATATTGGATGGCTCTGAATGGGATACCAGAAAATATTCCACAAGTTAGGGCCAATATTGTATGAATCGAAGATGAGTGCAATATTGGTCCTAACGAGTGGAATATTTTCTGGTATTCTATGAAATAAAGCTATCCAATATAATTATTATTATCTATTCCCAACAGGAAAGTGATTTACATGTAGAATGCAGCGATAATTATTTCATCAACCACATTCAGTTTAATAGGGCCCCCTCATCATATTCGTTTCAATCACACAAGTTTGACTTTCTTCTTTGCGACGTCATTTAGGTATTGACTCAGCTCTTTATGACGTCATATAAGTATTCAATTGCGCAATGCGTTGTTGTAAATTGCGTTGTAAATTTCGCGCAATCGCGCATACGCATGGTTCAGAGGCATGCAATATGGTATAATATTGCACGGCAAATTTGTACATGAGCATATGGGGAATTCTGCCTTTTATACAGTATGCTCTGATATTGCACAGACAATCATGCAGACAAAATATATGTTTTTTAATGCACCGCTAAAATGCCCTATATAGATAATAATATGCGATATTGCATGGTCTCTTCACGTGCGCGCAATGAAACAAACATGTGCAATAAGGATTACAATGTGCGGATATGCAATACACGCAATACACAAACGACACTTTGATGATGTCATAAAGAGGTAAGTCAAACTTGTGTGAACAAAATAATGTATGATGGGGGCCCTTTTTAGTTGCTGAAATGACTTTTATATATATTATATTGGACGGCTTTATTTCATGGAATACCAGGAATATTCCACACGAATCGAAGATGAGTGCAATATTGGCCCTAATTTGTGGAATATTCTCTGGTATCCCATTCAGAGCCATCCAATGTAATATAAATATTAAGTACATTGTGGCCCCATCAGTGCATGACACGGACCTTTTCTTTTGGGCCCCATGTGTTCATGAAAGTTTTAAAGTTATTAAAACTTTAAAGGGGGGGGGGGGGCAGTTCACTTTTACAAGACCTACTCCCTTGTGTCATAGATTGCTACAGTTATTTCTAGTACTTACGTGTCCGTCACGTTGCCACGTCAGGTGCCCTCTGCTGGTGTTTTTGTCATTTCAGTGAAATATTACATTTTACTTCCCTTTATGAAGCTTCGTTTTTATCATAAATTATAGAGTTTCATACCATCAATTTAACATTTCTGAGTTGAACTTCTATAACATTTGCATATAGTTTGTGAATTAATTGAATGTTCTTTAATCTATATAAAAAAGGAGAAGCTTCATTGCTTGAGTTTAGGGTTGAATTTCTCTTATTCTGTAATTTAACTGCACAGTAAATATAGTACATGTTTTCTGTTGTATTCATTCATGGTTTTCTATACCTTTTAGTTATCAGCCATGGTGAATCAGTGCATTCTCTTGAGTTGCTTTTCTAATATCAGAGCTCCCAGTAACATGGTAATAATGAGCTAATGGGAGATAGTTAATGAGTCGTGTATATACCATCAAGTAAGGGTAACACTAATGTTGACACCGTACATCTGCTGTGATTCTTAATGAAGATGTGTGAGAACATGAATCAGCAAGTGATAATTACTTATCCCCAACTCTAAAAATCTGTGTTTAGATTCTTCCAGGGAAATGCGTCCATCCGTGATGCTCTTATTAACTATATATATAAGACAGAACATTTACATTAGGTCAGATTTATTGCGAGAAATGAAAGGTATTCCCTCTTTGTTAACCCTTTATAGATTCAATGATGTAAGGCTTTGAATGCGTAATTTTTTCTTCCTTTGCTATTCTTTAAATTTTTTTTCATTTATACAAACTTTTTAAAAAAATAATCAAAACACAACCTTAACATACATGTACAATGGCCACTTAACAGAATTAGCATTTTCTGTGTGCATACCATTAATATGATGATGGTCAGATAAGTTACAAATCTGCATAAATTACCAAAAGTTTTTTTTTTTTAAGTCTTGTTCCCAAATATTTTCACTGATTTATTCTGTAATTTCTGTTGCACCTGCTAAGAATCTGATATTCTGAAAGTTTGGGCAGTGTCAAAAACAGAGAAAGAAAGAGAGAGAGAGAGAAGAGCAAGAGGAGAGAGAGAGTGGTAAGAATACAGAGATTTGGACAGGTTTTTTTGTTTTAAATGTAAAAGGGGAAAATCTCATAAGTGTTTTCATTAGATCATAACAGTATTTTCTTCTTGAAATGATGGAAACGTGCTTCAATTTGTATTTGTTGATGATCAGTTTATGCTGTGTTGTGCATACGTAATATTAGTTTTCATAGCAAAGTTCATGAATTTATGCATGCATATAGCCCAAGGGGAAAGACTTGCTCAAATCTTCTGTTTGGGGCAGCTTTTAAGTTGTTTCTGTTATTGCACATCACAATTAGAGCGAGAAACGTGGGCAGTTTGTCACGATAATGGATTGGAAGTGTGTGTTGAGAGAACTAATTTCCTGCTTTTCCATTATGACTTTATTCCAGTCTTATGGCCAAATGTCTGAGAGGAAGTAGTGTTCTCTCTTGTAAAGATTTCTTCTACTGAAGATGAATTACAAAACAACAAGTATTTCACCATTATTCAGCATGAGGGTGTATTAGTACAGCATCTATAGTAAGCTTCTTTGCTTTCTATAATGAAAGTTATTAAGTATTCAGGTGGTTGTTTTTTTAATAATGCTTGAGTTCTTGAATCATGTATTTCACACATTTAAAAAACATGAATGCCTTTGGAGAATTGAAGCTGTGATCTAGCACTGCATGTAAATGAAGATCAAGATGTAGTATTAGGGATGGGGGTCATAAACATTGAACTATACATGTACCTGTACATGTATGTGCAAAATGGTTCAGTCTCAGTAGTTACATCGAAATTAAGTAGATTCAGTTGTTTAAATTTGAAGAGAAGCTTATTCTCTTCAAAGAGAGGGAGGGCAGGTAGGCTTTGTTATCAGAGGTAGTTATCTTTGACATTAAATCGTGAAAAAAGTAAA
The DNA here is from genome assembly GCA_029962745.1 of Echinometra lucunter. Classification (NCBI taxonomy): domain Eukaryota; kingdom Metazoa; phylum Echinodermata; class Echinoidea; order Camarodonta; family Echinometridae; genus Echinometra; species Echinometra lucunter. Next base: position 530,184 of record CM057151.1, read on the forward strand.
ATTTGTCATTTTCTTCCCCTCCCCCCCACCCTCTCTCTCTCTTGTGATGTATATTGAGTTTAACACATCGTCAGATTTAATATTTGTAGCAGACTTCCTAGGTTCTGAGTAAAGGTCTGGACAAAGGCCATGTCATTGTGCATACTAAATAATTAGGAATTTAGAATCTCTTGTGCTAGTACTAAATATTTCTAATGTAAGAAAGAATGAGGTATATGAGAAGTCATGATTTAGAGTACAGTGCATTAGGCATCACTCTAATTACCTTTGTGCGACCTTTTAAGAAATATTAAGGTATTGGCACAAAAAATCTAAATTAAGAGAGAAAGGCAGAGTATAGTGCACTCTGACATTAATGGAATGAATTATTTGACCTATATAATAAGCTGACAGGCTATTTCAACAGTATAGACATACTGTGATTATCGTCTGTGTGATTTATATGCTCATTTGAGAGATACACATGGGTCTGTGATTCCTAGTATCCTCAAGTGCTTCATAGGTGCAATTATTAAAATTGAAGGATCAACTAGCAACACTGAGGAACCAGCTCTGTCAGTTGCTCTATTATATAAGTGCCATGATGAAGAATGTGGGGTTATTTTCCTTAGTAGCATTCAATCATTTTGTTTGCTAGACTTGGAGAGAGAAGGAAAAGAGGATAGAAAGAGAGGGAATGAAACAGGGAGAGAAAGAGAGAGAAAGAAAGAGAAGAATAGTTGAAAAAAAAGATACCCCCCCCCAAGAAAAAAAGTATAGGTAATTAAGAAATTGGTAGAATGGGGAATAAGGATGAAACTCAGGACATTGCACCAGTATTCTTTCTCTGAATGCAAATGCTGATATAATGACACTGGAAACCACCTGAAGTAAAATGATATTCAGTGTGTCTGCAACAGAAAATGTCATGAATTTAAGTGCTCGGCTGATACACTATCTTATATTTCACATGTAAATTAAATGCTTATGGGCCTTTTTTTAAAAAACACGTTAATAATATAGGAATCTCCTGGACACCATTAAATTCATTTTTAATTAATAACTACAATAATAGATTGTGAATATGAAATTGAAAAGTTTATATTGTAATCTAAACGATCAACATTTCATCTGCATATAATTTTTTAAATAATTTTAATGGAAACAGAATTTATTTTCTGGCTGTTAAAACAATAGCATATTCTTATGATATCCAAGATATTCTTTTACTACTCTCATACAGTGATTATTTTTAGTGGTTTTTACTTATGATTTTGTCATGTGTGAATGGGGTTATTGATGGAAAGCCATGAAGTGTATGTATAAGATTGATAGGTAGAAAATAGATAGGATGAAAGGTGCTGATGTGATATCTCAATGTCTCATTAAGTGATGAATTATACTTACACCATAACCTGAGCTTCACTCCGTCTATCTTATTTCCTCATTCACTTCAATCTCTAGCTTTCCTTAGTCTATCTTCATGTTTGTCAAAGGTCGTGTGTGAAAGTGCAGGCATCTTAAGGCATTGACTAACTTTGTAAGCAACCGATTTAATAAATTCTCAAAATAAGATGAAATATGAGTACTTGTAAATTGTACTCAAAACCTTGAAACCGACCGTAATTTGGAATGAAAAACTATTAGTAAAACGCAAACCGTGATTTTATTATTTTTGGTCTCAGAGACAGTAAATAAAAGGACGCTTTGCTCGATTTCAAAAAGGCCGTTATCTGCCTCCCTCTTTGTGATACGCCAATACACACCAGTATGGTCCGGTGAGCCATGTGAGCATGCGCACTCTTTATGTCTAGTTTGTGCAACCGACCCGATATATTTTTCAAACATTGGTTCACGTTTCTAAAATTTAAGAATACTTCCTGTGATATTGTATTTTGAAACTTTCTGACTGGTATTTTTACACTATAACTCTTATGTTTATCCCATTTTCAAGTAGCAAAATGAGTTTAAAAAAAAATTATAACAATGTTAAACCATGCCTTGAAATGGATAGTCCCCAGGGTATATTTAGATGTTTTAACACCTTCCTGATTAGGAAAATATTCTTGTTATTCTTGTTTGATTGGAATAAATCAGTATATTTACCAGGTACTTTGTAATGTGAACGAGAAACTGGATCCTCTAACGTTTTGAAACTGGAAAATGTTGTCATAGTTTTGATTGGGTAAATAACCCAATAAAGAAATATTAGATACTTTGGTGGTCAAACAGAAACCATGTTTGAATGTATTGTAGGAAGTGGGGGGGGGGGGGGGGGAGGGGAGTGGGTGTGAATGTCTTTCAACTTATTGTGAATCATGATCTGTCATGCAGAAACATGGGAAAGTGAAAATCAGGTGATTTGTGAGTGTACAATGTGATTCTCTGGATTTATTTCTGAGTTGTGCCTAAAATCAACATTTTCTTGAATGGGAAAGATGTGAAAGCACCACATATGAAGATGAACTATGGTGTGTAACCCAATAAATCACACAAATTGATACATAATAAAAATGAAAAACAAAACAAAACAAACAAGCAAACAAGCAGCAACAAAAAAAATCCATAATCTTTTATTGCAGAGAATGTATCAAAATAAATTGAATGGAATCTCCTGTATTTGGTTTTTAAACATTTGAACTGCTATTCCAGTTTTATCAGTGAAATAAAATGTGAAACTTCTGTCCAGTTTAGCTTGACACATTCACTCTATTTCTCTTCAAATTTCAACATTGGGTAAATTAGTCAATTTCATTTCATTGAAACATTTTGGGGAGAATTTTGTTAACACTTCAACCGAGAAAGTTTTTTTTTTTTTTTCAAATTTTCTTTTAAATGAAACGCATTATCAGAAGAACTTCAATTTAATCCACAGTTAGGATAATCTTTACAGTTTAACGGACCTGCTTGAAGTCATGCAAAACTGTAGTGTTTTACAGGAATTATTTCAGTTACTGCACACTATCAGTATCCACAAGTCTATTCTCAGATGTGCTTTGTAATTGTGCAATATGATGAGGAAATTGCCAGTTCTGGCTCAGACTGCTCCAAATCAGTCCTTTCCTTGATAAATAACACATGCCTCTATGAATACATTACACAGTAAGTATGATACTTGCTGTTCATTATGAAATAGGATGAATATATTTTCTAAGTACTCTTTCTGAGAACTTGGATAGTGGTCTTGGACAATTGGATGAGAAAATCAAAATCAACCTATTAAATTCTGGCAGTCATAATAAGTGTATATCAAATTTTTGTTCAGTTGAAAGTTTTTTGAAAAAGATTTTTCACCTTTCATTGAAATTGGTTAAATTCACCCCTTTCTGTTTATTTTTTTTCTGGCATTAAACCAAAACTCACTCATGCACTAGTATATTAAACAAAATATTGAAAATGGAATTGAATTAAGGGGCATATCTGAATGTATGCTTGCTTGCATGAAATATGTTTAAGTGCTCTTTGATTATAAGTATCCAGTAGGGATAAAATGATAGTGGAAGGTCTTCCTAAATGCTCATCTAAACTGAAGACTATGGGTAATTTTGAAAAGGAAAAGGACTTCTTCTTTGACGATGGCCATCAGGAAACTGTTAGGCTTAGTTTTCATATGTTGATTGATAGACGAAGGAAAATGAATATTGCTTATCAAGAATCGTAGAAATACATGTCACTTTTTGTTATCACTGCTTGAGAAATTATATACATGTGCGCTAAAGATATTGTGTAGTGGAAGAGCTGCAGTCTTCATATGTTCCTCGGCCTATGGATACTTTTGGTTTGTATGAAAATTATTTTTCCTTAATTGATAGATATATGTATGCCCATTTAAAAGTCATCTAATGTCTTATATCAGTGCTCATGATGTAGATACTCCTCAAAAATATTTTCTCTCCAATCTCGTCACTCTAGAATTTCTTCTTTGCTGTTTTATCACTATGATCCTTTCTTGAGTTAAGTCATAGGATGCACTTCTAGCACGGTCAGATTTTGAAATTATAACTGTAACTCCATTACATATCTTGACATGTGTTTAATTTCATCAGTGACTTAGCAAGAAGAATCTGTTTGCTTCTTGGCAACAATAAAAAGCGGTCAATTTTTGTGATTAAGATCTTACAATCCAATTTCGTGCTGTAAAATTGTCAAATCATTTCCAAGATCTATTTCCCTGAGAATTCTAGAGACTAGACGAAGAGAAGAAAATTTTCAATAGCTCCTCCGATTTCATTTGAGATTCCACCTTAGTGTGACCCAGTTTAATATCTCACACCCTTTGGGACTACGATAATGGTTCTAGTATCCCAGATCGTGACAACGGTCAATGATCCAGCATGAAATCTAACACATGGGACTAAGCCCCAACTGGTGTCTACCAGAAATTGAAGACATTTGCAGCTGAGTTAGAAGTATCTCGTTTGCTACATTATTTGGGTCAGGTAGTGAGTTATATCGTACCCATGTTCATATTTGCAAATTTAAATATTCTGATATTTGTAGTTCAATTAATGCCAAACATTGATTTATTTTGCCTGTCATTTAAATTTCTGTCAGATACTTAAATTGCCTTAATATTTTAGTCCCTTGATAATGATAATGATATATTAAAAAAACACACAAAAAGGAGGCAGAAGGTAATGATGATGAAGAAGAAGAAAAAGAGGGAAGAAGAAGAGGAGGAGGAGGAATAAGAGGAAGAAGAATGATGATAATAATTATAATGATGATGATGATGATGATAATAACGATAATGATAATGATAATGATAATATAATGATATGTGCTTTTCAAAATGATGACAAAATAACTATGCCTACAAATACAATATGGATCAGATTCTTAGAATCCTTTCTATACTGTGCTCCTGCCCTGCGTGGTCATTAATGGCTTTGTTGGTAAAAACTACTTTCGAAAATCAACTAAAGTACAATTTCGAAAGCCCATTGTACTGGTCATACGAATCATGTTCGGATTACGTACTAATAAGCCATTGTAAAGTCCACACATTTCTAAAGATGATAGACAGGGCTATTGAAGTTGCCTTACCTCTTAAGTTGAATTTTTGAAAGTAGTTTTTATCGTTATCTTAAAGCTTTCCATTTATCAAGTAAGACAGATGCTCTCTTCCGTCCCTTCCTCAACACCAATGCCCTCTCAGTAAGTGGAAGCAAACTATGCCACTGCGTATTGCCATGCTGTTTGATGATTATACTTTGGTTAACTTATAAAGTACTCTTAAAACTATTTACATGCCAGTGCCAGTGGAAAAAACCCAACAAACAACAAACAAAAAGACGGGGGGTGGTTCGTATGTTGCTTTGCCCAAATAGTCCAGGCCATATTCTGGAGTAAAAATTGCCCCTTAAAATGTTTCATATGTGTTGATTGTTATTCACATGCCTGAGGCAAGCAATGTCTCCTTGTGCATTGTGAGACAGTCTGATTACCCTTTCACACCTCCAAGATATAATGGTCTACTATGTAGATCTCCAACCAGAGGTTCTCTAGTTTTACTTTATATTGTTCAGCTGTCTGGAGGATAGATGATACTGCTGAGTGATGGATTATGTTACGTGTAGATGGGCTCATATGGGTTTGATATTTTGCATTTGCTGTGCATTAACGCCCCTTCCACAATTGATGGTGCAACCGTTTGCGACGTTTGTGATTGTGTGCAACATTTATTGTGAACAAATGGTCACTAATGATCTCACGAGCAATTGTGAAAGCCCCTTTTGGGCATGTTCCTTAGATAGTCAACCTCATTTATTAAATCTATAGTTAAACAATTGTATGATAAAGAGAGAAAGACATTTTAAATGTGAATGTAGGATTAGAAGTTGGTTGTAATGTTGAAGATGTGAATGTGAGATTAGAATTTTATTGTGATGTTCAAGATAGCCTTAATTAGCAGAGGAAGATGAGAAGGAGGAGGAGGAGGAGGAGGAGGAGGAGGAGGATTAAGGGGTACATCTAAAAGGAGAGAAGAGCTGACAAGATACTGGTATGAAGGGTGGGCAGTTGTTCTCTCTAAGATTGGTGTGAGACCCTGGTGTCGATACAACATCACCTTGTGATTTCTCTTATCACCCTATCTATCTTACAGATCCTTTCTCATTCTTTCTCTCTCTCTCTCCTTCTTCCTCCCTGTTCTCTCTCTCACTCCACTTTTGCTTTGCTATCAGCAAGCTTGCTAAAGATATTGGATATGCAATTAGATGTACACATTTTTTCTGATCCATAATGCACCATCTAAAGCAGTCCAGAAAATGGAAAAGATGATAAAAGACTTCCTCAGTATTTTCAATAATTGCCAAAGGTAAAATAATCTTTTCATCAAATTGCTATGTAAAAATATATCTTAGAGAAGGTTGTTTTGTCAGGTGATTCGTGTCCTGTCCTTTAGCCATGATTGTAGACCTGTGTATTACTTTGAGTGATGAAATAGTGAAGAAAAGAGAGACATCTTTTACTAACATTTTGAACCTCACAGAGTTTCAGACCGTAATAATGTCTAATTACGTAAATATGGCAATGACGTCAACAAGAAAATACCTAGTAAAAGGATTTCTGTTTTCACAAAGTAATGGCTTTCAGTTGTCCTGTATCTTTTGCGTGTGCGGCTGAGTTCCGTTACTTCGTGAAAATATGTGATCGCGTACAATTAGGTCAAATGCGCACTCATCAAGTCCCATTTGTTTAACACACATGCAGATGAGATCCGTCACTTCTTGAAAACAAAACACAGTGGGACCTTGAATTTTTTTTTTTTCACGAAATGATGCATTGTTTACTTCTAAAATAGATACGTTTTCTTCTAAAATATGAAAGGAATATGCAAACAGTGTTGTGTGCCTCGAGGCTGCCTCGTCCTCAAAGCCGGTATCGAGGCCGAAAGTTACGTCCTCAGCCTCGGCCTTGGCCTTGAAGCCTGACGTCTCGGCCTCAGCCTCGGCCCGGAGGCCAATGTCTCGATGTTTCGGCTCGAGGCCTGAGCGAGGCGGTGACAAATCTCTCAATCTCTGTTTTTTTATTTCATCATTTAGGAACTCTCGGGGATCAGGGAGAAACCACCACTGTTTCCTCGCTCCAGTCATTAAAAAACATCGTACGACTGTGTGTGCATAAAATAAATTTATATGTAGCTCTATGGTGCGCTCCATACCCAGTAGTTCGCTCCCTCCAGAGCATTTACTTTCGCAGTTGAGTAAATGGGCCGGCACAGTAAAGTGGGCAGTTGCTCAAGTTGTATTTTACATGAATGGCAGTATATGGTGTATTTGTTAGTATTGTGTACTTTGTAACCCTTCTGCTTGGGTCTTGCATGAATTATGCCAACATGAATGATTCTGCCTTGAGCTGGTTTAGTTGCTTCAGTACCTTGTTAACTTACTTAATTAGTCTGCTGATGACTTGATGGCTTGACTTATGATTGTTTTTGCTAATTTGCTAGCCTTAGTAATTCTTATTCAAATGATTCAGTCTTCAAAAAAAAAATCAGGGGAGAATCCAGAAATATACATGGCTCAAATACTTTAGTGAACAATTAAAAGATCTAGATAAAGACCCCAAAGTGGTCAAAGCAAATTAAACAGGTGAAATTTAAACACACGCAAAAAATGTACATTTTTTAGTGGTCTTGGTCTCGGTCTCAGAATGCCTATGTCTTGGTCTCGGACAGCCATGTCTCGGTCTTGGTCTCGGCTGAGCCAGCCTCGGATACAACACTGTATGCAAATGATTGATAATGAACATTATCCTGAATATGCCGTATATGAGGATATAAAATTTATTCACCCTTCATACATTAAAGAGGTTGAGATTGAGGTCTGAAACTTTGAAAGCGATTTACTAAAACTAACTTTTTTTAAGTTGCATGCTCATCCGTCACATCGTGAAACCAGGGACGATATTTGATATGTAATTACAGCCTTGGTTCAAAATAAGTTCATTAAAAGCATAGTGGGGGAAAACATGGTTTTGTAAGTGAATTATTCTTTGATGTTAGAGGAACAGCTTCGTTTGTAGTATTAGAATTGATTGATTAAAGGTACAAGCCCTTTGAAAATTATGATGAAACCAAAATGTAATAGAAGCAGTCACAAAACAGGTGATGGTTTATTTGACACCATTGTGCATTTATCTGCCTTGTTTGGAAAACAAATGAAATCCAAATAGCCTGATGAAAATCAAATCTTAATGTTTGGGTGGTTTCAGTCCTTTGCTCGTGTAAGATGACAGAGTGATACAAAATAGAACAAGGAGAAGATGATGGGTTTTATTAAAATAATGATATGGAAAACAATGCTTTGGGCAATTGTTTGATGCAACTGGGTCGCGGGTATGTCCATCCAGGGTAGAATTACAGGAAAATAGTAGACCAATTTATGCAAGTGGAATATATCTTGTATCCAGTTTCCTAATGATATTTACATTTTATCAAATTCTGATACATTGTAGGTGATCTATCTTGACATTACAATTGGTAATAATTTGATACTTCAACAAAGGTTCAGCTGATACTTCTAGACAGATTTATTCAACCAGATTATATTATACTGTGATAACATACATATATTTTTCTTGTCCTTAAGATTTTAATCTCATTCTCTTTATCTCTCCAAAGTGTCTAACCACTAGCAATAAACCACATTACTTCAGTCTCATGAAAGTGGAATGAGGTTTTAGCTCAGATAAACCTCAAGTTTAGTTCAAGTTCTATCTAATGCATGAACGCTTGAATTTGGGTTTATTATATGGTTTAGTCTGCGGCTTATATTTGATCTATAGTTGAGGATTTATTGGCATTTATCCGGGAGATATGATATCTATTTATCTTCCCTACCAACCAGGAAGTGTTCCTGCAAAGGACTTCATTTCTAAGAATATTCTGTAATTCTGATGAAATGCTTCTTTCTTACATCATATGACATTCTTATCATTCTTTTCCCTCTTAGGTTTTCGCTGTGAAAGGAGTCACTTTCCAATCAACCTGATGAAACCTTCTTGTCTGGTCTTTGGAGAATTCTTAGATGTTAATGTCCTCTGTGAAGGTAAACTCTCTATAATTTGTTTCCTGTATGCTGATATATAAAGCTATGATTTCCACTGTTGCCAGTAAGGCTTTTCAAGTTTTTAGGGGTGTATGAATAGAGCACCAGAAATTGTTATCCATGATTTCCAGAACTCAGGAGTGAGTGTGTGGTAATCATGTGTAACAATTTCTGTTAACTCAGATAAGTCATTTCATTAGCAGAGAATCAGGTGAAAGCATTGTTTGTTTTTATCTTCAGAAAGAACAGTAAAATGCAAGTAGAAATTTCAGAAGAGCCATTAGATATTTTAATGAATGTCTGAGTTCCACTATGGAGATGCTAATGGCAGCCATTTGTAAACAGAAGGTAGTCTAGCCTGATTCCGTGGAAATATTCACGCCTCTCTTCGGAATCTGTAGTACTGTCTGTGTGCTGCTTTGGGTATTGGCAAGGGATCTTTAGAGATGATATATTGTCTACCCTGTTCCAAAACTCTTAATTGAAAATCTGAAGATTTCTATCTAACCTGTGCATATTTTCATAATTTTGGGATAACTTATCCATATCTCATATTGCACTTGTGTTGCTAACTTGCTATAGCTAACAATATATGGCATGTGTCATCACACATTGCTCTACTGGGAAATGTCTAATGGTGTATTTGAATTATAATAATCCTAATGATAATGATAATTTACTTTCTTTACCCAGGGTAGCCTCTTCATGTATGTACTGTTCTCCCAGGGGACCCTGCAATTATATTATCCCAGTTTTATCACAGCAACGTAGTGCTTAGTGCATTCAGGGAATAAATCTTACCAGGTTGCCCACTACACCTGGGTCGTGTGGCAGTTGGAGATTAATGTCTTACCAGAGGACAGTGCTGCGGCAGGGGATTTGAACCCCATATTTTGTGGTTTACGTCTGGAGACATATCCCCTAGACCGAAGCAGCTGCTGTTTATTCTAGCTTATGATGGGTTGCCCTTTTCCTGTGAATTAACTCTGCTAACCATTATTAGTGATACCCACCCTACATAGACTGATGATCAATACATAATCACTTTCAATTTACTCTCCTGGCTGCTCACAGCAGTCTGCTTGCTGTATAGAATGAATGTATGAATGAAAGGACGGTGCTCATATCGGTACATTCACACGTCCGCATAGATTACACATTGCATGGAGATCACTTTGACCATATTTTATTCAATGTAATTCTTCACATCAGTGTGCAAATAGAATTTGTGATGCTTAATATATCAATGATGAACTGGATGTAGGATGTACATGAAGGCGTGCTCTTACAGAAATCTAAGTTTTGTAAAGAGAGAATTGAATGTTGCCTCATCAGGCGGTCTTTGGATACAGGTGGTCTTTACACACAGACTTTATGATGATCTATAGTCACAATGCAGTGATATATAGGGTCTCTCTCTTTCTCTCTCTCTCTCTCTCTCTCTCTCTCTCTCTCTCTTCGAATTAGTATTTAAGCAGCCTGTTCTAATTATGGAATGGAGAGATGAAATCAACTCAGATGTGCTCATTCATGGGATTTGGATTATAGAAAGGATTAACCTAATATTAATGTATGACCACAATGGATTGACACACTTACATGTATATACTTATTCATGTTTATTAAAAGCATAAAGGCAGTGTCTAAACTGAAGCCTGCTAGCATCTGTAAAGCAGTCATCAGCTGAATGCAATAAAAGGTTTTAAACAGTGACAGTGATGCCAACTATTTCTTTTTTGGGGCAGTATTTTGTACTGGTTTTTTTTAAATGGAAAATGCATGTACTGCGGGTTTCAAGCAAAATATGGTTTTTCTTTAACTTTAGTTTACTGTAAGTTCTAATGACTCCTTTTTCACTCATAATACTGCTTTTGAGACATAAAAATACTGCAAAACCAGATTTTAAAAAATTGGCATCTCTGCAGTGGTATTTGTAAAAGCAAATAAGTGTGCCCACTCATAGTTTAGACCAGCACTTCTCATTCTGTTTTAACCTGAGACCCTCTTTGACTGTTGGGAATTTTTTGAGGCCCAACTGACTAAATCTTAATGGAAAAAATGACAAAACATGACAAAAGAAAATAGAGACAGAGCTATGTGGTAATTATCAGGATTCTGGGCATTAAGCGGTGAAACTCGTAGCGTCCCGTTCACGCTGCCCAGTTTAAGCGGGTAAACTGCTTCTCCGCTTAACTTTATCACCAGAAGTTACCCGCTTAAGTTCAATGGGGAAGTTTTCACCTGCGCCTTTCATACTGCGCCTTTCACCACCTTTCACCGCCTTTCACCGCCTTTCACCACCTTTCTCAGCTTAAGTTCAACGGGGAAGAGCTCACTGTGAAAGGGGTATGACAGAGTTTCATGGCCCACTGGTTGAGAAGCGCTGTACTATAGACCATCATGTGAACACAGACATGCATTTACATACATTTACCTGCACTTCTGAATGGGAAGCGAGCATCATCTGACTGCAAAAATCAGTAGAAAAGCACCAGTGCCCTGTCTGAACACTGTTTGGACAAATAGATATGTTATATGAATGGAATAGGGGCACTGTCTGAAGTAACCTATATGCATGTTTGTAGCAAACAAGATTGCTGGCTTAGTACAACTTTAGAAATATTATAAAGGAGTATGGTCTGTAACAAATTACCATACATTCATTGGAGCACCAACTGATGAAAGGTGTTCATTTAGACTACACATACCTATGAATGGTAATGAGCTGGATAGTCTGAACACTAATACGCCTGCAGAAGAGCATTAGGACACGGTCTGAACATGACTATTCATATACCCAGATACGTACATATAGATGTATGAGGAGCACTAGGGTTGTAATCAATAAAGTGAGGCTGTTTGTCCGCTAATTGGTTGGATATCAAGGTATAATGATGAGCAGTCATGAGCTCATTCAAGGCTAGTAGGTATCTAGTCTGGTAGATTATGAATAATAGAACAAGGCAAGTTATTAACTTGTTCATTTCATTAACCAATTGGATGTCACCGTAGCTTAGCTCGCTGTGTATGTAGGCATGGGTGTGGAAATAATCTCAGGAAACTCAAAGAAATGCTTCCTTCTGTGATGTTAACAGGATAATTGTTAGCAATATTAATTGGTTTAATGAGTTAAATTGGGAGACCTCTGTGAAGCATACACTTCCCACAGGTGAAAAATATAGTATTAAAAAAAAAACCCCAAAAACCACCCAAACACCATTGTAGAGATATTAGATCATCTGCTTAGAATAGAGGCAGAGGGATGTAAAGGCATGAGTGATAGAGGTTAGTAGCCTTCTGACACACTCAGGAGAATTTATGTCCTTGCCAATGACGGTGGTTAAAAGTTCATCTTTTGGATGGACAATAAGTTATATTGATTTTTTGTAGGACATGTAGCACAGTTTTGAGGGTTTTTTTTGTTTTGTTCATTTTGTAGAGCTTTATGATAAAGCACTTATTTCAGATTTACTCTTCACTTATTTTGGAAGAAGATAAATAATTTCTCTCATTTGTCCATTTCAGAAAAAATTGCAGCTATTTAGAATTTAAAACATGAAATTATGCATGTCTGTTCTCAGTCATCTAAAATTAAAGATATTAAAAAAATTACTGTTTCCTCCTCCTGATCCTGCCCCAAAAGAGAAGTTCATAATGTATGTATGCATGCATTAAACTGGATATGCTGATACCCCAAGCATGTAGCTAGGCCTCCTGTACTGGGATTGGCTGAGTGTAGAAAATGGCATTAATTTGTTTTTGGACAGGACAGGTGCAATATCCATTATCTTTGATCAGATCATTGAGGAGTGTATATAAGAATGTCAACCATTCAGTATCCTATCTATTACATTCATCTTCATCATGTCGTGTAGCTTCCATCCCATTCATATGTGGAAAGCTATTTCATGGAATAGGATAACTCGACCTTTAGCTATAAATGTGATGTCATTTTATTTCTGTGAATGTCATCTAGTGAAAACTTTGTAAATAGATTTAATGAGAAAATGTTGCAAACATGCTTTTTTCACATTTATTGTTATGTGACATATAATTCAAATGTAAAACTTAGAAAAGAAGAATAGAACAAAAGCAGTGAAGACATATACCGCATGAATGAATATAAAATGGAAAGTAGAAACAATACAAACAGAAACCAGGGGAACAAATCGTGCAAAAATAAATGGCTTTGACTGGCTGTCAGGGAAGAATATAAATGAATTCAAACCCATAGGCCTGTAAGTTTGATGTGCTGGAAACTTTCAGAAATTTGTGACTGGGTGGGTTTTGCAAAAGTTTCATGCCTTGCAATATATTTTAATTAGATAGAAATATGAAGCATTGTCATGAACTTCCATGCTGCTGAAATGGTTATCAGTGACAATATGCAAAATGGTCTTGTTTCGAGTAGATTGAGTTTGTGAAAGGTCATTTCATGTTTCAGAATACAGGAATGTTGTGGAATACAGAAATGTTGTATCAGTTTGTGTCTCAGCTTTGAACAATAGATAAGCCATATGGACTGTAACACCAGGCTGAATGTGCTGGGCATTTTGATGTACATATGAGATTAGATCATTACTTGAACTGATTGACATTGTTTCCATGGCAACATAAATCTTTGTGAAGTTGCCATCCTGTCTTCATAGGATCATTAGAGTACAGGGAGAATAAATGGTAAACATTACATGAAGCTAATCCTTTCTAATTCACTTCTAATCTTTTTGACTAGATACCAATCCTACAAGTCATCCTTTCATATTTTTAAAGCTGAAAGGAATCTTCATTAACCTGCAGGCCTTATTCTCTGACCTCTGTTCTCTTTCTATAACCCCGCTTTCAGATGTACCAACTTATCGTATATCCATACGTCGTATGAATATATGATAAGTTGGTACGTCTAATCTCATATGTACATTCATACAACGTATGGATATATGACATATTGATATGAGACCTTTCAGACGCAATGCCCTGTTATCCGATAATTGTATAGGAGCATTCAGACGTACCTCGTGTTCAGTCGAACTTTCGTGGGAAGCTCATAAATATGTACGAGTCCCTTGCGCAGTATGAACTTCACGCGGGCTTTGCACTTCGTGTTTGTGTTGCGCGCGTTGTGCTGGACTCATAGTAGAGGTTGGGCCCTAAGCGCCCGTTGCAAATAAGTCCCGCCTACTTATATGACGTACGGATATGAGAGTATTCAGATGTGAATTTACATCGTATGGATATAGGATAATCGTACGAAACGATGCCCAAACCATCGTTTCGATATACGTCGTATATTGAAACGACGTATCAATACAAGAGCATTCAGATGCTAAAAAACGTCCTATATCCATACGTCGTATATCGATACGAGAACTCTCTCGTCTGAAAGCGGGGTTAGATTAAGCTAATCATGAGTTCTGGTTATAATGGGAAGTAGAAAATACATTGATTCATGCCAAACGTTTTATGCTGAATGTTTGACACGACAAATGAATATCCCCTGAATTAGTAGAAAATGAGCAATGAGAGATAAAGAAATACAGTGCTTTCTGCTTAATTTGGATAATTGCCAAATTTAGCAATTAAGATTTGCTTATCTTCTGAAAATCTTTTTGTTCCTTGTAAATTTTCTTTACTAAGATATATACACGGAAGTCACTGAAGGGGGAAATAAAAACTTTTTGTCAACAAGTGTAAAATATTTAAAAACAGATGCCAAATTAAAAAATCAATAGGTTTCTACTTTTTCATGTCGGAAAGTTTTCTGGTTACTGGACTAACTTAATAAAACTGTAATTTAACCCGTGCCAGTAATATTCTGTGTTCAAGAATTCATGTTTTTAAAATTAAATATTGGTAGTCATCTGATCAATTGAATGAGTATTAAATATATGTTCATATATATTTCTCATTTGATAATCTGTTGATCATCACAGTAAATGTCATCTTCTGTGTTCATTAATGTCAATTCAGAGGCTTGTACAGTCATACCTGATTGTCTGCATGCATTGATGTTAAGCCATAGCTGTGTATTTTGTATGCATGCCAGTTATTATGAGTTGGATAGGTACAGTGAGCAGGTGGAGGGGGGGGGGGTGTGTTGGGGACAACTTCCTGACCCTATGTTGTTCCCCTCTCCCCAGCCAGCTACATGTAGCTAGCCATGAGTACTAGCGAGTTGTATCCCGTCATGTATCCCCTCACGTATGGCTCAGGAAATGAGAGAAGTGGAGAGTCTGTCAGCACCATGGTTCTATGCTAGACTCTAGTCCCAGTCGTAGATAAGGCCTAGAACCAGTACTCTGTCTGTATGTTCCTCCCCTTCATTCAAAGATCCAGTTGAAGTCACTATAACTTCCTTGGTAACATTTGCTGCAGTCTTTCTTTCATCAAAGGTAAAGGGATAGAGTTGGAGCTACATTTGTTATATAGGTTAGATGTTGGCTTGGGCTTGGGATTAAAGTCACTAGGTAGGCCTGTATTTAATAAGTCGGGTCCAGAGTTGAATACCCTCTATTTACTACTTGTATTGGTACTGTGCAATATTAATTTGACTTTGTCACGAAAATTGATTTTTTTTCTTATTGAGTAATAGATTGTCTGAAAGATATTGATTTCAATAACAATATTACAACTTAAATATAAGTGGTTTCTTATAATTCGCTCCGCTGATATCATAATTACAGGATATTTTCAAAGAAATTCCAGGAGAATGTATTCACCCAATTTTTATTTCCTCTACCTTTCAGACGAAATTTCAACATCCATCTCAGTATTCTTTATTTACCATTTTCATAAATGTTAATATATAAGCCTACTCCAGTTCTCTAACTCATATTCATTTTGCAACCGTCCATGATGTAGTGCTAGTGACTGTCAGTTAAGACTAGTTTGCTTTCCAAAGTTGGTCTAAGTCGAGACAGGCACAGCTATAGATATCATATCATGGTTCTGCATGTATCACACAGGGTGCTGTTATTCAACTTTGTCTCCTGACTGCACTACTTTACTTTCTGCTTCTCTTCCCCCTTTTTTTTTTGTTCTGTCAGTGTGCAGCCCTTGGACATTTTAATCTGGACTACTACGCTCAGCTGTATATTAACTGAATTTGGTTCTCAGAAGAAATAAGGTGAGATATTTGTATGCAGCGTATTTTGCCTGTAGTATGAGTCACTGATTACAGTTGATTCTTTCTTTAGTAGCAGGTAATACTGTTTTGTGGCTGTCGGCTTGAGTTGGTTAGTCTATCCATCACATACAGGCTCATGATTCTATCATGGTAGGTTGAAAGTTGAATGCTTTATGGTCACTGTGTACTACTGGTTAGAAATGTGTAGCAAATACATGTATACTTTAATAGGTGAAAGGAAAAAAAAGGCAAATGGAATAAAGTGCCAATATGAGAAAAGGCAAGTGGAAGAATGAAATAGAACCAGGGAAATGAGATATGTTTCTGCTGCTAAAAGAGATTTTTTCATTGATCCATAGAGATGAATAGAATGTAAGTCAAAGGGAAAGTGCAACTTCAAGTTCAGATTCAAGTTCAAAATGACTTATTCACCTTAAATGTAAATAGAATTTTGAAGATACCATAAACAAGAAATTTTTATTTGTAAATCATTTGACTAAAGGTGCATTTTTGTAAAGACTGAATATAGAAAACTGCAATCTATCAGAAATCTATCAGAAATCTATCAGTTTTATCAAGATATTATTACCCAGATTTTTTTTTTCATTAGTATTCAGTTAGGAAAAGTGTTGTTCATGTCATTGATATTTCATAATTTTCTTTGTAAAATAAAAGTTTTTGCAAGTGATGTTGTCCTTGCTTTCAGTGTTAATAAGTCAGGTCATGAATGAACAAATATAATGTATTCTCATCATTTCAGACTTCATTTATTTATTATGTTGAGTACTAGATGCTCCCATTCTAATAAGATTGATAGAGGGACTAGTACCTCTTTGTTCCCCTAAGCAGTAGGTTTAGGGTATACATTTCAGTGATCAGATAGTACTGCCTCAGTGCAGTTCATGAACATTAATAAGTTTTAATGTTTGTGATTCTCTTTAAGAAACCAAACTTTGATTTTCACTTTTGGATTTTCACTGTAAGCATAATACCCAAAGAATTTGCTATGGTTTGCAGTTAAGGAATAATTTACTTCTTTCTGAAAATGCATTATCACTCCCAAGTACATTATTTTAAAAATGGGATAAACTGCTCGGGTTTTTTCCCCTCTGTTTGACACTGATCTTTGTAATGAAGACATGGTTTGATCTCATGATATTAGACAAATATCTCTGAAGCCGTCTGCCTGGTGCCATCTTGTGTAAGTGATGCGAACATTCTTCCCTGCTATGTATTCAATGATTCAACTATGTATTGACAGAATTTAGAGAAATTTCATGAAGAAATGATATTGAACTTGTTGACGAGATGACAAGTTGAATTGATTGTGAGTCTCTATTCATTTGTATAGAGAATTCTGACCTTAGAAAATCAGTGTAAGCTATAGATTTCATGACACAAAGATAATTATAGTCCTGTTTTGATATGGATTGTAAATATTTGACAAGTTTATTGCAGCTCAGTTCAGCAGAGAGTACAACCAGGTAGCTATAGAATTCATACTGGGTACACTGGTAATAGTCAGTATCAAGCCCCAGCTGTTGGATATATTTGATCCTACACTAAAACTTAGATCAAGTTGCTCTGGTATCCTACACCACACCTTTGAATGCTGTCTGGTGTCATACACAACACCTTTGTAATTTGAACACTGTCTGGTGTTCTACACCACAGGTCTTTGAAGTTTGAACACTGCTTAGTGTCCTGTACCACACTTCTGAATACTGTCTGGTGTCATACACCACACCATTGAACACTGTCTGGTGTCCTACACTACACAGGTCTTTTAACACTCTCTGATGTCCTAACATCTCACCTTTGATCACTGTCTAATATCTTGCACCACATCATTGAACACTATCTGGTGTCCTGTGCCACATCTCTGAACACTATATGGTGTTGTATACCACACCTTTGACCAATTTCTGGTGTCCTACACCATACAGGTCTTTGAACATTGTAAGGTGTCCTGCATGTATACCACACCTCTGAACACTGTGTGATATCCTATACCACACCTTTCAACACAACTCTGGTGTCCCTCACCATGCGTTTGAACACTGTCTGGTGTTTTATGCCACACTTTGGTCACTATCTGGTGTCCTAACCCACACCTTTGAACACAATATGGGGTCCTACAATACAGCTTTGCACACTTTGATGTCCTACACTACACCTTTGCACACTGTGGTGTACTAACACCATCTATGAACACTCTGTGATGGCCTACACCACATCTTTGAACACTGTCTGTTGTCCTAAACCACACCTTTGAGCAGTGTCTGGTGTCCTATAATACATCTTTGAACACTGTGGTGTCCTACACATTTGAACATTATCTGGTGTACTAACACTACCTATGAACTCTCTCAGATGGCCTACACCACATCTTTGAACACTGTCTGTTGTCCTACACCACACCTTTGAACACTGTCTTGTGTACTTCCCATAGTTCCAATACCTGTATTAAGAGTCGTTTACTTATACTAAGCACATCTTGAATTCCAAGCTTATTAATCAACAGTATGTTTCTAATTAACAGCAGTCTTATTTTTGAAAATCTGATCCTTTGTTATTTGAATTTGCAACCACTGATTCTTGCAACATGTGGGGTTTTTTTTTTTGTTTTTTTGTTTTGGTTTTGTCTTTATTTTCAAAAACGGATGAAAGCCATTTCCTCCGATAATTTTTCATAAGAGCTCTCTCCCTTTTTTGTTTTTTGTTTTTTTGTTTTGGTTCAACTTTCCAGAGATGAATTTCTTTTAGCTTTCTTTTAGCTCCCATTATTCTTTTTGCTGAAATGCAGCCGATAGTATAACCCAAATGAAAATTTGTAATGAACAAATATTCTCAAATTATTGAAACTGATACAGGCAGGTTTTGCTGTAACATAAAACAAAATAATTTCTATTCTTACCATACTGGGGAAGAAAAAGGAGATGAAATCTCTTTTTTGTTCTTGTTCACATCTTGAGCAGTGGATGTATATGATTTTCAGTTTTGCATTACAGATTTGTTAATTGGAATTGGGAAGAATAGAAATCTTGAAATAAGTTTTTTCCCTTGGTTTATCTTGGAGGGCTTATTTGAGAATTCGTTGAATAGCTAGGATTCATTTTCATTCATTTATTGAAAACTTGCAGATTGATATATCAAATATCTAATTGGAGAGGTAAAGGACTAGTTCTCTTGAAGAAATCCTATTCCATCTGTCTCAGGTATTGTTGCTATGAAAGTATATTTGCTTTCATGCATTGGAATCATTTCTCTCATATGGGTGTGTGGTTTCGTTTTCCAGTTGTATGAGGGAGAGAAGTATCAAATGTCTCAAAGACAGGTCTGTGGCGAAGGATGTATGATAGGAATATTAAATTCTGTGGGTTTTTTTTTAAGGAAAGCAGTGTATGAATAATGTAGGTAGGATGGTGTTACATGGGAAGATGAAAATGATTGTTGATGAGGGGTCCTTGACATTTGAAGTATCAATCTTGGATGAAGGAGAAAAATATGCTAAATTATAAAGACATACAAGAAGCTGATTGAGGAAATGGTTAAGAAACAATATATTTTTCACCTTTGATCGTTTTCTGAGTATTTAAATGTAGCAGTACAAGGACATTGGCCTTCATTCTTTTTCCTCTTTTTTTTTTTTTATTCATTATTATAAGGTTCCGAGGGAATGATTAAAATTTTGATGTGATAAGATTAAATGCAAAAATTATTTTTTTCTTATTTGATTCTGGAAATAATTATGTAGTGTCAATTACTTACAGGCAACTACATGTTTGTAGCCTTAAAGGCATTGGTTAACAGTGTTATAATAAAAAAACTCATTTTGCTACTTGAAAATGGGATAAACATAAGGGCTATAGCATAAAAATACCAGTCTGAAAGTTTCAAAGTATAATATCCACAGGAAGTATTTTTAAATATTTGAAATGTGAACCACTGTTTGAAAAATATTTAACAGTCGGTTGCACAGACTAGATGTAAGGAGTGTGCATGCGCGCATGGCTCACCGGACCGTTCTGTGTGTATTGGTGTATCATGCGAAGGGAGGCAGATAACGTTTTTTTTTTTAACTCTAGCAAAACGGTCCTCTTCTTTATTGTTTCTGAGACCAAAAATAATGAAATCGCGGTTTGCGTCTTACTAACAGTTTTTCATTCTAAATTCTGGTTGGTTTCAGGGTTTTTGAGTACAAATACAAGTATTCATAAACATGTTTCATCTTAGTTTGAGAATTTTTACATCGGCTGCTCACAAAGTTAGCCAATGCCTTTAACAATAAATCAATCAGATTTTTCAAGAGGCTTTTGTAGTGTTGATAATAATTTCAAGCAGCTTGTCATGTTGTTATCAAAAGTACTCAGAGTACTCACATGGTGAGATATTACTGGAAAATACATAAAAGAAACTACTTGTAAAGTGAAGAGTGCATTTGATTTTAAGTACCTTTTGTCATTTGTCTCAGTAACTGTATAATCAGGGTTGCGATTAAAAAAAATTAACCCCCCCCCCCCCCCCCCGAAATCACACTTTTCTGTGTTTTAAATCATTTTTGAAATTATTTGAACTTTTTTTTTTTTTTTAAACAGGTGAGTGATTTCAATATGGTACTTTTCTATTAATTGTTTGTACATAACACTTTAACACAAAAGGCCTTTTATATCATATATACTCTTTTTAGGTCAGATTTTGAACTGATGATAAAATGTGTAACATAATTTTTAGATGAAAAAATATAATTTGTCATTGAGAAATGCAAACAGGCAAAAAGTGACTAGCCAAGGGTTGACAAAATAAATGTGACTTGTCTCCTCCTTAATGCCTCTGACTAAATTCACTAAAGTTCATTTCCCAAACTGAAATTGAAAAATTTAAATTAGTTCAGTAAGCTTCAATGAATGTATTATTTATGAAAACCATGAACTTACTAGTCTTTTATGTTTGGGAAGTAATACAGCTAATGAATCTATTTCAGTGCCTTTGCATTGTTGGATGATTCTTTTATGCTATGAGCCATGAAGTCAAGTATGAGCTTTGAATATAAATAATTCATCTTCTAACTTCAATCTCTCGGCCAAGGTTTGATATAATTGTTCTCATCTTATACATTATTGACAATCTATGAACAGCATGGGGTATTCCATAGACAATAACATGGACCTATTTTCATCTACACCCCACACTGAACTTGATAGACGTAGAGAGCAGCAACAAAAAGCTGACTAATCAGATATCTTCTGTTGTTAGTTAAAAATGAATGGGGAAGCATTTGTTGTTGGTGAATATGCAGGTTGTGAAGAACTGAGCTCATTAGAAAGTGAATAATGTGATTGTAATATACTCCCAAGCAGGACCTTCTGGATGGTCTGTATTCAGTCAGTAAAGGTGCATATTGTCATTCAAAGTGCCATTATGAAAAACTGTTCCAAAAGAAAACTAGCAAATTAGTCTGTTGAAAATGCTGGAAGTAAAGTTGAGAATTTATTGATATTAAACAAAATTGTTGTGGTACTGAGATGCTAACATCCAGTGGAAAAGGCGCTGTATAAATAATGACTATTATTATTGTTATGACCACATATAAGGTTATTTTGCTGTCTGCTGAGACTGAGAGATAGAAGGGTATAAACCCATTAACCACTATAGGCTTTATACATTGACCATCCAGTTTATTCCAGTTCATTCCAGTAGGCTTAACTTGGAATTAACACCATGCTTTCAGTAGATGATGTAATGTCATTCTGATTGGTGTGAATGGGGTATAGGGAGGAGGGTTGTTTTTAGATACTAGAGATAATGGTAGGCATCCATACTTTAACCTTGATTGAAACTAGATACATAATGCATATATCAGCAAGGTTATCAATAAGACTACTCCCTGGATGCAGGCATCCATCAAGAGATGCTTATCTGTTTCTTAATTCCCTACTCATCTCTTAATTCTGATTGATTTATGTGCATATACATATATATTCTCTCCTAGTTGTTTTTCTTTTTTGTTACACGTACATGTAGCCTTGAGTCGGGGGGGGGGGTCATTTATATATCCCTTTAAGCAGACAACCCTACCAAGGAGGGAGTTGCCTTTATTGCCTTTAATCCTTGAGGGGTGATTGGTATAACCCAGTAACCAGACATATCCTAACCTAACCTGAAGGGGGTAGTTGGTTTACCCTTGCAACCAGAGGGACTCTACCTAGGAGGGGGGTATATATCATTGCTGAAATCACGAAGTGGCACGTACGACCGCAGATACGCGAAATCACTTGAGTAAAATGCGATTAAAGATTTTATCTGTATTTCAACAGCTCATTGCCTTTTGTTATGAAGTTAAGCTGTATGATTCAAGCACAGATAGAAAGCCAAGTATCTACTCTCGCCTTCCATGTAGAATCGTACTCAAACTAAGTTCAAATCTTCACACAGTAAAGCTTCAAACGCAGGTGTCGTTTTGCAGAAATGTTGCTTCAGCGTAGGAAAAATCCACGAAGTGGCACTTCGTGTAGAAAGCAAGTACGATTTTGCACACCAAAAAAATTTCACGTACTGGCACAAGCGCATGTTTCGTGCTACAGCACGAGAAAAAAAATCACGAACCACCACAAGCGCGCGCACCGTTGAGTTTTCTGTACAGAACTCAATGGCACGTAACGGCGCGCACCCTTGTGCCGGTTCATGGATTTTTTTGAAGTAGATTTTCAGGCTCGTGTCGTTTTTGCACTTTAATTATCTCTTTAATTCGAGAGAATTGGGTTCTAAAATTTTGCGAAATGAAAGACCATGGCCAGAGAATGATAAAACTGAAAATTGTGTCCAAATTTGACTTTGGAAGCAATTTGGGGGGTTTGTGCCACTTCATGAAATCAGCGATGATATGACTCTCTAGGGGGTTGATGTGGTGCACCCTGCAACCAGACAGACTTAAATTAACCCAAGAGGGGAGATATTGACCTTGACTGGGTTCATCCTTTACATCTGTAACAGGCCTTAACCAGGAGGGGGATATATATATGACTCATAAGGGGAGTCATCTGTGTCGCCCTTTAACAAGGCAAACCCTACCTAGGAGGGGGTGACCTTGACTCACAAGGGGGTTATCATTGTACCCCTGTAACCAGACAGGAGCGGTGTGTCTCTCTTCAAACATAGTGGAATAGACTTGCCTGCCTGCCCATCCTAAAATGTGCTTAAGCTGGTGCAGCGGTATTTTGATTAGTATCACGCATGCCACTATCAAATGTACACCTAGGAGCGTGTCTCTGAATTGATTTAAGTCGGCAGCTGAGGCAACGTCGTTAGTGTGTGCAACCTCGTTTGAATCTCGTCGGCAGATCGGATATATGTGCATGCGCCTTGCCCCCCAGCAATTGTCGGTTCAATTCGTGTTAACGCGAGCAAAGTAGGTATGTTTGATCTTCTTAAGAGTTTATGCGTTTCCTCAGTATTGTAATAGACACATACCCGGGAGTATGCGAGCAATTTACTCTACGTGAGTCTTCACTGGTTCATCTGTTGGCATTGCTGTCATAGATAGGTGCCGATAAGACCCCTAGATATTGGCAGATAATCAATGGAATTGGGATCTCTCTGGTTACTTTTCCTTTCGGTATTGGGGCAAAGAAAGAAACTGGTTTTATGTTGGATGAGAGATAAGGTGGCACTGCACCCTGAATATCTCATTTTCTAGTTTTTGAAACCTAGCGATTTCTGGCTAGGGTTAGTTTGGTATTTTTTCTCTCCTATGATTCACGTGATAGTTCATTTAGGTCATGATGATACTTCTTTGTCTATGTTGGATGAAACTTTATATTCAATCTGGTTTCTATTTGTAGAACAATGAAAAATGTGGAATTTTTTAAAGTAGGCTAATTCACAAAGGTTTTGCTGTTGTAATTGTGGGAAGACTATGATTGTTACTAGAAACCACCTTAAAGAATTTTTGTAGAGGTAAAGAGTAGGAGAGTTGTGGGATGTAAATGGATATGGTGATTTCTATTATCTTTCATTTATTGCATCCAAAAATAAGTCTCCCACATTGTTTATTGCTGTTTGTACAATCATGAATTCATCCTTTGTTGTGCAACCATTATAAATGGTGTTGTAGGATAGGCAAAAAGCAGGATTTTATATAAATATTTGACCCTTCACACTTCATGTAGAGTCTGTAGACATATCTTTCAGACTACAGATAGATTTAAAAGTAGAAAGATGTTAATAGATATGTAGATAGATTTTTAAAAAGATGTGTAGGCTCTAGCAGACAGGTGGTATGCAAACAGGCAGGGGTATAAGCAGGTGCGTAGGTGGATGTGTGGGGGTGGAGATTCATAAATATAATGGTTAGAAGGTATGATTTACATTCATATTCAGAACCATAGGAGTGGATGCCAAACATTCTTCTGAAAACAAAAGTTTGCTCAAGCTTCAAGATCAATGTTCAAAAGACTCAGTCACATGACTTTCATTATCTCAAGTATATTGCTTTATATCTCTAGAGAGGCACATCCCATACAGCATGGTGCCAATGAGAGGTCTCTGCAGCAGTTTCTTCTTATCCCCCATTTTTTTCTAAATCATATTGTTGCTCAGTAAAGTGCTTGGCCCACAGGATTACAAATAGCAGAGAAGAACTTCATAACCAATAGTAATTCAATATTCTCAGAATTAAAAGGCTCTTGTGATTGTCACAAAATGAATAAATCTGTCAATATCTAGGGTTTAAAATCCATAGAGTTTATTTTTTCAAAACTTTATGTCATGCTTTAAATATGGAAGAATATCATTGCACCAGCTCTTATTTGTTTTTGGGAAAAAACATTTGTCTTTCAAATGCAGCAAATATGTGAATACAAACAAATTTTTAAAAGAACATTACACCACATAACAGGCTCCATATGCACTAGCGTCTCATTTGGTTGGGATTAGGATTGAAAATTTTGGAGTTTGTAAACATGAATTTGATGTTGAAGTTTTGTTGGAGGTTCAGACTTGGATTTGGAGTACCCATGTATCCCAGGGAAGCTGGAAAGTATAACGCCCTGCATGAAATAGGAACAGGATAAAAACAGTTTTATTTCTTCTTATTATCAGGCTTAGAGTTTTATATCATCTTTCTGTTTTCTATTGTGTAGCAACAAGTACAGAGAAAGGGTAATGCTCGCAAAACCAGTGGGGTCATAATATTAAGAAACTTTAAAGTTTTGGAGATATGAATTTCTATATGAATTATGACATTCTGTCATTTCATCAAACATCATGTAGAGCCTAATTTTTGGCAAGGCTATTTTCATGGTCATTCAATTTGTGCAGATCTAGTTATTAAAATGCTAGTACCTTTATTTAGGAAGTCTAATCACGTACTGCTCAGCTTATGATTGAAAGATTTGAGAAATGAAACGAAACTTGATATTTACCTCTCAATAAAGAGCCTGTCATATTTTAGCATTTGATCACTCCTGATGGAAAGACCATTGAATAGGATAGTCACTCAATCACGTTCACTTTCAGATGTCACCCCCTTCACGATTGAAAAGTCCGTCACCATATAGAGTGGTGACCTAAAAGGCAACCTTGGATTGAAGGCGTGGGAAGTTCATCTGGTATACTCATCAGTAGAAAGGAAAGTACAGAGACAAAGCAGATAATATTACTCATATTGCTTCAAAAGAAACTTTAAAATAATGTAAAAGAAAGTTGACATTGTTTTGAAGTGTTAATTTCTATTGAGTATGCCATTGGTATGCATTGGTCTACACATTACTTACACTTTTAATATTACTTAGGCCTAGTAAATTTGAAGATTTATTGAAGATTTTAGTGAATACTTGAGTAATATTCCCCAAACCTATCCATGCATTTTGAGAGATCTAATTGAGTAAAAGTACATAGGAGGTCAGTGTACTTTATTAAACTCTTGCTTGACCTCTTTTAAGAGGTGTGGCATATTTCTATGATACCATGGCATACTCCCATCTTTTGGTACTAATGTACTTTCAGGTTTCCTGACTTGATGGTTATAATTCACTTGAATTGTTTCCTGCTAAGATGTATATGATCATTTAACCTACCAATGAACAGTTCAAGACTTATACAAACATATTTGGTGTCCACAGATAATGACCATGATATCCTTCCTCACCGGGCAGATATTTCCGTCTAGAAACTGATTTCTTTCTCTATTTTTCTTTGTCATACTAAGGTATATGATTGAAACTGCAAGTAGACACTAGAAGCTACAGTGATAGGACACCAAAACACATCTGCTCTGGTATCATATTACTAATTATTAGAAATATTAGCATTGCAATTTTCCAACTTAGATGATTTCATCTGATGAAAAAATTTTTAAAAAATTCATTTCCCACAGTGATGAATTAGAAAAATCTTAACTATTGATTAATGAATTTTCTAATTCCCATAGGTTTTATACAGGGGGCATCTTGGTTCAGTAGCCATTGAGTTAGAAGGATACCTATCCAGCTAAAATGATTTGATTTGATTAATACAGAATCAGAGGCAAATAGAGAGGAGGTGGGATCAGAGAAAAGAAAAGACGAAGAAGGGAGAACCAAATGAAAGAAAATGAAAATGGGTTTGGTTTATTTTTCTCAACTGGGATAGGAATCCGATCCCTCTTGCCTTCTGTCACCCTTATTTGAAAGTCTGCATGCTCAGTGTTATTTCAAATAAGAAAATTGGCTTTGTCGCTGTGTGTAGGACTATGAAGAGGAAGCCCTTAAAATCAATTTAAGACATGTCCATCTTGATTACATAGGATAAGCTAATGTACAGTGTATGAACCAGAGCAGGGAAGTACTACATTATTAACTAACAGGATCTTATCTGTAGAAGGTGGAGGAATTATGAGTTATTAAGGGTTGTTTTCTAGGTGTATAATCCCATGAAGTGATTTGACAAATTCCAATTGCCATCACTCAAGTAAGCATGTTAGAAAGATGTTTACTTGCCTGCTTCTTTTACTAGTCATGTAGTGAATGTCATAAATACGTTGATTGAAATCAGGCAGTCATTGCATGCCTTTATTTGGATTAATGTTCTTCAGGTAGACTTTTGATGACAAAATAATCATACATCTGAAGCCAAAATTACAGAACTGAATCATGCCTGCAATTCTTACTGATATTTAGAGCCTATTCAGCACATTGTATGAGAAATCGGGGACTGTTCTACTGTAACTGGTTTATCATTCTATGAAGAAATGCTCTAATTTTAGCAACACATGTTTTGAACTACATACTGTTTTGTATTCATGTAAGTGTCTGATTTCTGTTCTGCATGGTGGTAAGATATTCAGAACCTGAAATGCATCCCTTTCTCATGCCAAAATTAGACAAGAAATGTGTAGCCTCCCATCGGTCTTCTTCAGACCTTCATGGTTGTGTTCAGACTTTGCAGCCAATATTTTCCACATTCTTATAATAGACATTACCTGATAAAAATTGATAGCAAGAATCACCTCTGTAAGCAACAAGTTGAAAGTATCGTTTGAAAGGTCTTTTTTTAAAGTTGTCTTGTCTTTGAAGAGAAAAAATATGACATCAAATGAACTGGAACTTTTCTTCCAATTGCCAGTGAATGCCTGTTTAGAAAATACATGAAAGTTATTTGGGAAGACATTTCCATAGTTGCTTTGTTGTTAATCAGAAATTCCTTATCCTGTTTTCAGACTATGAAAAGCTGAACCACTTTTGAA
The DNA here is from genome assembly GCA_029962745.1 of Echinometra lucunter. NCBI lineage: Eukaryota > Metazoa > Echinodermata > Echinoidea > Camarodonta > Echinometridae > Echinometra > Echinometra lucunter. The sequence continues at coordinate 558,061 of CM057151.1, forward strand.
AGGGGAAATTCTCTTTCATAGGACCATCTTCTTCAGTACTAAGGGTTCTTTTTAAAGATGGATCAGCTCACAGTATTGTAGATGGTATGAACACATCCAAAGACAGATACTTTTAGTTGTAGATAGAGAATGAGAAGCACTTAGATATAGAAAGCCATGAATCAAAGTGTTTGGTGAGTAAGGGGGTGATGGCTGTAAACACACTCTCCCCCTCTCTCTCTCTCTGACTGATAGATCGATTTGATCTTGACATTCAGTAGTCAATCACAGGTAGACACTTTCCTTTTAACTTCTTGAAGTCTTTCTTGCCAGGTTGAAGGGATTGATTGGTGATGGATCAGGAGAAGAGACAAAGAGACGAGACGAGAGGTGAATGAGGAGAGCAGAAGAGAGAGAGAAAGAGGGGGGAGGGAGAAGGGAAAGAAGGGGAGAGGGAGAGAGAGAGAGAGAAGGAGAGAATAAGTAGAGGGGAGAAAAAGAAAGGAGAGAGAGAGATAGAGAGAGGGAACAGAAAATGAAATACTGTAAATGTGGAATATTTGAAATTTTCACCCATTTTGCATGGCACGACACTTGTGCAAAAATAAAACCACGTGAAATTTTTTGTTTATTATTTACATAAATACAGTTATCCTAACTGTCCGCAAAAATTAAAAATGCGCAATTGTTTTCATCGTGGCTGAGCACGAAATATTAATGGTGCAAAAATTTCCATTTTAACATTAGGTGGTTTTGATTGGGAAGCAAGGGTAAGAGCTGATATCATACAGTTTGATTATGTGATAATTTACCAAAGTGTGTAGTCATTAATAACGCGTGCTACAGCACAATGTTGTACATCCCCTTTCTTCAAACTCCTTACGTGTTAACCCCTAGAATGCAAGGTACAAGGTAAAGTTGATTTTTTTTAAGGGGGGGGGGGGCTAGTGTTATTTCACATGCACTAGCTGTACACAAATTATTTTTCATGTGATTGGTACACTCACTTTAAGCTGCATGAAAACACTTGACTGCATGTTTCATGTTTATGATTTTTGTAAGTTAAAATTGATTTATAATCTCCCGTTTCTGTCTTTCTTTCTACTACAAGAAAACTATGAAATCCCACCTCCAAGGCAGATAATATTCCTGTAACAATAACAGAGAATGTCATGTCCCACACAACCATTCTTCTAGATATTATCAGTAGTTCAGACAGTGTTTGTGTACTGTTAGTAGATTCAGCCAGAGGGGTTGTGACATTTTAGCTTCTCTACCCTAAATCTCTCTAGGGACTCCAAACCTTCATGAAACATCCAAAATGCATCACCTTACTTGATACACACCGACCTTTATCCTAGACTGATATCCACCTTAAATTATTTAGTCAAGTAGAGGGTTGTTCTCAGCAAACATGTCTATAATGAATAACCTGACAGTGTCCATTGAGGCTACCATCTCATGTCCTCATCATTACATACTTGCCAACGTTCCACAGTAAAAAAGTATGTCAGGTGCTGACAACATGTCGCTGTACTGCGCTGTAGGATTTCTTGTGAATATACATGTATTACAGGTATGTGCAAGAGTTCTGTAAGATGAAGCAATTACAAAGCAAAACATGTTTTTCTGGGTACACTTTGTTATTGTAATGTTTTGTGAGTTTTGTATAAAATTTGAAAGAAGTGGTTGGAAAATGTTGCATGTTTTCAAATAAAGTGATATTTAAATACTTTGCTTACTCAATCAACCTGATTTTGAATTAAAAAGCAATCATTTTCTTTGTTTCATACTGACTTAATGTGTAAGTCCTCAAGTAGGTTTGATGCATCTGGACTGGGTCCAATTTTGATAATTGTAAACATGTTTTGATCAGAGCACTATATTCAAACTCTATATTGGTTGAAGTAAACATCTTACAAGGACAGTCAGAAATGAAATGAAAGATGAAGTGAGATGAGAGGATGATGTTGCTGATATCACTAACGTGTTTTGAGATGCCCGTGTGATTTACGATGAGGAACGTGATTGAGCACAGATTATCATTCATACTCTTTTAACCTTAATCAAGTTAGCAAATAATAGGAACAACACACACATTTTCTTCTTGTGTTTGAGCTTAAAGGAAAGTGCTTGCTTTACAGTGGAAATGTAATACTAGTATAGGGACTGGAAATAGAGAGTGAGAGAGATAGATAGATGACAGAGAAGGATAGAGATGGAGAGAATTAGAACACTGGAAAAAGAGGGAATTTGAGAAAAATAGAGAAAAATGAAAGAGGGGGTGAAATAGAAGGGGGGGGGGGGGTAAGTACATAAGAGATGAGGAAGAGAGTGTAGGCCTACACGTGGTATAGAGAAGCAAAGATCCAGAGAAAGAAAGTAAAGTAGAGGCAGTAGACAGCAATAGAGAGAGGGAGAAAGAGAGAAATGAGGAAGATAAAGATATGAACATAGCATGTGATAAAGGAAGATTAAAACTCCTGGGTGCCTTTGCATAAAAACTTGCTATTATAATTTTGCCATCAATGGTAACTACCATGGTAATGTTGCTCAACAGCCAATCAAAATTCAGTATTCCATGAAAGTTACCATTGATGGCAAAGTTACTATAATAGCAAGTTTTTATGCAACGGCACCCAGTATTCCATGAAAGTTACCATTGATGGCAAAGACACTATAATAGCAAGTTTTTATGCCAGCACCCTGAATATGAAAAAGGATGAAGAAGAGATTGTACATCATGGAAGTATGCATGATGAATACTATGACCAGTAAATAGTGATGAAGATTGCCTTGGCATGAGGACACTCTAAGGACAAAGGTCACACAAGGTGATAAGATTCTATTTATAGACTGGTGTCTGTGTTTGCCTCTATAGTCTCAATCAACCAGACTCTTTTCATATGAGTAGGGTTTTTAACTTGAGATAAACATGAAGAAGAAATATCTGTATTCATTTTGAAAACTGTTGGAAGGTTTTGAAATGTCTCAATTCAGATCATTTTCAGTTGACTTTTGCCTTATAGAAAATATCTTAGGGTTGCTGTTGCCTCTTATTATGTAATAAAATTTAAATGTACATGTCATATGAATTGTAGTAATGATTTTATTCTGGAATACTAGTAGAGTAAGACTATATAATTTTGTAGTTCAAGTGGAAATAGTTCCTCATTCTTGGAGACAAGTTGGTCTGTTATTGTAGGCCGTCCTGTCTCCCCATCAACTGCTTCATTGTACTGCATGGTCCATTATCCAAATAACCACTCAGGAATGTGTCTTCACCACAAACACTTGACTTTCTGACTTCATATTGCTCTCATCCACAAGACAGAAGGTTTCCTTTGTATGAATTATTTGTTTGTTCAAGAGCAATTTGTGACCAGTGAATGGATCAAATTGGCAACACTTGACAATATTTCCTATGTCTTTCCTCTATTTCAGAACAGATTGTAACCTGTGTGATGCTGTTCAGGATATAGAAATGAAGATCACAATTCTGTAGAATAAGGTATGTTTCTATTGTGCATTTTGACTTTTTGTTAATTGGAATACTCCATGTGGTGAGTTATGCATATTTTGAGAATGATATAAATGATAACCTCCATTGTTTTCTTTAAAGTGTGCAGAATATTTCAGCAATAGCCCTCCCGGAGTATTTCATGGGAATCATGCTGATTTATGTAGTAACATAAAAGACAGTATGAGATCTTCTTATAATTTTTCTGGAATTACATACACATGGAGATCATCTTAAGAACATCATATCCTGTTTATCTTGACTATGAAATTGACAGTTTCAAGTATGCCCCGATATCCTCTTATCTTTTGTTTGTTTTGTCCATAAAAATAGGCATGCCATATAAATAATGCATTTTGCTTTAAAGTCTGTAGATATACCAGGCCAATGACTGAATCAGATCAATTATTTAGTTATATTTTCTTTTAAAAATACATTTGAAATAGCATCCAGTGGCTGAATCATATTTGATTTACAAAATGAATCATATCAAATATACTATTGAAATACAATATATTGAAAATTGATCCAATGAAATACAGTCAATTATCTATGCTTCCTACTGTACATTTTAAAGGAGTTTTACATTAAAGTGCTGTGTTTGAATTTTCGACATGAAATGACAGGAAGATATGTTAGTGAGCTAAAGGGTTTACTAGAATCCCATATTGAAGACAGACTGGTACAGGTTTATATTTTGACAGCATCATGTTTGAATATGCAGAAGATTTAATGGATCAGTTACAGTAGCATTACAGCATTTGAAATTCCACCGGTACTTTCCAAACTTGCTACATCATATATGCAGTTTTTCAAACCAACTGGTTTTCATTTATCGCTCCAGAATGCTGATATGATTTTTACCTCCTGTTTCTTATAAAGTTTATTGAGTTTAGCCTTCTGTACTTTTTGGCTTGACCTTATTAGATATAAAGAAGTGCATTTCATTTAGCCTATGATGATTGATCTAGTAGAACACTTCCACCTGTTCCAGACTTGACTAATAAAAGAAATGGAAGAGGGTTAGAGAAGGAGTTATGATGGAATACTCTACTGATTCTTTCATACTGCTATAAGCATTGAAAACATTTTTTGTTTTGTCATGATGACACTATTCTCAAAGACTTAAAAAAAAAAATTGGGGGTATCATTCATGTTCCAGGAAATGATAAATATTTTCAAGAACCGCAATACAAAAGTTTCAGTATCACCTTTGATGTGATAAACTCCTTTATTAGGGAGAATTGGTTTGTTTTAACTCATTACCTATGGGGGACTGCTTGGTTTCTGTATAAAGTCAGTGGGAATAAGAGAATTCCATAGTTAATGTGTTAAGTTTAATCATCACAATGGAGTGACCTTAGGAGAACATTAAAAAATTTATAATGCCTGTTCTTAAGTACGTGATGCAAGTAGTCTCATTCACAATGGGTGTATTATCAGGACTAGTAATTATATGTGTCCTCTGTGTATCATGAAATATTGGGATTCTCCTTGTGATATATATATTAGCCCATATAGGACTGCTTAATTTTTCTTGGAAACCTCTTCACCTCTTTACAGATTCTTTATTGTTCACCCTGGACTGTCTGGGAGAGAGAATGATATCTAAGCCAAGGGGTTTACCTACATTTCCTCCTTTATGATAATCTTTAAGATAGAATGTGTAGCATTAAACTGCCATCTCCTTTAAAACCTCAAGCTGTCTTCCATTGGTCACCCATAAACCTGAAGCAGTTGAAAATTGACTCTTGTATTCAAAATAACGTGTCTGTGATTCAATTTAACAATCCCTGTCCTGTCTGAGTCCTAAATAGGTTCTAATGGGAAGAAGTTTGTACCCCCTTCACTTAGGATTGCGCTACCTCCGCCAAATTTAGAACGAGACAGAAAATTCCTTGGACAGCAACTTCCTGTTTATGTGCTCGTCATATTCCTGTTCTGTTACAGGAAAGTAGGGGACCACCGTTGAAGCGGCCAATTGGTAGCCTCAGTATGGAACATGCCATTATTTTGAGTAGGATAGCCCAAAGGCTAAGCAGCATTCTCATAGTGGATAGATTTAATTTGATGTGGTGTTCCCTTACATCATTTCATTGCGAGTGTGTTGGAATATAGGCTACCGGCCAACCCAATCATTTGACATTTTTACAGCGGTTTTCTCTAGAAGTTTGGATGGATGGTTGACTGGTGAGTAAGTTTTAATGCATGGACTGATGAGACATTTGTTGCCTCTACACAAGCTGTTTCATATGACCAATATTTACTGTGGGGCAAGCAATATTTACTGTGGGGTACCTCGTAGCAGTAGCCTAACACAGGACACCAACTAATGAAGCAAGTTTGTATCCTTATTACCTTGAGAATCAATGGTTTAGAGGAAAGCTCAAGTTAATTATAATAAGTTATATATTTTAAAAATCTCTTTTCTCTCTTCAAATTTACAATGAAAACATGTTTACGCATTATACATGGCCTTGACATGCACTCCATGACTTTTCTCATACTCAACAATGACGCAACTATCAAGGGCTCAGCTATCTACTCAATTTCAAACTTAGATATGTAGTAAAGTATGATGACAACAACAACAAAATATTTATCCTCATTTCAAATAGTACACTGTATTAACTAAATGTGTAGCTGTAGAGAAACCATATAGGAAACTAATGTTGTAACCCGCACCCGTTGCGGTACGGGTTTACCTGCCGGTATGCCCCCGATCACGGGCTGCGGGCCGGGCCGAGTTCATTCTCAAACCCGCAGACCGTCATACGAAAAAAGGGAGAAGTAACGACACATAATAAAAACATTAAAAATGAATATAAAATAAATTACAAACCTTCCCAAACAATAAGTAAAATATGGCAGAAAAGGTGTACGGCAGAAACACAAGAGATAGAATAGATCAGAAATTAGCGAGCTGGGATGACCGGAATCTAACAACAAATAAAAATAGATATCGATAGCAGCTATCGATGCGGCCAAAGTGCGCGCGCGAAATTAAAACTTATGGTACATACGTCGTATTATCGTGTGCGCACGGATTTACTTGTGATATCGAAATGAAGCATTTCTTACGTGAGACGGGATCTTGTTTAGATGGGCGTAATGCTTTCAATTTCGAGATCACAGCGGACCCATTTCGTGGTACAAAGTCACCCCAAAAAAACATTCTCTCCGGAATAAAAGGCGAATTTGCAAATTGTAAGTAAATTCAGTTCACTCTAGGCTAGGTTAGTAGTTGGCATATATTTTCCTGATTTGAGCCTGTATAGTGTGGGGATTGCAAAAATAATTTTCATTTTTCAAAGATAAATTGACTTGCGGGTTAAAACCCGACGGGTCAGCGGGTCCCGCTTGCAAATTATTGGATTATACGGGACGGTACGGTTCGGGTTTTCACTTGCGGGTTACAACATTATAGGAAACCCTCTGTTATAAAAACAACCTTATGAGTTTCATTGTCTAAATATCTTATAACTATACAATGTATAACAAACTGTGTCATGAAAGAGAGAAAATAATACTGTATAGAACTCAGGGTTCATTATTGCATGGATATTGTGTCAAGCAACAATTGTAAATAGGAGGCCTTGTGAAGCAGTGCCCATGATGTAAGTTGCCAGTACATAAACATGATGTAGACTGTAACCCCCCCCCCCCCCCCACCACCACCACCACCACCACCACAAAACCCAACATTATGTGCCCCTTTTGCTGTATAATGATAATCTTTGTCTATAAGCTCAATATTGTGTGAATATCTGCTTGTGTGCCCTTTGAATCCATTTTAACTTATAGCATATCTTTCTAAGGCTTAGGCTTAGCACCTGTTGAACCTGCACCAAATTCCTACTGGGTTTAAATTTGCCAGTGAATCATCTCCCCTATACTTCCATTTCTGGGAGAAAATACCTATCAAAGGACTTCAATTAATACCTTAATCAGATTTCACAGCCAGTTTAGCATTGGGTCATTCTCTAGCTGCAGGCTTTTGTCTGAGTTATTGACTATTCACCTGTTTTGGCGGTATGATTGTTTGAACTGGGAAATTAGGTTTGATACACAGAGTGTGAAAACTAGCGCGCTCTTTTTCCTTCCCGCCAGAGAAATGCCATATTTTCATGATCACACACTGAAGTTCAAACACAATAAATCAAATGCTATATTCAAGAATTAAAGGGGTGACATATTTTCTTAACTGCCTGAAAAATAAGGGATTGAAATTTTGCTATTTGTTACATACATGTTCTTTACTCTAGAATATATGTCTTTACAACGATGTCAGGGAAAAAAAGAAAAATATGTTAATGATAAGATGGTCAAATGTATTTGACAAAATAATTTTCCTGGTGTTGCATGGAGAAAAACATACTATTATTTCATCTGTGATACAGCATTGTCTTTGAAAAGAAGAATTCAATCCACAAATTTCCTTAAACTGTTGTATCATGTCATAATTTATCAAATCAAAGACACTTAACCTTGAAATTAGACAAACTTATCTATTCCATTTGCATGTGTGTGTGTGTGTGTGTGTGTGTGTGTGATCTTGAACAGTATACCGTATGCTTTGATGAGGAATTTAACCTTGAGATAGTGTGAAATCAGGGACAAATCCAAAATTCATCTTAACCCATTCATGGCAGTGGTCCACATTTTGTGGTTTGGCCTAATATCTTTTGATGCAAAGCCCTAAAAATCATACCAAATACATGAGCAGAAAGAGCTAAAAATTCTACACATACTGTCCCCATTTTGGTTGCGTCAATATTTGTTGTTTGATGCTGAAAATTTTTTAAAGGAAAATAAGCATTAAAATCCTTAAATTGGCAATGTGATAGAAAGTTTAAAATCACCATTTTCCCCTGCAAATTGGCAACTTTTTGACTTCTCATCATAATTTCTGTCAATTTGTATTCATTTCAGATACATGACGTTTTATAAGAAAAATGAAGCAATAAAATAAAAACGCTGGTGTTGCCAATTTGAAGAATAAAAGCTGATCAAATTAGACTTTAAATAATTCCTGTCACGAATGGGTTAATATCTTCATTTAATAGATTTAGAAAGAAACAAACCTTATTGATTATAATTTCTTAATGTAATTTGGGGTTTTACCCTAATCACAATCTCTTTATAGATTAATTTCTAATCTAAGAAATTCAGATTTTATACTGTACAATTTGATGAGGAATTTAACCTTGAGATAGTGTGAAATCAACTGCAGGTAAGTCAAAAGGGAGATGACACATCATGAAGATATGGCTCATAAAAAAGAATGAAGAGAATTGTTTTCAGAGCAATGAAACTGATTGATTCAGTATGGACTAGAACTCTGGAGAATCGAGATGGCCAAAGTCTGGAAAAATAGCCACTTCCTTTGGGGCATGGCCATATTTTTTCCTTAACTGAATAGGGTACAAAACTCCTATTCTTTGTGTTGGTGGAAAAACAGGTACTGTGGATGACAAAAAAAAAATAATGAAAATTCCTGTTCTTATGTTTTGAAAGGATTAATATAGAAATTGAAATGTTTTTTCTTTGGCATTCAGCTTTGTTGTTGATATTGAATCCAATATAAGGCACTCTGTTTGTTGATGTTATATTCTGAGAAAAATACAGTTGTTATTCCACATAAGAAACTTTTTGCAGACATTGAACAGTTTGTACTTTTTTCTTCTTCATAGTTCATCAGAAAGACAAGTTCTGCAGGGAGTCTTACATGTACTTTTTCTGTCTTCTTTGATAAACTCCATGAATAAGAATAGTTTGGATTTCATTTTTTAAAGCAATGTTTCGTGAAGATACTTTTGGATACTTTTTAACCTGTTGACTACTGAAGCTGGATGGCCCCTGTATTAAAGGCATTGGCTAACTTTGTGAGTAGCTGATTTAAAAAATTCTCAAACTAAGATGAATCATGTGTATGAATACTTTTATTTGTACTCAAAAACCCTGAAACCAACCATAATTTAGAATGAAAAATTGTAAGTTGGGTGCAAACGGCGATTTTATTATCCTTCGTCTCACGAGACAATCACTAAGAGGACCACTTTGCTTGAATTTGAAAATGCCGTTATGTGCCTCCATCCACGTGATACGCCAATGCACACAGTACGGTAAGGTGAGTATTACGCGCATGTGCACTCCTTATGTGTAATCTGTGCAACCGACCCTCATATATTTTTCAAACGTTGGTTCACATTTTTGATATTTAAAAATACTTCCTGTGGGTATTATACTTTGAAACTTTCAGACTGGTATTTTTATACTATAACCCTTATGTTCATCCCATTTTCAAGTAACAAAACAAGATTTTGTAAAAATCATAACAATGTTAACCAATGTCTTTAAGCCTATGGGAAGTAAAGAATTCAGGAGTCAACAGGTTAATTTCTTTCATGCTGTGGTAGATATAACCAGATACAAAGTCTGCCCTTCACAGAAATCTATCCCAGATGTGACTTTCAAAATCAAATCAAATCAAATTTAAGCATTCTGAGAAAGAGAAATGTTTTGAGCAGTATTGCTACAATTTTCCAGTGTGTTGGAAAAGATTTCATACATTCTTTTTTTTTATTTTAATTTTTTTTTTTATAGACAATGAGCTAACTCTACCAGTATATTTGCTAACAGTAACACCAAGACCCTTTGACCTGCACCCTTCAATCTTCCTTACGCACCCCTACAGACCAGACTACCACCTATTATATAGGCTACTAAAACCTCTCTCCACACCTGTACTAACCTCCTTACATACCCCTGTGGACCAGACTACCATCTACTATTATCTATGGGCTGAGCTACCCCTCTCCACACCTTTACTAACCTCTTTACCTGGTTATCAATCCCTACCAATTTTCTCACTTACCCATATGAACCCCACACCTCCTCCATCAGTCTCCTCTTCTTTTTTAAATCCTTACCCTTATTGACTTCACACCTTCCCTATCAACCCCTCACCTGCCCATATCAACCCCACCCCCACCCCCTATCATCCCACACCTTGGTTTGGTTAGGTTAGGTTTTATTATCCATAATTAAAAAGTCATAGGATAAAAACAAACATAATGTATAATTCAAAGTTGAAAAGAAATATCCTGCTTTTTATTGGGAGGCATTATTAAATGCCTTTGTTCTTCTATCCCCTCACTTCCCCATCTTGCTTCCCCAAACCTGCTCAAAAAGCCTACCCCTGCCAAGCTCCCCACCTACAGCTATAATCCCATACCTCCCTCCATCTATCTCCTCACTTACCCCAAGCAACCTGCTCACCTTCTCCTACCAACCCCACACCTCCCGCTACCAACCCTCTCACATACCCATATCAACCCCACACTTCTCCCTATCAATCCTCTCACTTCCCCCCTATCTCATCACTTCTCACCTTGTCATGTGTTCCTTCCTGCCCATGAGCTTCTGAACAATGATATCTCTGTATCATCCTCTATAAGATATGTCCAATGAAAACATGTGCCTATGTGCTTTCAATCATCACATAATGGAATATAATGTAGTAAATATCATCTGTTTTCACACCTTCCAGTAAGACCACTGCTAGGAAAATAATGCATTTATATTGAAAGTGATTGCAGTAAATTAGATGGGGCCACTTAAAAGATTTTTAGTATTATAACATGCTGAAAAAGTGAGTTTTATTTTTATTTTTTTGTATGTAAATACTTAATGAAATCTCATTCATTTAATGATAAGGTCAGCCTGTAACCTTTTGTAAGATTGAAAGTAGTACCACTGCACTGAATCATGGGAAACACTGCTTCTTTACTGATTTTGAGCAAAATCATCCCTACTTTTCAGTCAAAAAGGTTGGGAGGTCTGCTTTCATTTGGTTTTGAGTTTGTGAAATGATTCTTGAAATTATTGGAGCAATTTTCCATGCCAGTAAAAGTAATTTAAGAGAATATTCATACAGGTTCACTTGATCATCAAAATGTCTTCAAAGATAACAAATTCTCAATTCTAACTTCCCATTTTTTAATCCTCCTGGCCTTATCATTTCCTGGCCAGTTTTCTCTCCTCTTCTCTCCATCACTTGGCATACTCTAATTTGATCTGACTTCCAGAAAACCATTTCCTCTTTTCAAGGTTTCTTCCTTTTCTAAATTTGACCAGTGATTGAAAATGTTAATTCAAAACTCGCACCTTGCATGGTTTTGCTACAACAGTTCAAAATGCGACATGTCTCTATAACCCAGTTTATATTATCCAATTCTGCATTAATACTGATTTTGCATTTTGCATTGGTGAGCGATTTCATATGGATACTGTTCATATGAGGGGAAAAATATGGTACATTACCTCAGTATTGTGGAATTCTCCTCTTTGCCCCCGTTCATATTTCATAAACATATCTGCAATAATGCAGTATTCAGTACTATCAGCAAGCACCAAAGTACACTGTGATGAAGAAACTAAAAGTGCATTTGATGGGGAAAACAAATAATCAATATTCTTTTGTACGTTTCACTGCACAAGCTGTAAATTTTACAGTTTCTTTGTGGACACCATTCATTCCTATTTAAGAGATATATATTGGTAATTTACTGTAATATTACTAGGTCTGGAAGCATCAAATAGGAGCAAAATAAGTGTAGGATAGGAGGAAAAGAAATGTTTAGTGGTCCCATTCATATTACAGGCTGTCTGTAGCTTTAACGTAAAATAGGCGTAAAATTTTAGCCCATTTTGCGGATAGGTGGGTAGTATGAACAGAACTTATGTATAAGTGTGCATAACAGATGCCATACTATATCTGTTGACTTTATGATCCACCTGTAAATAATTTATAAGAGCAGTTTAGTGTAAAAAATATGGTACTAGAGTATCACTCTTTGAAATGTATATGTCTAAAGGACTATTGATACTTGTTTCAATAGTCTAAAGGACTATTGATACTTGTTTTAAGTTTCTCAAATTCAAATAGTATATCAAATTATATCTTGAGTGTAAATAGCTTGCTATCAGGTGACAATCAGCTATAGTGGGGATAATGTAGCCTCAGTACCCCCTTTATTTAAAGGCTAGGTGCATTTTTTTGGTAGGCCTAAAAAATAGTTCATCAAATTTCCTTGGTTCCAGCTGGTCAGTTGCAAGACAAGAGCAAAATTATGAGGCTGTGAAGTTTTTTCCTCAAGTTGAATATTAAATGAATGAAAAGAGACAAAATATTTTTGATCTCGTAAGCAGTGAAATATCACACAGTACTAGCACATGTGTAAAATCAATGAGACTTAGCGGCAAGTGTAAAAAAACTCTGTGATTATTCTTATGCGGGGAGCAGTTGGGGTATATGCAGGGGTCCTAGTGTAGAGCAGAGTGTAACCTTTACATTGCGTTCATTTCAAATATTTACACTGAAAGTCATGAGAAAACATGAATATGAATTTATACAAGGCAGACAATAGGGAGCTTTAGATACGCGACGCAGCTCAGACGACGCGGTATCTTGCCAAAAATGTTGTTGTGCGCATGCGCGAGACAGCTCTTTTCCAGTCCATCCTGCGTCGTCTGTTTTACACGACGGTTCTGGGGCCAGTTTACCGTCCTCCCCAATACGCAACGCGAGACCTTTTTGGACCATTTTTTCTGACGTAACAATGGTTCATATATGAGCGTGCGCGCTTTATTCGATTAACTGCATCCTCCTCAAATCTAAAGCCTCTTTGCACCGCGACGCTAGGAAAGAGGAGAACATAAGTCAACTCAGCAAGATTACGCCTCGTCTGAGCTGCATCGCGTATCTAAAGCTCCCTAGTGTGGACCCAGGAGGTGAGACTATGTTTAATCATTTGCATGCCAATTTTCTTTTTTGCTACCAAAATTATACATGAGCTTTAATCCACATCAGACGCAATATTTATGGTACAGATACAATCTGCAGTGTTATTGATGTAAAGTTGTGCAACAGGCATTTTCAAAGTTCTTCCTTTATTTTTGAGAAATTCCATGATGAAAACATTCAGCATTTCATACACTTAGGCATACCTGCCAGGTCAGGTGGTTACCTATAAGCATAACCTCCTTCTCCAACAATACAAATACAGCCTCCATTGATTGTTCTCAAAATCTAGATCTTGAAGACTAGAAGGTTCTTAACTTTCCATCTGCCAATCTAGTATTATTAATTCAGTAGGTCTTTCTGTCTCTGTTCTCTTTGCACTCACAGCATGTCAAGTATGGATATTGTGAATAAAAAGTTTATTCATAATCACCTTGTTATGTCATAAACATGATTGAGAACTATATCTCTAGTGGATTAACCCATAATTCTTTACTTGTATATACATCAGATAGGATTATCTGCTATTCTTTTTGTATGTGAAAGCAATATCCCTATAGCTACAAACTATAACCCCCCCCCTTCTTTCCCTGCCCTGTTTGGAGACATCCGAAGCAGGTGGAATAAAGAGGTACTCTGCTATATTTCTGCTATGAACGTTTGTCAGGGAGGAATATTATGAAGTGGGCCAGGTGGATTATAAACAGGTCATTAAGATCCTTCATAAATCAGGATTTAGTAATATTTAATATGTATCTTTATGAAGTAAAAATATTCTCAGAAGTCTAGGAAGGGGATGTGTAGCATTGGATGCATGGAATGTATTTAGAAATAAACTAATTTATCAAAAATATGTATACAATCAAATGTATTTTTGTCTTGTTTATGAAGTGCATGTTATATGGACACACACATGCAATATGCTACCATCAGTATTACTATGGCAAAAAAACCAAGGAAATCCATTTCTTTTGAAGTAGGAATGGTAAATAATTAAGCCATCCCTGTGACCATTAGATATCAATCATCATTTTAATGAATGAAAAATAAATGCTTTTAAAGAAAAATTGGAAACTATTTTTTGTTTCTTTATCAGCTTTCATGAAAAGTAACTTATGTTAAGGAAGGATCATCCTTAAACCCACCCCCAGCACCTTCACACCTAAAATAGATACCTGTAATAAATCAAATATTGTGGAATGACAGGAATATAAACTACATAAATCTTAGTATAAACATACTCATGATATAGGTATTGGGTCAGTAGTAATGGAGTCCTGGCAGGATGTTTGTGTCAATTTTCCAGTCCATAAGCATTCTTTAGAAAGAAATGATATTTCAAATTTTAATAATGTGAAAAGCATGTCTGTTTTTACAGCAGTATGGCCAGGATTTGTTTGTGTTTTTTTTTTTTTTTTTTTTTTTTTGGGGGGGGGGGGCAGGGGACACAAGGGGTCACAAAAAATATTTGGTAGTGAAGCATGTTGAAATATGTACTTATTACTCTGCAAATGTGCAGGGAAATAAGCAAGTTGAAGTATTAAAACTTGACATTCCAGAGCGTTGGCAGTGTTACTAAGCATTGGTTTATCATATTTCATCTTTCTTTACTTTTTTCAACTTCTTGTAGGGGCCAGGGAGCCCTAGAAATTGATTGGGCAAGTGCCTTCAACCTACCTTGGCTACACCACTGAGCTGCCTATTTCACACAAGAGAGATCATGCCAGATTTTGGGATTTCACCTTATAGTCTGTAACATGTAACATTCTTTTAGGGGAAACTTACCGTGTATGACTGCACTGTAACTTTAAAGACCTATTATTTGAAAATATTAAACCATCAAAAGTGAAGGAAGAAAAAGAAAAAAAGGAAGGAATCTTGTGTTTGGTTGACCTGATGGTTTTGACCTGAGTGACCAGGTGTTACTCTGGTGAAAGTCTGGACTAAGAAGTAGGGCAGGACAAAGAAAAAAAAATGCATTACATTAACACAAGAGGCGTTATGATGGTGTAGGCTCAATGAAATGTTTTTAACTTTCAATGGAAATTTGAGGCAAAATCACAGTTGTATGTGAAAATGAGCTGCCTAGATCAGTTAAGGTTGAAATCTGAAATATACCCCCAGCAGACTTTTGTGATCTGGAAGGAAACTGCAAAGGGACTGACTACCTTCATGTTTAGAAGTGTTTAGAGGCCATACATTATTTTGGGATGCAAGATCACCCATAGATTCCATGTAATTGCATGGGTTCTAAGATACAATTTGTGGATCATATGAGGATAAAGAAAGAGAAACTCATTCAAGAAATGATTTTCATCCCATGAACTAGGAAGATATCATGCCCCCTACGAGGCATGAATTCAAGTTGAGCTTGTAATGTGAGCTTTAGAAGTAACCTTGACAGTTAGGTGAGAACCTTTGTGATTCTTACCTCTTCCTTTGATTATCAGATTGATTTCACATAGATCAACACAGATTAGGGATAGGATTGCATAGCTATGAGATGGGGAGTGTTAGCTACATACCCACCACAATACAAGTCAAGTTCCTTTGGCCCACAGGTGTATACAAAGGATAGATTTCATTCTGTCTATTAGATTAGGAAACCTTGCTTGCCAAGCTATCCAGTTTGGATTTCAGTTCTAAACTCTGAGATTTAATTTGGAGAGGACAATTTAGTAAAATCTGCACTTTTGGATACTCAAAGCTCTGCATGGTTTAAAAGATTATGGATGGGCATTATTCAATTTGAAAATATGCAGAAGCTCTCTATATTGTATCAGATGCTTTTAATTTGAAGGTCAGAAATAACACAAGGTCATAATTATGAATAGATTATTTGATTAAATGCTAGAGCAGTGTCTTCAGTCACTCAGCGATGTTCTCAGAGTCATTTGAGCTGTTTGCTGTCCTCACAGGTCAAAGAATTAAAGACAGATTTTAAAGTTACCCCTGGGCAAGATAGAATTGAATTTCTACATTAAAATTTAATTTGGAAAGTTGATCAGGACTACATCATAATCTAATAAAATTTCTCTTTCATTTCTGAATAAAAGAAAGCTATATGTTTTTATTCTGGGTAAAATGTCATCATCTTAATACTGATCCACTGCGATCAGCACAGAATAAAGGCACAGGAGCCACAATGAAGCTATGTGGCAGAGCAGTGGTTAGATCAGCCTCAAGCTAGACGTCTTAATGTGATGGAACTAACCAAGTAAAAGTGACATAGAGGAAGGCATTGAGAAAGGTCAAAAGTAGCCGGACAAAACAAATCTGGAAATGTAACAGCTTATTTAAGATGCTATCATTTGTAGATTAGGACTCCTCTTTCTCTTCCACTGTGGAGATAGGTTGAGTTAAAGGTACTATTCAACAAAAATCATGAAATTTAAATTCAAAATATGACTTATGTAACAAACTGTTACAAATTGATTTAGATCACAAATACTAAAATCACAATATATAAGAAGTATACATACATGCTGTGTGAATTGATACTTTAAACTATAAGAAATTAAATCACAAGCTATGGCAACCAAAAAGAATGCTCGTAGTTAAATCATGAAGAATGAGCGCATGTGTGATGAATATCTAGTTTTGATTTAAATGACAGGGTAGCATTCCTTTGAAGAAGAATCTGATGAGAAAGAGATCATTTCCATAAAGCCAAACCACTTCCCTACAACTCACTGCTGATTCAGATGAATAATTAATGAGGCAATCTTCCCACTTGCTGATCACACATTTTTTTTTAGCATTGTGATTACTACTTCAAGTCAAACAATATTCTCTTTGGCACCTACTGTCATTTCACTCACGAACATGTTTTATCATTAATGCTATATTTACATATATCACAAACAATATCCTCTTTGGCACCTACTGTCATTTCACTCACGAACATATTTTATCATTAATGCTATATTTACATATATCACAAACAATATCCTCTTTGGCACCTACTGTCATTTCACTCACGAACATATTTTATCATTAATGCTATATTTACATATATCACAAACAATATCCTCTTTGGCACCTACTGTCATTTCACTCAGGAACATGTTTTATCATTAATGCTATATCTACATATATCATGTTCTTTGAAAGTTGCATAGAGATGAGTTTGTCAGAGAGTGTGAGCATAATGTTCCATTTTGCCCTGTGAATATGTATGCAAATCTTATAGAGGTGGCTAGCATTACAAAAACTAAAAAACTCTTTATGTGTTATTTCTTAGAGACATCTGGCTTAGAGAATTTTGTATTTTGAATTGTTACTGTATGGTGTGCTGGAATTTTCAGAGTAGATGAAATTATGACTCACAGAACTAATTCTTTTTTTTTCTGATTTTTTTTTTGTTTTTGTTTTTTATGTGTTATATTTGTTTTGATTTGTTTTTTCTAGGGATTGTGTATAGTCACATTGTTAAGTTGAAACTTTGAAGTTTGATTTCATGTTTGGTGACTGTTGTTAATTTGTATGAAACATTTAGTTGACAAAGAAATGGATTTCTCCATGTCAGGACAGTCTATTAAAAGAAAAAAATAGTTATTGAACTGCAGTGGAAGTACTTACCAAGTTTTGGCTAAAGTTACAACTGCAGAATAAGAAAGAAAAGGTCATAAAAGAATAGTGATTTAATTAAAGTTTCATGAATGTTCAGACCAAGGAATGTTCCCACTGAGTAATAAGTTGTATTCAAGAAGAGGAATCACTTAGGTATTGTTGAGTGATCCTCCCCTTGAAGTGTGTTTACAGACTGCAGTGAGTGGGACCTGCTCATAGTAGCCAGCGGCCAATTTGAGGATGAAGTTTCTCCAAAGTTGAGCGACCCCACGATAACGACAGAAACCCAAGACTTTTTTGGTTATCACCGCCAAGAAAACGGGGCATTGGGTGTGCGATCCGCAAGCCGCTAATTCTAAAAGTGATTTTGGTTGTGGGACGCTCACTCGTCATTCGATTGAAAGAGATACAGTGTTGAACCTGAAGTCATTCTAAGACTCGATTAAGACGGACATTACGTATCTTAATAGCTAGTGGAATGAGGTAAATGTCGCCAGGGGCTGGACTAGAAACTGGACCTATCGATTAGGATTCACAAAGAATATTAGGGACATTAAAGGTTTACCTGAGCACTGTATTATACCTGTCTTCATATAGCATACAGGTGAAGTTATTGAGTTATATGAATAATTGCATTAATGTCATTGCTGATATCAATTCTGATGATATGATAAGGCCATGCACAAAGCAAAACCATTTAAGAGACTATGGGAATATAGTGTGATAATCTTTTGGAAACAGACGAAGTTCAGCTAGCTGTATCCTTGAAGTACTCTGCATGAATATGAGAGAGAACAAAAAAAGTCAATGAAAAAGAAAAGATGTACAGAAAATGCACTTGTAAACTTTACAAAATAGCTGGAGCATGGCATCCTTTTGTTCAGAGAAGACATGAAAATCGTTGGGAGATACCTGGATGTCTGTGAATTGGCAACTACCATTTGTGTGGTTACTTTTGTTTGATAATGGCTGTAAACTTGTAATCACATCCTTTTTCAAGCCATGATTATTGGGAGGGTTAGCTCATATTTCCAGCTATACCTACAAATATTTGGTGTATGATAAATGATTTATTTTCACAAAGGGTGGTTTAAGGAAGATATATTTTGAAAAGATATAAGCAATTTTCATGCAATAGCTGATGAGAAAGAAAGGTTAGAATGTCTTGATAGCAAGACTAGTCCTTGCCTGTCATTACTGAGCCTAAGTCATAGTAAACATACCTAGCCTGTATTCCTAGATCCTGTTAGCTGGAGATAGCCCAGTCACTCCTTCGCCATCATGATACGTTACATCTCTCTACGCACACATTCCTCTGATTGTTTCTTACCTCTCATTCAAGCACATGTCAAACATGGAGATTGGCCCGAGCGTCGCGTCCCGGTGATGATTGAATTTCACCGATTAGATTTCATATTTCTTTATTCTCCCAACATGTTCTCGGTCCCCCGCCTCCTTTATTACTAGTTGGGCAGGGGTGAAGGGAAATTTGGTGGTTAATTGCATTTGTGGGAAAGCCCCAAAGTACAGATGACACTGTCCCATGCACACCTTGTATTCAGTATTGATTGTACCAGGTGTGAGGGCTTGCTAGAGTCTAACATCTTCAAAATGGGTTAAGAACAGGCACCAAGAATTCCAAAATACACTCTGTAAAAAAAGGGTTTGAATGTCTTTTTCTGGCCACCTTTCAGCTGTTTTGCTGAAGTTCAATTGACAAAATCTCAGTACTCTCCATCTGGTATACATGCAGTGATCTTAGTTATTTTCTAATCATGGTCAGCATCAAATAGGTCATTCCATTCGTATCATATCATTATTAAATGCATTGATAAGTTATCAGGATTATTCTGCATAAAACTGTATGAATTTCATAAGGTTTGGAACAATCACAAGTTTCATGCCACAAAATAATTGCATCTCTTTGTGGAATTTTGGCAGTTTACAAAAGTTTCTTTGTTTGCCAAATGGCTTTCATTAACTATTCCCAAAAGTTTATGGGTATAATGGTGACCTTAATTTTCTGATATTTTATAGCCTTAATGATTGTGTAGAAATATAATCATCTCAAGCCCAATTAGGTCTGAATTGTATGTTGGCCAGCATTCAAGCAAATCACACAAAAGTTTTATCTGACTTTCCACATCTCAAAATCTATTATTACTCTTCTGTTATCTGGTCATTACACTGTTGTATCACATTCTCTTTCTCTGTCCATGTCTTTTTTTACTTCTATTTTTGTCTGCCTCTGTCTTTCTCTCTCAGCTGTTTTTATCTGTTATATTTACATCCTTATCTTTGTCTTTATGTGCTCTACTTTTGCTCTCCCATAATTTCCCATTAAACTTCTCACTTCTCCCTTTTTTCTTTATTCCATTTGCAAGTATCTTTCATCCATTTCTTGCTTCATTTGATTTTCAATCGAGCTTTCTATCTCTGTGTCTCTCTGATTCTCTGATTTCTCTTCACTCTCCCCATATTTTAGCACTTGTGCACGACTCTCCACTTGGCTTGAAAGCAGAGCCTTGAGTGTTGTATTTTTCGAGGTGTCAAATTACAGGCAGAAGAATGGGAGCGCATCCGCTAACAAGTATAGTAAGAGTTTAAAGGACATATAAGAAGTAGTATAGGCGAGTGGTGGAGCTAAAATTTAAAGGGGTAATGGAATATTATATGGAAATTAATGGAGGTTAACTCCATATAGAGTGTTTGAGAAATGTTGGTAAGTGTGAGGAGTACAGGTATAATATAGTTTTGTCACAGATGATCATTTCTGTTCATATCTTTCATAAAGTTCATAAATCAAAATTAGATTAAGCCTAAAATCAAACAGAGTTCAGTTTGTGGAATTGATCACTAGTATGAGTTGTTTCAGATATAGTCTATAGAAGTGATAACCTCCTTGTTTATGTGAGCTTTGATCAGTAGAGTGCGTATAAAGCCTTGGTAATGTATGTTAACATGTGTAAAACTATATGATTTTTATGTCTGTAGTATCTGTTTTGATAACTATGAATAGTATTCGGGAAAAAACAATGATTATCTTTAATTAGTCTTATTTTCTATAGCAACAAAATATTCCAAGGGATTGCTCTAATGAACATGTTTACAGTATTTACTCTCAGTTGAATCAAATTATAATAAATAAAGAGAGCGAGATGCCTGGTTTTATGGGCACAGAGATATGATTTGCATACAATCAGTTGATATGATCTCATTGCTATTAGATGGTGAGTATTGAGATGTGGAACAGTGGAAGTGAAATTGAGACAGGATGTTAGTTATTTGATGCAGAGATTGAGATCAGAATTCAAGATGGGAGGAAATCAAGGAAATATGAGTATCAGCCACTGAAGATATCCAGATGGTCTACAAAATACTCTCTTCTCTTAATATAATCTTATTTCAGAGATAGATTTTGGAAGATATATGAAACCTATGATTTTTTTAATTCTCTTTTTGATATTTTGAGCTAATAGTCTGCTGTCTTTGGTAGTGTTTGTGTTGCTTGGTGTGTTTTACTTGTCTGTCTTTCTATCTTTCTTTTATATTTTGCTGTGTAATGACTTATTTGTGTTAAAATCAAATTAGATGTAGATTATCAATACTGAAAATATCCATCATTCATACTGTCTTATCTCTGTGTATATACCCTCTTTCATATAAAAAAAGCATATCATCAGCCCCCCCCCCTCTCTCTCTCTCCCTCTCTCTCTCTCTGTCATGCAGTTATCACCTTCCTTCCATTCTACATGCATATTACAGCTAGCTATGAAGATTAGATTGTTTGGAATCGGCAAGTCTAGTCACACAATTATCATAAAGCAGCAAGGTTACGGAAAATTGATTTTCTAGGAGGGTGAGATATAGTGGTGGATGAGGTTAATTTAGATGAGGTATTATGTTGCTGATAGATTTCTGAAAAAAATATATTGGGAGAGTTGACCTCATTGGATCCCTCTAACTCTCAGGGGATATTTCTACCAGCTCAATTTTCAACATAAGTAGAAAGAAAGTTACAGTTAGAGGCCCTTTCACATTTGCCAATAAAGTTCTCTTCTAGTAACTTTTCATAACAGTGCTTGTGGTGTAAAGTGTGATTGTCAATTCCTTGGCAGAAAAAAATGGAGATTTAGCCGAGCTCTCTAACTTTCTGTCATGAAATGAAAATAAAAACAAAAGCATAAACAAAAATGAACGAATAACATACATCTATTGTGATTTTACTTTTTAGTTACATATATCTTCCCTGATTTTAAATTGTGAGTTGAAACAGAGGTCTTTTGTAAAAGTTATGTGTACAAGTCAAAATCACTTTAAATTTTGAAAAGGATAGATCTGCTTTGCCAGACTTTAATAGTTGTAGCCAGCAGTTATGATTGTAGAAAGGAGCTTAAAATAATATGGAGCTTGAATACAAAGCTTAATTATGGATCAATAAAGATTCTGAATCTGAATCTGAATCTGAATATGAATATGAAACTGAAACTGAAATGTGATTAAAAGTAAAAGAAATACCTTCATTCCCATATTTGGTATTGAGGGATAGCATGCTACTGCTCATAATGAGATGATACAGTTGAAGTGAGATGAATGTGAACATGCTGTTGGAGTCTTGAAGTGTGAGTCAGTGTGGTAGAGGAGTTTCCTTGAAACACCTACCTTCCTTACTCACAGTTAGACATGCAGGTCACACACCATGGCTGCAGTTAATATTAGTACTTTCATTAGTTTGGAACAAGGAATGTTTGTGGTTATGAAAATTCAGCTGTTTTTATGTTGTGTTTTCCAAATTTCATTTTAATGTTATTGCATGGTTTGTCTTTTTCTTTGCTCCATGCATCATTTGTTTTTTGTTTGTTTATTTTTTTTTTTGGGGGGGGGGGGGGAGGGGGTGATAATCTTCATCATTACAATAATCATTATCCTTATTGTTGTATCATTTGTATTACTCCAATATTACCACAATTACCTAATTAACATCATCTTTTTTATCATTACATTTCCAAAATGATATCAGCAGTGCTCGGCAGCATCATCATCGTCGAAGTTGTCATCATCATCATTGTCATCGTCATCACCATCATCATCATCTAACCCTCATTAGCACTATACTACCATTGCCAATGCTATCTCTGCTGATGTTATCTGGGAAAGTCCTATAAAATCCTGTTTTATGTTGCATGTCACATTAGTCAATTGCCCTAACATTCCTAACCCATATTTGAAAATTTCTAAATTGGAGAGATAGTTTTGCATGAGCCATTTTTGTTCCTGGTAGTATCAAATTATGGGATGAAAACAGGTATGAAATTGATAGGTTTTCATACGGGCTCTCTGTAGTATTATGGAAGTTATTACAGGATGTGTTTATCGGCGCGACTCATTTTCTGGAAATTAGAAACGGGGACTTCAGTCGCGAAAACAATCACATTCCCAACATGCAGTCTCTTTGGATGTTGTGTTTATCGTTGCGATCTGAGTTCCCGAAACCTGGCCGAGCTTGTTGCCTCTGTGCAGCTGCATAACGCAGGATGACCTGGCGAGTAAAGGTCAAATCTGTAGCGCTTATTGCTTTTTATCTGAACTGGAAACAGGAATCTGAAGTTCCGAACGAAACGCAACTCAAATCGCGTGGTGTTCATCGCTGCAAATGGAGTTGCAGGTCTGGTTCGACCACTAATTACATCTCCCTATTTTGTGGGACTCAAGTCCGCAACACTAATCAAGTCGCCATCTTGTTTATCGAGGGTAATGGGTAAGCTAGCCAAGGACTTGGATCGCTTATTGGAAGTTTAGTCTCCCTAATAAACACACCCACAGAGAGCTGTGATCTGGGGTAATTTGTACACAATTTTCATAAAACAGTTGTGAAAAACATCTATTACCCCCATTAGATTTTAGATATGTGTCTAGAGCGAGAGCCAGGAAAGGAGCAAGGGAAGGGAATGAGATGATGATGGGAAAAGAGAATGAGGATGATGGAAAGGAAGAGAGAAAGAGAGAGAGAGAGAGAGAGAGAGAGAGAGAGAGAGAGAGAGAGAGAGAGAGAGAGAGAGAGAGAGAGAGAGAGAGATAGAAGAGATTGATAGAAGATGACAGTAGAGGACAGAAGAGGATAAGGGAAGGATGGTGTTCAAGGGCCTATGGGCTATAGGTCATTTCAGTATACATGTAATATTCAGTCTGCCCTTCCTGAATTTAAATATTCAGTTGTATGAGAGAGATTTTCTTACGCCTTATCTGCATACATCTATTTAGACTGTAGACTGTCCGTTATCTCTGTTAGATTTCTCAAATCTATCCATTGCATGCCAGCATATTTTGCCAAGGGTGCTAAATGTTTTGCCCAAATCAACTTTCCAATATTAAGATGAGTGAGAAAATTGTTTTGAAAAATGTTATAAGACCTGATATGAATTTCAAAATTTGCATTGAAGGTAACATGTATTAAGGACGGTGATGCTTTCTTTGTTCATTGGGATGGTCTGAGAATAAAATGATAACCAATTTCCTTGAAATAGCCTTGAGGGATATTTTTAGTAGAACATAGAAAGTCTCGGGTTATCTGTCTAGCCAGACATAAACGTTTCCTCCATTGAAGACAGTTCTCCCAAGTGAGTTCACAATGATTCTCCTTTTCTTATGTATTGATATGAGGAGAGAGATTTATAGTGTATTACTTGAGAGTTCAAAAACAATTCTTCCGTATCATTATGAAGCAAATATGCTACTACACAACAAAGTGTTGTCAGTTAAAACTTCTTTAAAAATTAGGTGCTAGAAATTCTATTGTCTATGGAAACCATTACAGAGTAAACTTTAGATATATTTGATACATTGTAACAATATTGGATATTGGATTTTATTCACAATTGAATATAAATGAAAACCCTCTGACATTTAACACAACCAAACACTATACTGTTTTTGCATTGCTCAATTTAGACTTAATGCCAGAATGTTCTGCTATACATTTGTATAAAGATGTGTTTATGTCAAATGCATGAATTTTTTTCACTGTATAACTTCTAGAACACTACTTTCTTGAAGATGACCATGACAAATCCATAGTGGAAATTAAGCAGCTACATGATTATAATATGGATAAGCTTCGTTAGAGCGTGAGAGTGTTTTTCTGGTTTAGCTAGTGGTATGAGCTTATTGGGATCAGACAGAAAGGCTCGAAAATGAAGCTCAACCTATCCTGTGCTATTCTCATTACACCCACAGTTGCTCTCAATAAATCAGTGAACTTTAAGGAAACTTCAGATGAGAATGGCAATGTCCTGAAACGAGGTGTGTTCATATCTTCTCTGTAAGGAAAAGTGTCTCTAGTTTCTAGGTAGTATACTAGTTTACAATCACAGTTCAAAATTAATCTTTGTTAATCATGGATTCACTTTCAATCTCCCAGAGAGAATCCTAGGGTAATTTCCAAAGAAGGTTGCATATTCTTTTCTTTGTTGCTCCCTTTGCTTGAATTGTGATTTTAAAAAAGAATTGATGTAATCTTACTCAAGACTTGTGTCCTTTTACTTCCTTGTAAGTTGTACTCTTATCATTTGATTACTGTTGACTCCATGTCAGATTCAAGATAGAAGAGAGGTTTTGTTTCTTGTTTATTTGTTATTGATGAAATGTTTGTGTTTAGATATGAGACTAGGTATAAAGGTTCAAGAGTAGTGCACTTGAACAGTGAATTAAGATAATCGCATTGAGAGTCAGCTAAGCAGAACATTGGAGGGTGAAATGAAAGGCACATGGTAGACCTATCAGAATACAAGTATCCCTCCACTCACTTTTGTTGTTCTCTCTATTCGGAGAGGGATTGTGGTTTATTAGGCACTCCTTTTTTTGCCATTTTTTCTATTGCAGCAGCAAAAATCAGGGTTTTTGTTGACTGAAACATGAATATATGGTATAGGAAATATGAGAGAGTAGGCCGATTGCATTTTGAATGCGTGTGAAATTGCTTCACATTGGGCCTGTTGCAAATAGCTTTGATTTGAGCAATTCTGCCTGGATCGTTACAGAATTAAGCAGGCTTTTTGCTTTAAGTGGCATTATTGTTTAGTCCTCAGGGAGGTCAGATACCACACTACTTGTATCACAACAAATTAATATTTTTATAGAGCAACATCTTTCTAAAGCTATTTAGTGCAGTCAAATGTTATGTGGGTGTGTTGCAGAATGTTTTTGTAGTACACAAGATGTTTAGTTTTATTTAACAGTGATAGATGCACCTTTGAACTGTCAAGAAGTTACTTTGGTCTATTTCTCCTTATTTTTGATCTATTGAGAACACATTGACTTGGTTATTTCCTTATGAGTAAGCTTACACAGTGGAGTTTTTATACTTGAAGACTAAAATGTTTCTATATTGAGTGTGTGTATAGATGAGGGGGGGGGGGGGGAGGGAGAGGATAAAGTGGTAAGGGGTCCCCATGACCTCATTTCTGTCCGTCTGTCAGCTTTAATTTCCTTTGGTGCCGCATATAAGACCGCTGTGACTAGATGCCTCAACTTCATTGCCATTGAGCGAGACGACCTGCTGTGTATGGACAACCACACAATAGCACCCAGTCAGTCTCAACGACCAATTGAGAAACACTAACATACAGCAGACACAAAGATTATTAGTAAAGAAATAGAGAAAGAGAGAGAGAGAGAGAGAAAGAGAGACAGAGATAAGGGCAGAGTGATACATATGCAAAACAAAACAAAAAAAAAAAGGAGAGAGAGAGAAATAGAAACAGAGAGAAAAAAGAAGTAGACAGCAAAAGTCAAGGGTAAAAAGATTTTTAGAGGATTGGAAAGGATATGTAGTTTGTAAAAAGAGATATATATTTAAAACAGTAAGGAGTGGAAAAGGGTGAAATTCAGAGAAAGCTATTAACCCACTCAAAGCTGATAATTAGATTTGAGAAAGTTTAACAGAGGATAAAACAGTGTATTGTAAAGGGTAACAGTTGTAGACTTGGTCGTGGCATGCATTCATACAGTTCAATAGCAGCTCCCGCTCATAAGAGACACATTGACAACACGCATCGATGCTTAGCCCTGCGATGCACCCTGGCTAATATTAAGGGTTGATCACTAACTGTTCAGTCGCCTCTCAGCTGCCGTGACAGGCAGTTGTCTTTTGCGCTCTCTCTTTCCTTCTCTCAGTCTACGTATTTACATCCACAGTAGGAGGGATGCATGTCATTGTATCGCTCTAGCTCACTGCTAGTCCGTTCTATGAGAATATCAAGCTATTCCTTCTCATGCTAGAGCATATTTTGTGGTAGTATGTCGATGGTGATCAGCTTCTCTTTCATTCTGAGCACAGCTGCTGTGATGCAGGATTGTTGATAACCGTCTGGCCCAGTCAAAGGACTTACCAAATACCAGTAGCTTGTGGGCAGAGCATGTGTGCAGTGTATATAGAACAAGAGCAGACCGATATATTTGTTGTTGGATCTTACCCATGTGATCTTGTGTCCTGTGGTGTGTGTGGTCCGGAGACCAAGTCTGGTGATCAAATATTTGGAATATCAACTCATTTTCAGGGTAAGGTTGATGGTGAATGAGTTCTCTTTTCAGGACACTTTCATTGTACCTTGTGTACAGCAATTTGTTTAAATGTTTATTATTTGAAGTTCCTAGCTAAACAATTATCAAAGTGGTTGAAAAATCTATTAACATCATAAAGAGGATTTGCCTCTTGTATGTACCCACTGGTTGTAAAGACTGATTGGCAAGTTTTTTTAAATTGGCTATAAATCTAAAAATTTCTGTTTTGTGTGAATATATTTTTTCTTTTGTTTTTTCTTGTTTCCCATATTGCATACTTCTCCCTCAAAATTGACCAGGCACTGGGTCCATGATAAGGTTATTTTTTAAAATCTCCATCATGCTATGCATGCCACCAAGTTTACATAAACTAGTCAGACTGTCAAAGAATTTAGGCGTCTTCTCTGTTCATTTTCAAACAACTTTATCTTTCTTTTTTCTTCTTTTAACAAGGAGAAAGAAGCCTTTCTTAGTACAGTGGTATAATTTGAAGTTATTATTTTTTTTTTTGGGGGGGGGGGAGGAGATGAAATATAAAAGTAGTTAAAATGTGCATCAGCCTCTAATGAGTTTGTGCAGCCAAAAAGTCCTGTAAAGTTTCAAGTTTTTTCAAGACTGTCATCTTTAAAATTAATCACTTTGTAATATGAATATATCACATTTGATATTTCTGCATTGATATTAACATAGATAATGAAAGTGAAATATATATACAGTCAAACCTGCTTTAGCGACCACCTGTATAGAAAGACCACCTGTCTATAAAGACCACAAATTTTGTTTCCCTTGAATTGTTTTTCCTATTGAAACTTGTATTAAAGGAACCTGTCCATAAAGACCACCTGCTCATAAAGACCGCTTTTCTTGTCTCCCTTGGGTGGTCTTTATATACAGGTTTCACTGT
Source organism: Echinometra lucunter (assembly GCA_029962745.1). Lineage (NCBI taxonomy): Eukaryota > Metazoa > Echinodermata > Echinoidea > Camarodonta > Echinometridae > Echinometra > Echinometra lucunter. The sequence continues at coordinate 586,399 of CM057151.1, forward strand.
ATATATATTTTGATTCATTTTTGGAATGTTGAATAATAATGATATTTTTGTGTTTCATAGTGCGGAATTCTTCTCTAATGTCTCCAAGAGCTTTACAGAAATATGTCGAACAGCAACTTTAATATATGATTTAATGATTTTAGAATATAATATGACAAGCTAGCAAGAATACAGCTCACATTATTATTTTAATTTATGAGCTCAATTTGAAATCAATGATATAAATATTTTTTCCCCTTAATACAAAGTGTGATATTTTTCACCAAGTTTATGAACCATACTGATTAATGCAGTTGATACATATTACCAAACTTCGTGAACAGATTAAGTGACCCATTTTTTTATTCAAAGGATCTATTGTCTCTGTTGAGAAATAGTTCTTTTATCATAATCAGTAAAAACTAGATTCAGTATTATAAAACTTATGTCACCACTTAAATGAACCATTTCAGCAAATCTATTGTCTGTTCTGTTATTGAGAATCGATGAACCTTGAATATCATATCTTTTGTTCACAGGTTTTAGGTTACATGCCAGAGATTTGGAATGATTTCGAAAGTAATTTTACATCCGTTAGAAGTGGTTTTTAAAATATTTATTCAGTTTTGAAAATAGGCATGTATGATAATTGGAATAGCCACTAAATTTTGCATGTTCAAATCGGGTTCAAATAAACATGTGTATCATTTTCTAATACTTTATTTTACTTTATGTAGGGTATGTAGAGAACTGGCATTATGTGATTGAGTGTGATATATACATCCTATTTTCTTCACACTATTCTGAAGCATAATTTTAATTGGTTTTGTATGACTGAGTAGAAAGTACAATGGAGCAATGAGATATTTGTTTATATTTGTGTTACTGAAGTTTGTTCTTATCCACCAGTATTAAAAACCTACATGCATTAATTGCAGTGGCTAGGAAATTCTAAAATACTTGATGCAAGTTATGAAGCGATAGTGCGCATGATTTTACTGTGTGTTTGCATCTGTAGACATTTTATGTTAATTAGAAACGAAGCTAACCCTACTAGTAACTCCTGCACAATACTGTCTACAATTCTTGCCCTTCCTCTAAATGACTCCAATAAATTCAGGCATGTCTTGTCTGCCTATATGAGTGGTTGTTTCCCTGCTAGCCCTAAGGCTAGATGTAGAACACACGCTCTCTTCCCTCCAGCAGTTCAACCATCATTACCCACACCTAGTTTACATCGTACCCACTCTTGTCTCACTCATTCTAACCCTTTCTACTCTCTAATTTCTACTAAATCATGACATACTTCTCCCCCCCCACCCTTTCTCTCTCTCTCTCTCTCTTTCTCTCTCTCTCTCTCTCTTTCTCTCTCTCTCTCTCTGTCCCCTCCCATTTAGGATCGAATCTGAATGCTTACCAAATTGCTTTGATTCAGTAAAGTTGCCCCCACACAATACCAAACCGTAATTTCTCCAATAGACACGCTTCGCTAACCGTTATTACTTAAATGACCATGCATTTGCCATCCATTAAGGCTTTCCAAGAGCAAGGGGCCTGTACGTCGAGTGCCTTTCCTAATTTCGATTTTTGTCCGTCACAATTTTCAGGTTATTTTTTTCAAGATATTGCTTTATATATATTTTGTGTTTTATGATTGAGTTTTATATAGACTGAAGTTTGGGGATATTGAAGCAAAGTTAGCAAACAAAATAACTGGTGCTGTAAATCCCAAACTGTTTAATCTACATGTATCATAAAAAATGGTCATATAATGATTTTATGCACATATTATGCGCTATATAATTTCTATTGAAATCCTAAAAATATTTGGATGTCACAGTGGAAAATCACTGATGATCGATCTTACATATCATTACAAGTATATATTTCAGATAATTAATATTTTGCCCCAAGGTGTCACAAAATATAAACATCTGATCAAAAGCATGCTGTATTCGTTGTAAAGCAAACTTATATAAGACACACAAAGGTCATGCTTTTGCTCTTTACTGGTGCATCATCATGGTACAACAATCTGTAAATTCTATTGAATTCTAAGCTAGTCATCTAATACCTCTAAAACCAACCATAGAATACAATCAAAGTGCCCACAGCTGCATTGTTTCTCATTCATGTGTGGAACCAGCAACGGAAAGCAATTCCTTAATTATAAGAAGGAGAAAAAAGACTGAAGAGGATCTGGGAGACCTACTTTTCTATGACTCATCCAAGAATCACACTTTGCAAACTTTAACAAATCTTCTGTTCTGTATGATATTTGGCCTGTAGAAAGTGAAAGTAGATGAATTATACCGGACTCTGATGTAACTTCCTAATGAACACTTGCATTTCTATGATTTTCTAAACATATTGCCATGATTACAAATTGCTTTTTGAAGATTTCTGTGGTTTAGTGAGACAGAACTTAATATATTTTGACTGACTGCAGGTTATCATTCTATATAATTCAAATGTGTGGGTTTCTTTTTCGAAATTTTGAATATTTGGATTTCTAGTGCAGAGTATCTCCTGTCGAGATGATTATTGTGCCCCTAAATTTCTGTGAAAGAAGTAAGAATTTCATTGAGCAAGAGGTCAGTCTTGGTTATCATGCCATTGTTTGACCAGAAGAAAAGGAAACCAAATACCATGAAAGAAGGGATTTTCCATAAGACTGACTCTCTAAGCAGCTTCTAATAGCTCCACTACCTGTTTTTCAAAGGAAGGTTTTATTTTCTAAATTGTTTGGGTTTTGTTATGCTTAAACTGTATAAAGAGGATGATCTCACTAATCCAGGGGTATCTCTGACATTGATAGGATGGTATAAGGGTGCAATGGGATATACAGGGGGAGGATTAATGATAGGATTTACTCTCACCAAGTTTCCTTTTTGAACTTCGAAATTGAAGTGCAAGAAAGGTTCAGAATTATATCAAATTATTTCCAGCTTCTTTAAAATTCAAGTGGAATGATTTCAGATTTTAAAAAAGATGGTAAAAAGCAGACAATGTCAAAATGAAAAGAGGAATTTGTTACCAATTTGAAGTGTTTTTTTTTCAACAGTTGACAACAAACATTAAGATATAGGTGTGATGAAAATGTTTTTTATTTAAACAGGACTAATTTTGTTTTGAAGAACATACTACAAGAGCTGTTATACAGTGTAGATCAGTCAGTGAAACTGTCGCTATCAATTTGAAGCACATTTACACTGTACATGTCATTGCCATAGAAACACAGAGTCATTCTTGAATAAGAATAGATTCTCAGAGGCTGTTATTTCAGTTTTTCCAAATCATAAAAATACTAAAAAACAGTCATAAAAACTTAATAAAGGATGTTTTTGGAAAAGCTCTCACGAATTTCATTTTAAGTTCACTTACTATGCATTCGACTTAGTTTTTTTGAAAAAATGTATACTGTCCGGATTTTAGAATGAATGAATAGCAGCATTAATGAGGCTGGACCTGCTTTGTAAACTGAATTGCAAGTTAAATATGCACTGATTTCATTTCAGGAACTTAATTTATAAATTGTCAATGATCGTTTCATGTTTATCATGGTGATTTGAACCATTTTATGATTGTTTCATATTGTTTCACAAGTCTATAGCATTTTTAACCATGACTTCTGTTTTTATTTTTGCTCTGTTTTATAGATAATGGATCTGTGATGGTACACTGTCATTGAGAAGACAAGCAGGAAGCCTTGGTAAGCTGTTGAACATCCCTACAATAGATATGGCAGGAGAACGGAGAAATTGTGTCACATCAAGGAACATGTGCCTACCAAGCATTCTAGTGCACATTCACATTCTACTCATGACTGTATCATCAGTCTTTAGCTATGTGCACTTCACAGAGAATAACTTCCCTGGGAACCCGGACATCTCATTACAAAAAATGATCCTGGACCATAGTACGAACACCCTGTATGTGGGCTCAGTTAATAGATTATACAAGCTTAATAGTGATCTAGAAGAAGAAGATCATAAAGATACTGGACCTGTATCTGATCATCCTACATGCCTTCCTCCACCAGGATTGTGCACCCGTACTGACTTTGGGAGGGAAGCTACCAACAATATCATCAAAATACTGTTAGTGGATAATGATAGATTAATTACGTGTGGGAGTGTCTATCAGGGCACGTGTCAGGTTCGTAGTTTAGATGACTTTTCAGTTTTAGGTAATAACACATCTGAGGAGATAGCAGCTAACACCAGAATAGGTACATCAGTGGGGTTCATATCTCGAGGTCCAGAGGATAGAGAAAGAGTGTTGTATACTGCTACATCTAGTGCTGATTGGGTAGACAATAATGTGCCAACAGTGTCTGTTAGGTCACTGCCAGAGAGTCAATCAACAGCTCTGTTTGCTGTTCTAAAGACTGGATTCCGCGCAGTTAGTCAGATTGTAATTCCAGCAGAGACAGTGTCTGAGTCTCCTAATGGGTTTAATATCACCTATGTCTATGGGTTCCCGAGTGGTAATTTCAGCTACTTTATCGGTGTCCAACCCACAAATCACCGTACTATACCCAGAGAAGTGCAATACTACACAAAACTAATCAGGATATGTCAGCGAGACATCAATCTAATGTCCTACATCGAGCTACCGCTTGAATGCTGGTCAGAAGGTGTCAAGTACAACATTGCGCAATCGGCTTACTTAGCCAAGGCAGGGAAAGATGAAGGAGAAGCATGGCAGGATGAAGATGTTTTATTTGTAACGTTTGCTCAGTCTTTTGAGCATGATCGTGAACCTCAACGGAAGTCTGCTGTCTGTATGTACCTGGTCTCAGATCTGAACCAAGCTTTCTTCAATAGAAGACGCGAGTGTGTGAACGGACATGAGTCAGATACCCAGATGGAGTGGTATAAGAGTGTAGCATGTACACAAGTTGGAAGAAGTCCTGAATTACTGGTAAATATAAAATGCTCTTTTGCTCTCATTCCAGAAAGTTTGGGAGCATGAAGCTTTCTTGAATTGCTTAGATTCACATTCACACTGTGTCATTATTAAATCACAATTTTTCAACTCATGAAAATTTGTTGCCTCAAAGGTTTCTCATGTCACGGATTACTTCTTTATTTTAATTTTGGATAGGTTCTTAGTAACTTTTGGGTAGAAAAAGATGATTATTTGGCAATAAGAAAGGAGACCTTGCTTTGCTCTTGGTTGGCTTGGTTAGAGTCTTTCAGTTTCTATGATATGGGAAATAGGATGATAGTTGTGAATAGTTCAATTCATAGGTGTGACTAATTCAAAAGATTTTATTTATTAAATTGATCAGGATTTGAATTCTAAGTGCTTAATGACTTTTTGTCAAGATGTTTGTCTGCATTGTCACTCTTGATCTAGGAAGGATATGAGGACCTGGTGGTATGTCAAAAGCTTTCATTTGTTGACTACTTGCCCTCAACATGATACCTATGATGAGTATGATAATGAGGAAACTTGATATAGATAACCCTTTGTGAGCCACCTGAAGAAATTATGCAAGCAGATATTGTAAATGAACTTACAAAAGCTCAAGTCATAGTTTGTAACTTTGTATTCCTTGTTTGGTTGTAGAATGAAATGCAAATGTTTTCCCAAGAGAACAGACTTGATGAATTTTGCACCCATTTCTTTTTAGGATGAGGAAATTGCTTTTCATAGTCTCGAAAAGTCATTCTGTTAGTATAAGAGAAGGATATCCTGTTCATAGCGTGAAAGCTGTTGAATGCTCTTTTTTTAACTTCAATGAATTGTTTTGCAATTTGCAGATAATGTTTAAGCCATGCTTCCGTTGTTGACTTTGATAACATTAATGAAAACAATGATTTTCAATGTTTTATATCTTTGTTTATCCAAAGGTGAAACAGATGGACAGGGAAGGACCCAATTACTGCCACACCCTTGATTTCATTGGACCAATGGGTGGTACCGATAGTCCAATCATAGCTCAAGCTCTTCATGTTGATAACTACGCCCTTTTTACAGCCATTGCTGTCTCTCATAAGCCACAGGAATCGGCTATCTTCGTAGGCGATGACTCCGGACATCTCAGAAAGGTTTTTCTTGTGTTTTTTAATATAATTCTAAAAGGCTTTTGATCGATATAATGAAGTTCTTGTCACCTGAACCCCTCTCATTCTTTTTTTCCATGCCAGACCAAAATGAAATCCTGTGAGCTTAGTAACAGCAGTCCAGTAGATAAGAAGTTTTAGAAAACTCATCAGTTATCTTTATCATAGAGAAAGTGTATTCAAATATTTTTTCCAGAGTATTGTATCTTATGTTCTATTTTGATGAAAAATTGTTGTGTTTTGTGATTGTGACATTAAGTAACCAGTCTCAGTGTAAGAACTGGCTGACCTAACCTTGAAACAAGCCCCCTCAGACTTGGTTTCTAAATACCATATTCATGATAAATATGAACTCATTTTGAACAGGTTTATTATGTTCACTTTATTTTGGGAGCATCAAAGCTATCAATCAAACTTTATTTCCGGGAGCTAGGCATTGTTCTCAAAATTCAATAATTCAAATATGAAATCATCCTCATTGTTTGTTTACTTTCCAGCTGATGATCACGTCCCAGAGCAAAGCTAGTGTCAGTACAGACCTTCAAATTGTAGCTGGTAGTTCAGTTGTTCAAAATGGACTCCTTCTTAGTTTGGATGAAGATTATGTGTATGTCATGACCCAAAGACAGGTAAGAAAACATTAACTGTTTCTGTGAAGTGTGTCGAGATAAGGAGGGTTATGTACCATGTAAGTAGCTATTGGAATGCCATAAAAATAAATATACCCGAGTCTGTAGGTGAGATTGATTTTTATGCAATATTCATATAGAGTGGAAAAGGTTTTTAAGAAGAGTCTCTGTAGCAACTGGTGCACATGACACAAGATTGTTGACGCACCAAAAACTACACCACCACCACCACCAACTGTTGGCAACCATCTGTAGGTAGAAATACCCCTTTTTTTCTCTCTTTGTAACATTGCTTCACATATCACATCTTCCTCCTGCTCTTAACCAGGTTTTCATACTTGTATGTCTGACTATACCTCATCATTTATAGCATCCTAGAACCTCCTTGTTTTGTTCAATAAACAAACTAAATTTACCTCTCTTAATGGAGTTGATCTGAAGGTGGTATTATTTAGGAGCATTCATCCTGTTTACAACAGGGTGTGGTGTTTGCAGCAGTAATGTCAGTCTGTGGATTTGAGAGCACTAGAAAATAAGGAATTAGTATGCTTCACTCGTTTGACATTCGTGCTTCAACAAATATATGTTTTATTGCTGGAGTAAAACTTGTGCACTCTTGGGACCTTCTCCGTTTCCTCTTTGTAGTAGAGATTTGGCTCTATTTTTTTTAAAAACCATGTTGGCATGTTATATGCAATATGTCATTATATGGAATTACAGCTACATTAAGGAGTCATTAATGAATATTCAGAAGTAGAAAATATCTATCTTTCAGCTCCTTCTGCCCATGTATTATAGCATTCTTCAGTTGAGTTAGATTTTAGTTTGTGACAGGACTTGCAGACCACTGCAGATTTAGTTTCTTTTAGTTTCCTCCTCATGTCTTCCTTTTGAATATGTCCACAATATCCAAAGGAATTACGTTTTCACCATCTGGATTTACAGATGGTATATCCATGCAGCAGCTCAAATTTCAGAAATAGAAAAATATTGCCTCTTCTGGACATTTTAGAATGCAGACCCAGTCCATCTTGTAGTTTGCTTATAGTAACAACAAGGAATTTTCCAATAGATTGAGCATGATAGCTACTCCATTCAAATAGATGCATCCTTGGTGTCCTGAGATGCTCACCGGGTGTCTTCAATCGATTCCGTCTTTCCCTGATCGTGATACATCTTGAAAGGTTCTACATGTGAGGTTAGCATAGATGCGTAGCTAGAGAGACTCATCTACGTCACTTGGCTTGATTTGTTAAGATGTTGGCTTCTCAGATAGGTCACCAATTTAAGGACCGAATAAATAATGTGCAGCGGGGTTAAGTTATTTATGTTGATGAGGATTGAGGGAGATTTAAATCAGGAATAAATTTGTAGAAGATTCTGGTGTCCATAGACTTGGATGAATTAGCATGCTTTATGAAAATCATGCTCCTCACATGCATATGAGTGACAGGAAATAAATTTGATCTATATAGATTGAATGTTCTTGTCAGAGGGGTTTGCCATCATTAGGCTCTCAACCTGTATTCTGCATAGTTTCTGATTTTTAATTTTGATATTATAACTGAAAATGATGTATATTTGAAAGATGAGAATTCTTATTATTTCTCTTTATCTGTGAATTTGGCTTGGCACTCCTCTTTTCTGAGGCTGGCTAGAATGTAAAATATTCTCGCCTTTTGTTTGGATTGGTTGTCACCCCATCAGTCAGATATAGGTTGAGCATTTTAACTATACAGTAAAAACAGAAAAGACACTCTATCGGCTAAGGCTGACCCAGAAATGAAAGGCGATAGAGTATGTTAGACAGCTGCTTGATGGAGAGAAAGACTTTAAGTAAGATAACAGGGAGGCGTATGCCTTCGGATCATTACAATTGATCGCATATCGGCAGGAAATGTGTTTAGAGAGCCAGCCAGAGCCAGCCTGTTTAGAAAGGGAATTTGTAGTCATTTAAGATTTAGATTGGCAACAATGGTACTGTGCATAGAAGTATCATCAGGTTACTTACCCAGCTATCAAATGTATGATATGAGCCTTTTTTTCTTTTTCATTCATAGTTCTTTAAAATATTGTAATGTAAATGATGCATGACTGCATACCAGTCCATTGTTTTGACATGGGCTGGCCCATTAAGATAACAAAGGGAGCAAACACTTGTACTTCCTAAAGAAAAGACATGAATTACACATAAAACATATATCATCAGAGTTGGACCATTTTTTCTTTTTCATTCCAAAAAGAAGTAAAATGCTAAAGAATCTCTGAATTTGCAAGGTATTAATGATATTGCGTACCCCTTTATAATGTTTTTTAAACCAATATTTCAATTATATTTTTGCAGCTGAAGAAGAGTAGAAAAGAAAAAGACAAAAACCATTGTACTATTTACTTGGTAAACAAGAACAAAAAATCTTGTTAATTTGTCTAAAGTTTTTTTTTGTCTGGATAATCATACTTTTAACCAGTGTATTTGAAAGGCTAGAGAAAAATTTGGTGGGAGAAAATTGGAAGTTAGCCAGGAATGTTTTAATGTTATCCTCTCTGTTGATGTGTATGAAAAGATTTTGCAATATGTAGTCAACCTTTGACCAATCAGTCACTTCAAAAGTTTATTGAGCGTGAAATGAACTTGTAAAGGTTCCCTTTCAGAGCCATTTGTATTGTTATACTGTGAATGTCATTATCAAACCTTCCGATAGAGTCTCATTTAGATAATGTATAACAATTTGGCTGCTGAGAAAAAAACTGGAAGGTAATGGGTGTATTAGTGTAGCTCAGCATTCCCCTAGAGCCAAAAGGAAAGATGATCAAAAAGGGAAGGTACAGATAAACACATGCAATAACATTTTATGAAGGATGAGGCATACACAAGGAATAAGATTGTTGCAGCTAGAAAAATATTCAGAAATCTCGGTTTGGAGAAATTTACACAGGTTTAAGTTCTTACTGATCTCGACCAATGCAGTGTTAACACAAGTGTCTCATTTAGTGTTCACACTAAGTACAGCCCACTTATTATGGTATTTATTCAATGTGATGTCATACACTGTACATGATGCAATGGACCTTAATTCTGAAGGTTTTTTTTCTTTTTTTTAGTGATGCTCAATTTCTTTTTTCGCTATGTGGTATTAAGTACATTTCATTTGAATACAATCAGATTGAGAACTGATTGATATAGCTGTATAGTTTTGTGAAACATGATGTGGTGTTTCTCATTTGAATGGCAGAAAACTCTACCAATGCTTCATAAATTACTCAGATTTATGCACAAATATTTTCTTTTAACATATTTTCAGTATTTGCACAGGTTGCAGAGAATGAATTCAATATCATTTGCTTCTTGAATACATTTTGGAGATGAAAACACAACCTTCAACAGGTTGTTTATAGAGAACACATTTCAAGTGTTGATCTTTATGGCATGTCTGATTGATTTAACCGTGAATGTTTCAAGTGTTATAGAAAAGAATCTTCTCTGCTATCATTCTGTTCATAATGGAGAATCTAACATAAATAAGTGCTCTAGTATCAAGCAACAACACAATATTATTTTAGTCTGGCGTTTGTATGGCAGGACTGTAATGAAGGAAGTTGTGAATTATATCCAAGTCTTCAGACACAAACAAGTCAAGGTCATTGCTCCATGCAGCTCAAGCATTCAATAACATGAGAGAAGCAAGTGTGCAGTTAATTGTACTCCTACAATATTGCTTCTTTTCAAATTTTGATAATAGCCAGCAATTTTCACAAATCATTGGTTTTCACCTGATTAATGATTGGATATTGATTAGATTCACATCAAACAATTGGCCGCCATCTCTCCTATCGAATCTAAAATGTCCCCAGTTTCCCCCATCTTCATGGAAAGAATGGACTGAAAATGATGGCTTTACTATAGATTTGTTTCCATTTGCACAAAAATAGATGAGTTGTAGATTTCAAAATGAGGTACTTTCCCACTGAATCATTGAATACTGGAGCATAAAAATACATTTCAGTTAATACCTTGAATTGTTCATGCATTAGTTTATTAGATTTGACATAATCTTGTAATATATTTTGTCAGATCTCTTGTATTCTCAGTTTTCTTCTTTAAACAAATATGAGGACATTGGATAGTGCCTAAAAATTAAAATCAATATTTTAAAATTGATAATTAATAGCAAGAAAAAGGGTATTAATCAGATTAAACAGACAAGAAAAATGTAATGAGGAAAAAAAAGATGTTTAAAGAAGCAATCCAGCAAGTAAGACTTTAAAAAGTAATTAAAAAGTACACATGGCTTAGTCTTATATGATAAGGTTTCATTCTTAGTCATTTAAACAGATAAAGCAAACTAAGTTTTAAAGGAATTATTTCATTAGCCAGTGATATCAAAACGTTAACCCTTTAATCCCATTTCATTATATTTTCCATAGACTTGCACCTGAATTTTACTAGGTTTAGTATTCAGCAGGTTAAATAGAATTAAAAGTAACCCTTGAATCCAGTTTTGATAAATTTCCTGTTAGAATTCAAGCTGAGTTATCTCAGGTTTTAGATTCAATGGTTTAACCATTCAGATATGTGGAATATGATCTAGAGAGATGTTCTCCTTTAACCAAGTTCTTTCACTGAAATGGGGGTAGGGAGGAAGTCCTTGCAAGTATAATATCAGGAGTAAGATTCTTTGGTCTAGGTAAGAAGCTTCTTTGATGATCCTTTGATCTAGGAGACATCAAGCCATTGATCTTTCGTACATGGTAACATCGATTGGTAGCATATCAATCACTGCTCCGCTTCACTTTCCAACATCTCTCACTGTCAATCAATCCTTTCTGGACTCTTTCAAGGTTAGTTCACATCTAGGTTTCAATCAATAGCTACATTTGCACCATACTTATCAAGGTCTGTCTGTTGTGAACAGAGCATTTTCTCCCAGGCTAACATTTGAAATTGTAAGCACTATATTTTGCATATCTAGTGTTATTTTATAGAGAGGCAAGAACACTTGATGAAGTACATGTATATTCTCATAAACATTGTTGTAATGTTCTTTTAATACATCTTTCAGACCAGACACACAGGTGCACAAGCTGCTTTTTTGTCTGTGAGGTATTTCCAATGAAATAAAACACCAATGAAAATTTGAGAAAACTGAACCTCCTTACCCCTTATTCAATCCATTGTTGATTACCTGATCATTCATTAACATGTCATTGAGACACTCCAGGATGACTCCCTATCCCAATGATGCATGGATGAATACTGATGGATAATACTGGTATTTCAGGTCAGAGTTTACACATCTTGAGGGTTTAGTGCAACAAAGGGCTATCTGCATTTTTCGGTCAAAATGAGGTTTTGATATCAAAATGATCAATAAGAGACCAGGAACTCATTGGTAATAATGGTTTCTACTGCCAACTTTGCTACAGCAGGGTATCACCCAAAGTAGGTATGGCCATGTGCATTGAACCAGTGTTTACAACATAACTTCATTGCAAGTTTTCTCAAAATGGCCAAAAACACAGATAGCCCTTTGTTGTACTAAACCCTCATCACCTCTGAGTTTTTTTCACTTGTGTTACTTTTTTCATGATACTAGCATACGTATGCATATAAACAAAGCAATTTGTATTTTATCTGTTAAATAAAAGTTTATTTAAAACATACAGAAAGAAGATATCCCTTTACAGGATATCCCACAGAAGTTCATTTAGTCTATTTCCAATGTGGAAAGTGGATAGATGAGAAACTAAGGAAAGAGCTAATGTTTCAACTAGTCAAGGATGCATCCTCGTACTAGCTTTCAACTCCACTCTTTGGTCATTAACAAGTGAGTGTCATTTACTACAATTGAAGATCAAATTTTCATTAGCAAAGAGCTTGTTTTTGTACACAGTGTCTAGGTCAGGCTTCAAGGACAATCATACACAATAGACTCATTATTAATTTGAGAAGAGTACATGCTGCCATGAATTTAGCTAAGTACTTAACCTTTGTGTATGTTGATAATAAAAAAGGAATTAAATTTTCATCGTACTGATGGTACGACGAGTTTCATAGAATCTTTTTTTTTTTATAAAAAAAAAAAAAAAAAAAGCTTGGAATATTCATCATGATATCTAAGCTTAGCTAGAGCTGGGGTAATAAAAGAGTGCCTTAAGCACCTTGTATGTTGGATGTGAGTGCTTGGAGAATATTTTTCTATTACTGTTGTAGACAATAGGAATTCTTACCTACACAAGGCATTTTAGCTGCAAAATAAAAAGTCATATTTTGCACACTACTTCCAATCCAAAACCAAAGCAGGCAACATTTGCCATGTTGCCCTCTTCTGGGTTTTCCCCGTAGACCACTGTACTAAATTAGAGGGCAACATTCTGGCCATATTCCACCCTTTCTTGTACAAGTGCGCTTTTAACAGAGTGCAAAAGCGCAGTATTGTGTATGCGATCGAGTTTTAAACATAGAGTTACAAACGCAGAACAGTGCTTATGTAACTCTATGGTTTTAAACAATGGACACTCGCGGTAACAATTTATGTCACAATCGCTTAGGGCCCTGTCCCATACTACCGTTTAATGATTCCGTCTGAGAAACGAACGCATACGTTTATTGGACTTTTTAGATTCGTTCTTCAGCTGGTTTACAGACGTATCTAGACATTGGCAGACGGCGCTAGTTTGTGGCCACAATTTTTTTAATTTGCCTCCGTCCGACACTGTCTAACATAGATATTTAGACAGAGGCAGACGGAATTGTTTAACGGTAGTATGGGACAGGGCCTTTAGCCAGGATTACATACCTGCCTGAATAAGCTGAAATCAGAGGAACCAACAGGCACTTAACAGACATGTTTGTCATTGCTACAAAATGATAGGCATGAATTATACATCATTATACAGCTATAGGTAATGATGATAATATTGACTGACTCCACTTCTGGGAAACATCAAAATGTTGCCCTTAAGAGAACCATATTGCCCTCGTCTTCGACGTGGGGGCAATATGATTCTTTCTGTTTGCAACATATTCAATGTTCCCCTCAAGGCCAGTCAATATCATATAAATATCTTAAGTGCTTTATTAGAGAAATTGATGATTGGACAAAAAACAAAGTATGTATTTCTTATTTTCTATATCTTATGAAAATGTAATGACCAATATAGTTGTAGCTCATGTCTTTCCCGTGCTTATAGAGATATTTTGAGAGGTAGCACTTTGTCTTGCTTGATGTTTTTCAGCTCTCGTCACGATTCATTATTTAAACTTTCAATAATGCTCCCAAAATGTGAAGGTAACACAGCAATATTGCCTGAGCTTCAACTCCATCTCTGGGTCTCTTTACCTTTTCTACTTTGCTTGAAATCATTAGTCATGCCTCTCCTTTTGTCTTCTGTTCATGATGAGTTAAATGAATATTTCTCAGCCACTCTCTTTCATGCTTCACACGCACTCATAGAATTTTATTGATCTCAACACGTTGACTAAAGTTTGAGCAGTGCAAGTTAGTATTGACACAAAGCACAATATCATCAGCAAATACTAATAATCATTTCTTGAAACCAGGGATGCTGTTTACTTTTTTGAAACCATCTTTTGAAACCAAGCAATTCTTGAAATCTCCTCTGTTTCATTTCAATCCCTTGTACTAGCTTTTTGCTTACTTCACTCTATGGAAATGCTAGAATGCTGTTTTTTGCTCTATTTGGCTTAGGTCTTCTAGCAGCAGTAGAGTGTTTGTTGAATGTGATATCCAGACATTTATAGCTGTGGATTTGGAAAGGATATGAATTTGGCAGGAGCTGATAATGTGTTTGTAATTGTGTATGTGCATGCAAGTCCTCCTTTTCTTCTTTTACATTAGGTCTTCTGCTGTGTAAGATAAGAATAGAGAGTGGGGCCTGAAATAAGGTGACAAGTTGAATTGTTTTGAGTGACTTGCGTGTTTGTGGTAGCGTGCTATTTCAGTTCCTTCCTCATAAGGGAATAAAAGACAGGAAGAATGGGTTCTGGAGCTCTTTTTAGCTCAGTAATCAAGAAGACTGTTAAAGGCAGTTTTAAAAAAATATGATGATCAAAATCAAGAGTGTACGGTATATAATAACACCCATGTATGATTTTCTCTGTAGTTTTTTAATGCTGAAATAATCATGGAATAAAAATGCAGAAATATTTATGTAATCTGTATATTATATTTGTTTTTTTGCTCTTTAAAGAAAAATAAACAAAGTTGGATGCAGAATGATCAGAACAGACAATCTGAAATAAATAAAGAATAAGGATGTTATGATTTTTCAGCAATTGAGAACAAGTAAAAAGAGACATTCCTGTTGGCACTTTGATTATCTGTGATGCAAGACTATCATTTTTTGTTCTTTGTGGATGAAAAATAGCCTGTTATTGTCGAGCCATGCCTATAGTTTTCTTTGTCTTGGGGGGGGGGATGTTGAGTAGAACCTAAATACATCATCGTATGTTTATGTTTGGCCTTTTACATGATAAGTAAATAAGGGCAAATGTAGAATGTGAATGTAATCTATGTTGACTGGCCAGCTCATTTCCAAGGCTACCTGGATTCATCAAGGAAACAGCCTACTTGTGCTAATTTCCATGGCAAACAAGATCTAGGTGAGATAAACCTTAGGAAAGGGCAGTGATCCAGGTCTCCGTCCCTCCAACTCTCCAATATTACTCTGCACTGAATCTTGATGAGATAGGGAAGAAGTTTGTTAGTCCGATATATGCAAGTGTTTGTGTGGTGTTCTAGAAACAACTCCTACCGCAGTTTCCTACTAACTATAGCATGTGGGCATTCATTTCCTCAAGTTGAATCATTTGGTGAAAACAGTACAAGTCTATCATGGGAAAGCTACTTTTAGTGCTTCCTTTCACTTAGCTCAATCTAATAATCTAGAACACAGTTTGTTATATTGTAAGTACAGAAAACCATGTTTTTCATCCTAAATATATGTAGACTGGATTGTCCAGCCATACTGTGAACGTGGGAAAGGAAAAACTACCCTGATTCTTAACCGTCTAAAAGCAACTTGTTGACAGAAGCAGATCAAGTATCATGCTAAACATCAATGTTATTGCTTCACCATGTATTTAATATTATCGACAAGAATTCTCCATTTTGCTTTTGCGTTGTTTGCTTATCTCTTTTATATTCTGTTCCATTGAAAAGAAACTTCCAATTCACCTGCTGTGATGTATTAAACATTCTGTCAATCCTCTCACGTTCCTTCATCCAACAAGGTAAAGAATTTGACAAGTGGACTAGAAATGCTGGTACACCTTAGGTTTGATATAACCTTGAAAGGACTTGTAACAATGAAGCAGATTGGAGGTAGGCTTAGTAGAATACTGTGTGTCAAGAAAGGAAAGGAAAGCTCAAACATTTCAACAAGTTTTCACACATATCAAGAAAACTTCCAGATACTTTTTTTTTTACAAGAGGGGGGCAGCAATAAAGAGGACTTGTAGTTATTGTGTTTATTGTTAGAGTAGTAGAGTTGTGCATATTTGAAATTGAACAGATAATCTAATAAAAAGGCAAGTTAAAACATTGACTAAAACTTGTCTGATGGTTTTAATAGTTTGGTCACTTATGGAGTGCACTACTTGTATTTACACTGAATGATGTCATATTTGTAGAATGAAAGAGGGATGATGATACCCCCTTCCATAGTTCCATAGGCCTTGCATAAGAATGACTAACGGTACCAAATAAGTCTGTTTTGACATATTAGCTGTTTACATTTTGAACTTTGAGATTACCTTGTCAGGAAAAGATGCTATAGACATAGTAAATGAATTTGTCTTCTTCAAGCCAGAAATGTTGTTTTGAAGCATGCCATGCCACAAACCTGAACCTACTAATAATATAGTGATAATCGATCTCTGATGATGGCTGCATTGCTACATGTATTGGGGAACATATCATGATCATCTGTATTCCTAACGCCTGTGAGGTGTCGAAAGCGGCGTTATATTACTCCACTCTGATCGCTTCTAATACACAGTTGCTATTGATTTATTGATCATGGAGAATAGAATTTCATTCGCCCTCGTAATATTTGTGATGTTGTCATTTTATATCTTGGTGGATCTAGCCAGTAGAATTCTCAATCCAGTAGGCCGCCAGCTCTGTTTTTTTGTCGGGGCCGTTGGATATTTCCTGTCATTTCTAGGGTATGAATATACAGACGGACGGGAGGCTGAAGAGACATGCAAGGGGTAATCTTTGCATGTTAGACAGACAAAACAGGATAATGATTCTGAGTATTGATTAGTGTAACAAATGCTCATTAACATTTATCACTTGCCTGTATGTGTACTTAACCACACAGGGATGTGTCATATTGGCTTCCTTGATACATAGACTATTTGTTTCATCTAATGTAAATTATGACTGGTGAGACAAACTCCTTCTAATTTTGACTGATATCAGCTAGTTCAACCCAAGATCAGGGGTTAATTAATATTGCAAAATGATGTTAAACATACTTTTATTTACAATTGAAATTATGAGGAAATCTATAATCTGCTCTTTGACTGAGCAATGCATTTTATCTTCTGATCAGACAAGAAGGATTGATGATCCACACTAATTAAATAAAGAAAAGTCATTCAAAGTCATTTCTATTGAGTCTGTTTATTCAAAAAAAGATATAAACAACTGCATGGTGAAGTCTGGGTCATTAAGATTTATGTACTCTCAAGGTAAGCATCTGGAATATTATTGAGCTTTGTATGGGTGGCCAGGAGTGAATCAGAGAGTGCTTTTGAAGATAGCGAAGTTTAGTTAGAACTTGGGTTCTGGTCCTGCCAGTTGTGATAGTAATCCCAGTAAAAATCATCATTTCAATTGGGAAAACAGATTCTCAGCAAAATACTAATGTATGGTATGGCAGATATAGGTCTTATTGAATCTTTCACTTCTGATGGTTTGCTTTTTGTTTTCACATTATGCCTTCCCAATAGATAGCTTTAATTCTGAGGTATTTTGAGTCTTTTTTTGCAGATGGAAAAGTGATTCTTTTGCTTAGTAGAATACCAAGTTTTGTTGTGCTTCGGTCCGCAATTTTTTGAATAAGAACAGTTCGAAGAAAATGAGAGCTGTGAAGTATATCGTCCAAACAAATAAAAAAATACATGTCTTTGTAGGTCCAGTGGAAGTATATCAAGTGTACCTTCATCTCCTTTCTTCAAGCTCTTCTTTTGATTTTGAAAACACATATTGTAGAATGAGAGATTTTCATGATCTATTAAATCATTTGACATGTAAAGGATGTAGGAGAGTGATAATAATGAGAAAGTTCAAAATTAACCATGACAATTTATAATCCCCCAAAACCTTTTTTTTCTGTATTCAGAATTTTGGGATGTGACATGGTAGATCACACTTGCAGTAAGAAATTTAGCATTCGGTATGACAGTTAACATTTTACCTCCTCCCCTCCCTCCCAACCCTCATGAGCAAAAGCAGAGAGAAAAAAGGGAATGTTTTGGTACGCAAAGAAGAACATTGATGTGAATGATAACGATGTTTATCAGAAGAAGGGGTGGAGAGAGGTAGATGGGAAAAATAGGGAGAGAGAGAGAGAGAGAGAGAGAGAGAGCAAGAGAGAAAAAGAAAGAAAGAGAATGAGATAGAAAAGAGAAGATGAGAGAAAAGATGATACGAGGAAGAAAGGTGAAGAATAGATGAAGAGAGAATCTACGCCTTACCACAATGCCTGAGGGGCGATGAAAATACAACCTTCTGGTGCAGGTGTGTGAATATGAAATTAATTGTAGATGCCCGAAGCAAGAAAGAAGACGATCTACACCCCTCTTAGAAATCAATCCTACACTTCTTTTTTTAAATTGTCCCTTCTCTTGGGACAAGAAAATTCATTCTGGAATCTCCTTCACCAAGAATCGAACTCCGAAGTTTGCTGCAAAGTCATTCAGGAGGCCTTTAGTAGGGGAAATAGATTTGCACTTTTCTACAACAGAGCAGATGGGCTTGGAAAAAAACAGAAGGGGTGCAATTTTGCAAATCATTATTTGTATAATCTTTACATTTTGGGAAATGTTTCATTTTTGATTTGTAATGAAGGAAAGAAAGGATTTGTAGTAAATTCATATCAATTCTCTTTCTTACTTTCAAGTGACATTTAAGCAAAAGCGTTAATTTCATGGCTGAATACAAACTTTACTCTTCCTCAAGAATGTGCTTTGAAACCAGTCCAGAAAGTTAGTCATGCTTGTTGAAAACATTGTGAGTAGTTGAGGATCCAGAAAATGTCCTCCCATCTAATTAATATTTTTGTTGAATCACGAGATGAAATATTTGGAAAATTTTTGAAAGGTTTAGTTGCACAGTATTCCAACTAAACTAAACTAAGTAATCAATGTGTTGAATACCATGTTACACCTGTCTCTGCCTCAGCTGAACCCCATATAACCCTGGGAATCACATGTGAGAATACATCTCTCTCTACGGCTATATATGCCACAAGAGATATGAGTAATCATACTGAAATAGAAATCTTTTATTAGAACCTGTCTCTGTCAGTTTGTCATCAAAGATTGAGAATGAGATTGAACTCATCATCATTATGATATCAGTTGGTTTCAACTATCAGCTTCACAGTGTCCTTACTGCACGTCAACCTGATTCCTTTAAAGAAGAAATATACACTTCAAATGAGAATTAAAAGAACAGGTTTCCCTGCTTTGCCAAACAAGTGCTGCTATTTTTTTGTTTGATCAAACATAAACATGCATATTACTCAGCAGAAATGGTGGCAGTTATGATGTTGATATTTCTGATCTATTTTCCATGCTGTTATCCCATCCAACTCACAGAGGAAGTCATGAAGTAGACCAAATGCCCATGTGACTGCTAATATCCTCTCCGTTTTATCCTGTGAAACTGATTCCTGATAATGTCTAGACTGACTCTATACCCCCTACTGTTCCTAGTCAGGGGTCGAAGATAGATCTATTGTTACAGGTAAATTTATAATGAAAAAAAAAGATAATCGCATGTAGGATTCATTAATGTAACAGTCAAGCATGGAGCAAAATATTTGAATCATCTTAACATAAACTGATATGAGTTAATGCCCTGATATCAACACAGACAACATTACTGTATTGAAAAGTTTTGTTTGTAAAAATCTGGCATCAGTAATAAGTAAGGAATATAGTTTGAGTAGCTCCTAAAGGTTTGTGCAAGATATATTTAGAGCTTTACTCTCCATGTATGATGTGGAATTGTAACAGCCTTGTTATAGTGTTTCTAGTAGTAATATGGGAGGTATGAAATCCTTTCCATGCCAACACTCTCTTCATTTCCGTCAATCTGCTAGTACTTTGTGGACCTGCACGAAGTACGGAAAGCCCTCTAGGCTTCTAAGAGGTATGCCATGTAAGGACATGCTTCTATTTCAAGAGTGTGGAAGGAAATCCATGTTTATACTCCGTTTATTTGGATTTGGATTTGACAGGAATCCTAGATGTTTAGTTGCCATCTTTCTGGTTCACTATTGAGGAAAGAAAAGATTGCTTGACTCACAAGATGTCACCATATTTGGTAGTCTTTGTCCAGCCTGAATGATTTATGTGCTTTACGCAAACATTCCAAGTAGCAAATTCATCATCTGTTTCAATTTCAAGTGTAGCCATTAGAGATGTCAACAACATTTAATGACTTGTGATGTGAATATCTTAAGCTCAAGAACACATTGAAGGGTATTAATTGGCAGCTTTTAAATAGAATGTTTCTTTGTCATACTGTACATAAGGCAATAAATTTGAATTAATTGTGACTTTTCTCTCTGACATCATCTACCTCTCTTTATTAAGAGGAAATCTTGATTACTTAAAATCAGGTTTTAAGCCAAAGTATATTGTGCACTTATTATGTTTGTTATGTGTACCTATTATATTTATTTTTGAATTATATAGACCATGTATAGTTTATACAATTAAAAAAGAGATCTTTTTGTGGGCAGGGTAGGAGATTATTATACTAATTACATGTATTTCTAATTATCATTACCCAGTTCCGGCATTACTTTATAGAATGTAAATCAACTATTCGATAGTGTTTACTGATTTTCAGAGATAAAGAAATAGGATGATGAATAGAAAGAAAAGAGCAGTTTAGAAATCGATGCTGTATCCTTGCAGATGTTGAGATATCATATTCACATCATCCAAGCCACAAACTCAACGATGCATCTTCAGGTTCAAAGAGAAAAATGGAATAAATCATTTGAAGGGGACCACAACAGCCACACCTGGTTATGCGTTGACAAACAACTCCAATGACACCCTCAGGCCATCATCATTCATCCTCCTATTGCACTCCTTCTACAGCAGTCAAGCTAACTTCATTGCTTATGGCAAATGGTGCTAGTTTTTTATTATTCAAATTGAAAAGATTAGAGATGCAGAATAATTGTAACATTGGAAAGATCATATCATTATGCTCCACAATAGACTCTAAAGCTGTTAAACTGAACTAGAAAACATTGAATAAACTAGATAACCCTGTGATTAATATTTCCAGTACTTAATTTTTTTAAGCATGAGAAGGTTTTAGGCAAAGAGATTTGCATATAATAATATGAATAAATGCTTACTGAAGAGTCCTTGTTACATATTTCTTTAGTGTCTAGATATTTATGTATTATTGAGAGTGGGTAACTAAATAACTTCAAATGTTACTCAATAAATTTACATCCCATGGATATATGCTTTGAATGGAATTTTAATCCACTGATGAGACTTGTTTTTTGGTTTTTGGCACATTGTCTATAGACCCAAGCCCTACATATTCCTTACCGTAATTCATTTTGGGCATTATTCCACACAATTTTCTGGATTAATATTTCATCAAAGCCTCTAAAATTTTCATAGAGATTTTAAACAAGAATGGAAATTTCATGTAGAACATTATGGATAGTATTTGTGCTTGCAAGTAAATAGTCTATGTAGGCAGATGTGGAATGTAGATTGCAGTCATTTGAGTTCACATGAGGAGTCTATGATATGTGCCAAACGTATTCGATTTGATGTTCATTACGCATGACATCATTTCCCTCTTCTCTTCTCGTCTTTCTTTCCAAGCATACCCTCTTCTACCGGGCTACAAGAAAGTCAAATCATGCTTCAACTCTGTGAACTTTAAAAGATGCCTGCCTGCTTCCTTCAGCACCCCTACCCCCCCCCCCCCCTCCTACACACACACACACACACACACACACACACTCACTCACACCAGATGAACAGAAAAAAAATAATCTCATAGGAAAACTTAGCTATCCAACTCAAAGGTAACATAGGATGCAGGAAGCTGATATAAAACCTAACAAAATGTCAGGTTTCTAATATGAAATGGATGACATTTGATATGGAAATTCAAATTCTTTCTAAAAGAGGCCATTACAGACTTGGAGTATTCTGGTTCAAGCTGTGAGGGTCTAATTGAGTAGACAATTTGAAAGGCAAAGAAATTGAAAGAGGAATAGGAGAAATGATTCAGTGGGATGCGCTAAGTGAATTTCTAATGCTCTTATGCTAAGTCCCCCTTCAGTGCAATAAGCTAGCAAATTGCTTAGTCCCATGCTAGGATTAATATGTAGTCTCATGAGACCTGACAGACAGACGTGGAAGGCATTGTGATTGGTGGCCATAGTCACAGGCTCTGGGACTGGAGATTTGGAAATGCGCTAGAAATTGAATTATTGATGGAGTACTTTTTATTTGCTTGTGAAAATGTGTGTACGGTGCATATTTTATTTTAGTCTGGAAGTTGAACTCATCATATTGCACTTCTTGCTCATACTGCCTGTGATGTAGTATGGATACAAATGTCTCATAATAACCACTGTGAGATACACTCATTAAATGTTGATTACAAAGCATGGTGCTTTGCTTCATTCATTTCATATTAATCATCTGATGTTTAGCAGTTTGTTGAAAATAATCCTTTGAAAGAAAAACATATATTACCAATGAAAAGCATATATTTCTTTACAATTAGAATTAACATCTTTCTTTTATCTAGAATAATCATCCTATAATGGCATTTGAAGGTGAGAATAATCATCTAATGATAGTGGTTAAACCTTGTCATTTATTAGCTTAATCCTTATACAGGCCCGCTCCATGAATACCTAACTCGACACCTCTCTCGCCCTAATCAATACAATATATGTTACCACGTCAGCTGTTAATTCGCACCACAACCATGCGCATAATTGAATTCCGCACGACTGTTTTTCCAGACAGTGTTGATTTGATTTTGGGTTGGTCTGTTTTCATTATGTTCTTGTTCGTCTTTTTACTCTTTTTTTCCTCTTCAACAGTGTGGATAAACTCATTGTCAGTTCATACTGGCCTAGAATCCATCACACACTCCATTGGGCTTTCCTGGGAAAAACATTAAGATGGGGGGAAAAAAAACAAAATAGTAAATATTACTGTACCAAGCATGTATATTTTATTCCACTGTATAGAATTTCCTCGTTTTTTTAGGTACTTAGGTTGTAATATTTGTGTCCACATCAAGGTACTGTTGATAGAGAATGATATTATGGAAATTAATAACCATTTTATTTTAAGATTAATTCATGATGATTTTGATATTATTAGAATTACTAATTTCATCAACTGTCTGAGGTGATTTAGTTCTGCACCAGACAGAGCATGTTGTATTGACTGTGCTGATATGGCTATGTGATAAAATTTGTGAGTATCTATCTACTGAGTGTAGCGTGTAGCCTAGTGCTATAAAGCTAGTTAGAACACTCTTTATATGTATGGTCTGTTTGGAGCCAGAAGGGCATTAAGTCTGTATATATGAGTTATTGCCCTTCTGGCTCTGTACAGACAATTTGCATCTTCATATGACATCTGTACCCAGTAGGTCTTGATCATCATAAATATATCATTTGAGCCCTTTTGGCAATAGATCACTTTACAACAGACTCAATTAAAGGATGAGAGCCCAATTAAATATCCAGGCTACAGCCATTTATTATTGATTTTTAAGATCAAATTTCAACTCATCTAGCCATCTCTAATATGCTAGACTCTGTGTAGAGGGATTGTGAGGAGGAGAGTATTATTAACAGAAGGATATGCAATCAGTTTTAGATTGAGCAGTAGTCATTGTGTTTATTAATGAGTTCACTGTGACTGTAATAGAAACAATTGGTTTAAGATTATTATTCTATCAGGAACAACTTGGGTTTTAATCTCAAGGCTTTGTATTTGACTAGTAAATTAGGATCCTAACAATATTTTTTTGATTATATGAAATTATTCACTATTCTATTCTTTGACATTGTAAACTATATCATGAAATAAGGCTGTAGGATTAATGCATCTGTTTTCTGACCTTATGAAAAATTACCAGTTTTATTGAAAAAAAATTAAAATCGAGAATAACTGCAACAGAAACATATTACAAACAGAATCTTAGCCCATAGGTAGTACATATATTATATTCTATTTCTAAATCCACACATATGCCTGTCAACGGATGTATGTGGATAATTAGTCACATGTCAACTCAAGCATATTACTAGGAAGATAATCGTACTTGTTTGATGGTTTGCATTAGACAAGATTTCATTGAAACAATCTCATTCATTTCTCCTGTTTTCCCTCATGTCTTTTACGTCTCTAAGCTACCAGTCATCAGTTTATGAGCAGGAGATCTTCATTTAAAAATTGAACCATGGAGTCACTTCTGTCTTATTCCAGGCTGAAATTGATATTCAAGTCAGATTTGATTTCAATTCAGTCAAGAGTTTCACCTCAGTTGCCCATCCTTTTGATTCCAAACACGCATAGCAGCTTTGTCACTTGTGTGGAGTGAGTTTCGTGCATGGGATGTAAACAGAGGGCGGGTATAATTGGTAGCAATGGTTAGATAGTGTCTAGGGCAACCAGGTATGAATGAATTGGAACAAAGGATCTTTTGATTTGGTTTGACAGGTCGTACTGAGATTAGAAGGTGTTGATTGTATTGTCATTCAGGTTAAGGTTATTACAATGGAATGAATGATGAATGATTGCAGTTATTAATATATTTTATATGGCCATAATATGTAATTAAACCTCTGTTGAAGGTGGTTCCTGATTGAAAGGGATAATTTCTGGTGAATTCTAAAATGAGCATATTAGAAAGACTTATATTTGAGATGTCCCACCCCTAATGAAGTGAAGGCCTAACACTACAGTATGGTTTTGGAAAATGATGCTTAGAAATGTTTATGATGATTTCTTTTTTTGTTGAAGACAGGCAAGTCAAACAGTTTATCATGACAGGTTTTATTTTTAGGGTATTTTCATGGATAAAGCAAGAAAAGGTTACTTTATTTTCATTCGAGAAAGAACAATTTCAGGATGTAGATTTATTATTGAAATATTTATGACAGTAATTCTGACTGATCTTGTTGACTGTAAGAATGGAAGGTCTTTGCATTCATTCTTGTAAACCTGTCATGTTTTAGAGGAACAGAGCCTCATTTGTTGATAGTACCCAAGGTGTGTAGGAATAGAATGTGAATATCTTCTATGAGACCTAGAATGGTGTTAACTATGGTGTCAACAATCTGAAGTAATGCTCTCATTGCTCTCAGTGCAACCAATATTTTCATATTTTATGTTCTCATCAAATGAAGAAAGAGGGAAGAGAGGGGATACAATATTTCTCTCCCATCTATAGATTAGATTCTATAGGTATGCTCACACTACTCAACAAGACCAAGCCTGGTCTATGATTAGATTAAAGGGGCACACATCTTAAGCGTCTAATTCCGGCTGAGGGCGACCTAATGAAAATCAATACTAACCACACCTGCCAGCGTAGCGACCGCTTTCAGTCCTCTTTCAGATCACTGTTAATGCGCTGATAGAGATGCACTTCCTTTTATAAGAGGGATGGTAAGCAAGAAAGATAGTAGCTCTAGGGCTCAGATATTGTGCCTTCTTTGAGAATAGGAATCTGAGAAGAGAAAGGATTAGAAATGACCAAGATGGAAAAAATCTATAATCATATGCATGCATTCTTTATGCACGATATGATCAGTCATAGCTTTGTGCAGTACCGTCTGCTTCACCCACATCTACCTTGCATCCAAAACACACATCTCATGAGTATTCATATTCCATACTGCTATATGATCCCTCATTTATTTAGATTGATTGAACTTTGATTTTCCTTTTGCTGCAGGTAGCTATGAGTGGGTAAGAATCAGAGATTTACTAGAAATTGAAGCAATGTAATTAAGAAAAGCGTGCATGTGACTCACACTCATTCTCTGTGAATAGATTTATTGAAGGTCTGTTTTGATCAGATATTTGTCATTCTTTTATTCTGCTTCTTACAAGGTAACCTATCTCCAAACCTTTCTATGATGAGAAACGGTGTCTTTCATTCCAAGCACACTGTGTTCAAGGATGCTAGTTGTTCATTTGATTACAATAGAACAACCAGAGTGGCGTGCAAAAGTCACTTGGCTTTTGCCCATTCAGCTTCCAATAAATGTTATTTGAATGTTGAGCATGCGGCAAATTACAAGGCCAATGACAATACCCCGGGCTGACGCTTGCACGGAAAGAGACGGCATTATACCGCTCTGAAGACGAAGCCTAGTGAAGCTTGCAGGCTGACTGATTAAAAAGGTATGGCTACGCAACAATAGAAGCCTCGGATGCATCCATTTTAGAAGAGAAAGAATTACTAAGATGCTACCAATGAGAGGGAAAGGCTGAGAAATTGGCACAGAGAGGGGGAAGAAAGACAGAGAGTGGTTGAGAGAGGGAGAGAAAAAGAGATAGAGAGAAAGATACAGAGATTGAGAGTGGGAGTTTTTGTGAATAAATGTTAAGAAATGGAAATGTAATGTATTGATATACTGAACCCTGAAGACTACTATTACAAAGTCTTTATAAAGCTTATAAAGCCCTTTACAGTTAAGGGGAGCTCCTTAAAAGCTAAAAGCTTGGTGAATTCAGCACTATATTTCTTTAAAAAATAGCCAGAAGAGTTTGGTTGAGTACATGTCTTTGCTGTTGATACAGTGGTTGCTGGGTTCAGTTTGCATCTGAGAAGCAGTTTTGTTTTTCATCTTTGATCATATAAAGAGATGTTGAGTGGAATGCCCTATGTCTATATTTAATTTATTAATACATGGCTTGTTGTTGAAACATTTAGTTATGCATACACTTTTAGCAAGTTTGTATTTCAGCTGTAATATTGTAGGGAATCCCATGTGAACTCTAGATGCCTAGAAAGTTTTAAAGACACACTTCCCAAAATGAGAGCATAATTTGTTATACTTTGTATACTTACATGCATTTTGTATACTTTTAAAAAAAAATTCAAGAATTATGAACTACATGCATGGCTTTAGCTCTGCATCTTTTACTAACCCACTCAGCATTCCATAGGAAAAAATCTTGCCAGGTACTCACTTAACACTTAACACTTAGGTTGTGAGCAACAACAGTAGATTATGAGGCAGAGCCTTGTCTGAGGTCATACTGATCAAGCAAAGATTTTAACCCTCAACCTGTTTTAAGTTAGAGTCAAATGAATGAAGTAATACACTGTGATGCTTTCACAACCTTTTCTATAAGAAATTCAAATTGATGAATTCTTTTTTTTTTCAAAATTTATTTTGTGTAAGTAGAAAGGATTTTTGTATAGAGATAGTAGCAACATACTTTTCTTCCCTTATAAACTGGTATGATATCATAATTTTCTTCATCATGGCTGAAATTTCAGCTGTTCTTAGTCGATACTTTAACATTTTTAATTTAAAAGCCATTTTAGAATGTAAATATGTGGGTATTTATATCTACCTATACTATAGCCAGGAAGGGGAAGAAAGGTAATTCCAGAATAAGTTGCCATTCTTTGAGTGAAGGCTATTTTGCGTCTTGTCAAAATAGCCTTTAGATAATTCACCTGCCTTCATTCATTCAAATATAGTTGTAATTCCATTAACACAGATCTTGTCTTACATAATTGAATCAAACCCATCAGCCAATCTCAAACACTAAATCATAACAAAAGGAAGAAGCGCTGCATCCGCATCCTCTCTCTCTCTCTCTCTCTCTCTGTGTATCTTGAGGAATCTAGGTTAACCCTTTCAATACCACAGGCAAAACTACTTTGTATTGAAGAATTGCAAGCATACTGAGTATGAAGAACTCAAGTATGTAGTTATAATTAACACATGTCTGTTGTAATTTATGGTTGCATTCAATGAGCTTGTTAGTGTCATGGAATTGGATTAATTAGATTCAATAAAAAGACATTCATTACAGTATGCTATAGTTAAAACATTCTCCAGTGCATGACCTAGAAATTTAAAAAAAGAAAGAAAGAAAAGCGGTATGGAGAGTATGATTAATAGAGAAGTAAGCATATTACATTATATGTTAGTGTGTAATTACAGATACAGCAATACAATCCAATATTTTCTTCCTCTCTCTCTCTTGTCTCTTTATCTTTCCTTTCTTTAATCTTTATTTGTCCATCTCATTTTTTTTTCTCTCTCCCTTTCACTCACTCACTCCCCTCTCCTTCTCTCATACCGCAGTGATAACTAATCTTTAATCATTCTGTCATCCAGTTTCTTATATATCAAGCCAATATGAGACAAGCCCTTTTTGATATCTAATGCAAATTGACATTCATATAATAAATGAATGGATATCCAATAACCTTGGAAATGCTTTATAACATGCAACGTCTTGCTAAGGATATTAGGTTATGTTATCAAGAATTTTCTCCCTCCTTCCAATGTATGTACATGGTTGCAGAGAGGCAGTAACACAAAGGAGTGCAGCTTGCTCTCAAGCCAAGGGAGGGTATCTTGTAGGCTTGAATAACGCCTTGTGAATTAGCTTCCAATACCAATTTATGCCTATTCATAAGTAAAAGGGACCCACGTGTACCTGATTTGTAAATGAGATTTAGCAATCAACCTTCTCATGTGTGTTTGAAGAGGGAAAGTGCATAGAAGAGATATGACCTCTCTAGGAACTTCCACACGGCTCCTCATCCTTGTAGGCATACATGATGTGAATAGTAAGTAGATCACAACAGTGCAGTTTAATGTACAAAAAAAGGTATTTCACTAATAATTAATTAATAAAAAATGAAAAATATTGCCAACTTCTATCGAAAATAAAGAAGATACATATAATGATTAATTTCTAGTTTTGCTGTCAACAATTATGAAAAATCAGCAAAGTTGAGGAACACATGGGTATGTAAATGAAGTGAAAGAGTGCAGTTTCTGTTTCTTTAGTTAATATATTTTGACCTTTTCCAAAATGTTCATTTCCTTGCAGTGCAAAGGAATAGTGACCAGTTATAGATTTGTTTTACTTTATAACTTCAATAGATTTAATTCCAAGATGTCTAAGTTATTGCTTCAGTGACATTGAAGATTTCGCCATTCTACACACACAATTTTATGATGATTATGTTTTTAAAAATTTGTTCCTCCCCTCATGAATAACATGAAGTATACATTTGCCATTCTTGACATCCACATTGCGTTATCTCGATGTAAACAGAGCAATGTGTGAATGTTCTCATGCAAACATGTTAATGTCATTGCATTGGTCATCTAGTAGAATGATATACCAGCTAGCATTTCTCATTAGCATACCATAGCAAGGCTTGCATTCTCGAATGTTTAGGAAATAAACATGGTGGAATTTATGACAGACAGGTGCAACTGCCTGATTACAGTCAAAGCTATTTATCACATGATTGATATAAACACACACTCTTGTATCTCTCACTATTCCTCCCCCTTCCTCCCTCCATCCCTCCTTCCTTCCAACTTCCTCCTTCCTCCTTCCTTCTTCCTTCCCTCCTCCTTCCTTCTTCCCTCCCTTCTCCTTCCCTTTTTTCATTCTCTTCTTTCCTGGCCCCCTTCTTTCAGGGAGGTGCTCCTTCCCTCATCATTCTCCTTTCCTCTTTTAATGTCACTATCTCCCTTCCTCCTTCCATCCATCCATACATCACTCCTATACTCACTCCTTTGCTCCTACTCCACCTCTTCCTCACTCTCCCTATTTACTTTTTTTTTTTTTTTTAAATGTTGCTATTGGCAGTTATGATGAGAGGCTCATTCTTCGTACTGGGCCATGTCTTCTTTGAAAATGAACTCTCATCAGTACAGGCATTCATTATTAGTAGGGCCTACAGTAGGAATGGGAGGACCACAAGGAGGTTGTGGAGAAGGAGGATAACAACACATACAATGAGGAGGGGTCCTGTATTTTGCTTTAGACAACACTGATTTAGACAACACTAATGTCCTTTGGCAAGATACGAATCTACATTTGCCACTCTCCACCCAGGTGTTGAGTGGGTACCCAGTAGGATGCAAAAGTCATTGTGATTTGTTTAGCATTGTGAGCGCCTGTAAAATGCCGCCTGGTTGGAATGCTCCCTCGGGAGTGGAGAAGGTGCATACATTGTATGTGGGCAAGCCTGAATCCGATGACCGGGGTAATAATATTTCTGTAAAGTGCTTAAACATATGAGAGAGATGTATTAGGCGCTATTTAAATGCAGAATATTTTTATTGTTATTATTATTATTATCATTATTGTTGTTATTATTATTATTATTATTATCATTATTGTTATTATTATTATTATTATCATTATCATTATTGTTATCATTATTATCATTATTATTGTTATTATATTATTCTCATTACTATTATTATTGTTATTATTATCATCATTATTATTAGCATTATTATTATTATTATTATTATTATTATTATTATTATTATTATCATTATTACTATCATCATTACTATTATTATTATCATTATTATTATTATTATCATTATTATTATCATCATTATTATCATTATTATTATCAATATTATTATTATTATTATCATTATTATTATCATCATTATTATTATCATTATTATTATCATTGTTATTATTATTATCATTATTATTATCATTATTATTATTGATATTATTATTATTGTCATTATTATTATCATCATTATTATTATTATTATTATTATCGTTATTATTATTATTATTATCATCATTATTATTATTATTATTATTATCGTTATTATTATTATTATTATTATTATTATTATTATTATTATTATTATCATTGTTGTTATTATTATTATTATTATTATTATTATTATTATTATTAGTAGTATTATTATTATTATTATTATTATTATTAATATTTTACCTTCAGTGATTTTCATGCATTGTTTTGTAGTAGGGACTGATGAGAAATTGGAAGTATGTAATGGTGGGGGTATTGATGATGAGACTTCATTTATTGTGAATGTCTTTGACCTTGAAATCCACTCACTCATAACTCTGACTCACACATTCCTGCTACCACCTTACCTGCATGCTGTCTGGTTAATGGAAATAGGTGAGATGCACTATGTCTGGTGTGTGACCATCACCTGTAATATAGATAATAAAGGTCCTTGATATAATGCTGCCATCTCAGCCCAGAGTTCCACCAAGAAAACAGATTCACAACTAATGGTGGGTGTCGGGATGGTCAACCTGTCCGAAACCCAGCGGGTTGAGGGTTTTCGCCGGGTTCGTGCCGGATCTGGGTTAACGGGTGAACTGCCTGAACCCGGTAATATGAACCCGGTGCATCAATCCATTTTTCTCTTGTTACAATGATCACAACTTTCAAGAATTCAAATCAATTTCATGTCGTTTATGTCTTTATTTATGAAGAAATGTCAGACCAAATCACGATGTCGATATCTGCCGATACTAGACTTCAAACAAGCCATCACTTTTAAGAAATCACGTAGTCCAACTCCTATAAGCTTACATACAGGGAAATGCAGCGGCACGGCTGTGCCGCGCCGGAGCTTTCCTGGCGTGCACTAGTTCTAGGTTTACACCACCATGTAGGCTCTAGGACATAAATTGTAATCATGAATTTACGCCATCAAGCGAAACTTACCTTGTCTGGTGTTTATCTTTTTTATTTTGATAGTCATTTTGATCTCATTTTCGTGTCTTATTTGTGGCTTTTTTAAATGTATGATTCGTGTGAATTGTACCTGTTGGTGTTGTGCCTGCTAGTTCATTATAAAAATCAAACTTCATCAACTTCATAAATATCTAGAAATGGTTTTATGTATCTTTTCTGACCCAGGCAGTAAATAGAAATCAGTATATTTACATATTGTAGCATTGAAATCAACTCTCTTAAGCTATAAAGCAAATAAAAACAAACATGCAATTTCATATCGGGTTTCGGGCTGAACCGGGACCCGATAATAATTTTGAAGCCTTTACTGAGCCGGGCCGTTCCAGGTTAATTTCTACCGGGCCCCAGGCTTATTCACAACTTACAAATCCAAATCTGTTTTTGTGATCTGGAATGTTCAATTAAATTCAGTTGCAATTTTAAGAAGAATTCACTTGTATAATATGATAACATGAATTATTGTTCAAGTGAAATTCAACCTTGCTACTGTGAATTAAGTTTGTTGGTAAACTTTCATGAAGATTGAAGTTGAAAGCTAAGCTCAGTATTGTCATAATAAGAAACATTAATTCTGTTATAATTTTTTAAAATTAATTCAGTGGTGATGGTAGCGATAGTGCACAGGTATAAATCAATGGCTTGTTGAATTGTGAATGTTATCAAGGGCTTATTTGTGAATTTCAGGTCAGGTTCTATCATTTTCTAAGAAGTAAAATGACTTGCAGAAATTTTTTATAATAGAATGAAATTCTCTTTTGGTAGAAATGCAAAACTTTATTAAGGTTTTCTAAAATGTTCATATCTACCTTTACGTGTGTATTCAACAGTTCTAATCGATGTGGAGTTTGATGCTATTTCAGGAGTACATTTTAACTCAATTGTGGGTCTGATGTAAGTGACTTACATGCTTCACCGTTCAAGGTCAATGTTTGCTAGCGGAAAAAATCAATGTGAAGCGAACGTTGTGACCACATTACTGAATAAAGAATCTCTCTCAAATAAATGTGCATGAAGAAGATGTACCCTTTACCACAATGAAAGCTCATAACTTGTCTTAACTTTAAAGTATGTTTGCTGTCTCTAAGGGGAAACTCATTTTGATTTCTACAGGGAAAAAAGGTTAGCAAATGTCCTTGAAAAAAAAACTTGACCAAGGTAAAAATGTTGTGCATTTTGGAAAGTTGCAATTGTTAATGGGTGTTTTAAAATATCATGGTAATAGTTCAGTCTTGATGTGTAACAATGTACAGTCAAAGAGTATCTTATATTTGTGTGCTGATTTATGTTTATTCTTTGCATGATACATCATACATGTAGGTGACTCTCATTTTCACAGTACTGTGTTTAGTAGTAATAGGTATTGAATAGTCAAAATAAAGGGAAACAAAATTGCAAGGAGTCACATGGATTAATGTCAACATTGGTTTGCCAAACAACATTATTATGAATGAAATGAATGTGTGATATTATTGTGCATGCTAATCTGGAATTTTATCAATTCATAGATCTCTGTATGGTGAAGAAAATGACTCAAATGTAGACAGTATACTAAAGATTAATCTTTGTGTTATAGTATATTTGTGTCATATTTTTTCTAGTTTCTTCTTAGTCGTCTGCTAGTACAGAGGTTGTCTCTTTCAATGGAAACTTGACATAAAATATCTTGATGGCAGATTATGTCTAAGGAATTTTCAGTCATTTTTACTTTTGATGTATCAAAAATGTCTCAAGATGGCAATGAAAACAACAGATGGGTTCTGATTTTGCATCAGGATAAAACTGGGGAAATACTAGGTGATGAGTTGAACATCTGATTGCTTGCATGCTTGACCTATGGGGGCTGTAACCCTTGACATTGGGGTCATAAGGTCAAAATGGGAGGAATGTGTGGAGGTGGACCATAACCTAAGTGCAACAATAATAATAAGAAAGACAGAGAGAGAGAGAGAGAGAGAGAGAGAGAGAGAGTTAGAAAGAAAGAGGAGGAGGAGAGAGGGAGAAAGACAGACCTACAGGGGATAAATTAGGAGAGGGGCACTTTTTTTCCCCCAGAAGTTACTATATGCAACCTATGTATCAAAAATGAAAAATATATACTAGTAGATCCTATGGTGCACAGTATGGGGAATCTAGTAAGGTCTGGTTTTAAGCCCAAGTCTTTTGAAGAGCATGTGTAGAGTCTTGAATATTTTACAAGTAATATAACTGGGTTTATAGGGCAGGGCAGGGCTGGATTCAGACTTTTTCAGGGCGGCTATAAAAAAACAAAGGTCCTTGGCATTTTTCAGATCTATTTTACCCCCAAAATTCTCACTGATAAGCAAATAAAAAGGTTTCAAGGGGGGGGGGGGCGCAGCTGATTTGGGTCCCCTGGCTGTCAAAAAGGGGGGCCACAGCCGATTCGGCCTCCCCCTGGATCCGCCCCTGCAGGGTAGCCACATCAGTATAACCAATGCTTATTATTACCCCAGGTACATGCCAGTTACTCACTTGATTTGTCTGTGTCGAGAGGGACATGTGTGAGCAAAATACATTGCCCAAGGATGTAATCGTTGGGTGAGGATTGAACCTAGGACCTCTGGTATGAGAGGCAAGAGCCTTGACCACTATACCACTGTCTTCCCACTTTCGTCATTCAGTTCATAGTTTAATTTGTAGAGCAAGGTCATATAGAAATCTCATCATTTTTAATGCATATGTTGCCCTTGATATGTTTTGACTGAACTGAGTCCTATAATGATAATGTGATATACCTTTTATTTCAGCTTGTGAATCTAGTTGTCTGTTTTTCTAGGATATTCCTAATCAGCTGCTTCTTCACTCATGCCTATTCCATACAAGGCAATTCCATTATCACAATATCCGCTCCATCAGCAATATTTGTGCTTATTTTATTCCCAGAATTGACATGGGAAAAACGTTCTCCCAGAACCTCATAGAAATCAATACGAATCCACATTGATTTTTTTCCACCTCTCCTTTTTAACTTGTTGCATGAGTTTGCGGGGCATAGTGTTCATCCATTTTCCCCTTTTTCAGCTGATATATTTTAGGTTTCTTCAGACAAGATCTAGGAAAAGAAATGGAGACGTGTTAGGAGATGTGATTCCTCTTATTGGATATCTACCCTCAAGGTTCAATTTTGATTTTCTCTATCTTCTCTGCAAATATTGCTGACAATTATTGATTTCTTTACCTGTGAAATATTGTCTTTCTCAAGATTATAGTTAGAGGCTATGCCCAAGGTATAGCAGTGGTTATTTTGTTAAAAAGGAAAAAAGGAAGAGTAATATTTTGATGGTGAAGGTTGTTTTTATTTTGATGATCTGCACTTTCCTCTCCAGTTTGCATTAGGGGTTGACTAAGTTCACAGACTTGATATTTCTGCATTTGATGTATTGTATCATTTGTATTATTTGACTGTTGAAGTGAGTGCTCTGAATTATTTAAGATTCTCCCTTTTGTGTTGTATGTGGGCATATGGGTGTGTGTACTGTAACCTCATTTATTATTCGGGAAGGATGTAATAGGTGGAGCTTGGGATGTTCATATTATTTATAAACTGTTTTGTAGGTCCAGTAGAGTTCATGGTTTTATGATGAATGGTGCCGTAGATGGAGTAGACATTGTGTGACAATATTAGTCAGTTTTGTTTTTTAGTGATGGTTATAGAAGGTGAATATGATACTGATGATGATGATGATGATGATGATGATGATGATGATGATGAAAATGAGGTGATGATCATGGTGATGATGGTGGTGATGATGGTGGTGATGATGGTGATGATGATGATGATGATGATGATGATGATGATGATGATGGTGGTGGTGGTGATGATGATGATGATGGTGATGATAATAGTGATGATGGTGATGGTGGTGATGATGGTGGTGGTTGTTCTATGTAAGCTAGACTGTAGATTGCTGTAGAGATGATGCACAACAAGATAATGACAATAATAATAATCTTGGTGATGATGATAAAACAATAATGAGACTGACAATGTTGGGAATGATGATGATGATGATGAAAGTAGAATATGCAAACTATTACATTATTTAGCCTATCTATGGATGATGTGAATATACTACATATTATGTAATTACAGCATAATGGGAAAAAGAGTAGTGACAATTTAAAATTGATATGATTTACAGTGTCAGAAATTGAATTTATTTGGAGTTCAACAATTTCAGTTGAATATAATATAGTTATTATATAAGAGATGTTCAAATTGAAGAAAAGTTATTGTAAATATATATTTTGTGTAAAGAAATGATTTGTGGTTGTCAATCTGGAGAGATGATATGTTGTAGTGAAGAGAGATAGTTATGACTAGCTCATTTCTTCTCCTCCATGACCTTTCTAACATCGCTCTCCATAAATCAAGATATCTGTATCTCCTGATTATTCCATCCTATTTCCATTTTAAGACAAATATTATTAAAAGGAAACAGGGTTGAAAATGTATAAACAGAGAAAGGGGATTAATTAAAAACCAGAGTTATATACTATATGAGTGTGAACAGAGCTAATAATGGTGCTTTTTTAGAATTCCAACTGCAGTATTTTGTTCTGAAAAAGGCAATACAGAATTTCCTTTATTATTACGTAAAATGTTTTATGCACACTTCAGAAATACATTATGAATGACTTGTTCTCTAGTAAGTTTATATCATTATGGAGATTTCTCTCCAAAGACATGACCATGAGAGGAATTTCAATGACCCACTTGACACATCTTCCCACTCTCTCAGGAGTCGTTCACTTCCTCCATGCATATTCTTTTTGGTCTATCTCTTTTCTTTTTAGGTTTTTTTTTCTGTTCACATTTCTCTTTCTTCCTCAAGCCTCTTTCTTGTTTCCTCCCCCACCTTTCTCATTCTCTCTCTCCCTCTTTCTCTTGTTCTCTCTTTGTTTTCTCTCTCTCTCTTCTGTATTTCTATTTCCGTCTTTTCTGTTTTCTCCCTACCCCTCTTTTGTCTCCTCCCTCTCTCTCTCTCTCTCTCTCTCTCTCTCTCTCTCTCTTCTCCTTTCTCTGTTTATGTTTATATTTATTTCTCTGCTTCATGTGTAGGCACTATTCTGTCATTCCATTTCCGTTTCCCATCAACTAAACTGAAGAAAGTCTGCATTCTCTGGAATAATTTGGTTGTTAAAATTCCTCTTTCAACCAATTTGTGACTGACTATGAAATAATTTCAACTCATTCTGCACCTTTCTTATCAGTATAATCATGAATGGTAGTTTCAGTTGTTGACAATCAGGTTCATATTAAATCTATGTATGTGTGATGGAATGCAAACCAACATGGGTGGGCTTCAAATAAATACATGTTCTAATAGAGTTCAAAATAATGATAGTACCACTGCTTTTGATTTATTGCTTTCCTGATCAGAGTTAAACACTGACAGGTCCTTTCGATTGGTATCATTCACTGAGAATCTTCTTCAATAAAAAATACCCTGTCATGTGAATTTTGGTTCCATATGCACACTAACTCCTATAAGTCTATGCAATGTGCAGTTAGTTTATGCCCTTCTTGCTTCCAAGAAACAAAATATATCCAGTGACTTAATGAATCAAAATCTATGTTTTATTGTTGTTACAGATCACCAAGGTACCTGTAGAGGAGTGTAGAAATTATACCACGTGTACAGAGTGTGTTGAAGGACTTAATGGTGTAGGAGATCCTTACTGCGGATGGTGTACTCTGCTAGCAAGGTATGTAAATAAAACTCTTCTTCACAACTTCTTCTTTGGTTTGCAAGCAATGTTTTCCAATACAGACAGAGATTCCCTGGTTCATCTACTCAGCTTCTTGGAAAGCAAGTATAGACCAATTCGGTTTGGGTGCTGTTTTTTGTGGTAATTTCTAACTGGGGGGCTTCAAGTATGCCTAACAAAAGATAATTTATGCACAGACATAGTAACGCACCTGGCTCATTGCACAACCCATTGAATTAGTTTTTGTTCTTCTTTCGAAGCCCCCCAGTAATGGCTGACATGAGTTACAGTATTTTGAAATCGAATTCATCTATAGGCCTATTTTTGTTTGCAAGCAACCAACGGCCTGTTTTTCTAAACAATTACGAGTCTAAGTTCATGGACATCAAAATATGTGATAATTATTTCACAAATGTCCCTGTGGGTTGTCCAAGAACATACACTTTTGATGGTTTTAAGAAATAGGCCCCAGGGAGAATGTTCTTGTTTTTTTTTCTGAAAGGTTTGGTAATGAGGGCTAATGCATTCCCAAAGGTAGTTCATCTACAAACTTTTGAAGCTGGAACATCCTACCCCTTGTTCAGACACAAAACATTTATACCAAAACTCGATAAACGTCATATAAAATTGTCATCATATAGCCTATGGACCGTTCCGACACACATCCTGACCTCTCAGAAGTAACATCGTTTAGATGCGGCGCATGTTGCCATGGCAAGGTCATTTCTCCTTCAACCACGCTCACGTTAAGCCCTGCCCAATTATACCTTTCTATGGTCGCCATACGTTCAGACACACACAGGTTGTGATTCTTTATTGAGTTCTAGTTCGAAACAATACGCAGACCCTAGTTTTGTTATACAACATTATGTTGTTTCATTAGTCAGTGTTCAGAAAAACAAATCCATTGTATAGCTATACCGTTTCTGTATAGCGATACCATTTTTTTATAGCTATGCAACAAATTTTTTGTGTCTGAACATGGGCTAGTCACAAGATCTCTGCTGCAGAACGCACCCACCGGACCTCCTAATTTATGGATGACAGGATTCATTGTTCTAGCTCCATATTTAACTTTGACCGCAAATACTGAAAACAGAGATCCCCAGTGGTGAGTGATGATGACCTGAGATGATGATGATGATGATGATGATGATGATGACGATGACGACGATGATGATGAGGACGATGACGGCTATGATGATGATGATGATGATAACAATGATGATGGAGATGTTGATAAAGCACTTGGTGATGATTCATGGCAGTTATATGATCAATAGGCTTCGTAAGTTTGACCAAGGATCAGTC
The DNA here is from genome assembly GCA_029962745.1 of Echinometra lucunter. Lineage (NCBI taxonomy): Eukaryota > Metazoa > Echinodermata > Echinoidea > Camarodonta > Echinometridae > Echinometra > Echinometra lucunter. The sequence continues at coordinate 625,177 of CM057151.1, forward strand.
TGTTTTCCTTTTTATTTTCTTTTTTGCAGTGCTTATTATAGCACTGAATAAAAAATGCATGAACTTCTATACCAAGAAGAATATAAGGAATTAGATTGGGAGGCCCATCAAAGCTTTTAAGAAAATTTTCAGGAAATGATTCTATGCTAAACTTAAGGTTGATGAAAACCCTAAAACGAGACGAATTTGAAATACAGAAAGGAAAGATTCAAGGACAGGTGTGCTATAAATCTTTTAAGAAGCGGGACTTCTGCTGCTTCTCCAGTACCCAACCATTTTGCTCATTTAGCAAAGTCTTTTTGTTGAGGAGCGACAGTGTCCCTCAAACCTCCAGGGATGGATGATAAAGATGAGGATTTTTCCAATTTGCAGCAATTTTATTTCCCAGGTGACCAGAACACATCTAGGAGATTGTTCTCTTTCCTGGATCATAACGAAATGATTCACTCGTTCGTCAGCAGAACCATATCATAAAGAATGTCAACAGTGTGGTGCATGGGGAATGGAGAGGAAAGATCTGAACTCAGATTTTTTGCATATTTGCTTAGAAAAATTTCAAACAAAAGAAACATGAGAGGTGTATTGTTTAGTACTTGATGGTAGTGTTTGACATGTGTTATGTTTCATGGAGAGGGAGAAGTGTTATGGCATGGTAAAATGGCCATAAAGTGGCTTCTATTCCTGTCAGGATGTGAGTAACTGTACTCAGACCAGCAATGTGCCTGGTCATTAACCAAACAATCCACTCAAACCAAATTTCTACTCTTCTATCTATCTAACCTTTTATTCTTTCTTTTACTTCTCCTTTATTTTTGCTTTTGGTATTTCACAATCTGTCTTAAAGCAAATTACTGCTGCAATGAATTTTGATTGTAAATAGAGTTAATTTTTTTCTTTAAAAAATACTCTTTTTAACTTCCCAACAACTTGAAGTTAAGGGAAAGGATTTAAATTAGTGCTTGTGTTGAAAAATCTGTCGTATCTACATTGAAGGCTTGATGATGAAAAAAGTGTTTGTATATTGTAAAAAGTTAAGTTATTCTCCAAAATACACAAGATCTTTGTGCTTTTTGTGGCTCTAGCCTCTGGATACATAGGCTTCAATGCATGGCAAGTTTGGTGAATGTACAACATGATTGTACTGTCTATAAGATATGATGTACATGATGTGAGGAAGAAGCTTTATTATAATGAAAAGGTTAAGGTTACATGGTTGAGGTAACTTAAGCTTAACTTCACATGATACTAATGAATAAAATCCTTAGTTACCTGCAAACATAGTCACTTTGTGGAAATATTGAGATTATAGTCTATCAACTCAGACTCTATCAAATAAACAGGTATGTGAGCTTTCAAACTTATTGAAGTTATGGACCAAATCTTTCATTATTTTAACTTGGCTTTGAAATGAATATTTGATAATCATGGAAGTTATGTTATATATGAAGGCTGTAGTGGACTCCATATAGGCCCATATTAGATAACGTGTAAGGTAGGAGAGTGGTTTGAAAGGACAATCCACCTGACTCACAGTGGAGGTGAGGTTGTGATGTGAAGATGCACAGCAGGTAACAGACAAGATATCCATGGGGGTGTAGGTTGTCACATATCCCAAATGATCTATCCTTGTTGTGCAACAGAGGTTTGCATGGTAACATGGACTTAGTAATTCTATAAGGATACTGATATTATCAGTCGTCACTTACTGGTTAGTATTTTTGAAAGAGAAAGAAGTTTGTTATAGCTGAAAGAAGCTCTGTTTGTTCCTGTCATTTATAAGGTTTAGAACCTTTTTTTTTCAGAACAAAGACATTTTGGAGAATGGTGCAAAAGCTGAGAGAAACATCATTTCAAAAATAATGTACCCATTCATCTAAATCTGAATAGATTTAGATGGAGGGAGATTTGTCATCATGGTAGCGAACCAATTCTATTTTGCATTCCCAAATATTACTGGGTCATGTGATGGGATATTTTGTGTTGATGAATGAGGTCTGTTAACTGAATTTTATCAATCATGATGAAACATTTTGTTCTGGGTTCAGAAATACAAATGGAAGAATAAAAATGTAAGTGGAACAATGCTTTTAAGAAATGATATCAAGTCTTGTCTGGCAGATATGTTGTTCAGAGAGAGAGAGAGAGAGAGAGAGAGAGAATGGAAGAAGGTAATGAAGACATGAAAAAGAGAGGTAAAATAGAGAATGGATGAGAGAAGAGAAGATAGAGTGTGAGTGATAAGAGTGAGCAAGGGTTGAAACAAGAGGAGAGGGATATAGAAAGAGAGAAAGTGACCACAAATAAAGTACTTGGTACATCTCCCAAGTTCTTCTCTCAAAACATTCAGCCATAGCTGAGCAAATATTTTGAAGATGCAAATTATCGAGAGCCATTATCCAATCCAATTCCCTGGCTGTGTGTGTACCATGGGAGTGCTTGACAAAATTCAACTGCTGGAACGAAGTCTGAAAAGGAAATCACATGGAGATTGAGGGGGATGGTAAGAGGTAACGATAGAGGGATGGAGAGGGAGAGAGCACGAATTAAAAGAAGAAGGCAAGTGGTATGGAAATGGAGGGGGTAGAGGAGAGAAAGAAAGAAAGACATGATCAGTGAAGGAAGAATGATAAGAGAAGAGGGATAGAAATGGAGGGAGTATAGGACAGAAAGAAGGTAAGACAGGTGATCAATGGAAGAAGAATGATAAGAGAAGAGGGATAGAAATGGAGGGAGTATAGGATAGAAAGAAGGTAAGACAGGTGATCAATGGAGGAAGAATGATAAGAGAAGAGGGATAGAAATGGTGGGAGTATAGGATAGAAAGAAGGTAAGACAGGTGATCAATGGAGGAAGAATGATAAGAGAAGAGGGATAGAAATGGAGGGAGTATAGGATAGAAAGAAGGTAAGACAGGTGATCAATGGAGGAAGAATGATAAGAGAAGAGGGATAGAAATGGAGGGAGTATAGGATAGAAAGAAGGTAAGACAGGTGATCAATGGAGGAAGAATGATAAGAGAAGAGGGATAGAAATGGAGGGAGTATAGGATAGAAAGAAGGTAAGACAGGTGATCAATGGAGGAAGAATGATAAGAGAAGAGGGATAGAAATGGTGGGAGTATAGGATAGAAAGAAGGTAAGACAGGTGATCAATGGAGGAAGAATGATAAGAGGAGAGGTGAGATTCATTGAAAGAAGTGTAGAGCTATAGGCTGATAGATAACAGAGGGAATGATTGGTGATTGTGAAAGGAAGGAGGGGAGGTTTAATGAGGAAAGTCAAAGTCAAAGCAAAAGACAGAAAGACAAGTTGTGAAGAAAATCTGAAGAAAAAAAAAAGTTCATTTTTTTCACTTCTATCATTTGGCTTGTCAGTTGCCTGAAAGTATAAAGAAATGAATGATTGTATTTTTTTTTTACAAAAATGTTCAATAAAAATGTTCATCAATAAAAAAAAATATGGCGGTGTTTTGAAGAGGCATGAAAACTTCAGTAATGTTTATATGTTTAGTTAAGAATTTTTGATGATAATGTTGAGTGATGAGTATAGCGATGCTGGGTGTGCTTGAGATGTAAATGCAATATTCATGTTTGTTTCTGGGTTAAATTGAAGGGAAAGTGTTTGCCTGTTTGATCTATTAAATATGTAAAAATGCATCAGAGGAAAGTGGGCCAAAGAGGGCTGTTCTTGGGGAAAGATATGAAAAAATATGGATAGGAATAGATGAGTGAATGAGAAAGAGAAGCATGGGAATTAGCTGAGCAAGGGAATAGAAATAAGAGGAAAACTGAAAGATGAAACCTGTGTGTGCAGTGTAGGCATGCTGATTCTGTCTTCATTCTCAATGCTTTTCTAACAAAAAGATCTTCTTATTCTTAAGGAATTCAAGTAGAGAAGAGAAGCTTTGAGTGTGAAAGTAGGTAGGCAATGTGAAGAGTAGATGAAGGACCTCTCTAGGACCTTGCTAAGATTGCATGTACATCTCACTGCATTCTGGTTGGGAGTGCTGCATTTAATTATTTAACTGAATTAGAATGTGATATTTGCATGTGTTTTCTTGTTTGTTTTTCTATTTGGAGGTTTATTTTTTATTTCTCTTTTTTTTTTTGGAATGATATAAATTCATTTGTTACTGGAAGGTAAAGAGAAAAAGGGTCAGAATCAAGCTAGATTTATCATTTGCAGTTTTGTTTCATTATCCTCTGAAATTAGCATTAAACAATCTGTAGTGACCAAACCTGATTTTTAACTTTTCAAATTGATTTTTTTCCTTTTACACGACCCTACAACATATGGGATGTGGGTCAATTTATGTTGTAGACCGTGAAATCTAATTACTTTCATGGTCACATGAGTGATGTGTACCTACTTCGAGGACAAAGAAGTCCCTTAAATACTATCTCTGAAATGTTCATGTATCATGTTAAATGTATAGATTTATGAAATTATAATATTTTCTTATATCACATTGTTTTTACTGAAATTAATTAATACAATTAATCTAGAAAGATATTTACTCTTACATACAAAGTAGTCCTTCCAGGACATGGAGGTATAACAGGCAAGGCCCTGCCAGGCATTTACATAAATGCATAGTGCATTACAATTGACGCAGCCGTTTTGTCAGGTTCCTTAAAGCTGCATAACAGATTAGCCTGTTTACAGTTGTATACCAGGGGTTTCCATTTCTGTTTTCCATTTTGCTTCACATAAACAACCCAACTCAAGTCTGTCTGCAGTATTCTTCTTGGCATCACTCTTGTCGATTGCTTTACGTTAAATGGTGGTGAAACAGCCCCCACAATTTAGAGATGGGATGTAGTTCATTATGAATACATGTTTTGATATTTCTCAAGTGTTTGCAAATTACCACACAATTTAAAAGAAATTACTTGGAATTGAGTTTGGTTGCATTTAAGCTTTAAAGAATATAAAGAGTGCAGAATCACACAGTTGTGATATTGTTTGTGGAAGTCAGATTGGGAGGAAATTGCTGTCTGTCTTCTCATGAGTCTGTTATATCAAATAGCTACATCCATGACAACCGCATCAATTCTTACTCTATAGAAATCTTATGTTATTGGTTTACTTTATCAAACTTTAATATCCATCTTACTAGCTATATCCAGTCAGCTTCATTGTTGTTGATACATACATCAGTCAGATCCATTTCACCAGCATTAACCCAATGAGTATGATGTGAGTTTGATATAACACACATTTTACATAGCTTGGGTGTATTGTTCAACCTCAGCTAAAGTTTACTAGTAATTGTGAGAATGTTTGTCCGCTCTAATGATATTAGGGAGCTTTAGATTGACGACGCGAGTCCTGTGACGCAGAATCTTGGCAAAAATGTTATTCTGCGCATGCGCGAGACAGCTGTTTCCGGTCCATCCTGCATCCTCCTATTTTTCACGACGGTTCTGGGGCTGGTTTACCGTCCTCTCCAATTTCGCGACGCGAAACCTTTTTTGACCGTTTTTATGACGCAACAATGGTTTACATTTGACCATGCGTGCCTTGTCTGATAAACTGCATCTTCCTGAAATCTAAAATCACTTTTGCAATACGATGCAAGGAAAGAGGAGAACGTAAGTCAACCCAGGAAGATTCCGCGTCACAGTGCTCGCGTTGCCAATCTAATGCTCGCTATTATTTGTTTGAAGAGGCCCACAATTGCTCAGTTGGTAGAGCACTGGTCTTGTAATCCAGTAACCCAGGTTTGAAACCAACTTGATCCGCTAGTGCAGTTTGATAGTAATCTTTATTACTAGGTCCCTCGAAGAGGACATAAAGCCTTTGGTTACTTACCTACAAACATGGATGCTTTCTTATCAGACAAGTATAAGAGAAACCTGTAAAAGAAATATTATTATATAGGGTTCTGTTCAAACCATTGTTAATGCAAAGAGATAGTATAGTGGCATAACATCTTACCTTCAGGATCGGGCTTTAGTATTTTTTATGCATTTGCTTTATACTTATAACAATTTTATTGACAAGTGTTTTCCCTTTATAATGAATGTGCACAATCAAGAATAAATGTAAATTTATTTGATAGGAATTCCATAAAAATGATAAGGATGCATTTATTTGAAAAGAATATTTGAAAATAATGTCCATGAGCAATGCCTTCATTTGTCCCATTTATAGCCGACAGTGTTAGTAAGTATGAACCTGACCTCTGAAGGATGGAGAGGGACAGTGCTTAATATTTGCACTTAGTGTTAATTTGATGCTGTACTGTCATCAATCAACGCTATGTGCTTCAAGATGAGGAACGAACGACCCATATGTCAGGGTATATGATGCTCCTATCACACTCTGCTTTAATGGGTGGTGCCTAGTCATGCAAAACTGTCTGAAAACAAAGAAATTAGATGAAAAACACCTCAGACAATCTGATGGAAGGATGTGTTAAAGATGATATCATTAAACTATGCATTTTCATGGACTATATAGAGTACATTAATCTCAAATAACTTTAATGTTTGAAAATAAAGGAGTCTCGCATATTTCCATTCATTTTGTCATGCCAGTGGTTGTTTATGTAGAGTGAATCATTTGGAGGAATATTGCAGAAGTATATATTTTGTGATTAGTGCCAAGATGCTATTTACTCTTTATAAACTAAACATGAATAGACTGATTCTCAGCATTAATAAGGCATGGACCATTTCATATACATTATTAATTATTGACACAGATTTGTTCTCTCTGTCATATGTATTCAGTAAAATGAGTATGAAAGACAAGGTTTGAAATGGTTTCGCTGTCACAAAGACTTGAATGAAAACTGGATAAAGTTGATTGTGTATTGGAAAGAGTCCAATGGTGCCGTTAATTAACAGGACATATGTAGGCAGAAGACAAAGGGATATCTGTCTCAAGTATGAGAGATATTGACAGCAGAAAGAATGGGACAGGTGGTGTTAATGATGATGACCTTAACAGTGACAAACATCTAATAACCTATATGGCACTGAGGCTGGCTGCACAGAAACAAACATCAAACAACCTAGATGGGACTATGACTGTCATCCAGACCTCATCAGATATGTGTTGCACTCTTTAGTTTGACAAGGAATGTGCCCTGGTTGACCTGTTTAAGTCATTACTTTGACTGATTCCCATATTGTGGTGATGGCAGATTTCAATGTATTACTTGTAAATAAGTTAATATTTTATTTCTGTTAGAAGCCTAATAAATATATGCCTTCAGCTATCTGCAGAATAGATTAGATTAGAAATCGATATGAGAGATTGTTGTGATTAGGAACAAATCCAAAATTAGATTAAGAAAGTATAATCAATAAGGTTGATTTCCAAGTCTAGTAGATTAATATTTTTAACTGAATTTTGGAGATGTCCATGATTTAAAGTCTAGGAGAGTTTAGCTAAATGCCATAGATGGTCATTCTTTACGAGGCTATATTTTACACATTGAAATAGGTTTTTTTTTATATTCTTAGAAGTTATATAACACATTTTTAATAGCAGTTGCCTCTACTCTAACATATGTGGAGTTATAATCTAAAAATTGACAGCTGAAATCCAGAAACATTTCCATTGGTCATAAATCATGTCCTCAACCGTTCCCTTTTACATCCGTACTGAAGCTGGATGATAGGCGCTGTGCCAATTATTTTCCAAGAAATCTGGAGTTATCTGGAGAAACATTTAAATTAAGCACCAAATCTGTAATAGAGGATTAATTACAGAGAAGACATAATTAATGACTCCAAAATGTGGAATTGATTACGTTGTGTTCATGAAGTGATTTCATTTTTTTTCAAGATAGCTGATATTACATTTATGAAGCAATGTAAAGCTAGTTTATCCTCAAATTAACTTTGACAGAGGAGTTTAGCAGATAAGCAATTCCATGCAACATCATATTGGCATGGCATGTGGTATTTCCTTTGCTGCTGCGGATGCCATACGTGAAAGTGATTCAGTGGGACTGCAGATTGCTTACGTTTACAGCAGCCTTCAAACCATTTCTTGCTATATTGGCTGGATCATTCATGAGCTTTGGGAATATAATTGGATATCATTTCCCCTTACTAGCAGAATACTTTGCCAGACGTTCTCTCTACTGGAATGGAGAGCATTGAACAGAGAGAAGATTCTTGGTTTCTTACTATGAAGGTTCTTCATCTTATTCATCATAATATATGTGGTCAAGGTTTATATGTGCTAATTTAACTTCCCATTCTCTCTTCAAGTTTACTAGATTGTAGATGTTGTCATCAAAACACTTCTTACAGAATCTTTGTGGAGAAATACTTAATTGACCTTTTACTTGTAGGATATAATTTTCACATCCATTTGAAGGAATTCACTTTTCATACTTTAATCGTTTTTGGGTTGAGTAAACCTTGAGGGCAATCAAAATTCAAATTGCGAGTAAGATGGGTTTGCATGAAAAACAAATACCTTTCTCCGTTGAAACCTTTTCTCTGTTGAAATCAATACAGCATAGCCATAGAGGTTTTATATGGAATATTATGGAACAAAAGCTTCAAAATTTTTGCATTAGCGAGAAGTGGCAGCAATACTTTATAATGCATCAAGGATCACTTTGGTTTCAGTGTTGTATGGTTTGGTTCAACTTGTAACACCAACCAGTATGAAACTAATACTAAGACATAAATCCTCTGTGTTCTCCACCTTTTATCGTCACTTCTAGGTATTACTGTGCTCTTTCAAAGCTCATCATTAATGCATGCGTGTCTGACTCTAAAAGCTCTTTGTACGTTGTTTATGAGCCATGATTTTTAGTTGTACTCAGTGTTAGTCATCAACAGGAACAAGTGTTGAGGTGGGAAGGATGGGGAAAAAAAAGGTGAAAAAATGTACCTGTGGAATTCCGAGAGAGACAGAGTGAGATGGTATCTGGGAGTATTGTCTCGCTTGGTTTGGAGTGGTTCCATATCAAACAAAATTTCTAAGATGAATCATGACGGAGTAGAAAAAGAATTTAAAGAGAAATTCATCAGTGAGTGTCTGTGATGGTTTAGAGAAGAAGATGTAGAAAAAGGTTTAGCAAAATAGCAACTTCTCATGTTTAGATTATTTCGTCAACATTTCTTATGCTGCCAATTACTACTATACTACTACTACTACTGCTGCTGCTGCTACTACTACTCCTACTACTACTAATACTATACTACTTCTACTACTACTACTACTGCTGCTGCTGCTGCTGCTGCTACTACTACTGCTGCTGCTGCTACTGCTGCTACTACTACTACTACTACTACTACTACTACTACTACTACTACTACTACTACTAGTACTAGTACTACTACTACTACTACTATTACTACTACTTCTATTTCTTCTACTACTACTACTACTACTACTACTACTACTACTACTACTACTACTACTACTACTACTACTGCTACTACTACTACTACTACTACTACTACTACTGCCACATCTACTTTTATTTACTTCAACTGAATGTAAAAGTCATCCAACTTACACTGTACTGCTATAATATGGTACATTAGGCTTGTATTGACTCAGTCTGACATCACATACACCTGAGCTGTGAGTATAGAAGACTATTACTGTCCCAGCCAGCCATTTAGCAGCGCATCAACTGTCTTACTAGCTCCAGGCACTGGCTAAATATACAGATACACTGTGGCAATGTATAACCATTATCATTAACCAACCAATGATTTGAGAGAATGTGGGGGCCATTGGGGATGTACAGCCCATTCTTTATGCAAATGAGCAGGGAAATGTTCTCATTCACTGGAGTCTGTTCAGACTATGTTAAAGGAAAAAACACGATTTTGAGATGAACCAGGTAATTCGAGAGTGCAATCCAATTTATCTACTAACCCAGTGACTTCTGACCAGACTAGTTGTGGTCAAATCTATCCATATACTCCGCTGACCAACAAGGCAAGAAAGATGAGAAGAGTGAACGTTCAAGGATGTCCTCCGGGCAAAAACTCATCACCTACACTCACCATGGCCAAGCCAGCATACTTATGTGGCTAACCGTTGTCATTAGCATCAATAGGCTCCCCGAGAGAAAGGGCAGACAGTCACGTTCATATCTTACAATTATAACTGAGTTATGGGGTTAAATAAGCAGATTAGATTACATTTTAAAGTTTTGTTGATATCATGTAGTACTAGAAATATCCTCTTCGAGAAACAAGTAAAGTTAATGTAATATTCATGTGAGGTAGAGGGATGTCATCTATTAAATTATATTAGGTTGATTGATTGTCAAGTTTCAACATGAAATGATTTTCTTCCATTATTAATGATACTCCAGGCAAATATTCTATTCTCAAACTACAGAGACACTTTGTTATAGTCTTTTTCTCCTGCTGTGGCCTCTCTTCTTAATAAGGAAAACACATTTATGTTCCCCTCTATTGACATTAATGAATTACATGTTTTCTCAAAAGTCTATTTCGTCTTTTCTGATGTTCTATACTTGACTCCATGAATAACAAAGCTCACAAAAACCTGGGCTAGACTCTATGGAAAACGTCATTATCTTATACCAAACTCAAATCATGTCTGTTAGGTGTGAAAAGGTATTTTACCAAATTGTTATGAGGACAGTCACCATGTTATCCTACTCATGTTGCTATATCCATCCTGACAAACATCTTCTAGTTTTGGTGAAGTTGAAAGGCTATGCATCCTTGTCACCACGGTGACGAGATGCATGCATGACCACAGTCCCTCTCTGTGTCCCTTCTGACGTTACCTCTGTCTCCATCCCGGGGAAACAAATTATTCATTGAAGCTATCGAGTGTCTTCTTCTTGAGACATAATGACATGCAAACTGTCATCAAATTAGTTGTAAGTATAGTCCCAAAGAGAGCTAAGATAGCCCCTTAGGGAACCGGAATGCAAAATTAAGCACACATCTAACACCATGGTTTCTACACACTCTGCTAAAATGTGTTAACTCTACCTAAATTCATAGCCACATACTCTGCCGATTCTATTGCTTGCTGTGTATCCATTGCCGGTTTCTGCACCCCTTCTTGATCAATGCACCACTCACATTCTTTTTACATTCTGCCTGCATTTTCCAGTTATTTAGATTATAATTATATTACACAATGATGCTGCACTGATGTATGTTTCTTTCTGGCAGTTTTATGTTTAGTACTATGATTATTATGATAATGATAGTGATTATTGTTAAGCAACAGTTATGAGTGAGAATCGATGGTATAGTAGCTCTTGATCACATCTTGTCATCTGGGCAATACATCTACATCAGCAGAAGATAGCATGGATTGAATACAGCTGAAAAGTTGGTAATGAGCATAATTTAGATATTATTCATGTAGATTAGGTGATTAGATCAATCTACATGGATATTTCTTACTGATTTGGGGAAAATGAACTAAATCTTGACATGAAAATTACTAATCACTTCAGTTGTTCTTCATGTGATATTGATATCCAGGTCTGCTGTATGGAGACTGTTTCATTCACCCTATCAATGAATAGGTGGTATATTCATTACATGATATACAAATATTGACTGCTTTGCGGGGCTAAATTAAAACTTTAGCCTAATGTCAAAAGTGTACTGCCCCCAAAGACAAAGTCAAGGAGCTCTAGTTTTAACCCTGACCCCCATAATGAGCAGTCAGCATTTGTTTTATATGCCACATCTTGCATGTGGAATGAAAAAGGGAGTTTTTTTTGACAAAATATGTCAAATGCATTCATTTAGGGAAATTTACCACTCCAACAGTAATTGTGCACGTCCTATTTTACTTATCCATTGTTAACATCAAGCGCATCTATTTGCATCATTGCTTTATACACAGAAGTAGAACTTTCCCTGATCAATATTTTTCGCTGTGCTGCTTGGCAGTATAGTAATTTCATGCCTGGAGAATTGCCCAATCAAGAGGCTTAGAATCTTCATCTTAAAGGGATATCACTGTAAATGCAAACAATCATTAGTAGATGTGAAATCATTACTCCCTACCTTCTTTTGCCTTGTCTCTTTTTTTCTCCTCCTCTTCCTTGTCCGTACATCATCATCATCACCATCACCATCACTATCATCACCACCACCACCATTATGATCACCATCATCATCCTTCTGCTCCTTATGATCTTTATGATTATCATTATCTCCCTCCTCATCATCATCATGATAATCATCATCATCACTATCGTAATCATCAATATCATCATCATCATCACCACCACCACCACCACCACCACCACCACCACCACCACCACCACTACCATGATCACTACCACTGTCACATTCTCAACCATAATCATCACCTTTATCATCTCTTCCAATATGAGGTTTTATCATTGTATTGATCACAGTCTTCTCTATCCTGACAGTAGTATATTCAGCTGCTATACACTACTAGCAGAGAAGTCATGAAGTCATAGTGTATTTGGTTGACAGTATCTTGATATATCCTAATGACCAGTGTGTCACTGTTAATCCTAACAACTTTAATAGAAGCCCATCTAAATGGGGTCTTCAAATTACTGCAAAGTAGCAGACTTAATTGATGCTTTCACATCTTGGCAGCTAGTTTTTCTCCCAATCCAATAAAAGTCAGTCCAGATTTAGGTCATGTATGAATGATGATAACCAGCCTGCAGTTCTCTTTATTAAGGGTTAATTACCAAGGCAACTATTTCTAGATAATGTGTCATATTACTGAAGTCAAGACTATCTTCGTTCATCTCAATATTTAATTTATAAACTGAAATCTGCTTTATTGTCATATGAAAAAACATATTCAATATCTATTGATTTTTCTGCGTGAGGTAGCACTATTTGGAGATATTACTTGATGTTTCAAGATAGAGAAGGCTTGAGTATTTCTCAAAAATATCATAAGATAGAAAGCAAACAATATGTATAGCGTTAGCTAACAATTCGTGCTAAAAGCCAGAAAATCTCTGCCCTGTAATTTGGCCGTTTGCTTGAAGATCACAAGCCTGGCTCTCCTAAGCCTTAAATAAATCACGCTCAGGAATTAAATAGGCTCTGTCCCTTGCTATTTGAAACTCCTAAAGTCCTCTTTATATACACAGCTTGTTTCTTGACATTTAAATTTGAAACCGAGGATCTTTCAGAGAAGACCTTCCAATGTAATTCAGCGTGTGCCCAATTCAGCTCCACTCGTGTCTGCAATAAAGCATATCTTTTTGGAGGGAGAGAGAGTGTGCCGGAAAAAAGTGGGATCCGATTGCAAATGAAAAGCATTGAGGGTTGATAAAGTTAAGTAGAATGGGAGGGATATGATAGGGAAATGATGGGGGGAAACCCACTTTATTGGCTTTGGCTTAGATGTCACTGACGTTTCTTTCAAATAGGGTCGAACTCATTTCCTCGGGAGGAGATACTTTTGTTGCTCAATCAAAGAGAGGTAGAGTGAAAGAGATGTGGCAGTTAAAAAAAGACTGGTGTTTGATACAGTTACAATCATTTAGGAGTTAGTGAAAATGGTTGAGTTGCTGTTATGGATATACATGTATGTATGGAGAGGAAGTCACATTTTTTGTAAGGTCATCCTTACTAATACAGTCCTGTTTTGAAATAGTTCAGGTGATAGCTCAAGTAAATTCTGTAGAATTGCCATTTAACATGTAGCATCCTTTTTACAGTTGCTACTATGAAATTACAATTGCTACTATAAAATTAAAGCTTGTTCACATGTAAAACAGCAACCCCCTGTGGGTTTTTTTGGTGCTTATAAATGGGTGGTATATGAGGGGAAAATTGAATAAATGCCGAGGCAAAAAGCATTTTTCGGCCTCCTAGCAGCAAAACAATATGGACCAATCAAATTTGTATAAAGCTTGCCCGAAATATGACATCATGAGTTTGTCTGCTTGACTTCTGGCAAAACTCTTTTATTTGAGCATAAACTGTTATTGATGTTAGTGACGTTACCATAGATGGCACATAAATAAGATGCGATGCTTTGCTGCTAGCTATATGAATGATCCTTTGATGGAGTAATATTCTAATTTCAAGAATGTTATGGCACCCATTCCAGGAAGCTAGGTTCTAAAGTTTATCTCCTACAGCTTAGAATGTAGAATGAGAATGAGATTAAAGAAGGAGAGAGAGAAAACTTTTTTGAATACGGTCTTCCTTCTAGCACCTCACTCATGCCTATAGAAATAAGCCCCAAGCATCCCATATAGATCTAGTATTATGAACATGGTATGACAGAGATATAATGATGAAATCATTGTCTTGCTGAGTATAGAGGAAGAGAATTCAGCTGTTTGAAGTTCCTGTTGTTAAGTCTCTTCCCCTAGATAAGATGACTAGCGCCTGTCATTCATCCTTCTCTTTCATCTTCTCCTCTCTTTTTTAAACATTCTTGCTTCATTTCTTCTTCTAATAGTATTGATTGGTTGTTTTATCTATTTTCTTCATCTGTTACAGGAAAATCCTCGAAAATCTCATCGTAACTTGTCTTGAATCTTACCAGTCCTGTGCATGTACCTTTAAAACCTTCTCTTTATAACATTTCTCTATTTCTATTCTGCTGTTTTTTTCTGTCTTTATCATTTCATTTAAAGTATTCAGTAGAATGATTTAGAAAACATACCTCTCTCTCTCTCTCTCTCTCTCTCTTGAGCAGTATCATTGAGTTCTCTATCTTACATCTCTGTTTTACAGATCTATGTATGTAGACCTCTCTATACCTATCATTTCTGTCTTGCCTATCTATGCATGCCAGACCTATCTAAACCTATTATTTCTGTCTTGCCTATCTATGCTTGCCAGACCTCTCTATACCTATTATATCATGAATTCAATCAGACTTGTCATTTTCCACTCCACTCCTTTCAATCAGCCAAAAGCATTCTGGATGCTTTCCTGTCCCTGAAATCATTCCTTTGATTGAGCATCAGAAGCTAGCTTGGTCAATATTTTGATATGAAGAGTAGCGTGATCTCCATTTCTAGATTGATACTCTATGTCTCTGTCGTCCTTGTTTTTCACATGGCTACGCCCGTGTAATCAGGTATGACAATGGAAATCTTTACTTTTCTCTCATGTTAATATTACTGGACTCATGTTTTTATTTGAAAAGAGAGAAATTTGAATCATCAAGGATCTGTCTTTTTCCCCTATTTCTCCTGTCTTCCAAGTAGAGATTCTTCAGATCTGATATTGTCATGAGGAAAAAGGTCTTATTGTCAAATCACCAACATGCTATAAAAATAGTTATCAGGAAACTCTCTATGTAAAATTATCAAAGAACTTATGGGAGAGACTTCATAATCTGAGCGTGGGGATGAAGATCCTTAAAAAGAACAAGTAGGTTCTCAGTTTCATTATTTCAGCTATTTTGTGAGGCTTGTCTGTGTTTATAATTGGAAGGAATAATGTTTGCCTGAGCCTTGATAGAGAGGGAGCCAACGTATGCTTGGGATTTTACTTTAAAAGCTTTCGATCTGTCAATGAATAAAGAAAAGGCATTAGCAGGAGCATCTCCCACCTTATACGTCTTGCTGGTTCATGCATGCCAAACAAACTAACTCTTACTCTTACATCTCTCTCTCTAAAAGAGGCAAAAATGTCTTGGGATCATATTGCAAGCAAACATTTCAAGAGACAAACATGTTAGTGACTTGCATTCTCCACGCAGTCTGCTTGGGAAGATTTTATCAAAGACTTTGAAATAGAAAGGACACCACTCGTAGGAATAGTGCTCCAAGTGTTATGCAAATAATACATTCCATTAGGGAGCATTTCAATATCCCTTGTAACTTGATCATCAAAATTTACTTTAGTAGAGTTGCCATGCCCTCATCCCTGGGCCAAACAAACCTCACTTAGTATACTCTTGTGTGTGAACCCTCTCTAATTCTATGTGATCTGTCCAAGGTACGGTCCCTATTGTTTGCTGACATGGTTAGTCAGATCACATGTACTTTGTGATATTAGGGTAAGATGATCCTGTGTCAATGCAACCATTGTGTCTATGGTTGGTACATGAATCATATCAAATGATATTACAAATTTCACTTATCTTTTTTGAATGAGAAAGAAGACTCTTGATGCATATCAAAGTCATTTGAGTTGTAGATGAGAGTAAGGCAGGCAGGCAATGCTAGCCCCCCCCCCCCCCCCCCCCTCAGAACTGTTTCAAAAGTGCATGCTGCACTAAACCGTGAGACATGCTGTACTAAACCCTTGGACATACTCTACAGTGAGCTATATTTATTGGCTTAACAACGGAATACACTATTATTTCTATATGCATGTATTTGTAATTCATATATCTCTCACTCTTTTTTTTTCTTTTTCTTAAATCTTTCTATTTGTCTTATTCATCACTATCTCTGTTTGTATACCTCTCTTTTGTATCTGTGGGTCTGTCCCTTTCGGTCACCAAAACATTACTTCACCGCTTCTCAAAATCTCTTTCAATTACTCTAATGATGTAATACTGAAACTTTCTGTTGCCTATTTCAAATATTTTCTCTTGTCTTGGGATGTCACTTTCCCTCCAAATTTTATATCCTATTTCTTCTCCCTGTCTTTCTCTTCTCATTTTGTTTCTTTTGACTGGAATGGCCATGGATGTCACTCCTGACATTTCTTACTAAGAATTGGATTGGATCTTGATGCCAGTCTAGGGAAATAGTGATGGATTCCCTTGGGCAAAGTACGCTCCAATTTGTTCCTATTCTACCTCCATGTCAACACCTATAGCCAGAAGGCCTAGCACAAAAAATCCTTCAGATTGCTCCAAGAAAAAGAGCCGTATTAGAGATAAGATGTGAGAAGTATCACGCTTTTACCTCCCTGTGGGATTTCAACGTCCTGTAAAACCAGTTACCACCAGGGACTTGACCATTTTTATGTGGAATACACTTGAACAAAAAGCAGAAAATAGATGATGAGATATGAAATTCTACAGGTCTATAAATTAAGACAGTTCTCACCATGTCCTACCTTATCCATCACTCTCATTCTGCCCTCCTATCAAGTCTTTATATCACCATGGTTACATAAGTATCATATAGAAAGAAATGAAGATATTCTTGTCCTTACCTTTTATCTTTCCTGTTCTCACATTTTCTGAAAGACTTCAGAAATAGAACATCTTGACTTTTTATTCCTTTGTAAACTGATATAGAAAATGCAATGCAAGTTTTATATTCATAACATCCATGCATTTGTGATTATTTTCATCCCAAGTCACTTGTTGTGATATGTTCTAGATATGACTAGCTGGCTATCTTACATCTTACGCTTCTCGGATATCAAGTAAATGTCAGTATTCAAAATGCAAAGTCAAATTTTTAACTTAATGCAGACAGCTTGGAATTGGTTCTGCCAGTATCTAAATTAAGCCATCTAAAAATATATTTCTTCATCACAAGATTGGCTGATTGTGTTGCCACTGTAAAACTAGATCAACATTCTTGAATGAAAGTAGCAAAACATCTTGATTATTGCCATAACTTATATGAACGATAGTCTCAAAGTAGAACATCTAGGTTTTGGAGTGCCAATAATTGCTTAAGCTTAACCAATGAATGAATGACTCGAGCTTTGACTAAACACCACTCTAACAATTTGCAGTTTTATTTAATGCCCTAAATACATGATATAATGCAATTATGGTATGGTTTCCCTTTCATTTTGTATTACTTGCCTGTATAAGAGAGAGAGAGAAAGAGGAAGAGAAGGAGAGAGAGAGATGGTGAAGAAGAGAGAGGGAAGAAGGGGAGAATTGAGTGGGGAGCAAGGGGGAGCCAGGGGTGTGTGTGTGTGGGGGGGGGGGTGGGAGATAGAAGAGGGAGCAGCAGATTTTAGATCGTTGCTAGAGCATATTAACATTGCTGCCTATATATGCTATACTGAAGCCCATGTTTACATTTCTAACCAAGCTAGAGTAAAGATATTGATCCAGTCTTACATGCAGCTGTTCCTCTGCAATATCACACAGTTTACATTTCTAATGTGATTGCACCTCTATTCTAAGCATCATTAAGTCAGTTTTACACCACTAAGTGATACCAAATTCTTTCTCTCTCTCTCTTTCTCTCTCTCTCTCTCTCTATAATCTTCGTAGTTTGCAACATCATTTTTTTTATGTCCTCTCGCCCAAGCTTCTTCTTTATTTTTATTTGTTATCATACCCCACTCTCATGCAATGTATTTCCTTTTTATCTTTCTCTATATTTTTGACTTGTTGCATCTCTTGCCCCCTCCCCTATCTTTTCTTATTTTTATTATATCCGATATATATATATATATATATATATATCTTCTTTTGCTTCCTTTGTAAATATTTCTTTGTATCCCTTCTCAAAATATTTTTTCCTTAAACATATTTCTCTCTTTGTATCCAATATCTATCTCTCTGTATCTCTGTCTGTGTCTCTGTCTCTGTCCCACTCTCATGGCTATGTATTTTCAAAGCAAACATGCCTAGGTATTACTTCCTTCAAATGCTTCACATTGTTCCCAATTCTCAGCCCCTTGAATTACTCCATGCTCTGTAGAGCAGATTTTCTATTTCATTGGGTTTCGGTGGTTGTAGAAGGTTTAACCCTGGCCTGCCGTGCCGTACCGCAGGTGCATGTTTTGACGGACGCCAATAAATCACTTACGAGCGATTAACTACTCCGCCTCCACAGATATTGCTGTTTTTTCTATCTATTGTTTTTCTCAATACAGCCATTAACTTTGCAAGCAGACACAAATGTTAATTGTGTGTTATCATAACTGTTGGAAATCAATTATTTCAATAAAAGCCCTTATTTGAGCACAGCTGATAAATAAATTTGTGTAACTTAGACATAGGAATCAACATACAGAAGGAGACCAGTCAAGATATTTATCCAAAATATAAGCAGCTGCTTAAAGCTGAGTTGCCATTTAAAACCATTTGATGATTTGAAAGAATCATAGTGAACAATTTCAGAGCCCTAATTTATTTCTGGGTCTTAATCCTAGAAGCAGAAACCAATTTGCTTTTCAGTCTCAGTAAATACTCTTTGAAGGAAACTTTGTAGGGGAAAAACAACTTAACATGGCAAATTGGATTTAATTTTCTATTCAAACTTCTTATGTATATTATTTGTGCTCTTTTGATAGTCATCACATAGAACAACTTTTTGCAAACTTTGTAATTAATGTAATTTCGCTACTTTGGAAAATATAATTTTTTTTACAAGATACCTCTGTGATCATTGTTGGAGGATGCCCTCTAAAGTAGATGTGGAACTAGTCAGAGGAAATTGGTAGAGGAAAGCTCCTGCCTCTTGCAGTTACCTTCCAATTTGACATCACAGAAATGTATATGTATTAGTAATAGCTGTGATACTTTTAACTATTTCTGATGAAATGGACACCATTGTTATGAATTATTACAGCATAAATGCACAAGGCGAGAGCGGGATTCGAACTCAGGCTCTGGAGACAGTAAACCGACGCGTAACTCATGAGCAACGCAAGCGGGAGACACTGGAGTGGGTTCTCTGAGAAATTTGTACCTTGAATTCCTACATACGTGCTTATACATATTCATTTCTATGATGTTTCTATCACGTGTCTCTGATGTCAAATTGAAGGGTAATTGTGAGAGGCAGGGACTATCCTCTACTGAGGAAATTCAACCAATTTGTTGGATTCGAGCCATGATGCAAAAAATCCTGTATGTTTGGATGAAAGGTGCAAAGTTGTACAATAGATCAGTCATATAGTGGTTGTTTGAGAACAAAATGAATTAAATAACAAAATGAATGATTGTCGATATAAAGACAATCCTGTTTGCTTCGTTTGGATGAAAATTTAAGTATTTTCATTCTTCAAGTGTGTAAGAAGTTACATCATTCTGATAGGAAGTAAAGCAATATGAAAAATTCTGTTTGGTATAAAAGAAATATCTCGGAAACCGTCCTCATTGTAAGTGGTCAATTTGGGGTTCTCATATTACTGCTGTGGCTAGAATGAAATCTGTGCCAGTGAAATCTAAGCTGTTTTCCACATCTGTTATGAAGTTTACCTAAGAGATACTTTTCAGAGGCTTTTATTCAGCGATGGTTGTTACTTAGCAACAGGATTCAAGAATGAACTATACTGGATAACATTACAAATTAACCTTTATTTTTCTTTACCAAACTTTAGCTTGAGCTTTAATGAAAATTGCTTTTTGCAAAAGAAAGAAGAAAATAAAAGCAAGAGATGGTAGTCTAAAAAGCTAGTCAGTTTGAAATAAATTGAATTGATAATCTTATTAAATAATGAAGACATACAGAGCATGTGGTGATTTTAATATGTTGATCTTGCGTAAGTTTACCATGCTGCATTTTAAATGGTGTAGTAAACTGGTAGGTTTAAGGACTAATATACAGAAGGATAAGTGCATATTAATATGAGGCACAAAGCAGTCTGAAATATAAGACTTGTAGGAAAAATTCGCTTTGAGTCCCAAGTCCATGGAGAGTTGTGTGTTCTGAATTACAAGTGTGATCAGGATTGCAATAAGCTAATTGTTGTCCCTCAACGATTCCTGAATTTTTACTCTCATCCAGAAAAGGGATGTTTCTTTCTTTCTCTGTAGAAAGGACTAAGCACAATTGCTGGAGGGAAGAGATCAGCATGTGGAAATGAGAAAATACTGTATATAGAAACAATTTAGAGAAAAATAGGAAAACAAGAAAACTGCTGTGAATTGGAAGAAAAATTAAAATAAAATTGATATGCTTTTGCTACACATATAAACTATACACCTGAATTTTGTTTGCATGCAGTAGATTATGACTATTCAAGGGGCGAAATTCATTTAAACACAAGGAAAGAGTTTCAAAAATATGAGAAGAGAGAGGTAGAGGACAGAGAGAAGGGGCCGGTGCCCATGGGGGACTTTCTTTTGATTAAGTTGTAGGCTTGGGGCAGGTGACAAAAGTTGATAATCTATTTGCACATCTTGTTATGGTTGCGCCTTGGTCTCTCTGGGATTGGAAGCAGAATAAATTGGCTTCTTACAAGTCTTCCTTGAGAGACCCTCAGCCTGTCAAGATCCAATTGATCTAAAGTACAATCCTACCTCCCTTGCAAACGGTACCTACCATTCTGTATATTTTGTTGGAAAGTGCACAGTAAATGGGCATTTTGAGATGAACTTGTTTTCAACAAACTCTTTTCTCCATTGAATCTAGGTTAAAGCATCCTATTATACAGTTCTTTCCTTCTCTGACGTAGTGTCAGGCAAATGCGAGAGTACATGTGGTATCTGTGTTGAAACCTGACTGTGTAAAATATAATGTAATGATCAATGCATTTAACATACAGGATATGACAGAATAAAAGATTTGTTTCTGAATATTCTGAAATAACCTTTTTGACAAAAATGCTGCAGGAAGACCCACACAGAATACTGGAATACTTGAATGATAATTCAAGTATTTTGTCTTTAATTTTTCTATGTTTGTTATTGAAACTTAATCTGTGTGGAGTGTACTTTCCTAAATCAACATCTGTTCATGCCATGTAAACTTCAGTATTCATGTCACGCCAGCTCAACTCGTGTCCATACAGATTTATTACGAGAATCGCCTGCGTCAAGCAAGGCATAACGAAACAATCGTGCGTCATGCAGGATTCAAATCGTAATGCAATCGTGTGCCCACAAGGTAGGTTACGGGGATATCCGGAAAAGTCGGAAACCCAATGCAGAATAACGATTAAGCCCCAGAGTGATGCTTAGAGATAGATAACACTGGATTTCACTCTCATCCATCTCCCTAACTCTCTCACTCTCTCCCTAGGATTATTCAACCCCTAGAATTGGCAATAACAAAGGGAGAGAGAGAGAGAGAGAGAGAGAGAGAGAGAGAGAGAGAGAGAGAAAGTGACATTACTTGACTTTTGATGGTAATTGCAGTAATAATTATTTTCTGCATTTAAATTCTTTCTGATGCGCAGTTTACATTTGGTCAATGCATTTTATAGTATGGATCGTACATGTAAACCATTCTTAATTTTAAGGCAGAACCATTCATATTGCTGTATTTCTTTCAGGCCTTTGTAAATGAAGCAAACACTGCAACATTTTAAAGATCATTCTGAAGATCTGACCTAGATTCATCTAACCTTTCTGAAGACATTTTCTGTAGAAATGAGTTTCAATAATCTTTTTTGCATCTATGTTTTGTAGGAATTTTTTTTTCAAAATAGCTTATACAAGGACTTTTCTAAAGGAGACACATGAATAAATGTAAGAAGAGAAACTCATGTAGACTTCTTTCAAGCTATTTGAAAGGTTTGAAAGCCCCCTACAGGCTGAATGAGAGAAGAAGAAAGAGATGCAAATCCAGTCTTCTTGTCCATCATCCATCTGTTAATCCTTGTCCGTTCATCAATATACGTCATCATCTCGTGTCCCTAGCGAGTCGTTAAGAAGGCTATCCCTCTAGTGAGAAAGATAACCCGGAATAATGATTGGCCCTCCTGTCCAGGTCTCTCTCCATTAACCCTTCCAAAGCTTACCAAGTCAATAAATGCTTACCTACAAGGGTGCACCCTCGACTAGAATCAGCCCAAATAAAACTCAAATTAGAGCAAATATGGTAACCACAGTGTCTTTAAAGGGAAAAATTAAACATACAAAGTGCCAGAATCAGTCTGTATTACATGTATTTTGAATTGAAAATAAATTTTAAAAAATATTGTGGAGTGAATGATTAGAAAAAAAGGTCATGTGCAAATAAGTTTAACATTTTAAGAATTATAATCTACAACTGATTTGTGCATAATAGGTAAAATGCAAACTTCGTCTCTTGCTTTTCAACACCCTTTTTTTCTTCAGTATTTTCAGGTTGGTTTTTTTTTTATTGTACTCTATTTATACTTACTCTGCCTTTACTTGTTTATTTTTTGTTCTTTTTTAATTTTGTTATTTTGTAATGTTTTTTCGAATAAATGAATTGTGTGAATACTGTATATGATTCCCTTCATTTGTTTTAATAAAACATACAAATATAAAAAAAAGAATTCATATTTGATTTAACATCAAAAGAATTTTTATGGAAATGTTCTATAAATCATAAAAGCTGAAAACTTTCTTTTCAGAAAAAAATACCCCAGTTAAATGTGACAGAATGGATGTCTATAGTTGAAACAAGTCTTAGCATAGAGACTGAGCCAAGACTGTTTATCAGACAAATCAAATTGCTATTCATTTAATCAATATAAGATCACAGTAGATTAGTCTCAATTAGGATTCATTTACGATTGTTTTACCCATGAAATGACTTCCAGCATTTTAATGTGCTGGTGAGGTAAAAGCTTCCAATTTGCTCGCAATCTTTGTATAATTTATATTTAAACATTTAAAGTCATGATGTTGTTCAACCAAGACTGTAGTGTTGGCATTGCAGGTAATGACTCGTGCCAAAGTTTTGTGAGTATTTGGTTTTAATGAGGAGCTATGTTTCATGCGTGATGATAGCATTGGATCTTCTTGTTAGTGTAGAGCAAGCTATGTTTAGATTATCCTGAGACCTCATTTACACCAGAGAGATATAGGATAGCATCCTAGCTTTACATCTGCATCTATCAGGGAAGTGGAGTTGGAATATTAGAAGGGAGGAGGAAGTGATGATAAATGTTGGAGAGAATTATAAGGTAGTTTATTAGCTTTATATGTAGTGATCACAGCAGAAGAGATTCAGGAATGACTAGGTGTAGAAAGGCATAATGAATCATGATCAATTCCTTATCCTTTGTAAAGAATTCAAATCATGCCAGTCTTTGCCAGTTGTAAATTTGTATTTTAAAAATGGGGGGGGGGGGGGGGGGCAGGTTAGATGATTTTGATTAGATCTTGGTCCAAGAACAGTAGATAATTCAGTGGATTCATGTCAATCATCATTGACGTTTATAGTCCACTTTCCCCACACTGTGGGGTTGGACAGTTCATTTCCTTGATAGCTGTTCTCCGCATGTCAAGGAATTCAGAAAGTATAACAGGATGAGAGAAGTAGCGCTGCTGGGACGACAAACCTCATGTCTCAAAAATATCAAATGTTCAGGGAGAGCAAATAAAACATAGCTGCCAAAGAACTATAAGCAAAGGGATCACCTTTCCTTTTACATGCCATAGTGGCTTTATTTTTTTGGGTAAGAGAGCTAGGATTTAGACCAGGGACATCACTTGACTTATTATCTAGAGATAGTACAAAAAAGTGATATTCATCAAAATTTGAAATGCAAGGTTTGACAACCCAGCGATGATAGCTCAGCTAAATTGATCATTTCTTTGTCTGATTAGTAGTATATCATGTATCATTGTAATTCAGCACCTGAAGTTCAAAGAAATTCTCACCCCATGTTTTGATTAGTGGTTAAATATTCCTTACAGTTTTGTTCTCTTATGTATTGTTTTATCATGCATTAGACCAGCTTCATCAGATTTCACGAAGTTTGAAAAAAAAAAATCATTTGTGTCTTCCTTACCACAAGAAATCTAATACTTTCTCCTTTTTTCTCTCTTTCTGAACAACTCCTCTGAAAGAAAGAAAGAAAAAAAAAACACACCCACTCATTTTATCTGTGGGGATTGACTGTCCAGCTTTCTAAAGAGTTGTCTGGAAATGGCAGGTTTCCCCGTTAGCAATATTTTCTTTTCTGAGATAATTCCGGCTTGTATCCATTTAATCAGGTGTGATGCTCTCTCCATTACCCACTATACATCTTCTTTTCCTATTTGTCAAAATGAACTAAAATAACTAGTATAGACTTTGTTTCTCTTGTTCTCTATTCTGTCCTGTTCTGTTTACTGTATAGTTCATGTGTAAAATGAAATGATAATTTCCAAGATTTGTTCATCTTGTTCGTAAGAAACTTTTCTATTTCATTCTAGAAGGATAGTGTTTCAGCCCTGAGGTAGATATACTTCCAAGCTCAGCATGCCAATCATAGTTATTTGTCATCTGAAAATAAAATCTCTTGGTTTGTCTGAGTTCATGTCCTTTTTTTTTTAAAGCAGATTTGTTCAATTTAATTGTCAAGTATTTAATGTGATGAAGTTTTTGTTTCATTAATTAATCTTTGTAAGAGTTTATTGAAAAAGTCTGTTATTTTTTTTTACTTAGAAAAGGGGAAAAAGAGGTATTCTTATTACATTTTTGCCATTTAATAATTAAGAATAGAAAATTAATGTTCATATCTTTCTTCTGAATGTATTGATGGATTGTTAAAACAACTAATATTAATATGACCCTGACATATACATACTTGTACTGTTTTTCCTTTTTGATTTTATCTAAATGTTAAAATACGCTATCTTCATTAGATGGTGAAAGTGTAGGAACTCTACATTTTGGATCACGTTTGACCTCAGGATAATGAGCGTAATGTTGCGATCAGGGAGGTGCAGATGACATGATGGTATACACCCCACCTCCCTCCCTCCCTCTCTTTCTCTCTCTCTCTCTCTCTCTCTCTCCCACTCTTTCCTAGTCTCTTTTTCTCTCTCCCTTCTATCTTTATCCCTTTCTTTCTTTTCCTTCTATATCTATGTCTGATGAATGCAGACTATCACTATCACCATTAATACCATGATGAGTAGTAATGTATTCAATAATGAGTTCTCTGCCCAATGACTCACTATCATCCAGTGTTTATAGTGCCGCTTCTCTTTACTTCCTGTACACCTTTTCAAGGGACTGATCATCTTGTTTCACTATAACACTGTCATAACTTGTATTCAAATTCTAGAAATATTATGATGATGAAATTTAATTGCATCGTCAAACATGCAAGAGTTCATAATGCAAATTAGATTTTTGGAAGCAAGGAACTTGTGAATTCTATTTTGAGAGGATGTGGCAACATGTTAGTTCTGAGCTATCCATACATCATTCATTCTGTCTGCCTATCTCTCTTACTATTGGAGTATTTTT